>CM041542.1:14977342-15653175 GCA_023238725.1 Scortum barcoo
TACACATAAAAATCGCTCTTGGTAATTTCAGTACTGGTTGCAAAAAAATGAAAAGATCAGTGTTGGAATTCACCAAAAAAGCGGCTTCATTCTGATCTGGCAAAATACTCTAAGGCACCATCTCCTTCACACAGGCTCTGATATCCTCTGTTATCCTCTGCAAAGGAGCCACCACAGGGCTGACGTGTTCCTCTATCCACTCCTGGGCTGTTGAATCTGGGTAAAGACGCACCAGCTCCTCTCTCACGGCCTCCACCTTCTTTTGCAACGTAGTCAAGTACCTGAGGAGGCCAGATCAAGACAGGGTTTCTGTTTAGGGCTAAACAGAGGTCTTAACACCACATTTCAGAGATTGTAGCTGGAACTTAAATGATTCTCACGTTGATGCCTGGCTGTGAATCTGCATGGTGATGAGAGGGGTTACCATCTTCTTCTGTTGGTGGTAGGGGCTGAACCACCCTCTCACAAACCTGCAGTAGCACAAGCATACAGCTGTTAATACAGATACAGATAATACATACAAGGAAGTACAGAAGTAAAAATGGTCTATTTAAGCAAGGATTAAAGTTTAAAAAAAAGGTTAATGTGGTTTGGAGTCTTGTAAAATATGTTCATTCACTTTGTTCCTGAGAATTAGAGAAGATAAGTACCTCTTTGATGTCTATATGCTAGATTTGAAGCTACAGCCAGCAGCCGGCTAGCTTAGCTTAGTGCAAAGAGTGAAAACAGGTGGGGACAGTTAGCCCGACTCTGTCCAAAGGTAACAAAATCCATCTGTCAGCAGCTAAAGTGAATAAATAAGCATGCTATACCATGTCTTTTTATCCCATAGTTTTATGACAACTGTGTGGTTTTACGGGGGGTTATGTGCTGAACTCTTCCTGGGTCAGATGGACTGACTTCTTGCAGAGACTCCAGGAAAAGACTGGTAATTCCCCAAGAAATGACCTGGTGTTAAAGCATGCAACTCCCTTAATTTTGAATAAATGTTTCTATTTTAGTTCAAATATACTATTTAAATTGTTGCAGCTTTTAAACCAACTTATAGTACAATGAGACTAGCTGTTTACTCTTGTTTTCAGTCTTTATGCTAAGCTAAGCTAATAGCTGCTGGCTGTATGCTTCGTGTACAGGCATGACAGTGGTATCAGTCTACTCATCTAACTCTTGGCAAGGGTGTGGATTAAAGTAGTTGCCAAAAGTTAAACTGTTCTTCTAAGGTAGATGGGACACTGGAAATGAAATCTTGTGATCACAGCCCATAGCTCACATGTCGTTTTCAAAAAACCGTATGTCCTCTGAGTTCAGCAGTGAGTTGAGCTCCACAATCGACTCAGCCAGTCTCCTTCCTGGGAACAACGAGTCGCCCTCCGACGTCCTAAAGGCCACATTGAACAAAATCCTGTTAACCTGGAGATTCATACGTACTACACAGTGTGGTGTTGCTCATAAAACAGAGTCGGACCTCACCTCCCCATGGTCTCGACCTCCACTGAGGAGATATTCAGCCTCTCAGTCACTTTGCCCTGAGCCTCGGCACTGAACTGACCATGGTGGAGTGTTTCGAGACAGGCTGCTAATGATGGAAGAGCTACTGGCATCAGCTCACACAGCACAGACAGGTGGTCATACCTGAAAGGTGGGAAAATAACGGGCCATGTGAAATACTGTGTGTTATTATAACATATGAACATAATGCTGGAAACCCCCTCAGATTTCTCATGTCACATAGAGCCCTTCGTACCAACTCAAATGTTGGAGCCACCACAGGGCAGCCTCTGGAATAATTTTGTCCAAAGTATTCATGGTTTATGTTCAATGCTCAGCACAAAGCATTACACATTCATTTTACACAACCACACACATTGGCTGTAGTAAAACTAGTAATCATCCAGTCAGAAGCCAAGCCCTCTATCTTTAAGGCTTCTACCAACTCCACACTTCTGCACCAACAAAGTGAAAAATTATTAATTCGTCTAATACGTACCTTTGCCAGCCTGTGAGCGCAATGCCCTGCAGGTTTACAGCAGCAGATAAGGAGGCAGCCACCTTTAGCCACTGCAAATGATTATCCACATGTCTCTGTGTGCTGGGCACACAGGTGTAAACAGTGGTGGAGCCTTTAAAGGAGCTGGCTGCCCACAGATGTGACATACCAGCACTGGAGTACTTCTCTAGCAGAGACACTGGACAACACAGAGAAAATACATCACTAATGACGAAGCTCTGCACATGTTGTATCTGTAAGAGCCCAATATTTAAATGTTAATTTTCCATTTATACAGTTCCTACCAGTTTTGTCCACATCCAGATTAGGGGTGTAGTCCCACAACATGGGCTGGACGAGTCCTACTAGACCACTGGCTGTCACGTGGAAAAAAAAGAAAAAAGAAAAGGATAATTACAACAGTCACATAAAGAGACAGATTTGTCATATTATCATCATTATTATTATTGTCCTTATTACAGCTTTAATTGCTGTTTTATTATCCATCCATCTACACTCACTGGTGGAAGAAGTACTTAAATCCTCTGGTTAAGTAAATGTAGCAATATAACTCTTCATTATACTTTCATAAATATAATATTTCAATACATAAAATTCCTGAAAAGTATAAAGGCATTATTATCAATATCAGAACATCTGCTAAATCCAGCTAAATCCCACCATTAATCACATGAATGGCCTCTTTCGTGCAGTTTCTTGGTAAGCCACCTCATTACACGAGATCTTAGAATCAAAAAGCATGTAAGGATCTGACTTTGTCAACTATAGTTTCCTGAATATGGTTTTAAAATCAAACTGAAAGTTTCACATTACCACAGTGCCTCTGTCCTCCTATGATGTATAGGTGACCTCTGGGTTTATGGGAACCAACTCTCTTCCTCACCTTTAAGTATATCCTGGCTCATGCCTCTCATCATATCATCCCACATTATGATGGTCATGTGAGGCCATGCCTCCTTGATGGCCTTGGCGACCTTGGTCACATGACTCAGGAAAAGCTGCTCTACTGTACGTCCGGATGAGGCCAACCACAGTTTGGACTCCTCCCCTTCGCCAAGGATGTACACCTTTGGGAATTAGAGAAGAGATTACTGGTGATACTTTCTAACAGAACTTTTAACACAAGGCCAGTCCTCACCTCATCTGCTCCGATGTGCAGCGTGTTCAGGCCCGGATGGAGCTTCACCACCTGCCTCAGCATCTCCATCACCAGCTTCACCCCCTCCTCTTTGTGTGGATTCAGGGTGCCCACGCAGTACGGCACCTCTCTCAGGCTCCACAAAGGTCGATGCTTCAGCACAAACTGGGACAGAGAAGAGGCAGCAGCAGGTCACTGGGACAGTGAAAATGGGGGGCAAACACCCAATACTGAACCCCATCTGAAAACTGAAAACAGATTAACTGGTTAATTAAAACAGGAGAGCAGGAGGTTGGCCTTACCTCCATGTGACCAAATGTCTGCACAAGTGGGATGACCTCTATGCCCTTAGATTTGGCAAAGTCCTGCATACACAGCAGCTCCTCTCGGCTGTAAACAATGACACAACACACTTCCACATTAAGTTTAATCTATATCCCACACAGGAAGGAACATCATTTTATGACAGGATCTCACAGCATGATAAGGCAGATAAAAAAACAAGCACACCCAGCCTATAAACCAGGAACAGAACAATCAATGTCTGGTGTTTACGTCCCAAACTGCACCTGTAAGCAGGCTGTACTGTGGACTGCAGCAGCTTCAGTTCCCCCTCATAAGGAAACATGTCCTCATACTCCACCAGCAGGCCATCCACTCCCAGCTGGGAGAACAGCTCGATCAGCTGAGGGCGTCAAACACACACATTACATGGACAGCAGACAGGGACAGCTCCAGTCAAACAGTGGTACAGGTGTCAAAGTGTGCTGCAGCAGGTGCACCCACCTTGTGCAGGTACTCCACTCTTGGGGGGGCACCTTTCAAATCCAGGTGGACCAGCTTCTTTCCTTTAGGCCAGGGTGGACTCGCCATTCTGCCTGCTGCATATAAACATTGATTCACACTGAGAGCTGCAGCTTACTTGTGAATGAGCTGCAGATCATGTGCTTGACTCACCAGGACAGTGGAGACCGAGCCGGGCCCAGAAGAAGGAGGCGGAGGGGGGGTGTCAGAGGGGACCGACACTGCGAGCCGGATGTTATTGTGAGGCGGATCACTCGCCTCTGTCCACGGCGTCCTGTCGTTTCAATGCAAATACGAAGGGTAGGTAATCGATTACTTCAGTCTGAGCGGGGAGAGCAATGGATGGAAGAATGCGTGCGACATGATGTGTGTGTGTGTGTGTGTGTGTGTGAACAGAGCATCTACAGAGGAGACTGCAAGTCAGGCTCCACTTCGAAAAACACAGTTAAAGCAAGGGCTTTAATTTTGAAATCCAATCCATCGAATAGTTCCCTTTTAAGTATAAGTTGAATGCAGAGGGGTGTTTGTTCATATATGACGATGCTTTTATTTTGAAGTTTCGCTCTTTTGCCGTAATGCGTGACATATACACGTACCGTAAAACAACGTGGAGGCTACTTTACTGTGTGCTGGCTCGACTGCAGCATGAGGAGGACATAACACTTGCTCTGTTTTCGTTTCAACTTGTTTCTTTCTCTGCAGCTGCGCGTTTTAATCGGACCCCGACGTGGACCAATAGAAACGCCGCTTTCTCTTCCGCTCAGCCAATCGGATGGCAGATAGGCGTCCACCAGGAAGCGCGGAGAGCTGCGGGTGGCGGTGCGAGCTTCTGGCGGGCCGGACGAGGTATGGTCAGTCCGGGAGAGCAGAGGAACTGAGGGCGACCGGACCGGAGGGAGAGGACGATTTGGGTCGGCATGGCGCTGCTGCGAATGAGAAATGCGCAGGGGAGCAACGCCACTGAGATAGAGAAGAAAATAAAGAGGTGAGAGGAGAGAAAAGAGAGGTGTGCAGCTGAACAGGGAGGAGGAGAAGGTGGCTGCTGTCACCTCACAGGAGGAGGTGGACACCGCATGGTGCAAATGTATTGTTCAGAGAGAAGAATATACATGCTGATGCTTAACTGTTGTGTTTATTTTCCTTGTTGTGATGATGACTTGGAGCTTTTAGTTTATCCCTGCTACTTTACAGCCAGAATCAGGTTTCTCCACACACAAAGTTTTGATGTGTTGGTGCAAAAATGATAAACATAGTTAACAGAAACATGTAAGAGTGAAAGCAAGTATTTCAATTCAGTATAAAGTATAAGTATAAATTAAATATAAAACAGACACTATTATAAATTAGACAGTATTATCAAAGAATACAAAAAAACAAAGATAGAGACAATATGTGCATCAGTTTTTTCCACAGATGTGCAAAAGTGCACAGTATTCAGTTTAAAGAACATTTGCAGTGTGCAAAGATACTTTCCAAAAGATGTGCTTTAATATAACACCACACAGAACAATGTCCTTTTCAAGTTATTGATACGGTGCAATATCTCAAATCACAACTCACCTAAAAGGGCTTTACAATACAATACGAACACTGCCTAAATACATATGAGTGTCAGTAAATATGAGGAATTTAAATATATACAGACAGGTGACAAATTATAAGAAATACTTGAATCCATGGACCACCTTTATATATTTACACATATAATCACTTCTTTCTACATCTGTACTTTTATTTCTTTATGTATTTCTATGTTTATTTATATTTTTGTGTATTTCTATATCTGTATGTTAATGAGGTCAGTGGTACTACTAACTTCAGGATCTTTAATCATTTAACAAAAGATTATTAAGATTCATTTGCAGTTGTTGGTTGCAGCCTCATATTGATGATTTCACATCTTCCCCCCCATAAGTCTGTCTTCTCACCACTTCTTGATTGGTCTAATTCAGTTGATCATCTGGACCTTTACTCTGTGTTGGTCAGAGGTAATGCTCTGCGGCAGGGATCTTCGTGGAGGGGCTCCCGAGGGCCTTTGCTGCTGGTCGCTCTGTCTGTGTGCGGGGCGGCTGTATGGCTTTACTTGACCTCTCTGGATAGTGACATCACAGAGACGCTGGTCAGCCAGGGTGAGCTGGTCTCCCCCCACCCCAGAATCTACACCGTCCAGTGCTCTGAAGACTACGAGAACTACAAACGCTATCCAGGTAAGGCCATCTGAGGTCAATGCACCGTACTGTGTGAGGCAATGTCTCTGCTGTGTAAACATGACTGGGGCAGGACAAAGACAAGCCTGCTTGATAAATACCTCGCTAATCCAATGGCATGTTTCTGGTGTTGGATTCTGCTCTGCCTTAAATGAGTTTTACATGATATATAAGAATGAGTCAATCACACAGTTACAGTCGTAGGAAAACTCTGTTCTCTTGCACATCATCAAACTGAATTTCTGTGAATTCCTATTGGCATGATAACTAACACTAAAAGTGGAACTTAAAGTCTACTTAAAAGTCTAATTTGCTAAATAATATAATTCTTTCAATGGGAAGTTGAAAACTAAATTCAAACAGTTTTCTCCCGATTCAGTGTGAACAGTGTGAAACACTATTGAAATGATCCACTAGATGGCAATATAGCACAAGCTTACTTGACTGTAATGTCACTAGATTTGCTCTCTAGGAATGCACATTTTAGCAGTAGTCTGACTGAAATAGTGAGTGCAACCAAGACTGAGATGTTTGTGTGTGCATTTAAATACAAGGCTAAAAGTCTTATACAGACAAGAGCTTCCTACATGTACAGGTGATCATATCCATGTGAAGTCACTGAGGTCAGAACAGTGAGCAGAGTTCAAGATGAGAGAGGCAGCACTGGGACCACTTACTTGTTGACATGCTTGACTATATCATGACCATATAGTGAAAAGTACAGTTCTCTCCCAACATGACTAAAATTAACACTAAACTGAAGTTTCTAAAAGAAAAACAAACCATGAATGACAAGGGATATGTATCATTTCCGACTGTCTATCGTGTGATGTCGGATGGTGCAGAAGCTTGGAATGAACAGACTTTCAGTTGGCATTCTCATTTATTTCTAATTTGCTCACACGTTCTGTGTAAAGGTTTTGCTGAATTTTCACTTATTTATCCAGTCAGTTACCTTTTTCCCACCCTAAAATAAGGAATATTCATTTGCTGACTGATGTGACTTGTGACTCACATAAAATAGTCTCATAGTTTATAAAATTTTTGTTTTGCATAGGAGATGATGGCATCTGAGAAATTTACTACAGCAGTGTTAGGATTTGTGTTTAATTTCTCTCTGCGTATTTAATCTTGGAGTCTTTGTGTTTATTTACTGTATTCAGTACGGACTTGTATGTGTTAGAAGTGTTATGGAAGTGACTCATTTCATAGGACTTTAAGGACTTTAAGTCAGTGTCATATTCATCTCTATAACACTGGTTAAAATCATAAAAGCTCCAGAAAGAACCTATTTAAACATGTCAGGGAAAATAATTAAAAACACGGCTTAACTCCTGAAATAATATACAGTTGGAAGTAATAGTATTCAGGTAAAATTAGTGTAAACCCTTCTTTTATACAGTACAGTTTGGTCTGTTAAGATTTCTTATTTTGCCCAACCAACAGTCCAAAACCAGAAGAAAAAAATGTCAAAAGAATGAAGCTAGCACCAAACAGGTATCAACAGGTATCAGGTATCAAAACAGGTAGGTGCACAATGGTTTCCTTTTGATCAGCTAACCATCTAAGCTCTAAGAGTGAGTGAAGATGAGCAAGTAGTCCACGGTTAGATTGCTGATGGATGACAGGCAGATTTCCAGTTGGCCAATAGAATTGGCATTTCCTTTCCGTGTTCTGGAAAGAAACGTAAATAGGATGAACAATATGGAAATATTATACTGAAATATTTATTGTCTTGTTGGGAACAAAGCACCCTTGATCCCCTAAAATACCAAAAACAACTTCTTTTAATGCAGACTCTTCCAGATTTACTATATAAGGTCGTCTACCTAATCTGCTGTGAAACACTTCTGAGACTCTGTTTGGCCTAAAGAAGAGTACAAATTAGAAATTTGTTGTGTTAAACATATGGGTTGCAAGGAGGTCAAAGTGTGCATCTTCAGTATCTAATGAATACACAGCAGGAGGCTGAAAGGCTGAAATGAGAATTGTCAGGAGGTTGGAGGGAAGCCCTGAAATGTGTGGCAGTAATGAGCAGAATTCCAATGAACTCCTGCACTTTGTCTCACTCCCAGCCACTCTCTCTGCTGTAGGGCCCAAAGACTCCAACCAGAGGATACTGCACCCAGATGCTCTGCTTTTATTTTCTAAATCCTTTCTCACATGTCTCTCTCCCAGGATGCACTCCTCAGAAGTGTGGCCGCGCTGTCACAGACAGCGTGGTGACGAGGGAGGAAGCTCAGGTCCTCAGGAGGTAAAGACTGTCATACAAAGTACAGCGTGTCTCATCTCTTTCCCCTCTTCTTCCCTAATTTTTTCTTCTTGTTCCATTCACTGCCACCTATCTCTGCGGTGCAGCTAAATCATTTGTAACATTATCTGTCTCTGACACACAGGCTGGCTGAGAGAGGGCTGGCTTTGGCTGGGTCAGAGGGAGGAGTGAGTATACTGACAAATTAAATTGTTGGAATAATTTAACAGGAAGGCGGAAGGATGAATACATACCTGCTTAGTGTTTGTTGACTAAATGGTGTGTATTTGATCAGGTGCCATATTTTTACAGTTTGTCTCTTTGTGAGTCGTTTGCCTTTCTCCTTACATTTATTTGCAAGAGCCCAAATTGGTGGTTCTGCATGTTTTTACATTTTAGCTGACCATTTTCCAAAGCACAACACATACATTTAAAAATGAAAAATGAGCTTTCAGCCAGCTGTTAGTTTCCATTTATTTCAGCTCTAAATGAAAACAAACTTGCAAAAAACGGTAGCTAATCCCTCATCACTGCATTGTATTGTGGTGCTTTTAAGAACACCCTGTGTTGGTGGGAAATGAACCGTAAGATGACAAACAGGAATCAAAAGGATCATTTAAATGTGATTATTTCTTGCGTAAAAAAAGGTTGGGTAGCCAAATCTTCAGGTGTATTTGTTGCTAATTTAAAATGACAATGCTGAAATGTGTTATGTTGTTTTTTTTAAATACATGCACACACAGTCATTCAGTCATTTCAACTAACTGAGCAAAACACCTCCAGTAGTACCACCCCTCCCTCCCCGAACAAAGAGGAAAGTACAAAAAAGGGAAATTGTTAGACATTACTGCAGTCAAGTTACTAAAGTATTGTCATAGTCAGCTCATGAATATTGATATTATCATACTTGGGTTGGGTCAGTTTCACCCAAGGTAGTATTCTTAACACTTCATTCTTAACAGCAGATCATATATCAAGGTGATTGTGTCATCTTTCATATTTCTTTACAATTTCTGTGAGTTTATGGTATAATTCCATCTGAACCTGTCACTCAGTGATGGTACATTTTACAGCCTGTGTAGTATTTAGTGTGGTTAGTTGGTAAGGAAATTGACTCCTTTTAGGTAATACAGATAAGAAAAGTGATTGTGTTCCCTGCGTTTGACGCCCAGAGATTATCTTCTGTGTGTTGTATTACCGTATGTCAGTCTGCTGATGTCCTCTCATGTCATCTGTAGTGATTAATATTTAAACCAACAGTCTCACAACCATTAGACATAAGTCGATTTGGCATGGGACATGTGAGATAGAGAGAAAGAAGAAAAACAAACCAAGCAAAAAAAATGCTGTTTCAAAATAAACTACAGCATGTGTGCGTTCATGGTGAAATGAACATGTCAACCAGTGCAACAGTGCGGCTTATTGATGTGCTTTTAATAGCTTTTGGACAACGACTTTGGCACAGAGGAGGAAGATATCAGCTTTAGATACACAAAAGTTTTCTGTCATTTTAATTAGCTTTGTTGACATTTAAGAGGAATATAGAATCCCACCAGCACAATCACTGCCACGTTCCTTTAAACACAAAAAGGAGGTTTAATAATGGCTCTTGTCTCCAAAAGTTTTTGGGAATGTGTGTGTGATTACTAAGCAATTAACTATTTTTCAAGCCTTGGTCATAAAGTTTTCCCATTAACAAATCTCCTTTTGCCACTAGCATCTGTGCAGAAAAATCCATATTTTTTCAAAGTATAGACATATGCAGTGTGCTCCATATTGCTCACTGTCCCTGCTGTAATGAGCCCCTCTTGACACTAGAAGGCAGCCTGGCACAATAAGCAGAGCTCCTGCTTGCAAATAAAACGTGGAGTCATATTCTCGATGTCCCTGGCATGCCCTCACCCCTGCTCTCTGTCCCCAGCAGGCCTGGCCAATAAAGGAATTGTTTATGGAGTGTTAAGACACTTAAGTGGAGAGACGGGGGGGGGGGCAACAGGGTGTACTTCTGAGAAAATGACTTTTTTTTCTGGCTTGTGAAAAACAGAGCAGCGGCCCAAAGGGGCTGACAAGCAACAACAGGCAAAGGGCAGAGTGAGAATGCCACAAAAAACACAAAAAAGGCCACAGAGGGAAACAGGACTAAAGCTTGAGACAGTGACTGGTGTGCATCAGCAGCCAGTGTTTGTTTCTCCAGCTGATTTATTTTTCTTTTGGCCCTTGCAGGCTTCCATACTGGACCTGCACTCTGGAGCGTTGTCAATGGGGAAACAGTTTGTCAACATCTACAGGTGGGAAAGTATACCTCGTCTTTATTTGTTCCACTCATGTTTGTGCCTGCAGAAATGACATCCTGCATAATACCTAACATTTGCCGTATTATATTCACCAAAATGTGGAGCTGGTCATCAATCTTAGTCGTGCCGGTCCCTGTGAGCTGTCTTCTCCAGGTCCAGTGACCCGTACGGTCCTCGTTCATCACTGCCAGCAGAACCCAGTTTTATTTGGATCATCTGTTCCCTCGTACGTCTTCCCTTTGTTCATTTCTCCCTCAGTTTCTTCCCATCTCTCCCTCGTCCCACTGGGCAAGTGGCTGACACGGGATCCTCAGGGACCATCTGGCTAATTTTAATCAGGAAATGATGACGATAACACTCCCATCCTGCTTCCCACCCTTCACCCCCCACTCGGGGCATGTGAAGCAGTCAAACGTTTACTATCCGCTGTTTGTGGATGGCTGGGTGGCACACCCGTCTGGGTAATGGTACACTGTGCCGTGCTGTGAAGCGTTAATTTATGCTAACAGATCCCATCTACTCTGCCCCCCCCTTCTTCCTCTGCCGTGTCTGTGCTGGTGTTTGTGTCTGTCTGCTCATGTGTCTCTGATTGGCTTTGTGTGTGTCCCGACCTGTCTGCCTGTGATTGTGTGGTGCGATGTGGCTGCAGGTATTTTGGGGATCAGATCGGGGACGTGTTCACACAAGAGGACTTCCAGCTTTACAGGTGACTGAGGAACCTTAATTAAAATTCAGCCATGCAATTTATTGCTCATTCTTCAAGTTTTGCTCTAAAATAAGTTATCTGATTTTCTTTGAGTAACATCCACTCAAATGATAATACACAATGGCAGCAAACACCCTTATTATAATGGCTTTGGTAGCGTTTTCTTATATTTGAAGAGGTATTGAATTATCAATAGCATGTAATGAAGTTGTTAGTCTACAAAATGGATGTATTGATTTTTATGTTCACCGTGTACACCGACCAACTGCTCCATTAAATGCACCGGTAAAGTCAAATGTGATCCACTGCAACAGCTCTGCCATGAATTCGACTTTTACAAAGATTATAATTTTTTATGTGTCACTGACACTGACAGGTAAAATTCTGCTTTAAGGTAATCATTGAGGTTGTAGTGGGTGAATATGACAGCGTCAACAAAAACAGAAGAGTGATAAGCTTTGTAAAGGTAGAATTCATGGAATTATTGAAGTGGCAAGTCAATGTATACACACACCTGATGGATTATTGAATATAGCAAATAAACATCACGAGCACCCAAATGAAAAGATTTTGAATATTGTCACAAACTATTTTCTGGTAGCAGTTGAAGTCTTTGTATGGACATCGGTCCTCATAAACCTTCACTTCCAGTTGAGACATGCTCTTGACAAGCGTTGCCCAAATTTGCTAACTGCATCACGGTCATAAATCATACTTCCTCAGGTAATTCAATTAGATCTTTCAATCTGACAAGCTGTGTCTGTTTTTCACCATTAGAGATGTACGTAGGCGAATCCAGACGGTTATTGCCGAGACGTTTGGTTTGGACCCGGCTCTGATGTACCTCACCAAGCCCACCTTCTTCTCCAGAATCAACAGCACGGCAGCCAAGACCCAACACGACGAGTACTGGCACCCACACATAGATAAGGTGACGCACAAAAACAGAGCTGAGACTTCTTCTATCGTGGATAACTTGTTATGAAGCTCCGATCTGGTGATTCTGACTTCGTCAAACAGTTATCTGCCATATGTGACCCTGAGATTTAGAATAGTTGCATCCAACTGGTGCATCCCAAATGACATGTCTATGATGTTCCCATAAAAAGAGGCCGATGGGACTCATCTTGATATCTTGAGTGGCCTGGCTGAACCTGAAAGCAGTGCCCTTGATTTACCGGTCAGTCTAACTCCTCTGCATTCATGAGAGCTGAGTAGTGACTGTAAATCTGATTTTAGATACAATCTGCCAAAATAGAGATACAAAATGCCAAAATGCCCTGTAATCGATTACTGGATATTTCAAAAATGTACTCAAAATAATTCTCTTTTTCCATTTAGTGTCTTTTTTGCTGTCTTTGTGATTGACTTAGCATTATTGTCACTGTGAAAGAAAGCTGAAGGCCACTGACAGAAACTGTGCGGCCTGCGCTAGCTCAGCCTCAGCTAGGAGTCGATCATGGCTGCTGTTACCTTCAAAAGAACTGAGCTAGTAAGCAAAGTTACCACACTTTTGGAAGACAGGAAGACATCTAAGGTTTGACTCATCTGACACATGCTGCCTTTTTCAAAGGAGCACCAGGAGACTGAGTACCAGGTGCATACTTTAAAGAAGGTTATTTCAGCTGTGTAAAACCGAATTACGAAACTGAAGGCAGAGAGCTGCAGGTAGTCGCTCCCTGTGTCACCCTGGTCTATGATAGCAGGGTTATTGCTCCGCCTTTGAGTCTGGTTTGACAGAAGAAGCTTAATTGCTGCCAGTGGGACCTGAAATCGAATTAGTAGCAGAAAATGAATGGATTCATTTTGATCATCTTCAAAATGAAATGTATTTAAGATGTTTTGCCTAAATACTGATCTTTGCAATATATGAAGTACAGTCAGTTAAACTCCTGTGTTCCGAAAAGCCCCCTTTGGTTCTCTCACCCACTTTAACCTTCAGATCAGACATTATGCTGCTGCAAATTTTAGATCTTGCTGAGCCAAGAAATAGTTATTAATACATAGTTTCTTAAAATAAGCGGTATTCCCCTTCAAGGTAGCTTCTTAATTTCCTATAGGTCATGCCTCTGCTCTGTTATGTAAACTGTTCACGTCACACATCGTTCATTCCTTATAAATATTCATGCTTTTATCTTTGCTTTTATCACTTTGTTCATTGTCATGGAATGTTAAGTTTTAAACAAATTAGGTGTCTGGAGAGAAAAAGTTCCAATGCTTTACAACTTATTTAGTTGGGGCGCGAAAACATATTGTGGTGTGTAACTCTCGAGTTGTAGTTCCTTCATCACTGGGAATATATTTAATGTTATTTGATGTTCCTTCTTATTGCTTACTAGAAGGGTGGTAAAAAAATCATCGCAATTTAGTTTAATGCAGCTGACATCCCTGAGTGTTGTTTTTGGAAAGATTTTTAAACTGTACGCCCGAAGGCTTTATTTATCGCCATCGCTCATAAAACTGTTGAAGCATCTGTCTCAATATTGATCTGCAGCTCTCTCTCGCTGAATGAGAACGAGGAAGGGGACTAACAGCACATATTGACTTTGCGTGTGGCATTTCTTGGAACAAAGCATGCCTTGCTCTTGCCCCGTTCATATTAATGTTTGTTACCTCATCCTCTCCTGCTGGCCCTCAACAGCTGGAAAAATTTAATCTGAAAGGACCCACTTCTCCACCCCATCTGTCTCTGCCGCCATTTTGGGGCTAATTGGCTAACCCAACCCTCATTTAAATGTAAATAGCCTCTGACGTCTTTGGTGGTGAATTTTCTCCCCATCGATCACGCTGCTGATACGGTGTCACTGCGCCAGTCGTCACATAACGGCGTGGAAAGTGTGTTGAATCTCATTCACGGCAATGGTAATCTGGCCCTCATAATGAAACTGATTCATAGACGCTGATATCAAATGTAGTATTTCTAGCCGTGACCTTGACTTGTCTTTCAGCTGAAGTAATGAGATGTTCGCCAACTTGTTCATACAGTGATCATTCCTGTGAAACAGCCCGGGTTGATTTGGACCTCGAGGCCACACAGCTTGTTTCTCATAAACATAATAAAAAATCGAATCTTGGTTGTTCTGTTCTTGCTGTACATTATTTAAAATACTGCTTCTTCTGTGAGAGTTATAAATATGCAAATGTGCAATAGTGCATGCAGTAATAATAATACTAATAATTAAAAAAATGAATTTATTTGCTCATTTAAAAGATTCGTGGCTGGTGGCGAACAGCATTAGTGCCTTCTATTGGCCGCTGCTACTGCTCAGTGATGGTTTAATGTTATCGTGTTGAACATTGTGGCCTAATCAAGCATCCCCAGCTCGCAGTAAATCACAATCCCTTTTTTGTTTGCGTGTACATGATAATTCTATCCAGTGTCTCATCACTCATGGCTTCTCTTTTCTCTCTCTTTTCTCCGTGGCTGTTAATGGCATGACTCCAATTTGCTGCCTCGCCTTGTAAATTAAAACCCAGTTTTCAATT
Source organism: Scortum barcoo (assembly GCA_023238725.1). NCBI lineage: Eukaryota > Metazoa > Chordata > Actinopteri > Centrarchiformes > Terapontidae > Scortum > Scortum barcoo. Next base: position 14,992,237 of record CM041542.1, read on the forward strand.
TAACATAGCCACAGCCAATGATATCCACCCCAAGACAACTCAGTTATTAATGAAAAGCCAGTTGCAGTTAAATGACGCATTGAGCAAGGTAGAGACAGGCAGATACACTCTGATATATTCATATTAATTGTTCAATTATGTAAAAAAAGTTGCATGCTGATATTACAAAACTCACTTTTGAATGCTCTCTGAAGCAGGGTGGTTTGAAGTCATTTTAGCGACTCATGAAACTCTCAGCAGTTCACTTTGTTTTTCTTTCTTTGAGGTACGATCAAGTGAGAGCACTCTCTGTCTAAAATTACTGTTTGACTTTGAAGAGAAAAGACGTTCCTTGTCAGCTCGCTCTTTGATGTTTCATTAAGGCTGTGCTGTATGTTTGAGCTCAGTGGGCTCTCGTGGACCAGAGCATCTCTTATTAGTGCTGTTGTAACTTTTGCGATATAAACAGCCCCCCCAGCACAGTGCGTTTTGCTCGAATGAATTTTGCTACATCCGAAGGTGGGGCTACAATGCATTCAGTTTCATAAATATTTTCACCAATGCAACTTGCAAATATGCCCATATTTTATACATCACTCTGAGACATTGAGAGGTTCTTGTTTGTGCAATTAAAGATCATATGAGGAGAGCAGTTCAGGTGAGGAGCCGGCAGTAACTGAACCCACGAGAGAGGACCGAACATTACGACTGACACAGCGGCCACAAACTGAGATACTGCAGTGACAGGAGAGCCATGTGTTGTAGGCTGCAGTCAAACAGTTAATGCAGCACATTGTACACATGAAGCACCATTACAGTGTGAAGACTCATATCTTGTCTTGATGTGTTGCGTGAAGTGTTCACGATGCAGCGCTGCAAAGCTTTTCGGAGCTTTTGAAATGGGTGCCGAGTATGATTTCACTGAATACATTTTGGGGGACAAAATAAAACAGGCTGTCAGAAGCGAATCTCATTTACAGCAGTCTGCACATACTATGAGCAATTGGTAAATGGATACTCCATCTATTTAGTGTTGTACCTTCAAAATCAGTGCAGCTGAGATTAAGATATTCAAACTTTTAATCCCTTGGTAGCAGCTTTGCAGTAAGGATGTCGGCGTAAAAGATGAACTGCCATGAAAGGTGGCACAGATATTCATGTTCCCCACAGGATGAAGTGTTCATGTGAGTTCTGTCTCTCGCTCTCTGTTAGGTGACTTACGGCTCCTTCGACTACACCTCACTCCTGTACCTGTCCGACTACGGCTCCGATTTCACTGGAGGAAGATTTGTTTTCATGGACCAAAATGGCAACCGGACGGTGGAACCACGGGCAGGTAACTACCAGCTATTAACGACTAAATCTGCCTAAAACATTGCTTTTTCATGCTCGATCTGCTACAAGGCAGGATGTTTTAAATGCAGATTTTCAGTAGTAACACCTGGTACCACTGACTTTGCCTATATAATCCTGTTAACCTACACTCAAACTAAGTGATGCAAGATAAAGGATTTCATTATCACACCCATGGTTAAAATTATAATTGCTTTACTCAACTGCATTAGGGAATCTGAAGGGGTTTTCAGCAGGCTAAAATGTGTAGTAAAGTGGGCATAATCCTCTGTAAGTGGGTGTTCGGTAGCACAGACTGTTGCACAGTGAAGGTGCAGGGATTAAACTTTACCTTACTTATAGTACCCGGAGGGTTAGACATAACATCTTGATCTTGGAGAGAGTCAGTGGGCCATGTCTGTTAATACAGTCTGTATATGTACAGAACATGAAGAAATTATGGGCAAGGCTGTGATTATATGGATGTTTCCTGTGTAAAAACCACATAGAAAAATAAGATATACAGGGTTTCAGGGACAATTTCCTGAAGTACCATGGGACTTCAGAGGCAAATGTGAGGCACTGAACAGGAGAATTGGATCAGTTCTCTGGGGAGATTGTGGAAAATCGTGGAAGTTTCCGAGCTGGTCACAGCAAAGGAATGTGCCAGAAAGAGTTTGCCAACTTGTTTCAGACATCTATTGGATTGAAAGGTGAATTATCAGCCCTTTTGCTCTGCAGTTTTGACTGTGTGCTCCTCTTTCAGCTTTCTAAGCTTCAAAACTTTTCAAACATCTTAATAATTTTGAGCTCAAAAGCAACACTAAAAGGTCATGGAAGCAGTCTGGATTGCTTATGGAAAGTCAAAGAAAAGTTGGGGAATGTTACATGAGGGCCAAGGTGAGAACCTTTTGTTCAAGTCAAGTCAGTGTTATTTAAATACCGTAGCCAAACATCATAAATTTGTCTCAAGGGGCTTTATAGTCTGTACAACATACAACACACTCTCTCCTCAGATGTCAGATTATAGAAACAGGGAATAAAAGAGTACAATATGGAGTAACTGAACTGCAGTATTATTAAATAAATAAGTACATAATATGTAATATTGATTAACTGTTCAGATCAATAAGTTAATGCCTGTCACACTAAAAGGTTGGTGACATAGTGACTTCTTTGACTTTGCAGGAGTTGTGTATTTTAGAAACCCCTTTGCAACATTTATTTCATGACGGGTTGCAAACTGTTTTTTATGTGGAGGTTTGTATTAAAGTGGCACTGCTAAGATGTTATTGTTGTTAGAATTGCGCACTGAAGTTGAATTTTGAATTTCTTTTAGTTGATCTGCTGATTGCAGCAGTTCCATTGAAACAAAATGATTTTGCTCCTCAATATAGCTTTTTAAAAACTGCTAGTGGTGCAGCCTAGCCTTTAACATGTTTGAGACAAAATGTTAGATGTAACATGTATTAATGTCAACATCCCTCTTGAGTCATACTTCACTGCTTTGCCGTGCTCGCGGCAAACGGTTTAGTGAATCTGTTCAGTATGGAAAACATCTCCTAAGGCTGTTACCTCTTCCTGACAGCGCTGACAGCATTGCCTCCTCTCTATCACATCTGACTGAAAACCATCCCCTGCCCTCTCCATTCACCTTGTCCGTTCTTCACTTTTTCCTCTGCCACTCCTCCCCCGTTCCCTTTATCTCTCACATTGTCCATCATCTCCTGCCCTCTAGTCCAACTCCTCTGCCTCTGTTAATCAAGCAATTCAAAAAAAGGCATTTGCCCTCCCTCTCTTTCCTCACCTATAATTTTTCACTTCCTGCCCTGTCCCCCGTGTCATCCATCACAACTCTGCTCCACCAAACTCCACATGTGCCAGACGCAAGCCTCTTACCCAGTCAGTGAGCAGCAGTGAAGCAACCATAAGACACTGACAGTGTCCTATGATGGAGCAGTGAGGGACTTTGTCTGAAGGACATATGGTAATGAGGAGTGACTGCGGCTCGCCTGCCTCCTCGTCTCCTGTGACTTGTTTTCTGAATAGCACAGCCATCTTGCGTTAGCAAAGTGAGAATAACCTGCAGACAACAGATGGAATTGTGACAGTGTGATCTTCAACACAATGAAATATTCTGGGTGAAGAAGAAGAAGAAAAGGAGGAAGGGATGGGATGACAGAGAAGCAGGATGACTGCTCTCTCTTTCTCTCTCTAAGGTTGCTGTTGTAATTCTCAGTGGAGACAGCGCATGATTGAGAATCTAAATATGACGGACCTGTCAAAGCCACTGGTGAAACCCAACGCTGTGATTATGCCTATCACTGTGATTTTTATTCTGAGATGTACATCAAGTAGGAGACACAACAAAAGCCCATGCAGAATGCATTAATAGCCCAGATCATTTATTTATCTCTGCAAAAACACACATCATCTCATTCAGAAGCTCTTTGGGCGGCATGCTGGGCAGTTGACTGACAGGTTTTGACTTGGTGAGAGTCTGATCTTCATATCTGGACGGATGATTAGTTGGCTGAGATAATCGTGGCTGTCTGAGGCGACAGTGACAAATTAAGGTGTAATTATAACGCGGGGGAAGACAATCAGGACTTGGCTGTCAGAGAGAGCAAAAGTCAGGAATGTGATAACTGTGGGCGATGGTGGGGGTGTGTTGTTGAAGTTGCGGAGGAAGTATGGAGTGGAGGATTAGAAAAAGAGTGAGAGAGATGACTGATGGATTTTCTGCACGTGAAAGCGTCCCCTATTGGTCAAGGAGAGGGATGGTATGGAGGTTTGGGCACAGACAGGAAATGGCCGGGAGAGATAAAGAGCAGATATGTGATGGAGAGATAGTGTGCTTGGCTGGGAATGGCAGATACAAGCAGAGCAAAGGAAGGACAGCGAGTGAAAAAGGCACGTCTGCCAGTCATTGGAGCCAATAGGGGTTAACCTGTCAGCTTAGACAACCACAGGGGAATTAGATAACCTCTGCTGGGCTCCTGATTTAATACCATCAGCTTGACCTTGTTGTCTGTGCGTCTGCAAACATACTGACACTAAACACAAGGAAAATGTCTGGATTGATCCTTTGCACAGAACACGGCCGGTTTCTGTTTTATAACTTGTTAATGTGCTGTTAAAATAAAAGTTGCAAGTACCTAATTATTATTTTTCTATCAGTCAATCTCTTGATCATACTTTATGGAGGTATCCCAGCAATTTAGTCATGCACTTCCATAACAAGGGGTCAAAAAAGACTCAAGAATCAGTGGTTAAAACTGAGGCGTGAGGGGTGAGTTCTAAGTATGGATCAAGCTCCAAAAACTGGATCCTACGCTTCCCATAGTGCAACTAGCTGCATAATTTGTTTGAAGAAGACAATGCTTTTCAAACTCTACATCCAAATTCTACATTGTAACTTGAGGTTTCCAACCCTAATACATCTTTGGGCCCATATAGCATGTTCCTGAGGGTCCCTCTTAAAGAACATGCTTATTAAAGCCACGCTCACCACACAACGTGAATGGCAAGAATAATTTATTAATGTGGCTCTTTAAATTGATATACAGATTCAATGTGAGGTGTTTATGCTCTTAAATAGGCATAACTCATCATACTCATTCCTTTTTGTAATAATTGTTTACAGCAAACTCTGGACTGGATTTGGACTCTGTTTGAATACTCCCATGTAATCAAAACTGGGTTAAATGTCATGAATGGACACCTGTCAATCAAAGTAAAGTAGTTGCGGAGGCAAGTATTGTACGTAGAGTAGGAACGTCAGAACGACGAGGAGATGTAGCTTTAACTTTTGCAAGTGATTGTTAGTTAACCATTACTAATTATTGATTACTGAGTGACGAAACACCCAAGAGCATTTGTAGCTGCAATGGTAAATCACCTTGATCCTGATGCATTTTGTATTATGATAAATTTATTATTAGACGATGGCCTACATCAAAGCCACATAAATTTCTTTTACTTTATATGATGTTATGGGAGGTGGTCCTTGTTTAAGATGAGGTGTCTCACCTCCACTACTGTATAAAACACTGACAAACATATAAATCGTAAATTAGCATTGAAAGAATACGTGGCAGCCTCTACTGGCCTCAGTGCTGCTCTGTAGGCTGATGCATGACCCGGTGGGAGGTGGATTGAAAACACTTTCTTCTCCTCCCCAGGGTTTTAAATCGTACCGACAGACTGAGTAATCCAAAGTAATCCAGGTAAATGCGTTTGAGAACATATTTTCCTCCTGAGATTTACCCGGAAGGTTCAAGCTGCTTTTTAATTCGACGTCACCATGCGTAATCTACCTTTTAACTTTTATCCCAGCTTCCCACGAGACGCCATGCACCCTGTGTGATTCATCCTGTGCTAATTAATTATGAAGCTGGTAGTGATCAATACATTGACCGGGCCAGCGTGTCGATGCGTTGTGCAGCTCGTGACTGTGCTGCTGGTGTTTACGTGCTTTTGGCTCTCCAGTAGCGGCAGGTATCGGCACCGGATGAATCACGCACCATTGAACACATTGTTAGCATTGCACACTCATCGCATTCCCTGAAGTTAAAGACCTCATTAGGGGCAAATCAATGACGTGTGACTGTTTTATTAAAAGCAAATATAGACTGGAGGCATGATTCACAGAGCATAAGTTAGTGTTGAAATGAGTTGAACGATGATTGCTATGATTTTTACTTAAACAGAAAAATTGTGTTTTAAAAATATGGTGGATCATCTTTGATTAAACTATCAAACAGATACTGTAATGTTTCAGCACTTCCTTTTGATATAATTTGAATTTTAGTAGGTGACTTTTCTGTACTTGCCAGTTCTTTCTTTGTTACCCAGCTGCACAAACTGGAAATATAAAATGATGTTTATTAGCTGTGCAATGGCATCATATAAATGATCAATTGTTCTTTACAAATCATGCTTAAAAATACCCAAAAAACAATGTTTTATCTAACAATTTAATTTCAAGATTGTAAAAATAGTACATCACCACAATCGCAAACTTTTTGGGAACATAATGGCTTTTAAGACACGTTGACTAGTTGACTTTTTTTCAGCTGGATAGCAAAAATGCAAAGGAAAAATATCATGTTAAGTCTTGCCTTTACTCTGCATTGCATGCTGTGTTTCTTATAGAAGTCATGTACTCGTTTCACATTTCAGGAATCATAATCATTTTGTTTACCCCCTGATGGCAGTGATTGGTTACCATAGTCATTACATTGCTTTTTCATCACATCTCCAGAACTGACAGTTACATCTTATCCCACATCAAATCTAATTTACTCAATGACCTCTACTGCCCGTCAAAATGTCTTTTCTACAGTCCAAAGTTGAAGTGCGCTGTCCAAACATACACGTAGAGCTGAAACGAAAGTGTATAATTTCATTAGTTCAAAGACAGAAAATTAATTAAGATTATTTTTATAATCGTTTTATCATTTCCATCACTGATCACTGAAACCTTTAACTTCTCAGTGTGAGGATTTTTGGCTTTTCTGTTTTACATCATAGTGAATTGAATCTTCTGGTTTTGGACTGTTGGCTGAAGGAAACAATGTTTAAAGACATTGTGATATTTTGTAGACTAAATAGTTAGTTTGAGAAAAAAGGGTGGAGTTTCCCAAAGCTGAACAATATACCTCATCAGCTGCCCTGAAAATGACAGAAGGACTGTCAGGTTGAACCGTCAAAGGTGTTGTAAACATCCAAAGTGTATTATTCTCTGATGTTCCACAACAGCTGACTAAATCCAGGCAGAGGGAAATTTGTAATCGTATGTTTTATGAGTTCTTGAATGTCTCCTGACACGTATACAACTGAGAACAGCAACAGTTGTGGGATTAAGAGAGCGGAAAGAAGCCTGACGAATAAATTGCCTTTGAACAGTTGATGAAATTACACATTTTGCTTGCAAATAATAACTTACTGTGAATGCATTTAATAGGGAAACATTACTGAACGTTCTCCTCTTATCCTACCAATATAATACATTATAGCAAGCTACTATATCAAATTCACTTTATGAGGACAGACTTCAGCCATGGCCGCACCTATTTAAAGCCTTTTAAGTGTTAATGACAGTTTGACGGAGTTGAAACCTTGCTGGCCAGTGCTACCTTAATTACCTTAACCCTTAATTCAGCTTGGAGATGTTGATGATAATAATACCATTTAGAGCCTGACAATTGAACTGACCTGCCTGATGCTGTCGGCCAATTTTTACTTATTACAGATACATAAATGTGTGCGGGTATGTTGACTGATTTTGAGCAGTCGAGAGCTGATTATCGGTCTCCCCGAAGCCGCTGCTAGTCAGACACTACGTCAGTGAACAGCAGGGCAGAGTCTTGACTCAGTTAAGCCCCCTCTTAACTGATGAGATGCTAAAAGATAGGAATTTCTACAGAGGTGTATTGGTCTTAATTTCTAATAGACTGATGGAACTCATTGCTAATGGAAGCCTAAATGCTTCAGGGCCAAGGGGGAAAAAGATTTGAGCAATTTCCTTAGAGTGTCTTTGGGATTCTCTAAAAATAGTTCCGCTGAAACAGAACCTTTTTTTTTTTTTTTAATACCCACATAAGACTCCACAAGATGAACAACACTATTTCCTAACCATGCCCCAGATGCAGAATAGAGACAGGAACCCTGATACACATGATCTGGGAATAATAAGAATATAAAGAACAGGGCTGGGGTTGATAGACTTTGCTCATCCAGTCTTGTTCTCTCTTCGGACCGATCCCCTCTGCCTTTTCATGAGAGGTTGTTTGAAACCAATTGATTCCTGGAAACAAGTATATTGCTATGACTGAAGGGGAGAAAAAACTGTGTTTCTACTTCTAGAGGGCTCAAGAAAATAGTTTCATATATGTCCCTAGTAAATTTATACTTCAAAGAAACCTTGGCCTCTTTTATATGTACTGGAGTAACTCAGATATTATTACTGTTTTGGGCCTAGGTTTTATGTGTATGGGTACCTTACAAGTTATATATGCAGAAAATATAATGCCATATTGAACAGACGCCTTAATAGCATAATAATACCATTTATATAGAAACATTAAGTAAAAAAATATAAATAATAATATTTAAATACAAATTAAGATACAGAGTCTAAAGTAGTGCTGTATCTTCCATGTGTTGTGCAGTAACTCAGTGCACTCTCATTAGGTTTCATCATTTTCTTTCGTCATTCGAAAGGCAAAAAAACTATTTCATAAACAGTGTTATTTGATAGTTTTTCAAAGAACTACAATCCCCATTGATCTATAGGACATAACATTTAGAAAGGCTTTGTTCTAAGGCTCTTTTGTTATTAGCATTGTTACAAATGTCAGTGCTATTTTCTTACTTCAGGGACAGATCCTGGAAGTTCTGGCTTAATTCTGCTATTTATAGGTGGGGATGAGCTATTTGTATGTGTAATGTTGGAGCAATACGTGATAATATGAACACAGCTCTTAAGTGCCATAGTTCTGGTACAGTTTGAAATAACTCAACAAATATAAGAACCTACATTAGACTGTTAAGTAATTAACTTAGTACAACCTTCATGATAATTAAGCAGGTGACATCCAGCCAGGGGAGCGTGGTTTCAAAATAAAAGTTTGTCCACTCTCACTGAGAAGCCTTGAATCATGCACATTATCCTTGTGAGGCATTGTAAGAGCCATCAAAGTTTGATTTATTAATGCTGGAGGGTTTTGATCTTAGTGAATCATCACTGTTGCAGAGCTGCATTTCTCATGCTGGAACATCTCAGTGGCTTCATTACATAATAGTTCAGCCTCGACAGCCAGACTCAGCTGGGGTCACTGCAGTTGAAAGTCACCGTCTTAACTCCTGAGCTACGATAGTGACCCAGCCCTGACACCTCAGCTCTCCTAAATATTAAAATAAGAAAGTTGATAAAATGCTTTTCTCCTTGTGCAGGAAAATGATTTTTTTGGGTGTTGCCTGATGAATCGGGGCCCATTTATAACTTTTTAAAAACTCTTTTCATGAAAAGTTCTTTTGACTTTCTTTTTCCTTTAGGCTCAGGGCTTCAGGGTATGAAACGGGGGAATAAAGATGCATTAGGTCTTTGTTGTTGATATACTTCACTATAATGGAGATATTGTAAACTGCTCTGCTAGTAGGACGGTAGCACTATCTAGAACTTGCTCGTACTATGGTAAGTTACATCAATACAAACACAAACATGTAATATATTTATTGATAGATTAAACTCTTGCAGCCATTTTGCAGGAGGGGTGATGTGACGTCTAAAGAACGTCTAAATGTGTAAAGGCTGATGTGATTGTCAGTATAAACTATCCTTATTGTTCCTCACACATACATAAAAAAGTGTCTCTAGGTATTTGAATAATGTCCTGTAAATGCCTGGAAAGTGATTTCGAAGGAGTGTGAACCCTGTTGAATTCCTTGGTGTATATCCGTCCATTGTGTTACCACTAATCTTCTCTGCCGACTTTACTGTATCTGTCAGGCCCTTCACAGTAAACACTAGGAATGTTTCTACTGGCAAGTGCAAAGGATTATTCTCAAAGACTATTTCATTGTGCAGTTATCTAAAGCTGTGTGGCTAATTTGAGCACTTGAAAATACCCTCCTTTTCAATGACATAAAACAAGCAGACCACCACTTATTGCCGTGCTGCTCACACTCACGCTCATATTTGCTTTCCTCTCGTTTCCTATTCTTTGGGTTTGCGGTGTAAATTCTATTGTTTAACTGGGAGCACTGATTTCCCCTGACATCCCCGGCTAATGCCCTGCCAGGGGGATTTATCCTCACACACACACACACAAACACACAGCCAGATGAGCACACAAACATGGAAGCAAGTCGTAGGTATTCTTTGGAGGGAAAGTAGAGCAAACAAATTGGGGCCTAGTGATTCCAGATTTTTATTCATATTCACATAATGAGATAACCCCTTCCAAAGGGCGAAGAAACTGGAAGTTTTGTAACAAAACAAGAGTCTGAAAACTTTAAAATATAAACCTCTTAATTATGGGATACATATGCAAACTAGCTATGTAAACATTAATGCAAATGTCTATCTAAGACAGAGCAGGTTGTGTTTAGAAAGATCCAAACTGGCTGGCAAATGGCAATAGCTCATTAGTTGGCCCAGCAAAGCAAAGCCCCTGATAAATGAAGACAATTTATCCTGAGGCAACCTCCCCAAACTCATACTGTGTGTCAGTTCAAGAATTGTTTTTAAAAAAAGTATTATATCAGACCCTCAGGAGAATGCATTTCAGCATTTGCTTAAATACAATGCTGAAATAAGTCGAGTGCATCCTTGTGGCGGCTCCAGCTTCTTTCTTTTTTCTTCTTTTTTTGTTGCGTCCTCTGCCTGCATCACAATTCCTTCACAATTCATCACAGTTCCTGAAGCAATACTACACAAAGTGCACTGTTTTGAATGAGTGGTTCAACATTTTAGGGAATAAATCTATTTCAGTCCTTTTCCAAGATTGAGACAAAAATGTTTTGCCCTCATGTATGTGCATAAAAGACAGAACTGGACTCAGCATAAAGACTTAAAAAAGGGAAAACAGCTACCTCGGCTCAGTTAGGAAGGACAATCTTGTTCATTAAAGAAGATAGGTGTCCATTCATTGTGTAAATTAGTAGGCTGTAGAAGTTTTGGTTGGTGTAGTTTTGACCTTTTGTGTGTTTTTGAAAAAGCTATAGGTTTAACCACATCCTGATCCCTGTTCTGTACTCCCAACAGGATACTGACATCAATCTCAGTCTTAGACAGAAAGCAAATAAGCAAATTTCCCAGAACTGCTGCCTTTAAATGGTTCATTCTCCTGTTGTCCTTTCCCAGGACGAGTGTCTTTCTTCTCTTCCGGCTCGGAGAATCTCCACCGCGTGGAGAGGGTGACGTGGGGGACGCGCTATGCCATCACCGTGTCCTTCACCTGCGACCCCACACACGCCATCTCTGACCCCGCCCTGCCCTGAGGCACCCATGGGCGACAGCGCTGCCCACTGGCTCGGATGAGCCCTGCAGCAAGAAGAGAGGGGAGAGACAAGGAAGAAGTGAGATTCTATATGGTGGTTTTAACATTGGTATACTGTAACTGCACCATCAATATCTGTAATCTTCTTTCTTGTCAGATATTGACTCTTTGCCCCTTACTGATTGTGCTACAGAAAAAGACACACTGTACAGGTGTTTTCCTATTTGTTACTGCTGTACTTGTATTTTTATCCAATTTTCTACAGCAGTTGCTTTTCTATTACACCATCATAATTGCTAGTATTACCCACATGTTTCCACAGTCTGCTTCTCTTGGTGCTTTGGGCTTTGGGCGATCCTCTGCTCCACCAGAAACTGCCTCTCAATTAAAACAGTTTCAAAAGAGGCTAAAGTGGGATTGGGTGTTCTCTGTGTCCCGTTGTGTCTTTCATTTTAAGGAGAGATGTCGATTCCTTGAAGAAGAGATATAAATCTGGTGCATCACCCATGGAATCAACCTTTCATCACAACAAAAACCCTCACTCGTGCTCGTCCCCTCCAGTGACCCAGGAGGTGTTTTCTTCTAAGAAGAACCCTCTCCTTGTGATTGCTCTCTCTAGTATGTAACTATTTAGTCCGATGTGGTCGTGAGGATGGTTTCAAATAAAATACTGACAGAACCTGAAAACTTCTTTTGTCTGCTTTTTCCACAAAAACATGATTATTAAACGTATTTCAGTGACCGCATTGATTTTCAGTTCTCAATAAATGAACTGGTATAATTCCTGTGCATACCGTTAATGATTCCTGCTAGCCTCTTATCTGCACCTCCTTTGTGAGCCAGACGCTCAAAGTATTGCTTGACTTATCAAACATCATCTGATCAAGAAGTCGTCATGCCTGCCTTTTTAATTTTATTCTGCTGTGAACACACCACCGTCTCCATTCTCATTTATACTTTATAGATTGTGGTGTTTGAGCCTTGACTCCATCATTGTGTGGATATTATATACGCTCAAAAACCTACTTCAATCTTTACCTTATGTTAGCATAGTTAAATGTTAATCGAAATCTGAATTTCTTGTTGTAGTACGTGGGATCAGCACAGTATGTCAAAGGTCGGTGGCAGTTTGGGTTCCAGTAATCAACATGGTGTGTTTACTCTTGTTTTGTCGATAACATTTCATGACATGCAGCCATTTTCCAGTAATCATAACAGGACTAAATCAACTTCTCCAAATCACAAATTGCTCCCCATGTCATTAGGGACAACTAATCTTTCGTGCCTGTTTAGAGAATCAAGTTAATTTGATTTACTTTGGCTCTTCACTTCAGGACTTTGTTTGGGGACATTTCATTTATCCAGGGGGCTCTATCTAAAAGTCATTTTTAATTAAAAGCAAATATTTCCATTTCTATACCAGTGCCAATGCATATTTTGCCACTTGACTGCAATTTACATAATTTATGAAAACTCTGCTACTACATTTTAGAAATTGGCAAACTTTGGAAACTCATTAGAGTTGAGTTAGCAACAGTGGCTTACTTAAACATCCAGTGGAACAACATGAGCATTCATTTGGAGTTATGCTTCTTACTATAAGCCCAGTATTCACTGTCCTTTTGGCTCTAGAGTGATCTCCACCAACTCTTAAGAAAGATATCATCTGGCTCTTTATATATATACAGTATTGATTAATGCAGCTGTAAGACCACATTATGATGCAATAATAACTGACCAAAATAAATGATATTGTCATTCACTCTAATGGAATACACAACTTAAAATACAAAAGATTTAAGGAGCCAGCACACAAACACACTGATGGACAGCTTCCTGCTTGTAACATACTTCATATAACAGAATTTACTTCAAGTCTGAGCGAGCGAGGCATACATGCGACTTCACATCCATTGCAAATACACTGACAGTGTCTATGAGCACAATGTCGCTCTTCTCGGCTCCCAAGGGACCTATTATCATGTTCATTAGTGCTGAGAGAAACATAGATTTGGAGGAGGGCTGTGTGGGAGGAATGTTTTTGTGAGGATGATGCTGGATATATGACGGCGAAATAGCATCAACCAGATGTGTATAGGCATCAGTGTGATGAGGTCATTCACACTTGTCACTGTGGCAAGGTCACCAACACCTGTCACGCACGTCAGCACCTCATTCAAGGTTTTTAATCTACTTAGATAACGAGCAGAAACATGAAGCTGGCGGGTAGTTTTCCCATCAAAGCAGTCATTGATCTCCTTCAATCTTCAAAGTAAATGCTTTGCTCACTGTGAAGAAGCACATGGCCATGTTGAATGGCTTGTTTGACATATCGATCAACCTGTTTGGAGGACTCTTTAAAGGTCTAAACATCCATGCAATATAAAAAACTGTCTTGATCCAATAACCTCAGTTTAAGGTATTGTGCTGACATCAATTTCAGAAGGACCCTTTAGCTTTTTTAAGAGTGGGAAGCAATGACTATCTGATAAGTCCTGCCCCTCTTAGTCACTGCTGAGACAGTCAAGATTGCAGTTTTCGCATGGCACACACAAATGCAGTGAACAAGATAGCGGTGACTTTCCACTCAAAACTTTTGAAACAGGTAGACAAAAGCAGTGTTTCTGTTTCTGGTCAGGTTTGTCACCAGCAGGTTTCATGTGTTCGGTCTCAATTTACATACTTCTGTACCTGTTGTTGCTATTTTGATTACACAAGTGTGTTCACACTGGCATGTATCGTACTGCACTTTGCACTATTTTGGTTATGTAGCGGAACGGGCCAGACCACCAACCTGTGAAAATGGCAACAGAAACCCCAGACAGGTCCAACTCTGAGGTGGCCTAGGGTACTCCAAGAAGCTTCTTCAGAACTGAAGATGCCTCCTGGGTGAGAGGTGAAATGTCTTCAAGAACTTCAAGCAAGTCCAGTTGACTTTCTTCAAACTCTTAGGAATTACCATGACCTGGATGACTGAGAATCTTCACAGACACAGTGCTGAGTGGTAGAGAAGGGGAGCTGAAAGAAGTACCCTGCTCGTCACTGGGGAGCCTTGCCTTTTGCTGGGCACAAAGATAGGAAATGCCTGAACAGAGAGCAGTACATTCACCTCCTCCTCTGTGGGAGTGCTGGTGCTCCTCCACAGTCAGCTTAGCTCTGTATCCCTGGTTCCTCCAGGTCACCAGGGATGCTGTAGTCGCTGAAGAGGAGGAGTAGGTGATTGTTTATGTTGATGCCCAGCATGATGAGAGAGTCGAGGTCAGAGTGGGTTTCTATGACAGCCAACTGGTCCTTGATGAAGTTGTTGAGACCATGGCAGGCTGCATCAGTCAAGGAGGGGGAGTTTAAACCACTATCAGTCTCCAGGGTGCAAGACTCTGTAGCCCACTACACATGCAATTGCTTGGGCCAGGAGGGATGCAGGACTGAAGCAAAAATTAGGACAAGACGAGGCAAGAGAACAGCAGCCACAGCCTGGACTTTAGCCAAGCCTGGAGTCAGTGAGGAGCCCTGGGGTTGACCAGCCCATTGTCAATGCATGTGGTGGACTGATGGACCAGCTCAGTGAGTTGACAAACTTGATTGCTGATGAGGGCTTGGAATCCTTCACGTCGATCAGCAAGCTTCTGGACACTTTCCAAAATCTAACAAAGAACAGGACAGAACTGCTAGCATTACCATAAAAGTGGGGTTATACTACACAGTAGCTATTGTCAGAAGGGATGGATTTTTTTTCTTTTTTACACAACCTTTAACGTCACAGGAAAATGTAATATTACCTTAAGACTAATGCTGTGTTACTACTTTAAGTGGAAGTTAGCTGGACATGCTATATTAGAGCAGGTAAACATGTTGTTTAATCCAATCCTTACACTTTTGAACATGTAGAGAAATTCAATGTTTCACATTATGCTGTACCTAGTTACGGTTGCTAGCCCATGACTGGACAATCATTGTTTAGGACAGGGTGTTAGGAAAATGTTAATTGTTCATTCCCTTCTTTTGCATGGTCTTATCTTAAATAAATTCAGTAATTGGTTTTCACAGTCTTATAACTCTATATGTATGTATGACGTTGGGCCAAAACTCTGGAGAGGCCAGTTTATTTGGAGCTTTCATTAGCTGGTGAAAGCCATGAACTTTTGAAACCTGCTTATTACTTTTGGCAACCATGATACTGCATCAAGTGGGGCTTTATTAAGGGAAGCCAAAGAAATAATGAACTCGTAATACAATGCCTTACTCTCAGCAGGCTTCTATCACGATAAGAGCTATTGATTGCACAGTGTGTCTGATTACCACTGTTGCATACCAGTGTTCACATGGCAGAGCGAGGAGTCAGACTGTTGACTAAACTAAGCTCCATTTAATGAAATTCTTGGATGTGTCCTTCAGTATAAGCAAATCACAGCTATAAAACCTTTAACTGGAGCTGGATGGTGGTTCAGGCCCACTTAGACAGTGATGTGATATCAATGTCATTCTAATGTGACTAGGTAATTAGGAAGTATGTATGTATTAGGAAGATTGAACTGCACATTACTGCTGTATAATCTATGGCGCTATATAATACAAGAGCACATATGTGACTTTGAACACACATAAAACTGTAAGGATAGTTCCTGTGAAAGCCATTTTCTCCTAAACAACAGCCTCCTTCACTAGGACCCAGATATTAATAAATATTTGGTAACAAATATCACAGCTGATTTTTATTTAAGTCACAGCACCTTAGGCCAAATTTAGAATCATGGCTTGTGAGAGGATTTTGGAAACATCCGAAGAGATGACGCATGCCAGCACTGTATTCTGTTATTTAGGGGTCACATCATTTTCAAAGTGAATATTCTGTATTGTTTATTGTAAAAAGTATTTTCTATTTTCTTCTCTTTCTCTTTGTCATTCCAAAACACAAGCTGTTTTCAGTGGCAGGTTCATGTTTTTACACATTTTAATCAGGATGTTAGTCATTAGAATTAATTATCAGCCTTTTAAAAAAATGTGTAATATCTTCTGCCCCACTGGGGGAGCTTTGTCAAGTATAAAAAGTTAGTTAAGGGACCTCACTTAAGTTATCTCAGAGACGTTTTGACAGAAAGCCTGTGTTGTTGACTGGGGGTGTGATATTTGAAAAATAGGGAGGTCTGGGGAGTATCAGCATTCTAACCCATATGAAAAGTCAGGATATGTTGGCCGCTGCCAAAGCTCATGGACACTGACAAAGCTGATGATTAACTGATATTCTCTGGACACTGCAAGAATGCAAACAAGTGACAACAGACATCTGTTAAGATGCAGACATGGGGATCAGCTGTGAGTGGTTTGATGTGATTGATCAGTGACATCAGGAATGTTGCCAAAGCTGAACAGTTAAATTTTCCAAACTACTGAAGCTGCTATAATCAATATTTTTATATTTACAATCCCAAACCCTAACCATATCAACTTTATAAGATTATCATATATTAATGCTGGCTAAGGTTATGGCTTGATGTTCTGTCCCCAGGTGGCTAAAACCTATTCAAATCAATTAATGTAACTTATAAGGCCAGAGATCAGTCTAGTTTGGACCAATGTATTGAACTTCTGATTGGTTAAAGGAGTACCACCATATATATATATATATAAGGGAATCATTTGTTTATTGTTATAGTGAAACAGTCCATCAGAAGTTTGCTAGTGTGAAGTCTGGACTAAATGTACAGACTCGGCTGTCCTTGTTCACCACCTGGAGCAAAAAATATCTTAATCACTGTGTTTGTTGTGATGATAAAGTTCTAGCGATTTCTTGTACTAAATGTATTAAATGTGTCTAATTCTCTCTTTGGGGATTACAGTAGTACTTTGCAGAAAACCTAAAAGTATCTCTCTCCAGCTCAGGGATGAACAGATTTTGCAGGCTCAGAGGAGAAAACCAAAAATACCTCCTAGATTTCTCATGAATCTTGAATGTATGCAGCTATAAGCTGATAAGTCCTACGCAGACCTGATCATATCAAGAATTTGCATTAAGGAAATGTTGCAAAGAGTTGTCAGACAATGTGAGGAGAGGAGAGAAAAAGGAAGAGAGGAGAGGCCGCCTTTCCATATCTATGCTGTGACAATGTTTGTAAAGCACCAAGGGATCAAACTGGAATGAATTTATGCATGACTTTGTGACATTTGACATGCAAACACACACGGAAGTCAGAGTGTACCAAAGTGTACAATCCCACTTGGGACATTAGTTTGAAAATGTCATGACTCTGGATATCATACAAATACTATTCACGATTATAAGAAATCTGACATGAAGGGTGTTTTTCTGTCAGAGTGTGTGCTTGTGCAACACAGCAGCCGTGTCCAGACATGCGTAATATAACCGTCCATCTTGCTGTACACACACAATTTATTTTCCGTCCCTAGCCTGTTGAATCCAAAGAGAGTAGCTTTACAGCAGATGGTTGTGCAAGCCGAGAAGACCTTAATAAGTCAGATTAAAGTTAAAGAGCTTCCCTTCAGCCCTAGGAGCCATCTTGATTAAAGAGTTATGGACTCTCCATAAAACATGAGGTGTGATTATGCATCAGTCACTAAGATACCTGCCAAAAGGACAGAACAGAACAGAAGGGGCTGTCACCTTCCTCTCTCTGGATTTCTTGAGTATTCCTGGATGTTGATTGGATCAAGTGATCAGTTACTGAATTAATCAAATGCGTGAATACCACATAAACACAAAACTGTGGTGAAGTATCATTATTGCAGAAGTGTCATCATCCTCCTTCAGGTAAGTAGGCCACAGTTCAGACTAGAGCGCACAGCGTCTATTTGGAAGCGCTCCGTCTCAGCAGTGGGTGTTTCTGGCAGCACCGAGCGGCACCACGGTAGTGGAAATGTGTTTGCCTTTGTGGGAGGAGGCGTGCAAATTCTGTAAAAGTGATTGGCCATGCAGGTGGCTTTTTTTTCATCTTTTGCCAGAGAACACCTTTGAGGTCCAGATGCGGGCTCAAATCAATTTCTCTGAGTTGAAGTCAGTCACAAAGCAAAATACGCCTCTGACTTTACTCACCATGTGACTAACGTGATGAGAAATAGATTGTACTGAGCTCTGAGTAATGTAATGGTAAAAAAAAAGTGAGTGTCTTGCACAGTGCCACTCGTGTCCAAAGATGGGCTATCAAACCAGGCAGAGCAGTCAACTGTTTTGGTGCCCCTGACTTGGTTCTGACAAATTGCACATTTTTATGTTAACATCAAAGAAATGATGGTCCCACATCATTAACTAAATCTGTGTTTTGTAGAGGGGTCTTGTGTCAAAATCTATTTTTTTAGAGCTTTGTTATTTGCTTTTATGATGCTTATTCATAAAGTAATTTATTTCAAAAAGCAATCATTCATTGAGTAATTAATTAAGAAATGTATGCCTTTATTGATAAAAGATAAAAAAGATAAAAAGGATGTATTACTATGTATGCATTACTCCATTTGCAAATCAGTTGGTTTGCTCTGGGCTTAGTGGGGCCACGGCTGCAGATTTTTGCATATTGTACAGTGCGATTAGATTTTAATAATGACAAATTTGTTAAAGAATATGTACCCTATTAGTGGAACAGCTATTTAAAGTTATTAAGATTGGTGTCCCCTCTATAAGAAGGGCCCCAAGAAAATGGAGGAGCCATCTAAGTGCATTTACCATTTATGTTTTAAATTGTGCTTTAGTTGTGTGCATTATCAATTCACCACTAAATAACTGCCACAGAGATAGCCTGGGGCCATTTGAGGCCATGACCTGGTTGGTAATCCAGCCTTGACAGTGGGTGGTTCAGTAGGGGTTGCCTCAGCCCCCCAACAGTTTAGTCTGACCATGTATATGTTTGACCATGTGTGGCCATGTGTAAGTATTTTCCTGTGAGATGCCTACTAAATATCACTCATTTATACCAGATTGCTGCATTGCTGTATTTCAAATAAAACCCCAAACTGACCTGCAATAAGTCTCCTCTTTAAGTCATGTGTGCCTTCACATGTTTTACCATCTGCAATTAGCCCTCAGGCCTTGTATTTAACACAGCACTTTAGAGACAGTCCCTCCTCTGAGGATGGGGAGATGAAGGAGCTCCGCAGAGAGGTGTCAGAGTGCTAATAGGGCTCAGTGGGGCTCAAGGGGGCGAAAAAAGGCCAGACATGGATGGATTAACAGTGAATTTCTCTCTGCATAGAAAGAATTTGTTTATATTATGTCTACAGCACCGTGTTGCTTGGAAATAATCCACACACGAAAAAAAAGGGAGCAATTCTGCGCCTTTGGTCACCAGTGCGCACCTTTTACGCACCGTGTGGCACCGGCCTGTGCGTAATGGAGAGGTTTTTAACCTACCTATTGCGGTTCCAAAAGCTCTCTCTTCTCTTCCCCGCGGTTCATAAGTCACTTCAGGGTCCCCATGACCAGCGTTTCGGAGTTGAACTCAAACTGGTTGCTGGAGGACGCAGACTTCCCCCACGAGTAGAGGCTGGGCGGCCGCTGCTTGAAGGAGGACGTGTACCTGTAGAAGCTCCGGTGCCTGTTCTTCAGGTACTCCCTGTAGTTCTTGGTGAGGAGCGTGTAGAGGAAAGGGTTAATGCAGCTGTTGCTGTACGTGAGGCTCGCCACCAGGTAGTTGATGCAGGTGTGCGTCTGCGAGGCCAGGCTCAGGGGCTTGGTGTGGTACAGGGGCAGCAGCTGCCAGATCCAGAAGGGCAGGAAGCACGCCCAGAACACCAGCACGATGGTGAAGATCATGATCAGCACTTTCTGCTTCGGAGAGCGCTTGCCGCCTCTGCTGATCACGGAGTTGCGCTGGGACTCCAGATAAGTGCGGGCCAACTTAACGTACAGGTAGCCGATGATGATCCCCGGTGCCATGATGCTGGTGCCAAACAGGACCGTCACGTACACTTTATAAGCCAGGGGCGCCCAGGTGGGTGCGCACATCCTCTTCACACCCCCATCCGGCGTCTTCTTAGTGGTCTGGGCGACCATCACCATCATGGGCACGGTGAGGACCAGAGACAGCAGCCACACTCCCCACGCCAGAGCCTTGCGGTAACTCTTGGAGCGCCTCACCGTGTCCAGCGGCTTGGTGACGGCCAGGTAGCGCTCCGTGCACATGACGGTGAGCGTGAAGATGCTGGCGTGCATGGTGAGGAGGTCCAGGCTCAGCAGGATGCGGCAGCCCACGTCCCCGAAGTACCAGTCCTTGAGGAAGTAGGTGGACACCACGAACGGGATGGTGGAGAGGTAGAGCAGGTCCGCCAGAGCCAGGTTGATGATGGAGATGTACATGGAGGTGGCGAAGCGGATGGAGTGGCACATCACCACCAGGGTGTACACGTTCCCCGAGACCCCGATGATGTAGACGACGGAGAGGAGCGTCCCGAAAGTGGAGGTGATGACGAGTTCGTGATCCACGGTCCCGGAGCCGCCGCCAGAGATCCGCGGCGGACTGCTGTCCGAGGCGAGAGAAGAGTTATTCATCGCTCCCCCGGACGCTCTCCTCTCCCGGTGTGCTCGCTCTGCTCTCGGACAGCGCTGCAGAAGTTTGGGAAGATGCGCACCGGCACAGGTTGTGTCTCGCTCAGCCGCCTCTCCGCACACCGCCTGCTGCTCTTTGCTCTTGACGTCAGCGCCCAAACGCCGGCACTGAACATCTTATATCACAAATGTGTAACAGTGCGACTGTAAACACTGGTCAGCCCGGCGCAGATGAGAGGAACGTGAGCGAGGGGGAGGAAAGAGGAGAGGGCGCTTTCCTGGACACACTGACAGATGTGATTATGCAAAAGAGATCAATCCAAATACTCCATCAAAAGTTTGTCCAGCACTGATGTCACAGCAAGAGCAAGCGTATAGAAATGAAGTGGGGAAATGTTAGTCAAAGCCACAAAACAGTCCATTTTACGCAGGGACTTGCTGCGTTAATTATTTTAAAAATCGCTTTCGCATCTCCAAATTATTGCCATTTCTTCGCTGCAGAGGAGACGGATAAGTCCAAGCAGCACAGATGATTAATCTTTCCTCTTGCAATGACCACATGCGCACATTGTGCAGCTCACACACACTCAGAGCTCCTGATTGGATTCAGAGATCCAATTAAACGTCCTTTCTTGTGCGTACGGGCCGGCCGGGACCTCAGCATTACCACGACATTAATGAACATTAATGAACATAAGACTGTCCAGTCTTCATCATGGAGCCATGCAGGAGCCTCACCTGAAATTATAAATGATCATAAACATTTGATGAAGAGATTTGTAGTCAGTGAGTCTGAACCTCACATTAGTGTGTTTCCTCTGCAGACGTGGGAACAAGTGTTAGTGCTGCAGCCTCACCCCAGTCAGCTCAATTAAGCCTCTCTTCTTCAAGCTCAATTGTCTTTTATTTTCAAGGACGTCACTTTTGTGTAAGAAATGAAGCAGCAGCACAGCAGCAAATCCATTAGCTCAGAATTTTAAATATCACCACATCCAAAAAGCCCATTATGGAGGAGACACACATGTTCTTTTAGTTTTTCTATAGATAAAAGTATGGCTCACATATTATTCATAAAGTTGTCCTTTTAGTGTCTTTTTTCTAAATTTCAGTGGCGGACTTTTCTCTCTTGCTGCCACTTTTTGTCTTCCTGAATCAATGAGTACGTTCTGAGCCAGCAATCATAAGCCAATAATTTTACCCAGACAGCGTTGGTGTCCTCAGACTCATCCATCCACGGGTGATTGATCTCTGATAGCGACTACTATTCTGTACCATCCATTCTCAGAGCTGAAAAAGACTCGGTGGAGCTGCGGTGTGTGTCTGCATCAGTCACAGTTTCAGCTTCACCTCATGGGCAGAGCAGCGCTGGAGCAAGAAATATGACAGTCCTTAGTTGGGTCATGTAGGACTCAAAGTTCAGTCCAGTGCAAAGTGCAGTTAACACCATGACACCCACTGTAGTCTGTTTCTGTAATGTCTGTTTTCAGTGACATGCCATGTTCCCCAACCTCCCTCACACACACACACACACACACACACAAACCTCGTCTTCTCAGATAAATGATTGAATCAGATGCCACATGACATGATTTGCAGGATAAAAGTGATTCCCCCGCCATGTTGGTACAGGAGGTACATCACAAGAACACTTGTACTTCCTTTGAGCTTGTGCTGCAGATGAGCAGGGGATGATTGTGATGTGCACAATGCAATTTCCTTTTATACAGTATAGCTCTGCTGTTGACTTCAAAGCTACCCTGTGGAGATTTCTGGTGAGCAATGTTCACTTCCATGTTTCTCATCAAAATCTATTGTGTATATCCTTTGAGATCTAATAAATGAGCTGAATGTATTTTTTCTTCCTATAAAATACTAAAATTTTTTTAAAGCTGCACTGGTTATTATACTTTTATTTTTTACTAATATGTATGATGTAAGAGTGGTTGCTTGTAGTGATGAACCCAAAGAGACATCACCTGAATCTAGACTTCCCCTCATCTTTACAGAGAAGTTTAAAGTCTTTCAGCTCATTGTTTTGTTGTTCGGGCCTGCGTCTTTATTGTTTTCACTCCCGTAGCTTTCATCAGTGTCTCTTCTGCCACAGCAGGTAGTTGTTGCAGTAAAAAAAATAGACAAAGTTAGCCACAAGCTAGTGAACATAATGAGGCATTTAGCAGCGAAAGAAAGATATTTCCCTCAAGTGTGTCCCCAAGTGATGTGCCCCCTCCTTCTACTTTATAAGTGAAAAAAGGAAATTTACTATGTATACATAGACCATAGATTTACATAAACCTATAGCTAAAGTATAGGCTTAACACACATACTACAGAAAAATGTAAGCTCCATCCAAAAGACCTTACGAAAGATTGACATACAAATGCTATATCAGCCCTCACACTGACGCTAAAGTCTGAATGCCACTCACATCCCAATGCAACAAGTCATGCTATATGTCATTATTTCCATCATAAATGGCCTGTGTGAGGCCTACATGTAAAACCACTTCAGTGTATGTCACAAAAAATCTCCACATCCATGCGCCAAATAAGGCAACTAAGGGAGTAACAATTTCCACGAGCGATCATTTCAACAGTTGAGTGACCACAGAGGTGGGTTGGTGTGAGCTCTGAGGAAATGGCAGGTGAAAACTAAGAAAATCATTTCATATATAAATTATATATATAGAAGAGTAGAGTGCAAGAAATAAACATAAAGGGGACGTCATTGTGCAAAGACATGTCAGTGCAAGCTGAAATATATTTAGATATATTTAAACTGATAGACTTTAGTCTGTTTTGTTTTGTTTGTAGTTTAATCACTTGTATTTGTCTTTATTGTTTCATGGTCAGCCTTTATATTGTGCTCTCTTTTGTGGTCAGTTTAGCGGGTCAGTTCTGCTAGTTTATGTTAATTTAATTAATTAAGTTTGGTTACTTACTTGTTTCTTTCATTTTGGGGTGAATAAAGCTTTGTTATAATAAATAATCTTTTTGAAAATCCATCTGCGACTTGTCACACCTGACAGCTCGACCCCTCATATATTTTCCTTCTATTGATTTTGTACTGTTTATCTTTAGTGTGTTGTGTTTAAAAAATATTTGTGGACAAGTAATTTAGTTCACTTTAGTTTTGTTTGAAATACTAACTTACTTAACTTACTTTTTTGGTGAGGGGGACATATTCTTATCCATTTCCCCCATGTTGTGCCACTGAAACAGCTAAAGGCATTTGTTGTAATGCTGATCAGATTGTTTCATGATAAAAGCAGGCCACCGACCCTGCAGTGCAGGAAGCAGGCAGAAATTAAAATACTGTAGATCCCACGGCCTCACAAATATAGTCCAAGTGCTGTATGTTATATACTGTATCACTGTAGCTAAAGCAGGGAGATAATGTGTATTTATGTTTCCCATGAAAGGACTTTGTTACAGGGATGCACATTAAGTAGGATTTGGAATGGAATGAGGCGCACATATCATGGGAATAGGGGTGACGGGTCAAAAGAAGAAAGGCAGGGAACTGGAAAAGAAGAGTGGAAAGTGATCGGAGAAAAGAGAAAGAGGAGCAAGCATCACTAAGGATGGTATTTTTCTGGTAAAGAAAAAAAAAATCACCCCCATCTGCATGAATGAGAAGTGTGAAGAAGCAAGGATTTCTGCGGTCAGAATGAGACAGCTTTGTACAGTAAAGGCCACACTCTATTTTCAGATGCTCGGAGCTCGAGAAGTCTTATGCAAGAGGTGAAACATTCAGCACGTTATGCTCACAAGGGAGGAGGTGGTGGTGGTGCAATTCATAGTTGTGAAATAATGTGAAAACAGCTTGACTGTACAAAAAGAGAATGAAGTTTCCTGCTCAGTCATTAGCTGATTGACAGACACTGTGGAAACAGGCTGGAGAGCGGTGAATGACATCACGTCTGCTTCCTCCTCTGAACTGGCGAGCAGGAACAACATCTGCTGTTTGATCATGCAAGGCACAGTCTGTGTTTTTAGCGGTAACTGCCACAGATGGAAATGAGATGAGGTGTTTGATACATTATTTACAAGGTGCTTTATATCCAGATTGTGGAATAACACAGGAGTATAGATGTTAGAAGGTCAGACTCATTAGTTGAATATAACTCTCCCCCTTCCCCACGGTGAACTCACTTGTTGTTCTGGGATTGCCTGGTTACTCGGTGCTCTGTATTGTCCACACTGAACAATGCATTATGTCTGTATGCGTGCTGAAGGTGTCTGGATAGAGTGAAGAGATCCTCTGTGTTTATAAATGAATGTGTGCATCTACTTTTTTGCCTTGGTTTGAATGTAAATGTGTATATAGCATCTAATTTTGTGCAGAAAATAGAATTTGCTTTATATTTTTGCCTAAAAAAATAAAAAAGATGCATTGTACAGATTGTGTGTTGGAATGCTATGTTTTTACATAACATTGGATTTACAGTACCCCACATAAAGTGCACGTGTGCATCTTTTCATGATTATTCCTGATTCATGTTGACTCTACATGCTTAGTTTCCATAGAGACATTCAGTGTATTTTTGTCATATTGTTTGCACCAGGCTACATGTAAACAGCTTATCCCCCCAAAAACACCACCAACAACAACAACAAAAAAAACACCCTCCACCAATGATTGAAAGGCAGAGAGTTGGCCCGCTTGAGAATGACAGGAGAGGCAGGATAGGTGTGAGTGTGACATAACGGTGGGGTGGCAGCTGAATTTGGCAGGTGCCAAGATTACATCGTGGTGTCGACTCGCTCCCTTAGCCAATTGCAGTTAGACACAATTCAATGCTTGTCTCCGGCGAGCACAAGGAAACTCAATAATCTTGATTCTTTACAGGATTTTAAATCAACTCGCACCTACTCAGACAGTTTGTCACTCTCTGTGTTGCTACTTAAAAAACTGGAGGGTGACAGACAAGTTTAAAGCCCTTGCAGTTAGATGAAATGGGACTTACAGGAAATGTGGCTCTTTTGGGTCACAGTTAAATCATTTTATGATGAGAGTGATTTATGCATAATTCCTCTATAATTATACATTCATCCATTGATTTTCCACACTTGCTTATCCTGTTCAGAGTGAGACTATCCCAGCTATCCCAGCGTGCACTGCGTAGAGAACTACTTGGACAATTGATTGTGTTTATCCATGAGCTTCAGTGCTGCTGGTAGGCTTTTGATTTTATTTTGCCGCTGGACGGAGCCAGGCTAGCTGCTTCTAGTCTTCATTCTAGGCTAAAGCTAATTGGCTGCAGGCTCTTGATTAATATTTAGCATATTAGCATGAGAGTGGTATTGATCTTCTCATCCTGCTCTCGGCAAGAAAGGGAATGGGCTTATTTCCCAAAATGTCTCCAGATCCTTTTACTGCTGTGTTCACAGTTATGTCCTCTATGAACAAATCTCTTCTACATCTTCCTGTCTTTGTCCTCTGTTCATTTTTGAGGACTGTCGTCTGCTTGCACAAATTAAAAATGGCTCTACCTTAAGAGCAGTTACAGGCTTGTCATCTGATATTGTACTTTTGGTGTTCCTCTGCTGTGACACTTGAAGGACTGATAATTAATCTTTACTCCTTCTAATTTCCTGCTCTTCTTTTCTTGCATCCTGAAATTCTTTATCATATTTTTAAACTTCAATATATTATTTTTAGATCTTTTTTTTCTTTCACTTGTTATGCTGGTGTATTAGGTTAATTCTTTCTATCGTTATTGCCTTTTTGATGGTTACCCTCATTGTTTTAGTACCAACTTTGGCTGCTCTTCTGCCTCGTCAGCACCCTGGCTGGCCACTCTCTTGACACACCATTTTGATGCTTGTGCCTTTGGTTTAGCTTTTTTTTCCTGCACTTAATCTGGCTAACTTTGATTGTTTATCCATAAACAAGTGTGCAGATCAATGCATGGCTGTTGTGACTGCTGACTCAGGTAATTCCTTGATGTACATTTCGCTTTCTCAGGGCAGGTACTTTCTGCCAACTGAGAACCACTACTGTTCTGCCTGCATCCACATGAATTCCACCACAGTTAGAAAACTTAAATTCCAAATTGCAATTTTGTGCAAAATGTCAACATCGGTGTAGCACATATTTAGTTATCTATACATAGAGGGAGATGCTCCAAGACACTTTTTCAGAATTAGGATGACACAAATCCAAACTGCGGTTTCACAAAGGAGACGATGAAAAACAACAAATAGACACCCCCACACTGTGCTGTCTCCATAAAAGTAGGGCAAGGAGGGCTTGAAACTAAGGCAGCCTAAAGTCTGTCCAAACAGATCCAAACAGATGTTTTTGATGTTTGATGTTTGGATCTCTGTTTGGATGTTTTTTGAGCATTAATTAACTAATTTATCCATTAATTTATGCTCAATTCTAACTTTGCACAGTCAAGCAGAAAAAAATATTGTCATGCAGTGAAGTTGAAATCAAGGAACAGAAACACGTCCAGTTAAGAGGTCACCACTGTGACTTCAATCACTTATCAGCGAGGACCTACCTTCATTGATACTGTTCATTTGTGGTGCAAATTCCATAAGAAATTTGTAATAAATCAAAAGCAAAAGCAAAATGACATTCCCTGAAACTGGGTTTTCCTGAGCTTCCCTGCAGGGGTCAGGGATCTGCTATGGTTGTCAATGTTGCCCATTTGGAGCTTCAGCTTTGCTCATGAGACATCAAGGTGAAGGTGAAAATTTCTTGCCAGCTTTAGCAACTTTTCCAATGACCTCAAAAATTCCCTTGTGGTAGTATTAAAGAGGACACTGTCAGACAGCAATCCTTACAGCAGAGATAAATGGGCTGAATGCAACACATAGGCTGCACCAATTATCCCAAGGGACCTCATTTTCTGTCAAACAAAAAACATATGCCACCAGAGCAATTTGAAAGACACTATAAAACTCTCATTGGCTTCAAATTGTTCACTCCCCAATTATTTTGGAACAAACACAATGGCTAACGCTAACACACGTAGCTACAGTACCTGTGTACAACTAGTACGTATATCACAAAAAGATGTGATTGTGTTTTTCTCTCTCTCGCATTTACTTAGATCGCTGTCAGGCATGTTTAATAATTATTTATGTCTGATAAGGTTTTTGGAAAGGTTATAGAAAAATGGAGGAAGGTTTTATGGTTAGAGCAAAGTCACATGCCCTGGTGGTGGCAGCATCATTTGTGGGGATGTTTGTCTGCAGGACCTGGAAGACTTTTGAAGGTAGAGGGTAACATAAATATAACAAAATCTGGAGAAATCCTGGAGGCAAACCCGCTGCAATTTGCAGCTGCCACTGAGAAGAATATTTGTCTTTCAGCAAGACACCAACCCTGCACATAAAACTGAAGCTCCACATGAATGGCTTTAAAAAATCAATGGTAATGTGCTGGAGTGACCAAGTTAGAGTCCGGACCTCAGTCAATTTCAGAATTTGTGACTGGACTTAAAAATAGCATTTTTCATTTTTCTTTTTTTCCCATCTTACCAACCAACCACCCATCTGCCTGTGGGACTTTAACATCATGAGGAACTTTCACTGACTTCTAGTGCAATGAAGGTATACTATTATGAACATATACATGTATATAAATGGATAGATTTGACTCTTGTCATGAAAATATAGTGCTTACTTACGTACAGTCTGGTGGTCCATCAGTGTAATGTAAGCCTTGAAAACTTCAAGTCCACAATCATTGGACCAATCAAAGTTAGAACTTTTAATAAATTGTTGTAATCATGTTGTATTATGCCCAGTATTAACTCTTTAGACGATTCAAGAATGGAGAAAAATGACAGTTTCCAGATGTTAAAAGCTGATATGGATCAACACACACATAAGTTCAAAGCTGTAACTGCTGCCAAAGGTGCCTCTGCTGAATATTGACTTGAAGGAAGTGAATATTTATGCAATCAGTGCACTTAATGCTGATGTGAAGTTTGTTTTCACTTTAACAACTTTCACTTTAAAGTGTCAAACAAAAACTAAGAACCATTTAGGCCTCTCTGTGGTGTTTTTCACCATCTTAATCTAGCATGTTAATTTAACAGGTATCTGGTCATAAAACAGAGTAGTGGTCAGTTTTGGCCTGATGGTGGCGCTAGTGGAAAAGTAATGGAATCACTAGAGACCTTACAGCTCATCCTGTGTGGAACATGAATGG
The DNA here is from genome assembly GCA_023238725.1 of Scortum barcoo. Classification (NCBI taxonomy): domain Eukaryota; kingdom Metazoa; phylum Chordata; class Actinopteri; order Centrarchiformes; family Terapontidae; genus Scortum; species Scortum barcoo. The sequence continues at coordinate 15,021,214 of CM041542.1, forward strand.
TTGTGCCAAATGTCACAGAAATCCATTCAATAGTCATCAAGACTTTTAAATTAAAAAATCATAAATGTGATTCTCATGGCTCAGATAGAGGATAAGTCAGTTGATCACCAATATCTGTAGATTCTTCCTCTGGGAAGCATGAATGTTCAAAACATGTACAAAATTTCATGGCAATACATAGAGATATTTCAGTCCGGGCCAATTGGACCCATGGAGCTGAATATCCTAATAATTATGTCTGTAAATTAATATTGTAGAACAAACTGAAACATTACAGAATGACTTTTTATAGTCACTGTTGACAGAAACTGGAAGTTTTACTGTGGCTGTAAGAGTGGAGCCCTCAGGCTAAGATAGAAGATGGAGGGATATCTTTACTTTCCTGAGTGAGGTGGAGAGGTCACCCCACATGTGAATATCTCACATGAGGATGAACTGAGATTGACTGAGTGCTAGTCAGGCCACTGTGTCAAAGGCTAGATGGAGGGCAGGCCTGCATTTATGGCTTATAATGCACAGCAGAAGTGGAAAATACAGCTTTGAGGTACTTGCTAGCTTGAGGTGCTTGGCTGTGTCAGTTGTGTGAGGCACTCTACATGTACACCTCCGATATTTCCCTTAGAAATATTGTTTACTGCTTCTTTTACATGACAATGTACTTTGTCTTATTTACAGATCTTTTAAATAAATATTATTATTAGTGATGTTTACTTGTAAAATCAATATTTTAATGCCTTTGTTCATAATCTGTGATGTGAAAATAGCAGATTTCCACACACAGTCATGGAAATAAAAAGTGTCATAGTCCTGGTCCAAAATCACTGAGCGTCTCCACTGCTGAGCTGCTGACAGCGCTGTTAACTAAAGAGTCACTACACTGGACAGCAGCGGAAGAGGTTGTATCAGCTTCTTGTTCAGCAGAGGTTTAGCCGTCTAACATTCAGCAACTGGGAGCTTCAAAGCAGCAGGGACAAGTCTGCACTGTTCTGCCCGGTGGTGCCCTCCCGTTTCCATCCTGAGAGGGGTTTACTGCCTGCCACGCTGTCATCCTGTGTTATTCTTTGTACAATTCAGATTCAGATTTCCTTTATTAGTCCCACAGTGGGGAAATTCACAGTGTAACAGCAGTGAAACACAATGGAAATAAATAGAGGAAATGCAAGACATAGGGTATGATAAAAAATAAGAAAATAAGATATTTAGCATAAAAATCTAAAAAAAATAAATTATAACTTTAATTATAATTATACCTGTACACACAGTACAGAGACAGGATCTGCCTGAGAATACATATAAGAATATATAATATCTCAGGCAGAAAAAAAGTGAAGACAGTGACGCCTGCGGAAATCCACCACCAGCAGGCACCAGTCCGCAAAGTCCTGAATAAGTCCTCTGTACTCTCTGTCGTCCCCATCTGTGATGAGGCCAACAACAGCAGAGTCATCAGAGAACTTCTGGAGATGACAGGATGGAGTATTGTGTGAAAAGTCTGCAGTGTAGAGGGTGAACAGGAAAGGAGCCAGAACCGTTTCCCTGCGGAGCACCGGTGCTGCAGAGGAAGCCGATCTGACTCAAAGCCCTGCACCTTCACAAACTGTGGTCTATGTGGGTGTGACACAGCTGAACTAAAATTGCAGTAATTATAAGGACAAAGTCCAAGTTCACTGGGGGGCTTCTTTATTGATGATACCCTACTCATTCACTGCTCGGGCAGGTTCTCTGGAGCTGCTGACAGTACAGTTGTCGTTGAAGTGAAGCGGTGCACCCTGCAAGAACGCTGTTATCGCAGTTGCAAAATGAGCTGCTTTGTTCCATTCAACTTGCCAAACTTGGTGTATTGTGAGAGAGGCCTGTTATGGTCTGGCACGGCTACAGATAACTGGACAGACATCATCTCTACAGTAAGCTGTACAGTAAAGGATTGACAAGTCTGTCCTTCAGTCAGACATCACTCAAGCCCTTCAGGTTGAACTCAGCTGACTCTCTGGGGATGTTGTCCAGACTCAGATCAGCAGATGGAGTCTGGCATTGTGAGATTATCCATAATAGTGAAGGCACCATGGAGTTCTGAATGACAGGCCACTGGATGAGGTACACTCATGTTGCATCTCGTGTCCCGGTCACTTTCAGACTATGGGATCAGACTGACAGCCAGGCATTTGTGTTCCTCCTTACGCTTTATTTGTCAGCTGGCTCATTTTACCGGCCATACTTCTCAACAGAATCACTGCTGTTTACTGAAACAGAAGAGGTGACCGCTGAGCTTGATGTAAATGGGAAATGACTGCACACATGGCTTTTAAAAATACCAATACTGGGACCATGTTTTGTGGAAAAGAATTCTTTATATGTTTGTCAGGACTACTTATTTATCAAAAATGTTCATCATAAACAGCCGAAATGAAAATGTACATTTTCGTACCACATAGATTTGCTCACATGTTCTTTTTTGAACCTCCTGAGAAATCTTTACAAGCTTTCTCGTTCAGTCAGTTAAGGTTTAGTTGTAATGTGTGCAGATCAGAGTCGAGCAGATCAGGTATTCTGTCTGACTGATTGGTACTGCTCATGGCCACAACAAAATCTCTGTTGCCTCTCTGTCTGATGAGATTGATAAATCCACTCATCTGGAAGACAAACATAAAATGGAACCACGTTTATCTCCCAACTTTACACTGATGTTGAGTTGAGAGAACTGCTCTTTTTCTCTTAACTTCTGTGTCAGGGAGAACAAGTGAAGCATTTCCACAGCCCCCCCCCACCCCCCACCCCCTGGTAAACATGCCCAGCTGGAGTCAATGCACCGAGTGGCTGAGCTCAGTGACTAAAACTCTCAAAAAAGCTGAATAATGTTTGGACAGAGAGCTTTTAAAATGGAAGCACAGAGTATTATCAGTCCTCCTCAGGCTTCCTAGTCTAAGCAGTGAGACGGTTTTACAGTCAGATGAGTGAATACATTATAGAATGCAAGTTATTTCTTCTGACAAGTAGCATGAAGCTCGGTTTGATTGAGAGTGTCAGTGAACTTGTCATCCTGCCTGAACGATGCAGACACCCCTCAGGTCATTCTGTAACAGCATGTATTATACCTCCATGTAGTGCTTCAATTTTATGGTTTGACACGTCAGACTATGTTGTAAAATCACTTCTTTCCAATAGGAAAGCTTTGCTCTGCCTCTGACTGAACTGTGTATAATTTGCAAATCGGTTAAAATAATTTCCATCTAGAGCTGAGTGAGTGTGAAACTTGTTTTAGACTCAGTTATCATCTCTGAACAAGTGAACAAGTGTGTACAGTGTGTACAAATGCAACATGTAAACATTTACACAATTTTGGTGACTGACCTTTTCAGTGGCATGACAATGAGATTGACATTTATGGTTTAGGGTAAAATGTCTTGAAAACTGTAGGACCGATTACTCTAAATTTACACGTGTCCATATTCTCCTCAGGATGAACTGTGGTGTTTTAAATGCTGGTTTAACAGGGGGATTCACTATGCTATATTACAATTCTATAAGGGTTTGTCATGGACAAAAGGTTAAGTTACAATTTATAATATAAAATCCAATTTTCACACTATTTATGTCCAGCATGTGCTTCGTAGCTACTTGTAGTGTATTTACTGAGATGGACTCCCAGACATATAGACATAGACTTTGCTGACTTCATACTCACATAGGATAAAAGGGAAAAATAATAAACAAATTTTGTACTTACAGAATGCAACACGCAACATTTTCTATGGACAAACTGAGTAGGGTTTCTAACACTGATTTTCTACTGTTGCTGTGGTCTACTGAACAAGAGCAAGCTGAAAACTTTCACTTATCTACAGCAACGATAAGTTCAAGAACTGCAGTGGTGCTGATGCTCTGCTCTTCATGCAAAAACAATCTTCAGGACTCTTTCTTAGAGACTGTGGCTCTGCTGAAGATCCTCATCACATTTCCAGTGACTACATGCTTCTCAACACTGTCACGGGATCATCTCAGTCTGTTGGCCACGAGAAGAAGAAACTTGTCAAACACATCCCAGACATTAATCATAGAGTTGTTGAAAAAATGCATCTCTCAAGGAGAGACAGGCAAAATATATGTGCAGGAAGTACACTTTTAGCCTCAAGGAGACAGTTATATTGCTTTGAGCACATGCATCTTTTCTTATTTCCCTTTGCAGTAGACCATGTCTCATGAATGCTCATTGTACACTCACCAGGGCCTTCATTAAAAGACCAAAGTGCAGGCAGGATTTTTTATTGGCTATATAAATTCGGGCTACAATCACATCTTATTAAGGAATTTGTCTTGGTAATTACTTGGTTCTAACATTAAAATCACAAAAATAGGAATAGTGAGCAATATGGTGTTGCTTTTTTTTTTTTTTTTTTGCAGAGTAAGGTGAAAATATCGATACCATCCAAAAATCTGGCTAAATACATATCAGAGTGTCAGGCTGTGCACTCTCCCTGTTCACATCCAGCGTACAGGACTACACTTACAGGGTAGTTTGGAAAGACTAACACAACTGCTGGGGTCCCTCAAGGTTCTGTTCTGGCTCTTCTTTCTCCACACACCAAGTCAAATGGCTGTGTTATGCACAGGGGTGTGATGACCAGCTGTCCTTTGCTGCCATCATCACTGAGACGACTGGTTCCTGAAGATTCATTCTCCACAACATCAGGTGTATACATTTATTCCTCACCCAGGAGACAGGTTCAGGTCATGCTCTTGTCATCTTGTTCCTATAATAGTATAACTGGCTAGCTGGTGTGCCCTGCTCTTCTGCACTCTGTACTGATTACTGCTGATTACTCAAATCTGATTCAAGACACTGGTACTTGCCTACTGTGCTGTGAAAGGCTCAGGCCTACCCTAGATTCAGCACAGCTGGTCTACTACGGTCTTCTGTCAAATGGTTTACTACCTCCTCACTGCCAGGGTGGCCCAGTTATCACTCCTGGTTTTGTCTTTTACATTAATGTTTCTTATGGCTTATTTTAGACCTGTTAGCACATTTATGAAAACAGCTTCATGCTTACACATTATTTGTGGCCTGGTGGGTGACAGGTGGTTCAGGAGGTAGAGTAAAAGATCTGCCATGGACAAGCTACTGAAGCCTAAATTGCTCATGGAGGGGTCACAGCCTTTAGTGTGAAGTTGGGACACTGTATGCTAAGATTATTTTTGTTGCTGATTGCTGGATATTCATTCATGAATGAATGAAAGTCAAAAAATGATGGAGACAGCTAGTCTGACAAGTTTCTATTTCTTATGTCCCACACTGCAAGAGGAAACATTGTTAAACTGATGAGATAGTATGAGAATCTCCTATATAATATAAAAGCATCTCATTCACTGGGTCTCACAGTTTAATAAACTGATTGTATTTTCTTTGTGCATAGGATATGATATCTGAGAGATGTCTCACATATCTTAATAAAAGGCAAACAAGATGTGTTTAATGTCTTTCTGTGAATGTTTAACTACGTGCTGCCTTTATAGCAATCTGACAATGTTCAACTACGACTTGTGTTGTGTTAATAGTCTCTCTACAGATGAGTTGGTAAGACGGATGTTGTGACCTTTAACATAAAAGTGTCTCAGTAGCTTATTCAGAAAATGGCTCATTTTTGTATGGAGGTGTATGTCTGGAAGAGCTTTTGAGTTGCTGGCAGGTTTTATTTATTTATTTATTTTACATTTGGACATAAAGAAATCTTCCTCAGCTCCCAGTCCGAATGCTAAGCTAACTATCTGATATTTATATTTTATATTTATCTTATACAGACATACAGACATATAGACGTGGTATCAACTTTCTTGTCTAACTCTTGGCAAGAAAGTGTTTTTCACAAAATGTTGAAGTATTTGGATTTTAACAAATGTTGTCAGACTAATCAAATCATTCACAGCTTATCCTATCCTGTTATATGCAAATGTAAAGTAACTGTTGGCAGTTTGAATCTGTTCCCACGTTAAAGTAAAAGCTCATGAGGAGAATATCTGTTTAGTATAATTATAGAATAGGTTTTGAAAATTAAGATGTTTATACAATTTCAGTAAATTGTATGTGTCTCAGACTGTAGGGGAACTCAACTTGGATCAGCATAAAGGTGCTCGGTGAACTTTAGATAAACCATGTTTTTTTTTTTTTTTTTGCTGCATGGTACTTTTGTTTTGGATTATTTTCACTTCAAAGATGTTTTTTTCTGGTCATGTCCTTTCCTTCTTGAAGTAGCTATTAGTTCAATTTTCAGCCCTGCAGTCACGCAGCTGCTTTAAAAGATATACAAATACTCATATTTAGCATTTTTCTGCTTTGTGGTCAAGAGGAGCAAATATATTGTAATATTTTAAGGTTGTTTATGGAGATTACACTGTTGCTTTTAATGTTGTAGCTGGACATGACACCACTCATGAGATGGTGGTATGGGTGCCAGGGGACATTTGTGTGAAGCTGTCATATATAGTCCCATAGTACCAAATCTATCTTTCGGGTATACAATAAAGAAATATTCGGCCAGGATTATTTAGTCAGATACAGGAGGTTTTTATTTCTGTTATCTGTTAACCTTCTTATTATTCACTCCTCCTTTTGGTTTGATCATGCGTCTGAAGGTCAGGGAGTCTGGCCACCTTGTACCATCCAGGATTCAGACTGTCTCCATTCAGAATATTTGCGTCTCAGCATGAAAGTTTGGACACAGTAAGCTGCTCTTACTCCCAGAGTCTCCATCATCCATCATCAAGCTGTCATGGCGGCGCTCCAAATGCTTAACGGTGTGTATCACGTTCTGTGATCTGTCATTTCTCCCCTTGACAGGTTTATCATATTCATCAGCTCAGCAACAGGATGTAGATAGAAAGTGGAGGCAGAGTGCAAATGTAAGACAAGTGTGAATGAAAAGATAATGTGCAGGTTTGTGCGCTGACATTTTGGCTGGCAGATGCATTATGTTTTTTTTTTTTTTTAACAGGCCTTGTTTAGTCACAATGTTTAAAATCCCCAAAGTAAAGCTTCAAACTAAAACCACCTTTGTGTCTCCCACATTTTAAGCACATGGTTAATATGCCCAATGATCAGAGAGAAAAGAAACCAAACCAACGTCTCTAAGGTGTGTTTTGTTGTACAGGAGATACAGCAAGGCTAGACATGAATACACAACACTGAAAATACTTTGGCATTTATGGAAGTACTTAAAGTTTGTTCACAATGTCCCTGTGTGCTTTTATTTTGAATTTATTTTGAATTGTCAGTCTGTTCAGTTTCTGAAGCACAGGAAATTTAGCACAATGAAAGTTAATACAAACATGACACTTTTTTATGGGTAGCCTTGAGCTGCATTTCCAGCAAAGTGAAAGAGATTGCATGCTATCAGATTTTGTTATGTTTATAGGAAATCAACTTTTAATCTTTGGAGAATATAAGATGTATTATATCATGGTTCTGTCACTCACTCTAAAATTGAGAGACTGCTACCTGAATGTTTTCTATGCTGAGATGAAAGGTTTGTTATTGTCAGAGTTTAGTGAACCAAATCGTTTTTCACATTCGCACATTTGCACATGTAGGCTGTTGTAGGGTGTTGTAGAGGACAGCAGCTTCACTACAATAGCAGAGGTGGACAACTGCACAATGTACTTAAAGTAACAAAAGTACTTTTACCTTTCACTCTTTTACTATTATGTATAATATTTTTGGATTAATAATACAGCTGCATGAATGTGTTTGTGGCATTTCTCTGCTGCAGATGTTTAAGGTTCAGGTCATTTTAACTACTTTGTATACTTTTGACTGTTTAATTGAAAGCAATTCATCATGGTCTGTAACACGTTTGCATTGCTGTCTTCTGAGAACTGAGAACGTATTGATAAAAAATCAGGTTTTCACAAGCAAGCAGAAAAATAGCCTGTTTTGACCTTGAAACGTATCCAGATGAGCACGTGTGTTTTATCAGTCGCAGGGCTTATTAATTTAGCTTAAGAAGTAAAAACATTTTCCCAACCTGAAAAGGAACAACTGAGGAACCCCTCAGTTTATTAGAAACATTCACGTTCCGATCAACCCAGTTTAATAGAAAGAAATTTAATTAATCCAATTTTTTTTTGTCTACAATACGAATTAGATCGATAGATAGATGACTTTAATAACTCCTGGAGTTTCATTTCATAGCAGCCAAGTACATAAGAAATACAATAAAATACAATAAAATGCAATAAAATACAATCAAATAAAATATAATAAAATACAATAAAATAAGATAAAATACTGAGGTACAAAAAGATAGACAAAGTGCAGTGGACATCAATAAAGGTTCAAAAAGGGTAGTGGTAAATTCAAGAGATTCAAATTTCATTTATTTCATTAAAATGTATTTATTTAAAGCCCAAAATCACAAACATCATTTGCCTCGGAGGGCTTTACAATCTGTACAGTTGTGACACACTCTGTCCTTAAAACTGAAGTGATCCTATTAGGTCCGAAACACCTGAGGAACACGTTTTCTCCTAATATAGCCTTGCTGGATGACAGCACCACTATAACCCATATTAAGCATATTTCAAGGTCTGCCTTTTACCACCACCTGCAACATCACAAAAATTAGGCACTTTCTGTCCCAAAGCGATGCAAAAAAAATTTGTTTCTTCCAGGCTGGATTATTGTAATTCACTTTTATCAGGCTGCCCGAACAAGTCGTTAAAGACTCTGCAGCTGGTCCAGAATGCTGCTGCTTGGGTGCTGACTAGAACCAGGAAAAGAGACCATATTACTCCAGTACTTGGCTTCTCTGCACTTGGCTCCCTGTAAAATTTAGAGTGGATTTTAAAATCCTCCTCCTCACATATACAGTGGGGCAAAAAAGTATTTAGTCAGCCACCAATTGTGCAAGTTCTCCCACTTAAAAAGATGAGAGAGGCCTGTAATTTTCATCATAGGTACACTTCAACTATGAGAGACAGAATGGGGGGAAAGAATCCAGGAAATCACATTGTAGGATTTTTAATGAATTAATTGGTAAATTCCTCGGTAAAATAAGTATTTGGTCACCTACAAACAAGCAAGATTTCTGGCTCTCACAGACCTGACCTGTAACTTCTTCTTTAAGAGGCTCCTCTGTCCTCCACTCGTTACCTGTATTAATGGCACCTGTTTGAACTTGTTATCAGTATAAAAGACACCTGTCCACAACCTCAAACAGTCAGACTCCAAACTCCACTATGGCCAAGACCAAAGAGCTGTCAAAGGACACCAGAAACAAAATTGTAGACCTGCACCAGGCTGGGAAGACTAAATCTGCAATAGGTAAGCAGCTTGGTGTGAAGAAATCAACTGTGGGAGGAGCAATTATTAGAAAATGGAAGATATACAAGACCACTGATAATCTCCCTTGATCTGAGGGCTCCACGCAAGATCTCACCCCGTGGGGTCAAAATGATCACGAGAATGGTGAGCAAAAATCCCAGAACCACACGGGGGGACCTAGTGAATGACCTGCAGAGAGCTGGGACCAAAGTAACAAAGGCTACCATCAGTAACACACTACGCCGCCAGCCAGGACTCAAATCCTGCAGTGCCAGACGTGTCCCCCTGCTTAAGCCAGTACATGTCCAGGCCCGTCTGAAGTTTGCTAGAGAGCATTTGGATGATCCAGAAGAGGATTGGGAGAATGTCATATGGACAGATGAAACCAAAATAGAACTTTTTGGTAAAAACTCAACTTGTCGTGTTTGGAGGAGAAAGAATGCTGAGTTGCATCCAAAGAACACCATACCTACTGTGAAGCATGGGGGTGGAAACATCATGCTTTGGGGCTGTTTTTCTGCAAAGGGACCAGGACGACTGATCCGTGTAAAGGAAAGAATGAATGGGGCCATGTATCGTGAGATTTTGAGTGAAAACCTCCTTCCATCAGCAAGGGCATTGAAGATGAAACGTGGCTGGGTCTTTCAGCATGACAGTGATCCCAAACACACTGCCCGGGCAACGAAGGAGTGGCTTCGTAAGAAGCATTTCAAGGTCCTGGAGTGGCCTAGCCAGTCTCCAGATCTCAACCCCATAGAAAATCTTTGGAGGGAGTTGAAAGTCCGTGTTGCCCAGCGACAGCCCCAAAACATCACTGCTCTAGAGGAGATCTGCATGGAGGAATGGGCCAAAATACCAGCAACAGTGTGTGAAAACCTTGTGAAGACTTACAGAAAACGTTTGACCTCTGTCATTGCCAACAAAGGGTATATAACAAAGTATTGAGATTAACTTTTGTTATTGACCAAATACTTATTTTCCACCATAATTTGCAAATAAATTCTTTAAAAATCAGACAATGTGATTTTCTGGATTTTTTTTTTTTCCTCATTTTGTCTCTCATAGTTAAGGTATACCTATGATGAAAATTGGAGACCTCATCTTTTAAGTGGGAGAACTTGCACAATTGGTGGCTGACTAAATACTTTTTTGCCCCACTGTAAGGCTCTACATGGTCTGGCACCATTGTCATATTTTAACAAATTGATAACTCCTTATCAACCGACTAGAGTGCTGCGCTCCCAAAACGCAGGCTTACTTGTAGTTCCCAGAGTTTCCAGAAGTAGTCTAGGGGGCAAAGCCTTCAGCTATCAGGCCCCTGTTCTCTGGAACCAGCTCCCAGTCTGGGTCCGAGAGGCAGACAGTGTCAGTGTTTAAGAATAGACTTAAAACCTTCCTTTTTGATAAAGCTTATAGTTAGGGTGGGCACAGGCTCGCCCTTAGTTATGCTGCTATAGGCTTAGACTGCCAACTTGACATTTCATATTTCTTGCAGGTATAGCAAAGTACAAGGTATATACAAAGTTTCTATTATGTTCATTCTAATGTTGATTAACATGAATGGCATTCTTTGACCTTACTAGTACCATAAAACCAAGTGCAGTTGCCAGGAGTCCTGGGATAGCCTGCTTCTGGTTTTGGGATAGAAAATGCCTCATTTTCAGGACAAACATGAATCCCTAGCTTCCATGTCACTCTGCTCTGCAGTAAAACACCAGACTGACTCTCCTCAGTAAATCTACTTTGTATTTCCAAACTCTGCTGTTTGATAGGCACCTCTCTGTTGTTCTACACCTCCCATTAGCATTAGCATCACCACAGCTATCCGTGCTCTCCACCGTGGAGCAGCACATCATAAGCTGGAGTCAACATAATACATACTGGCATTACATAATACATTATATTATACATTGTGTAAAAATGGTGGAATGTCAGTGTTTGTGAAATATTATTACCATGATAAGGATAAAACAGTGAGAGCTGGGCCCTCTCTGAGAGTTTTATGATGAATGTTTTCCTCCCCCCTTTCTTTATATCGTCCAATTACCTCATCCTTCACATGATATTATCTTTATCATGGTGTCTTAGCAGTGACAGCAATAGCCTGGATAGACACTGACTAGATGGGTTACTCTCTGTCATTATGCTGTCACAGTTAGTGTACATGCTTTATCCCTGTGACAGTATTCATCATGACAAATGTAGAAACATTCGCGAAGCTTCATAATTTAATTTGACTTTATGAAATAGAAGCCACAAGAAAAGTTGGATTAGTCATGTAATGAGGCTAAAGTAATGTATTTACCTATGCAGACAGCTTATCGGCTATTCAGTGGGGGATACGGATGGTTGAGCATGATCAAAAAGGCATGAGCATGGCAACAGGCACGCAATAATCCGGTGCAGTTACCGTATAAGTGTGGCCCTGCAGGGAGCAGTCGTGCGCAGTGATGACTTGTCTGTACTCTTTCACAGTGATGAACTCAAAGTGAGGCTATGAGCTAAATTGTCTGGAGAGAAAATCGTACAGACTCTTCAGATTCTGAGCATCTAAATGAGGGCAGATCGCTGATATGAATTCTTTGTGCATGCAGTTTGTACTTGGTACTACATGTCACAGTTCATTTAGCGGACATATGATTTGTTTGTTGACACTTTCTCCTACACATGTTTAAGCTTTGTCATCATATTTGTGTCTTAGTCCTCAGTACGAATGGATATTTTGTTTGTGTGTTTCCATCCACATCCAATCCATCCCGTTTTTAGGGGCATGAAACAAAGCCTGAGTGGAAATCCTGGACATTCAAAAAAGCTGAAGTACTGCGAAAGGTTTGTGAATCTTCTATGAGATGAAAAATAGTGGCAGATGGTGATCAGATCTGTATGGAATGATGGGACCTTCCTGAAAATAATATATGTAACAAACATAATTGGCTCATTTTCATCATACTGTCCACATTACTTTTGTTCATTTAAGATTTGACTGGGGTTATTTGAATTAGGTCATCTTGTTGTGCCCTTTTCTTCTCCAATGGTTAAATGAACTCTGACTGGAGAGTTAGCACCATCAGTTTGCATAACAGTGGTGGATGGAAACAGGCATTCAGTTCTATTTTCTCTTGCAGATTTTTTAGAAATTTGTTTAAACTTTGCACCAAATTCAGATGGAAACTTGGCTTGTAACAACCTCTCCTGCTCAGTTTTACTGTTTTGCCCTTAATTCAATTTAATTAGAATCAAAGATGTGTTTTTTCCCCCCACTATACTTCATCTCATTTTAAAAGCATTTAACTTGATTTGGACAACTCTAATACTAAAGCTGGCAAGTTACAGGTGTAGTCTGCCATTCTCATCCAACAAATTTTTTTTTTTATATTTCCTCACAGTCTGGACCGACCCACCAACTTGTTCTCCTTCCCAGTTGGTTAAATACCAATACTTTGTCACAACTCATGCTCGTGCACAGGACAACACTCATGTTGGAAGGAACTGAAGGGAGGGGGAGGGGTGTATTCGTTTGGCTGTTGAGTTCAAATATCAACAAGTTTCCTCCAGGATTGCAGACTACACCTTAAATCAGCCCCTTATTAACTACACTTGTATTTATCCTCCTGTAGTGTGATATTTATGCTCTCTATGGTGCCCTCATAAATTCCCAAAATGGATGAACAAAGCCCTTTTATAATGGACACTCAGTAGTTAGTCTATATCGAAAAGTTACAGCATCAACGACAGGTAATGGAACTTTTGCATAAAATGTGCATTGCATTGTGGGATTGGTACAGAAAGCAGTGTACATGATGTAGACAATACGTTTAGTTCTCTTGTGGGAATTACAAGAGCACTATATATAAATTTCACAATCCATTGGCTTGCCCGTTGAGACAAATGAGTGAACTGAGTGGGAGAGGTACACTGTGCTTTTTGTGGATAATAGCAAACATATGCATTTACTGAGCTAAGAGACAGTATCATTTGAAGAGAGCAGGTGTGTGCATTTGGTTATAAGGTTGTTAATTTAAGGTTCTGTGTTTCTGTGAAGACAGGCAGACAAAGGCCCTTTTTTTTCCAGTCATTACTACATATGACAGGACATCATAATAAATGTCTTTTTCCTGTCAAGCAATGAACTTCTGATGGTGGGAAAAAAAAAAAAAAACTCATCTCCATTTATATTCAATTTTGCCTGTCATTACTTCCATTTCAATGGATGGCACAATGACTGACAAAAGCATGAATACTGTAGGCCTTGTCCATAACCGCCAATTTACTGTCACCAGGCTTCACATTCAATAAATAGTCATTCATCAGTGCTAATCTATATGGATAGCAGTAATTAGTCTTCAAATTACAGTTGCATGACTATGCTATGTAATGATCATAATTAAGTGTGGAGTCTGTTCTTTAGGGAGATGGATATTGACGGCTTGCTTTCTACTGACCTTGACATTAAGTCAATCATGGAGCCAACTATGTAATTTATCTGCAGGGTTGAACCAGCTGTGATGATCTCTAGTATTACAATAAATCCTCCTTAATCCTTGCTGTCAGATGTAGCACACTCTTATTTTTCAGTGCCAAATTGCCAAAATAATAATAACGTGAGCTTTACATAAATCTCAGATTCTGTGTCTGAATTTCCTGATTCAAATGAGCCCTCATGAATCTTAAAAGACAGGCAAATGAAATGGATGCATATAACTTGAATTCCATCTCAGGTGGATGGAAAGTCAGAAACAAGAATAAGTACTTCTTTTTGGAAGTTTTTTTAATTGAATACTGAGTTGGTTATGTTATGGTAACTGAGCATTCTAATATTCCATGTTTTAGTGAGCGAGAAGTCAAAGAGAAGTCCCCTCAAGGAGTTGTATTATGAATGGACTTTTTTTGGGATTGAAAATCGGGAGCTTACTTCCATTCTGCACCCTAGCCTACCCTATAGTGCTAAAAATACAAGATAATGATACTTTATGAATACTTTGTGTGCATGCCCACGGGGCTGTTATCTGTGTTCCCACCTATCAGTTGTGTTGTATTGACTCTAGAGCCATTACTATTCCCTTTGTGTTTCCACTCCCTCCTTGAGTGGGGTGGGGGGTCCGGATTAAAGAGAGAACTGCAGAGAACTGCTCTGTAGTACCTCCATTGATTTAAATACTCACCTTGGCTGACCTCCAGTGGATAATTTATGGAATAGCCAAGTAGAAGAGACTGGCAGAGAAGAAGAGCCGAATGCTTGTTACGGCACAAAGTTAAGATGTGTGTCACACTACACTCAGCTTGTCAGTCGTGATGATGACTTTATTTAGAGGGAGTCGGGGAGGTGACAAGTTTGCTCTATGTCTGTCAGCACAAGATTAACTGATAATTGTGCCTACACTGGTGTGGAGAGCCTGCATGTTGGATTGTTGCTCAGTTGTGCTGTAGTCCGGGACAGAGCACATACATTCATGGTCCCCAGAGGCTGAATCCTAATAACTTTGACGATCCATTGAGCCTTTCTTCTAGTGCCACCATGAAGTTGACGTTTTTGGTTTAGAGGGTCAAATGTCTTGAGAACTGTCGATCGGATCATCATGAAATTTCACACATTCATGCCCCCCCTCTGCATGAACCGTAATCACTTTGGTGGTCCCTTAATTTTTCATCCGGTGCCATCACCAGGTCAGAGTTTGGACTTGGCCAATACTTTAGTTTTTGACCAAATAGCTGCATTACTGTTGTGAGCATGTTAACATGGTGCAGACTGTAACAGGCTGTAAAGTCAAGACAAGTCATATTTATTTTATTTTTTTAGCCCAGTTTCAGCATTCACAGTTTCCTTCAAGGGGCTTTACAATCTGTATAAAGATTGATGATATGAAGATACAGAATCGATATAAATATATAGATCGAAACAAAAGGAAAAAGGTTGCATCCATGAGGACACTGAGAAACTTTGAGGCATGCTGGGTACGTGGCACCTGAGCCACACCTCTTCCTCTCCATCATGGTGACCTCAAAGAGAGCAGGGCACACAAACACACGAGAGGCTGTTCACACATGACGACTCGAGCTGGGACACCGATGTCGGTATAGATTGTGAAAGGGACGTGGCGCTGCAGCCTGGTGCCTACAGAGGTTTAAAAGGCGTCCAGCGACACTGCATGGGAAAGCTGAGAGGGGCTGAGCTTTATGCAAATGTCCTCTGATGCAATGCAAGCGTCAGCATCAGTTTATCATTTAATTCCTGCAGAAACAGGACAGGCTTGTTTACTACTTCACAGACAAGGCTATTCTGTTCTCGGAAAACAAAGTGCACAACAGGAAATGTGCTACACCATGTGCAGTACATCAGCTTCCCCACAAAACAAACAGTCTAGTTGAAGCAGAGTGTAAATTACATGCTGAGAGTGCATCCCCCCGAGCTCCATATCTTATTAAAGGCAATCTTAGAATGATTGCTTAACGGCTCTTATACCTTTTTTTAGAGAAAAAAAATATGATTGAAGGGACTGAAGAGTGACATAAAGAAGAAAATGCATAAGAGCATAAGATCCCAGTGTACACACACTCATGCTACCCTCCTTCCACACTCTCTGTTTCCATCCTGTCTCTTATCTTCTGCTATCAGATTCAGGCCTACGCTGCTGTAAATAATCACTGCTTCTGGGGTACCTCCTTCCGCCGTCTGATACATTATTTGATGTTTTGAATAGAGAGTGCCTTAGAGATTATCTCAAAGGCAGAAACAGCAACTCTCTGTGAACATTGTTAGAATTATTATGTTTAAACACCAAAGATCAGATTAGAGTGCAAAATTAGCTCATTTTTTTCTGATTTTATTGTTAAGAACTCCCACAACAACCAGAGCCCTGTTGACTGTAATTGGCTCCCCCTCCAGCCATAAGACTAAAGCTCACTTTGAAAAATGTGAAGAAGTTATTAAACCACAGCAGTAGGAGATCAGCCCAGTTCTAAAAAGGTTTCAAAACAGCAGTTTTTTTGAGAATTTACATCACACATCACCAAAACATACCGTCTTAAGATCAACACTCATCTGCTAGTCCAAAGAGAAGCCTTCTGAGGCCTCCCCTCTCATAAAAGTGAAACATCAAATACTTCCAAGAAAACAAAATGTAACACATTTGTTTTCAAAAGCAACTGATTTTTTAACACTACTGTGTTATTAACGTTGTCAAAATAAAGAAAGACTTCAAACAGCATACATATAGCGACCTAGACCAGGTGTACAGCTGTGATTTGACATAAAGTTGAATAAGATTTCAAATCTAATGAATAACGACTCAAAGGCCACACCCCCACATAACAGCGCTAAATAAGAAACACAATAAAAAAAAAGAAAGCCATCTGATATTAAAAGGAGCAAAGACACCTCTAGAAGTTACAAAAATAAAAGCAGAGACAGTACCAGCACTGCAGAAATCAAATGTCACACATTGAAGAGAACATGACAAATTCAGCTCTTCATTTAGGCTAAAAGGCTCCACTGTGTTCATAATATGGATCCAATATGCCTCTCTGCAGAGCAATGAACTGATAATTTTTCCACCTCCAGAACGGTAAAGATGCTGCAGAACCATGATTACCCTGTCTATAATGTAGAGCAAAGCATAGTGGTTAGTCAAATTATGTGTGTGTAGACCACATGTGTGCCCCTGCGGTTGATGAAGGATTATTAATTTTTACGAGTGCGTGGATGTGTAAAATATCTGGTGTCTTTGAACTACAACACTGTGCGCAATGACCACGGTGGAAAAAAACCCCACAGGTTGATGAGGCAGTCAGGAGACAGTATTTGGTGGTTTAGTTAGTTAGTTCATATCCTCAGATCACCCTCTCTACTGAGTATTCTCCCATGGCAGGCAGACTTAAAAACATTATTCTTGGACAATGCGATGTCCTCAAATGTGATCCATCTCTAAATTCTATTATCTCTGTCCTTCCTATAATTAGTTTTAAATGTCATAAAAGACTGTTCAACTTATTATCAAATCACAATTGCACACCTGCTCCAGGTTGACCATATGCGCTATTTTCCTCAAGTCTTTGTTCATTTTCACTCTGATGAAGACACAGTACTGCTGAAACATTAGTCCATTGTTTGCATATTAAAGGCTGTAATTTTATCAGTCTGCTCCAGTCCCCTTTTCTCCCTCTGAACTCTCCTTTTATGCTCTGGGAAGAGGTCAGAGTTTTTCAATCCTTTCGTAATGTTAAGCTTCTCTTCATGTCTCTGTGACACCACTAGTTCTTGGACACATAATTCGGTCTCTTCTCTTGGCAGGACAACACGTTACACAAGCCAGCACAAACTCCTTTAGGCTAAACTTTACTAGTTTACACCTTCCTGTGCTTGTAGAGCCGATTAATTCTAAGAGACATATTAACTATAACCTGACATGAAGAAACTCACTAGCCTAGCAATATTGAAGCTGCAGTCGGTAGGATTTAGTGGACTTAGCTTTAAAATTTGAACCAGTACAGCTTCCAGGTCCCTCCACTGCACTCCAGCTGGCCTCCAGAGCTCCTCCTTTCAGAGTCACTCAGTCTAATTCTTTCTGTGTAGCTTACTTTTCTTCATTCCCTTCTGTTTACTTGTCTCTGTTGTGTAAGCTGTTGTTGGTTCTTCGGTGGTCATTTATCTGCCATTAAGTCCTGAATGGTATTGTGTTATACTGAGTCTTTCTAACATGCAGTCGACTCTTATTGAAATAAATGGTCTGCACCTAATATTTTGAATGTATGACCACTGCTGCTGTGTATATCATAATTATAGCTAACAGCCCATTTTTCTCAATGTACTATTCAGCCCAGAACGTTGTGCTAAGTGTCACAGGGTTGTATTATGTGCATTAACAGTGTCCCATTATGAACACACCATGTCGTCACGGTGTGGATAACAGCTTCCAGTGTCTCCCCAAAAGCTTTAATGGAAATGATGCCCTTGAGGGGTTGTGTGGTGATGTTAGCATTTTACACGATGCACAGTTGTGTGTGCAATGTGATGAGGTATGCTAACACTGACAGAACGCTTGAGAACTTATGTATATCATCAGCACATCAATCTACTGAACTACCCCCTCTCCTTACCTCTCTCCCCACACTCTTTCAATTAATCCTAGAAAAATGTTAACATGTTCATAATACAATGCTGATGAGCTCCTCAGGCACCAGAATTTTAGCCAGTTTCACTGTAATTGAAGTTTGTACTTGTTTCTCAACTCCTGCTCTGTGCACTGCTGAAAGTGACTGATGCACATTTGATTGATGTGCACCATCTCTGTCCAGGCGTGTATAATCAGATCCATGGATGGCAGACTCTTATTTATCTATTTTCCATGCAGGCTCCATCTTGTCAGTGTATTTGAGGAATACACAGATAATAAGGATGAGAGCCATGGAAGTGAAGTGAAACCACAACACATGGCCAGTGCCTTGGGTTTAAGGTAAATAGTGTGGATTAGGTAGAAGTCTGGACATGTTGTAGTATGATAGATGAACTCTTCAAACATAACCTTTTCTTCTGCCTCTGTTTTGCAAAAAATAAAAAGGTTATCCCATATTTTACTTTCCTAAGACTTATTTGCAGAAAATGAAAAACAAAATATGTCTCATGGGATTACATACGTCAATCTGTAAGACTCACTTAGAGGAGACACATTCTTTTACCTGAAGGATAGGCTAGTTATTAATCAGGATTTGATGCTGCTTTTCATTTGCCAAACAACTTAACTTGTTAAAGGTTGGAAGACCAATATCTCAAAAATGACTCTGAACTCTGGTTTCTACAAAAAAGACACATATATGTGAGAACATGGCAACATGGTAAAAGGTCAGTGTTGTCCTTTATCTCACTGTTGTCTCCAAACAAATTAAGTCTACATTTGCACTCAGTGAACTGTTGGATTTAAGAGACTGCAAAATGTAGATAGTGAGCATGTCAGTAAAATGTTCACTGATAATGTATCTTTTTTATTTTCCACCAAAATATCCCATTTTGCAATATAGTATCTAATAGTATCTTGTAGCAACTACAATAATGCAAAACTTTTACTTTTTAGGGTTATATTTAGTCACTCACAGCACTTAGAAAGATCACAATCTTGGTTTAACATAGAAAAATGTCCATAGTGTTTTGAAACACTGGACACAGCTTGCCTACGACTTCAATGTCGTACCCAAATGCGGCGCTTCATTCACTCACAAAATCATTGTGTGTGAACATTCTTCACATAGCCATTACATCTGTCACCACAATGTAATTGGCAAAACAGATTATTACTGTATAGACTAAATTTCTAGGAGATGGTGTTTGCATTTCACACCCAATCACCACTGCAAGGTAAGAACTATGACAACTGGAAATGAGAAAAAAAAACAAAAAACACTTTTGGTTGATGTGAAATAGACATTTTAACTGTCTGCTACTGTCTGCATGCAAAACAGCTTCACTAGTATTAAAATTGGGCACAACCCAATTTGCATGATTAACACTCTCTAATTAAAACTATACTCAAAGTACTGCAGAGAGTGAAGAGAAGTATTAAACAAAGGACACCTGATGGGGGTGCCAGAGAAACAGTCAGAGGATCACCTAAGTCAGTACGATTCATCCTCTGTGGACCATGAATGTCTGCACCAAATCTCATCTCATTTTCATGCATCAGGTGAGACATTTAAGTCTGGGCCAACATGATGGACTGAGTGACATCATCTTTGATGTCACATCACTAACCTGTTCATAAATAGCACTTTAGATTCAGAAAGAAAGCTGAGAACTGAAGTCCCATTGAAAAATATACATTAGTATGTCTTGGGGGTTACGCTGCACATTCTGTAGCTGCTCAATTAAGGATTTTTGTTGTAAAATGAAAAACATAAATACATTTCTCCATCAGCTGTTTAGTGGCAAACTTCATGCACACCACCTACGTTCAGCCTGAGCGTCCTGATATGAATTACTATCTTTAGCGGTGACCTTTAACAGGAGAGAAAACAGCTTTCTATCTTTAACTTTGATTCAATTTGTTCACAATTTAGAATATTCCCTCACTGTGTTGTATCACCCTTTAACGATTTGTTTCAGTGAGGTGAAGATGTCATATCATGGGGTGTGTAAAAAAAATCTGTAGACACAATCATCTCTAATGACTTTAAGTGATGATGGGGGAATTGGATCTCCAGCCCATAAGTGCTCAGGTATGCAAAAATCTTTTCTCCCTGTGATGGCAGTGGAGGCTGTGAGCAGCAGATGCTACATTTAGAGGCCTCTCCAAGCATAGTTGTATCCTCTCTCTCTCTCTCTCTCTCTCTCTCTCTCTCTCCTGCCTGGGGCTGATTGCCTGCAGTCTGCTATATCAAGGTGATCCACTGGGCTTGACTCACAGCAGACGGAGGCTGTTTAATTGATTGGGGACAAATTAACTGGCTAATGAGTATCTGCCATGGTGGGATGTGACCTCCCAACACTGTTTCTGGAGTCATTGTGAGAATCAGACATGCTCAGATGTCGTCAGCTGCT
This sequence comes from Scortum barcoo, assembly GCA_023238725.1. Lineage (NCBI taxonomy): Eukaryota > Metazoa > Chordata > Actinopteri > Centrarchiformes > Terapontidae > Scortum > Scortum barcoo. Next base: position 15,042,048 of record CM041542.1, read on the forward strand.
CCACATCAGCTAAAGATGAATTGCTAGTTTTTTTTTATTTTTATTTTTTATCAGGGTTGTACCTGACAAGTGATCATAGATGTTTACCTCTCTGATGCAGGTGAGACAGCTTTTAATGAGATGCCTCCATCAAGACGGTGGCCTCGCTGGCAACCATAACTCAGTGATACCTGAGTAGTTATTTGGGGGGCAGATTTACTTGAAGTCTTTTTTAAATTCTGGTATCATGAAACTATATAGTGTCTCCTTATCTCAAGAAATCAAGGCACATAATGAGAAAATAATTGTTTTCATGGCATAATGAAATCCCTTTGTCTTGATAAATCAGCCTTTTTTCAATTTAATCCTATAAGCTATATTTTTCTGTCTCTATTGCAAACTAGCAGCAGGCCTTAAATCTGATAATTTTGCGACAATGTGCGATAATTTTTCTGTGACCAATCTACCTTAAAACAGGTTCTTGTTGAGTTTTTAACTTGTTTTAACATGATTTGTTTGGGTTTTTGTCAATGCAGTGGTTTTGTATGGAGTTGGCATCTTCCTTTAATCAATTCTTGCCCAAACTTTCTGCTGCCTCAGGCTGCACTTTGGTTTCTGAACTTTGTTTTCAGAAACTTGCTCCTGCACAATGTTGGCACCCCTCTTGCAAAGCACAGGGAAGAGTTATTGAGTGATACAAGTTGCAAATATATATGACGGTCCATCAGGAGAGTCTTAGTTAAGAGTGAACAATAAATTTATTGGTGTACAGTGAAATGAGATGTGTGACGAATTCGATAGTGAAGCCATGAGGTGAGCAGGAAGTGGAGCGGAACATGATGAGCTTGGAGTAAGGAGCCCTGGGAGATGGATGAACGGGGGCGGAAGAGGCTAATCGCAACTTGCACTGTAATGGCAGCTGACAGCAGCAGAGAGGAGAAAGGTGTGTAAGGCTGACAGCAGAGAGATGACAGGCTGGTGGCAGAATTTGATTGTTTAAACAGAAAAGGTGAGAGTCATGTCTCCTCGTTTGTGTTAAGTTTCATGCCATGTTTCATGCCATGTTTCATGCCATGTTTCTGTTTCCTGTTCTGGCGTGTCTGTTTTATTTTGAAAGTCTAACCTTCCCTCTCGTTTCAGGTCCCATAACTTCCTGCCACTGTGTGTTTCCTGCCTGTGTGATTGTCTGCCCCGCCCTGATTGTTTCCATCCTGTTCCCCATTACCTCTTGTGTATATATTGCCTGTGTTTCACCTGTCTTGTTGCCCGATTGTAGCCTATGATCAAGCCTTTGTGTCAAGTGCTTTATTTCACTCTTAATTTCATATTAAAATCTCTCAAAAGTCTGCCTGTTCTCTGCATCCTGCATTTGGGTCTACCTGCCTTATCTATCAGCGTAACAGTGAGTGCCCATAATCATCTGACAGTGTAGTAATGAGCCCATAAAAGTCTTCCTGACTGAACTGAGCATCATTTCAACAATTAAATAAAAAGTGAGCCACAAAAAAACTCATTTTGATACCATCTAAAGTGACATGCAATGACATGCCCACAATAACCCCTCGGAATAAAGCCCTGTTGACTGTGTCAAAGGGTCAGTTGTTACGTTCAACATAGTGTGACTCCAAATGCACACAGTGTCATTTTACAACACCTGGCAGTGTTTTTTTTACACTCCACAGACGCAAGCTTTGTTGTCAGAGGAGTTGTAGCGCAGGGGTGTTTTTATTTTTTATTGTTGCCTAGGCGACAAATATTTCTCCTGGGGGCCTGGAGGTTTTTTATTCCAGATTTTTTTATAATCCCATATTTTTTAATATACCTACAAGTGCTTGTAATAAGTATTTCTTAAAGCCAAAATTTAAGAAAAGTAACTATTATTTTAGTAACTGTTAGTTTGTCTTTCACACATTTGTTTCCTACGTAAGGTTGTCCTGCAAGTATGAGGGTCACCAGGCTCATTTACAGCGGCTGATCACATTAAAATCTTAGATAATAAAATTACAGTAAGCAAACAGCTCATAATAATAGCTGTCATCCATAGCATCTCCCAGATAGCAATCACATTTAGGCTGATTGTGGCTGAGCTGCAGCACATCTGGCTCATGGCTGACTTTGGCAAAAGATGAAGGCGACAGGACATCAACAAACATGTTAACCTGAACCTTAATGTATTTGGCAACATGCATAATATCGGGTGTTGCTGCGTCTGTCTGCCATCAGAAAGCCATCAGGGGAGCGGCAAAGCTGTAGGACTAGTTTAAGTTTCATGATCATGTTCATCCTGAGAGGTGAGAAGGGCAGCTGGAGTTTTTCCCTGTTCTGTCTCTCATTTTAAATATATTATATATCCAGTTACAAAAATCATCAGATTTAGTTTTTGGCCACCAGTTCTAATTATTTCAACTTTGTTTCTGAGAAATCATGTTTCATTTGTCATTTTTTTGTTACAACAGAAACATCTAAATAGTACAATACAAATCCACCTCATCCACCACTGCCAGAAAGGAGAGACAAAAATCGGAGCTTTTGTGAGTTTAAAACACTTTATTGCAAAAAAACACGTCACTGTATTTGATGAATTCACCCACAGTTAAACCAGAGTTTAAAAGTGAACAGATTAAAGCTTCTGTTTCCAATTTCCTCAACACTTAACCTGCCGTTAAGCAGCGAACCTAATGGAATTTTATGCTCTGAGTTTTTTTTGCCAACATGCACCTTGGTAGTCATACTTCCACCGACCACAATCTTTATTTTTTTTTTAAATATCAACATTAATACAACCTTTACTTGCTCTTACCGCACACCCTTATAGCAGATTTAAGATTTATGGAGTGAATTTCAAGAGAGGCTTAAGATGATTTTACTTACTTACTACTTTAAGTTAGTAAGTTATTATGCATCACAGTGCTATATTATAATTAACTGACACATAAATGAAGGCAGTGAAGGCATTTTGGTGAAATGTTTTCAATGGAAGCAGCGACTGGCACTAAGCTGAATCTGATGCTGATAGCTGTTTCCTCCAGAGTGTGTGCAACCTTGCTAACTAGGCTCAGTGGAGGAGCCGCAGTCATGATCCTCTGCACTCACAGAGATCCTTATTTTGGGTTGTGTATAGACCTGGTCCCTCCCTATTCCCAAACCTCTGGCCGTGAAGCAGGAAGGCTCTAGTTGTTCCAGTGGAAAAGCACCAAGACATCCCCATTTGTCAGACATCTGTGTGCAGCCAGAGTCAGAGGCTCAGTCAGGTCTGTGCTCTGGAGATTTCAGCTGCAGACACTCACCTCCTCTGAACTTCTGTGTTTCTGTTATGTGAGAGCAGAAGTTGTACACAGGGGGACACTCTTATGATATCACGGCGCCTTTATATTTTTTGTATTGAGAACTGCGTACAGAGAACTTATTCATTGTTCCAGTGAAGAAACAAAACCACCTTTGACACCTCTGCCAAATCAGATGCATTCTACACCCAAAACATGACTCTGCAGAGAAATGTTCTCTTCCCTGCCAACGATAAAGCATTCATGAATAAATAATTTTAAGAAATAAAGCACACCAGGCCCAGTTCTAGAAAGAAAAGTTAAAAACAGCAATCTGCTGATACAATGTCAGATCTACAGGCAGGTGGGAATGCTGCAGGAAAAATATGATTAGACTTGTTGATTAGTTATTTGACGTTTTTCATGATTAGTGAGGTGAACGTGGGGCAACAAATTTAGAATTTAAGAACCTTAACCCACCTCTATGCCTCATTGTCTTACTGTCTTCTTAATGGGAAAGTAATTTTCAAAATGGCCACCAAGGGCCACGCCAGAAAAAGCGAAATGAGCTTGTTTTCATAAATGCAGTTAGATTTTATTCTTTGGAGACAGAGCAGTAATTAACATGAATGTAATGCCAACTTATGCATAATAAAAGACTTTACAATTACAATAGAGTCTTTTAAACCATGTTTGGGGCGAACAATCCAGGCCAAAATGGTTGCAAAGCAGATGAAGAAGAAAACTTTCTTGCTTTATTTAAAATAAATACATCCAGCCATTCTGTTGTCATTAGGAGTGAGCCCATAAAAGCCAAAATATGCAGATGTGACAACAGAATAAATATTTGCCCAATGAGTTCAATCAAATGTGAAAGTATGAGGGCAGAAGATGTAGGCCATTAACTGTCTCCCACCTTTCTTACGTCCTCTTCGGGACATTGTGCTCAGGCATTAGAAATGGGAAACTAATGTTTTTCTGGGACTCTGGCTGAAAATAGCGCAGCCATTTTCCTTCAATCCTCTCTCAATTTCCTGTTCCAGAATGCATCTGCTGAGTGGGTGATGAAGCAGGTAATTGGGGGTCAAAGCATGTTGTGGTGAAATGGTGAAATGGGCCCTTCTGGTGGAATCAGTTTTGACAGCAGGAAATGAGTATTGAAGAAGAAGGCACATAATCCCAACATTATGTCAGCTTGCTTATTGATAGGCTGCTGGTGATGGTCCACCTTAAAGGCCATGCAATGCACTGAACTAACCATTAATATAAATGTTTCAGATGTAAGTTGCACTTGTCAGAAAAAAAACGATCCACTAATGCACAGATTCTTTTTTCATATCTCCATGTTATATTTTCTGGGACCGTTCAACTACTTCCTTATGATAAAGCTTTCTCCGTCACAGTTAACGGGGTAGCATGTATACATGAGCAGCCCTCCGTCACGGTCAGCTAAACTCCTGCTATACGGACACACTGAATGAGGAACATAAGACTCTAATGTGTTTACAGCTTATTAATCCTCTTGAGGCGTTCCAGTGAACCATAGAGAGCCTTTTTAATCCGACAACTAATATTCTATAGCTCTGGTTTGACGTATAGGAAAGCTGAGCCAAATGTGTAAAATCTTACACAAATTTGCAGTAATTGCTGCCAGGACTTATTAGTAAGACACAGTGGTGTTTTTTTTTCTGGGAATGTTTTTGTTTATGGGAAAGTTTTTCCTGCTGAGCTTCTTTCCTGACTGTCAGACATTAGTGCCATTGCTAATTAACAAACCGACAAACAAGTCATAAACACAAAATGTTATGTTGTCTTTCAATGCCGTCTTGAACGACACATAGAAGTGTTTTCTTATCTGACGCCACTCGTCAGCAGGAGGGCGTCTGTGTGCGCCTTCTACAGCTGTTACAAGTCACTGTTGTAGGATACACCAGTTTTGTGACAGCGCTGTGGTAAGGTTTAGGGTCATGGTTAGGTTATGGTCATGGTTATGGTTATGGAACAATTGGGATCTTGCTTCAAAAAAGCTGTTGGCTGAAAGTGAGAAAAGATCACTCCTGTGTTTGTTTGTGGAAGGCAGTGCTGCCATTATTCAGATGTTGTCATGTCTGTGAGCCTGTATCAGCTAAATATTAAGTATTACATTCTGAATTTCTACACTGAATACAAGATACTATGAAATACATCCACAACATAACCAAGGGGTGACCAGGGGTAACCAATGATTGACTCTGCACACTAGCTTTATTGTGTGGTTCACTGAAGTCATCAGGCCGGGGTGACCTGATTTTCTTGTATTCCTGGATACTTTCTCTGCTTTCTGCTTTCAGTGTGTCACACAAACAAAGCACCCCCGCATCACCATGCTGCATTACTTAGACTAGAACAGGTGAGCTGAGTAATGCAGTTTATTCAGGGCCATTATGAATCGCCCTGAAAACCTGACATGGAGAGGATAGAAAAGAGCACCAGCAGCCTGTGAGAAGTGCCAGTGTGCAAGAAAAAGTCACGGGACACAGGGTTAGTGCAGAATTAACCCTGACGTTAGCTATAACCTCTGTCCCAGAGCTGTGACACTCTGAGAACAAATGAAGCGTTGCAGAGGTACATATGACAACCAGTGATTTCAGGTGATATCGCTCAGCCCTTGTGCATTGTACAATCACCATTATCACTGACAAGTGTAGAAAATTAGATTTCATTACCAGATGGCAGCCCTGAATGCAATCACGGGCAGAATAGCTAGCTATCAGATTGGCAACATTAGCTGTAATGAGCACAGGCTTGTTTGTACTAACCACTCAAAACGAGCAGGCAGTACAGTGTAGGTGAATAACTTTTATTTTCATCATCTTGATAGTACAAACTGCAGCAGTGTCAGCAATTAACGGTCAGTTCCCCCAAATGAGAGAAAGGCAACCACTCCCCCCCGCACTGGTACCGAGCCGTGTGGATACAGAGGGATGACACGTTGAGCGGAGAAACCTGAATAAATGAGTGGAGACACGTAATGAATGCAGATGATTCCACACAGGTCACAAGAGGTCACTGAACGGTTTAATGTAGAAATGAAAATGAAATGAATCAGATGCCATGACCTTCACAGTCACCAGATCTCAACCCAGATGAAAAGCCGTGAAAGCTTTTCGTATGGAGTGCGTCAGACAGCGATCCCCACCCTTAATTATCAGGACATCCAATGAGGTGATGCCTTTTGGAAGAATAAAATCCAAACTCTGTAGAGTTCCAAAGACCTCAGCCGTTACTGTGACACAGTGGAAGTGACTTGAATTATATTGGTATAGCTCAAAGCATTGGGAAATTACATTTGGCAAACACAATGGTAATGTTTTTTTGTAGAAACAGGTAACCTTATGCAAGAACAGTTTCATTTTCTCACTGTTTTTCTTATATAGTGCACATCAGGATATAATAATTGCCTAAAGTTGTTTGGATGGACCGAACAACATTAGACATTAAAGGAATAATTTAGCATTCCAAAATCCACCTGATTTTGACAGCATTTTTGGTTTTAAACATATTTAATTATTTTATTTTTTTAATATTGCTCTCTTCTTCTTCTCGTTTCCCATACTTTGTCATGTGCCAGGAATTTCCTTATGTAATTTCTGGTCCTGAGACCTCTTTTGGTTTCTTTGTGGTGAGCCAGGGGAACATGTTCAAAACCATCTCTGCACTAGAAAAACGTTTTAAAGCTACTTATTCTGCAAAACGTTGGAATGTTTGGTTAAATCAGCAGAAATTTCTTCTTCTTTTGATAATTTCAACTCTAACAGCGCCAGCTTTTCCAATTGCCGGGAGCCAGAAAAAGGACAATCAGTGCCTCCTGCTTGACTTCTCAATCGTTGAAATTGGGGTCTTGAACCGAGGTTCTTCCAGTCACTGCCTTCTTCATTTTCTCCTCTCGTCTGTGACCTCCAGAACGTACTGAAGAGAGCAGCACGTATCATTATCTGCCAGCCGTGGCCTGACTCAAGCCGGACACACTCGAAAATGACTCGAATAATCCCAGTCGGGGACGTGGGACAAATTAACATGCAGATGTATGAATCTGACAATTAATATGAGTCTTGTCAAACGAAAGAAAGCTCTGTGACCTCTCCAGCACACAAATAATACCAGCTAATACCGTAGCAAGGAAACGGATTAAATCACTAATTACAAATGTAGACTGGGCATTAATTATCTGTGTGTGTGTCTGAGTGTGTATGGAGAGAGCAAATGAAACAGAGTTGAAAAAGTTTCTTTGATCCCACACTACTGTACATAAAAAGGTGAAGTGACATCACACAGTTGGTTGGTGAACAGTCGGTTCATTCTGACTAAAAATGTGTTTGGCATGTTTTGACCGAATGTCTGCCTTCTGCTTCTCGTATTAAAAGCCATTAATCAATTTGTTCCACTTTAACTGACACGCTACGGTCATTTGACCGGCTGCCAGATTAATTCATTCATTGTAAATAATCTTGATTCTGATTTATACGTTTTGACACAGCAGTCTATTTTAAATGATCATTAGCAACAGCAGTCACGCGTACACAGCCAGCTTTCTGTTTGTACTCCTATAAATGAAAGGAGTTTCTGCCCGTCTGTCTGTCCTTTGATCGTTCATCTGATGGACCTCACACTTGACAGGTGTCGCTGAGGACCCGAGGAAGTGCAGTGTCAAGTGAAGTGGTTGGGATGATTGGTTCCCCGAGAACACGGCAAGCAGCAACACCGGAGGCCAAGCACTCAGCCCGCTTTGAGGAGGGAGGGTTTGATCAATGCTGAATGATGCAGTTTTAAAATATCAAACTATGGCTTAATATAAGATGATAAAGATACAGAAAAATGGAAATTAGGGCGTTATCAGCTTCCGTGCTGTACGGAGGACCTGAGAGGGAAGTGAAAAAGTGGAAAAAAATAAAACAAAAAGTTTTTCAGGCTTGTGTTTCTTGTGGTACTAATGTTAATACAAGAGTTTAGTACTGGTAGCACAGTGGTGTAGTGGTTAGCACTGTTGCCTCACAGCAAGAGGGTTCTGGGTTCAATCCCCTGACATAATCCAAAGACATGCAGGTTAGGGTTATTAGGCAACTCCAGATTGCCCTGAGATAGGCTCCTGTGACTCTGTGTGTGTGTCAGGATAAAGTGGGAATAGAAAATGCATAGATGGAGTTCAGCACTGTCCCATTTTCTAGCATCCAGGGACATTTGAAATAAAATGGACATGATGCAAACTAAGGAATAAATTAAATAAAAAAAAAAAAAGCCTGCAATATTGTTCTGCTAACTACTACAACCCACTTACTAACAAAGTGAGGTGCTGGTTTGCTCAGATCAGATTTAATTTGATAATCAAAGACAACTAACATAATTAGGGAGGGCGATAAAGTACAAAATGCACTCTATCAATTTTTGCTTTAAGGTGTGTGTTTTCATAGAAAATACTGTACTGTGTCCTTTCACTGAGGCGGTGAGAGAAAACACAGTATGTATTTTTCTATACATTCCCTCATTAAAAATGTATTGCAGTTTTCTCTTGAATTTTCTTTCTTTCTCCAGTATTTCTTCTCCTTGTCTCTTCTCTGTCTCAGTCACATGTGCTGGCAGGTTTCCAAGGGTGGGAAAAATGTGTCCTCCCTGGGACCTCTCCCATCCATCTGTACAAGGGAAACACTTTGGCTACTCACTGCTAAAGACTCCCATTCATGCTCTTTCTCACACGTGGATTTGCAGAACTGTGGAGTTCATAGAAAGGCCATATATCCTCCTAAAGCTTCCTGTCTTTTGTCATATTACCCAGTATGTGCTGAGATCCCTGCAGGCATATGCTGGTCCTGTATTTAACGTGAAATTAAAATACCTAGAACAGGGCCTTACAATGATATAAATGTACTATTTTTATCTTCAGCTATGGTCTCAGTCCCATTTCTATAAAACATCTCTACCTTCTCAGTAGAGATAATAAATATCTAAGAGAGATCTGAGGGGTAATCTTTTTAAAAGCTGCCCTTGCATTTGGTTGGTCATTTGTAGCTCAGCCCTGTACCTGATAAAGGCACTGGGACTCACAGTATGTACAGCATGTACAGCCATAACTCATAACTCAGATTTACCACTCGAATTTCACTTTTTTTTTTCCTAATCTGTCCCTTATTTCAGACAGGAGTAGACAAGATCAAGACTGTAATTTTTAACCGGCGACTAAATCTTGCCTGCTGAAATTACAGCTCTCACTGTCAGTATCAGCGGTAGCCCACTAATTAACATTAACTCTGTGAGTGGGTTAAAAACTTGACTAGTGTCGAGCTGACTTTTTAATGTTGACACTGAGAGCTTCTCCTTCATCTTAATAGATATAATGATTTTGACCTAATAAGAACAAAATTTAAAGCAAACATGAATAATGTGTACATATATGTCTTAGCAAAAACTCATTCTAATTTCACTTTGACTTGAAGTTTTTGCTTGGGAGACTGTATTATTTCTGTTAAATGTTACACAGTCTCACTGACAACTGAATTTAATAAAGAAAAAAGATTACCAGGAGATTGAGTTATTATCCCAAAGGTTACCTCAGCTCTAAATAACTACTGCTGCCTTAGACTTCCTTTAATGAAAAAAAAAACAAAAACAAACCTTGAACAAAGAAAAAAGCTTCCAGTAGCTGTCACTTTTGTCTTTTGCAACGGGTGTTTACTGTCATGGATGCACTTTTGCCTTATTTCATATCTTAGTCACACAATGTTCCCATGCCGCTGTGTTCACAATACAGTAATCACAGCACATCCCCATTCTCTCTGTGGCGAAATGTGTGAAATCACTTTAACGAGGTGCAGACAGCGAGCAGCACGTCAGAGTAATCCAGCTGTCGGTTCAGCCGGGGTCAGCCTCTAACAATCACCATCTATTCAGGAAAAGGTGCTTCAGCGCTTTTCAAAGTAAAGAATGATGTTCATGATCAGTGTTTCCGCCCCACACGTCCCCCTTTTGATACCGTTCCTACCCCGCAATACCATCCGTGATTGGATGTCTGTCAGGGGAAACTTAAACATGCGAGTATGAAAGGGAAAGGCAGCACCTCTGAACACAGGAGGGTTTTAGGAGCAGGCGGTTTGTCCTTTCTGTTCACTGAGTTATAGTTTTTCTTTGACAGGGGATTGTGGGAGTTGCACAGAGAGGCTGAGTCCGAGAGAGCGTGTTGTTTATATGGCTGAATTAAGGCTAGGTTGTTTTGTAGTCTTCAGCTTTTGGCAAATGCAATCACACTGCAAATAAAACTCAGCTGAATTAAATCCACGCGTATCGCGGCCTCTCTGCGGCGTGACAGTGATGGTTTGTTTACTGCCAGTCACACAATTGGTCCTGATACCTTTTGTTAAGTTCTGCACTTCAACATTGCGTAAATGTTTTCTCAGGCTGACATATTGAAGTATTTGCTCTGCTTCCGCAAAACTTTTTCTTTCATCCAAATGTTTATTCTTTATGTGTTCTGCCTTTATACAGTGGAAAGGTGACTGCACCCTACAAAACCACCAATCCGCATGCCTACAGGAGGAGTGCACGTACTGTACTGTGAGGCACAAACAAAGAGTTACGTGGGTGCAGAAAAAGTTAAACTAATTTTTTATACACTACCAGTCAAAAGTTTGGACACACCTTCTCATTTCAATGTTTTTTCTTTATTTTCTTTATTATTTTTGACATTGTAGATTAATACTGAAGACATCAAAACTATAAAAGAACACATATGGAATTATGTAGTAAAGAAAAAAGTGTTAAACAAACCAGAATATGTTTTATATTTTAGATTTTTCAGAGTAGCCACCTTTTGATTTGACAGTCTCAAACACATTAAGAAGGCAAGAAATTCCACAAATGAACCCTTGGAAAGGCACACCTGTTAACTGAAAACCATTCCAGGTGACCACCTCATGAAGCTGATTGAGAGAAAGCCAAGAGTGTGCAAAGCTGTCATCAAATCAAAAGGTGGCTACTCTGAAGAATCTAAAATAAATAAAAATAAAAAATTATTTCCTTCTTTAAAACGTGTTTATTGAACAGGTTTCTGCAAGGGCTCAACCCAAAACGTAAGACCGGCACCACATGGCTCTTATTTCTCTTTGTTCGGTCTTTATCGCCAATGAAGCTTGTTAGAGATGAAACCACAGATGGAGCCAGTTGATGATGAGGAACACGCAGCTTTGTTTGCTTCCACATCGATCCCACAGCTGCCCACCTCTCCGTGATGAGATGTTGGCATGTGCAGCAGGACTGAAAAGACAAACACAAAAAAACACTATAATTCCTCAGATTTCTGTATCTCTGTGCTGATTAGTCAACACTTTATTTTTCCACCTTTATATTTCCTGCCCCCCCCCCCCCCCCCCTCATCTCTCCACAAAACATGCCTCTTTAAAGGATCATTAAATGCTCATCAGGTGCTAATCACATGCCATTGATGGGAGATGTGACACTGTTCTCCTCGTTGCCTCTTTTTCTCTCCCTCATAGTTATTCTACCATTCTTCCCAGCTCCAACCAATAACAATCAGTGAATAGAATGACAATTGTGACTTTTGCACCCAATCTTCAGCTTTATTCACAGTGAACTTGTAGAAACGTGTCTTCATATTTTGGATTTCATTGAGCAGTTGGCTTATTTACTGGAGGTTAACTCTTTATTCTTTTCTTCCCCTTCAAAAGCCTGCCCATTTTTTATATTACATGTCATTTTGTTGTCTCAGTAAATCTTGAATCATTGTAATCTTGCCGCAGAGAACTCTTGTTTCTTTATCATTGCTAGATGTATATGATTAATGGGCTTTCTTCACTGCGCTCATTATGTCTTGTCATAGCAGGAAAAGCACAGGTGGTACTAATGACATTAATGATGGCTTCGTTCCAGCAATCATTGCAATGCACAGTAGTGATTAATAGTGTCTCTCCTGTGTTCGACAAGTGAAAATGTCTGCAGTGAAAAAAGTCTGTTCTACTTTAGTTTCCACATTTTCCTCACCCGGTGGGATCAACAGTGTCAACAGTTTTTAAAGACCCTCTCCTGTTTCACCAAGACAGGTGTATTATCACATTTACATTGAAGTGACAAAGCTGCACGGATTATGACTGTCGTCCATCTGGAGCAAAGCAGGAGGTCGCTGTGCTCGGATGGGACAACAAAACATCAGATGATCGTCAAAAAAAGCTTCTTATTTTTTTTAATCATGACTGTGATCTCTCCCTTTTTGTGCCTCAACATAACCAGACATTGTTGAATCGTGAGATACTTTCATTTTTCAACACTGATTTGTTACAGTTTTGAAGGCGCAGCCAGGTGACGTCATGCCGACAGTATCAGCATCAGATCACAAAAGGCTTCAGTGTGACCAAATTTGAGCAAATACCTGCAGCCAGGTCCAAAATCTGACACACAGCTTGAAACCAGAGGAGTGGAGGCTGTTAGGGCAGAATATTAGAGCCAAATTTTCCGAAATTTTCAGCAATCCTGTTTTGATATGACGTCCACATACCCTTGACCACAGAGTGTATTTTATTTTTCGACATAGGAGACTGATACACCATGCCCGTGCTAAAACAGTTCAGAACTCATTAAAGTCTTTGTATTTGTGTATTTATCTCTTGTGCTACTTGTGTCTGTGGAGATAGACTGAACCAGAAGGAGAGCGATTCAAAATGCCTTAAATCGTCTTCGGGAAGAAAAAAAAAAGGAGGCAAAACAGACAATTCGCTTTAGATTCCAACTGCAGGGGGAAAAACTGAATCCCTATTTGGACAGGATGTTTGTCTCGCTTCAACACCTAGTCTATGTCCTCCTCCACCAACCGCCTGTCTGAGAGCAAATCGTAACCCTATGTGAGACGACGAAGTCAGCACTAAATCATTGAGGAAATTAGCACAGGCGTTCATGCAGAAAATAGGCTTTTTTCAGTGGTTTGCATTTTTCAGTGAAGCAGCAAACACATGAAGTTTCTCAAGTTCCATCCATGAAAACTAACCAAATAAAAACACAAACACACGCCATGTACTTGCTAAATACTGTCATTATTTACTGGGGAAATTCAGCTTGACTTTCAGGGAGTTACTACGAGGGAACAACTTAGCGTGTGCTGTGGGAGAAAGTATGGCGCACTTTCTCATCTGTGCTCATGTGCATGAAGCGTCTCTTGTCTTTGTGTGTGTGTGTGTGTTTGTGTGTGTGTGTGTGTGTGTCTTCTGGCAGTTTCCCACTTACAACGGGGTGCCATCTGGCTTTGGAGGGAGAGAACAGGGCGCACTGAGGAGAAGAAAGACAGCAAAGACAAGGAGCAGTCAGAAAAAAACACTATCAGATACTAACAGCAAACAGATGGGTGGGAAAGTGCTTGGCAGCTAATTTCCTTATGCAAAACTCTGCCAGCAAAAGAGGGAAAATGGAAAGGTAGAGGTGGTAAATATGTGGCACACCTCACGCATAACCAAAGTGACCCCCCGTTGCTCTACTTTAACAGTAGACCTCAACAGTTTGCTGTCTTTTTACAATTTAAATGTTACTGTATTATTTGATTATTTTCAACATTCAGCATTTTGGGAGCACCTTTCCTCAGCATAGCATAAAGACTAAAAACAGAGGGAAACAGCTCTCCTTGGCTGTGTGCAAAGTCCAAAAAAATTCTGCCCATCATGCTTCTGAAGCTCACTAATTAACACGTTATTTCTACTTTATCTAACTGTGTAAAAGTGACAAGCTGTGGGTTATGTGCTGGATAATTTCTTGGCAAAGAGCAATAACGTCCTGGAGCCCTGTCAACGCAGTGAGGACGTACATATGCCACAGTTTTTAATATCATTTGACACTTTGGTTTTTCTACTGATTGAACAAATGAGATCTGACATGTTAATTAGCAGGTTTAGTGAGTTTTGGACAGAGCCAGGCTAGCTGTTTCTACCTGTTGTCAGTTATGAAGCTAAGCTAATTATGGTTCTCAATATATATACGGTTATGAATGTATATTTACTGCACAAACATGAGTAGTTTCAACATTGTCATGTAACTCTCTGCAAGAAAGACTATGAATGTATTTCATAATGAATCAGCTGCACCTTCGGTATTTTACTCCATGTCGCTCTTTCTTAGTGATTTCTGCTGCAGATTCTCTGCGGGTTCATCAGTATGAGCCATCCCTTTGACCCTTTGACATCACATTGTCATTTGGTGGATTGTCATTATAAAAACACTGATTATAGCTGCTTCAAAACAAACAAAACTTTTGCTTTCACTTAGGGCTAATAACTTCATAGTAAATCATCTGACAAATTATTTCACAATGGTGCACGTAACCATATGCTCAAATTCAATGATTCGTTACATGGCAGTAATTATTCATTTTCCAATTTCCAATTCCATCCCACCAGATAATAATTCCTCTGAAAAACATAGCTAATGTGTTCAAACCCTTACCCTGCACTACAGTCCTGCATTTGTGAAACAAATATTTGTAGCGCTCTCGCATATGCACCCAGGCCCCCCGCAATTATGGCTTGATGCCTCTCCCTACTTAACAGCCCAGTTTGATCAATGAAAACATCCTGTTTCACTCAATGGATGAGACGGAGAAGAAAAGAGCGGTATAATTACGTTCTGCTTTTATGCGCCTTATTCCCCACTTCATGTATTCATGCAATGAAATTGTTTTGCAGCCTTTCAACAGGATTTAGGATTCAGGTTAATGGAAGCTCTCTGCTCTTGTGTGTCCTCAAGGCTCTGTTCTGGGCATAATTTGGTTTCTGTTCCGCCTCCATCCTTCCTTGGTCCCTGTTGGTCCCTTTCAGACGCAAACTCATTTTCTCTCAACCATACCATAATTCATCAGCTGTTTCTCTGTTAATGTGAGACTCTTTTCTTCTCTTCTCTTCCATCTATTTATACATCCAGCCCGGCAGCTCAGGATGAATCACTCCCAAGTTCTTTCATCGTGTTTGACGAATGCAGGTGCCAGACTTACACCTCAGACACTACACCTGCGCAATTACACAAGAAGCGGTCGGAAAGGTCTCTGGTTAATAATGATAGATGTGTACTGGCTCCATTGTCTTGCACAGCTTTACTTTTCCACTGCGAGTCCATTAACGGCAACTGCCACCGCGGCGTTCTCAGTGGGCCGCAAAGCAAGTGGTAGATGACGAACGAATGGCAGTCATTTCTGCCGCTTGAGAATTTAGACAAGACACGCCTTGGCTGGAATATAAAAGGATATAAATATCAGAGTGTTGTTATTTATTCCTATTAGAAAATCCTTTGCATGTTCAGAGAAATGTACGCACAGTTGATACCATACTTGCTAACTGTGATCCAGCAGCAACTGAACTATGATAATAGGCGTACTGTTTCCCATGTCCTCCAAGCTACGTATGCTCACGTTGAAGAAGAGGTTATTTAAATCCTTCATCACACTGCTGCCCTTCTAGCCACCCTCCCGCTTACCCTCCGGTGCCCAGTGCGGGCTCTCATTCAGTATTTCTTTCATCTGTCAAATGATGTGTTCCTCCGGTTTACTTTCCATATTTCGAAACAAATCAGCTCCACTGTAGCGATTCATGATTTTAATAAAGTTAGACGAATACTCTGTGAGCACAGAAAGCTCCCGTGAATCACAGTTTAAAAACGTACACTTTCTACTATTTCTATTCTCAGTTGCATGCTCTCCACCTTTCCATCCTCCGTTCGGTCCACACTGCTCATGGTCAGTGCTACCGGCTTTGTTGTCATGAAGTCAACCCAGGTACTCTGAAATATGGACCTCACACGAACCACATCTTGAAATCTTTAATTTATCACCTGAAAAAAAAAACAAATAAAGGTAAATGATAGAATGACAGAATTACTGGATTTTCTCTGACAAAAATAATAAAAAAAAGTGATAAAGTGACTGAATCTATTAAGTCAGAGATAAGGATTTATTGTTTTCTTTAAGGTTTTAAAGACATCTCACTCTTATGAAACCGTATGCTATGAATGTCAATATATTTGAAGCATCTCTGCATGTGTTAATATATACCTGTAGCTGGTTTTAAAGTGTTAAGTTTGTCAGGCTCCAAAACGAATGCTGCGTTGATATAATATTATATATAATATTAATATTATAAGTGTTTGTCGGGCCGTTTGGTGTTTCAGTCTGAGATTCTGTGACAACTGCTACTTCAGGATTGATAGAGGTGGCAGACTGCTTTGATATAAAATGCATTACGTTGACTTTGATATGATACAACAGATGTTATCAATGATTCACAGACATGCACAGTCTGTTCCCCTGCAGCTGATAAAGAGTTTTACTTTTTAAATCCACTATCGACAGTTTCCTCTGAGTTAAGCTCTGTCTACATCGTACACATCAAATATTGTGATTTTTTTCAGTGAGTCATCTGGCATAATTCACAGGTAAACAGGGATTATCAGTCGTACCTTGTTCAGAGACGCTGTTGAAATCAGGTTAATTATCACCTCTCGCAAGAACTAACATACAAATATACTCCAAGGTAAACATTGCTATGAGCTTTCATTTCTCATCATAATTCAGGATGTTGTGTCAGCTCTAAATAGAGCATTTTGCATTTTTAAAAATACATGATTTAATTTGTTTCTGAGAGCTAAATGAGGAGAATGATGCCCTTCACGTCTGTGTGTTTAGTACAGAGCTAAAGTCAGGAGATTAACTAAGAAAGGGAGCAGGAGGAAACAGCTTTCCCCAAAATGAAAAAAACCTACAAACGTTTCCAAAGCTCACTGAGAAGTTGTATCTCCTTTTTAACAAGACACTCGACTACAGTGACCACATGTCTGGTTTTGTCCAGGGTTAGTCTGAAGAGCCCAAGACTCTCAAGGGTTGAAATGTAAAAACGATTCACCTCTGTGCAAGATACATAAACTTCATGAAGCAAACATAACCTTGAGTTTAACATCCCCTCAACATTTAAGATTTCTCCGTTACCTCTACTATCACATCATTTTTCCTAAAATCATGTCCATCATTGGCCAGCAAAGGATTTCCAGCAGCTCTGAATCTACAGAAATATCAGACAAGGAAGAAGACACAGTGCAAAACAATTGTCATATTATTATTATTACTCAGTATGAAATTACGACAATTTCATTTTACCTCTTCAGTGAACAAGCTTCTTTCTTCTCTTTTTTTCCCAAAGTAGTGTTGATAATTTTTTTTACATTCACAAATGTGCCCTGTGTTGTTAGTAGTTGCTCTAAGGAATATGAATATATTTATATTTATATATATATATATATATATATATATATATATATATATGTCATGTCTTATTTGTCTTGTGAATCTGAAATTAAGTTTGAATTGAATTGTCTTTGGTGCATCAATGCCCATAGCTGCGTGTGGATTCTTGATCATTTCCATCTGTTAAGGAGTTTTTGGAGATGAATGAAGTCCCCATGAGTTTATAACTCTTCCACAAAGGATGGAGGAGGCATGTTGTGATGAAGCTGCTGAAGCATATCTGGGCTGGATTAGACGTGCCCTGCAATTCTTTCTGCTGCTTTTTCCGGGTATAACATTGATTTGTCTTTGAGGTCCTGTGCCCAGACAGAAACAGCATGATGGAATCTAATTTTCTCTTTCTGTACAGTCCATGCAGAAAGATTATTGTACTTTCTTTTTCTTACATTTGTTCTGTGTAAAACCATTTACAAACTCAACAGTGTGCTGATATAGTATCTCAGGAAAGTTCCAAAAAAAAAACATAACTGTGGGACTCCACTACAAAAAGCACTCCTCAGTGCTGCATCACTGCTTGGTATATTCAGTTCTGCTGTGTAAGTCCCCCACTGCACTGCCAAGGTGAGGCAATTTCTACTATTTTAATGGATGTTGAACTCCCACATAATATTTTTGTATGTGCTACTTTAAAAAAGCTGTGACCTACAGTAATTCATAAGTACGTGTGCCAGCTTTTGCTGCACTGGGACGACATGCTAAGGTATAAAATCACTTGTTGTGCATTGGTCACGATGAATTTGAATAACTGTCAAAGGTACACAATTCTATATGTAGACTTTGAGAAACTACAGAGAATCCGTGTCATTCAGCTGAAACAAAAAAGGCGAAATAGTCGGGTTTCGCTGGTAAAAAGTGGCGGTGTCAGGCTAGTTAAGCTTCCTGTCTTTTTATCGAGGCGTCTCTCAGCCAGTGCTTAAGGGGAGGTATGAGCTCTTGACCCTTTGGTGACAGATAGATGGGGTGCTGACACTCCAACAAAAGCTAGCCAGTTGAATATGCCGCTGATGATATCTGCTTTGATCAGTCAGACAAAAGCTGCGGCTGCAAATGAGGCGGACACTTGCAACAGGTCTCACTGTGGTACGTGACTGTGGCCTTTCAGTGACTCTGAGCCTTAATCCCGGACACTCTATCTTTTGCTATATCTGCAATGCATTGTGAGGAGGTGATTGATATAGACAGAAGGAACACCTTTCCCACTGTTATGCTTCACTCCAGGATGTGTATATATATATATATATATATATATATATATATATATATATATATATATATCCTACCAGGTACTGAAAATTGCATTGCAAGTCTTAAAGTTGTTTTTTTTCTTCTACTTTTCTACACTCAAAGCATGTTTGTTTGTCATTTACCACCACTTGGGAAAGAGAATGATTTTGTGGGGAATGTAAAACAGTATTCGCTCTCAACCTTGTTTGATTTCCCTGTACTTTGTGTCAAGTGAATTTACAGCTCTGTGTTTGAAAACAGCTGCTCTGTGAAGCTTTGTCCATTTGTGTTTATGCTCATGTTTATTCATCCTCCGTTAGCGCTACATTATTTCTTTTTCCCACTATCCAGCATTACATTATCACTGATTACATCTTCTGCTCTGGCTGGAGGACTATTAATCTGAACCTCCATCTGACCTATTAAATTTACTGTGTGTTTAGTTGTTTTGATTTGTGACGTTGTGTCAATTATTTTTTTTTGTGCAATTGAAATTGTACCTCAAGGTCAATGTACACATCAAAGCCTGTGGGGAAGTACCACATCCAATCAGTCTTCAAAAAATGTAAAGATCAAGCATCTGAAATGTCACATCGCTCAGAGCTTGTCCATCAATTTGCGCAGAAAACACCGTAAAGTAGTCCGAGTCTGCACCTTGCTCCCCGCAGGCACTTTAAATTAGATGTGTAGTGATCCATGACAACAGTGGCTGCTCTGTGTTTATATTTTCTGAAGAGCGTGTCATGAGAAAGATGAGAGAAACTGTGCTACAGAGCATATTAGTAGACAACCCTGCATGCATTGTCTGAGTCAATGTTTTGGACTGTTTTGACTTAACAAAGACTAGTTTAATAAGTGTTACATCTATGGGGCACACCGAGCAAAAGCAGAGGCCAAATGAGCTCTGTGATGCACTGCTTTGATACAGCAATGCCTCATCTACTTCAAATAAGCTTCAAATATATTGACATTCATAGCATACGGTTTCATAAACAGCATGTGATTTAGTGCATGATGTAGTTCAAAGGACGGAGTGAAAGTGAAGATTAAAGGTGCGTGCATGTATGTTTAGAGACATCAGTAGTCCTATCTGTTGTTCTCTCTGCTCTTGACAGTCTTCCTATATTCAGATTTTCGATTGAAATTCGATATGTCCGATTTCTCATCAACCTTATTTCCCCAGCACGGTCTTTATCTTGCTCAAACACCCTGTCACTAATCACTCTCAAAACCCCAATCTGCCCAATCTTTTTTTTTTTTTTTTTTTTATCAGTTACTCAATCAGTGGTGTCACCTTGATCAATAGCCAGCAGGAGCAAACAAGAAGGATTAAGCAGCACTGCCATCGTAATGTGCAGATTTGCACAGGTCTTATGTGGGACTTCTGCATTAAAATAAATCAGCCTGACAAAGTAGCAGTTCTGAAAAAAGGTGCTACATTATTTAAAACAAGCTCATAATCATATTTGAATAGCCTTTTACCTGTGTACACAATATTTTCGAGTGCAGTATATCGAACAGCAGAAGCTGCATTAATCCATATTTGTTGAAAGGAGAGTGAAGACAGGACTTAAATCCATCAATAAATGCAGCTTTAAAGATATAATCTCAAAGATTTTAATGTATTCTGTTCTGCCTATCTATTGCTGAATGATCCAACACAAAGGTGATTGAGCCTGTGCCCCACTGATGAAAGCCTGAAGACCCTGCTGTTGGTGGCAACGTGCTCAAGTGACGAACAGTTTGGCTTTTATCAAGACTTTTCACCCAACAGACTCTTTAGCTCACCTGTCTGTGAAGCAACATGCTGTTTTTTAGATCTCTGTTACCACTGTGAGTAAAAGGTTACTATGTCTGAAAAAAGAAAAGATGGATGACTACAGACATCAAAGTAAAATTGAAATAAGTTACGCTGTTACTGCTTATGGCCACAGGTGAGCTGAAGGAAAACAAAATGAAAATTCTTTAACATTATACCTGATAATACCTAAAAGTTACCGCACCACTCCACAGCTTGTTTCATGTCCTTGTAAAGACCACCCCACTCTTCCAATCGTTGTAATAGCCTAAGAGAAAATTCATATTAAGTTATATGAATTGATAAATTAATATTTCATATAGATCTGAGATGAATGATTAACAAATGTGCCTTGTAACAATCATTTTACGACAGTTTAATTCTTGGCCTGAAAGGTTACTGCGGCAGATGAAAGAAGTGCTGGGTGTGATTGATGGGAACATTATTGGTTATTCTGACTGTACGTTCAGCAAATACTCTGTGATGGATGTTCACAGCTTTGGTGGAGGGCACTCGGTCAGAATGTCCTCAGGTGTGTGCTGGCGTGTGCCCTGAGTCATTCTGAGGTGCACAATTTCGAAGGCAAGTGGAAGAAGCAAGACGGAGAAGGACCGAGAAAGGGAGGTTAACTTGTTAGATTTAATGTGGTCCACCTCCTCTGTACTGTACCAGCCCCAAAGTGTAATCCAAAAGTCACCTTTGGTACTGGCCAGCTGCTTCACTCTCAATTTATTTGATTAGTGAGCAAAGGGAAAACCACTCCTTTTTTTTGTTTCATGCTGTTCCCCAGAAATTTCACCCAGACACTGGATCAATAGTAAACTTATTGCTGAAACTTGGTTGTTTGATGTATGTAAAACATTTTTTGAACAAACACGTAGAACAAAGAAAAAGAAAATCTTCATCAGGAGCCTTGGAATAAACAAACTAGCGCTTTAAATCACAGACTTCCTTAGCTCTTCCAACTCCCTCAACATCCTCATGCATAATTTACTCCAAATGCCTTTAGCGCGCACATTTCAGGCGACACTTCAACTGACACTTGCAGCTCAGTTTATCACAAACACTCTGACTGACATTTCATCGCCTTTCAGTTTACTTCAAGATGCTTACACCTAGAGTAAGGTGATGCTTCAGCTCCATTTAATGAATACTCTGAAATGTAAACTTCATCAGAATTTCCATTTTTAATGCCATTTCAACCTCAAGTGTTTATTTTGAACGCCGCTTCATCCACACTCTCGCCACTTGATTAGCTACATGTGCACATGTGTACAATTGTTTGTTAATGCAAATGTCCAATTTTTCAAGAACTTGCATGTATAGTGTTTTTCTATCTTAACGGACAAAACACTTCATTCATTTCAAAACATTTCATTTACATTCACACACTCACTCACACTCACAGAGAGATGACAACGCCATGCTGGATCCATCCTGAGTGCAATTTAGTGTTTGTGTACATGTGTACACAACCTAACCACCTTAGTACCCTTGCATCCCTTTATGGCCACAGTGTGATTTGTCACATTATCCCATCACAGGATTAGTACAAAGTACACATCGTCCCACGCTGCTTCCACCAACACGACGATGACTTCAGGGAACTGCAGTCTCCTTAACAAGCCACCACATCTGAGTCCAATAGAGGACTTTTGTAATGTAAGATGGCACAGGAACTCAAAGGAACGTTTGCATCAGCTTGATGAATCCATGACACAGAGATATCAGCAGCTCTGGGGCCAATGTGGGATTACTCAGGATTAGAAAGGTCCTTATCATTATTTAAGTGACCACTGAGTGTGTAGATTCAGTTGTTTCAAAGTTTAATATAAATATCCCAACTGTGAATTTTCACCAGCGAGCATGCATACATTTTGATTGTTGGATCATTGACATGTAAAGCCTCAAAGAGAAGGAGTCGGGCCCTCTGTCCTGTCTGAGGAAAAATCTATTCAGCGCTGGACTGCAGTCAAAACAAATGTGATTCCAATAACTGTCACTTCAGCAAAGGATGATGATGACTTGTTTGTGTCATCATCACCTTGCCATAATTTATCCACCGGTGTTCGTTCCAGTTATGAGCACGTGAATGAATACCTGAAAATAAACAATAGTCCAGACTGTGGTTTTGCCTTCAGGTCATTTCCTTAGCCAGGCTTTCTAAGCATGCAGAACTGCAGGCTACCAGATGTCAGCATCTGTTTCCTAAATGCTTTATTTTGGGTTATTTCCTGTAGTTAGTATAATCCTGTTCTCACTGCCCCACATGTTCAGGTGCTTTCAGTGCAGTTATTTGAAAGGATTAAACTTTATTCTATTTATTTTATCTTTTTTTTCCCCCCTTCCCAAACGAGTGCCCAGATGAATCAACAGGCATCTCTGAACTCTGTATACTCTGGATAAAGTCACAGCTCAGTACACAGCAAAGGCAGCTTCAAAGCCCATCAAATGGAGGCAGAGTTTCTGTCAAGGGTAAATAAGGATCTTCAACTCTGGACGTGCAGAATATAGTAGAAAATCTTCTTATGTAGCCTTCCTACAGCGAACGGAGCCGCACCTCGAGTGCTGAAGGTGAAGCAAAAATGAACATCAATTCAGATGTAAATTATCATGAAATTGATTGTTCCCGAGGAGGCGACACATTTGCCCGCATAAGAGCAAGGATGGAAGGAGAGGATAATTTTGACATATTTTCCCAGCCATTCCCATCCGAGTGCTTATATCAGAGCGTCTTTTGCTCTATTTAAGTCTCTGTCGCTGACACACTGATGCTCATCATTCACGCAAACAAGGTCGGAGTCTTGCGCTCACTCAGAAATACCATTACCTTATCTCCTCCTTTATCAATATGCACTGTCTTCTTATATTCCTAAATTATGTGCATGTTTAACGGCGTGAGAGGCTGTGTAGATTAAAGCTGGGGATGTGAGTGTGTGCACTTTGTGGGTGTCTAGAGGAAACCCAGAAGGACACTGCAGCGAAAACTTCACAAGGTGCAAAGATAAAAGCGAGGAGGCTGGATAGCTACTTCCCTGACAGAGTCTCCTCCTATCAGTCTTGACAGGATTGCTCCTATGTGCCTTTATTTTGAGCAATGTAGGTGAGCCATTACTCTGCTCTCAGTGTACTATATATACAGGTATGAGTGAAATAGCCTTTTCACATTTATTTTTTTCTTTTTTCTTTCCTCAGCCTAAGAAGAGATCATACGTTTAGCAGCAAATAACAATAGTGGCTCTAGTGAGTTTAATGAATAGCCTTTTTTGTATTGTCCACTTCAGCAACAAGTGTCGCTGCCTCTTAAATTGGAATATCTGCTTGCGAATAATTTTCTCTTTTTCTGCTGTTCTGATGGATCTAGTGCACATTTTCCTTCCTCAGTGCTGCATAATCAGGACGGCTATTAAATATGAATCGGTTCATTAACATGTTGAGTGTAATCTGGATCGCTGAGTGTGTAGCTCTGTCGCGGTAACTGCTCTCATACTGCAAAGTTATCTTCCCGACAATACCAAAGAAATCTGCTGTAACCCCAGCTGAGGTGCCAGGTGACTTTAGATCCTAATTTGCATATCAATTTGCTTCAGCGCCTGCTATTAGCAGAGGGAGGGAGCTATACTGAGCCTGGGATCATCAGATGTCTGTGCTGATTTGTCACTAAATGTTTTGATCATCCAGTGGACTAAAATGGTCGCTGAAAGTCAAAAAGGACCCAAAGTTTCAGAATTTTATTAATTATCAAAACTTATACATTATATATTCACAACTACCTATGTAACAGACAAAGTTAATATTAAAAAAAAAACATTCAGTTCATCTAATCTAATCTGGTACATGAGGACTGCGTGTGTGGTTTGATCAGATTAGACTGACTATGCTGACAATGTAAGCAAACACCAACTGTTGTCACATTTTAATTTAAATGTTGCTATATCCTGATTGGAGTGTGGAAGTAAGTGACATTAGCCTTTCAAAATAAGCCCATAAAGAGTAGATGAAGACCAGACCAGAGCTACCTGGAGGTTGACTTACCTTGTCAAGCTTGAAAGCTAAGTTGCTCTGTGTCTGCAGGATGTGTACCTTTTTAAGGAAAATGTACAGTCATATCAACCGTTATGGCATATTAACATTCATGAATTAACAGTAATCACATCTGTTGCTAACATTTAGTCATTTTACAACACAAGGTTTTACAAACAAAATTTAAATCTCTAACTCATTTGTCTTCATTGCTCTTCTTCTGTTTACTGATCTTTCTTGTAAACTGTTGTTTTTTGTTTTAGTCATTCGTTTTTCTTTTGCTACGTCCACTTCGAGCAGCAACTGAAGCTCCATCAGATACTCTGCTCTGATTGGTTGTTTTGATTCCAGGTGTGGTGGATTCTTGTCAAATGACATTAGAGGCAGCAGGTGGGACCAGAGGAGCATCATTTTTTGACAGATGGTCCGTCTCATGTTCTACTGTCAGGAAGTAGTGACAGTTTTAGAAAACATGGCTAAAAATCATTTTGAAAAAAGTTACTTCTACCTCTGCTTGGAGTCCTTTTATGCTTTACACACACATGCACACACACAAGACAGAGCAAACAGTGTTAACACTAAGAGGTCTGTAAATTCTGAACACGAGGTAGAGAAAAATGCTGCAGTGTGATTAATTATTCATCCCAATATAATTAGGCACATAAAAGGACTGTTAAAGTTTCAGTCCTTGTTAAGAAATAACTCACATAGTTCTCTTCTTTTAATCAACTACACAAACTCTACACCTGGCTGCTAACGAAGTTCATCATAATTTACAGCACTTGTAAAAAAACAAAAAAAAAACAAAAACCAAATGTACTGCGGGACTTTGCAGACTCTCTCCGTCACTGAGACTTGCAGAATTTCTTTGGAACTCAAACTTCTGTTGCGTCAGTGTGCCGCGTCATGACCGGGGTTTCACAGCCAGAAGCCATATCGTCATGACGACAGCGCAGCGTATCCATCTTTGCGTTCTCTGTGAAGACTTGTCATTACTCTTGAGGATAAATTATGTAGAACAGATAAAAGGATATTTACTGGGGCACCTTGGAGAGTAGTTGGCACCTCTCTAAACCACAAACTCGCCATAATCAGATCAAGACTCACATTCCTGAGCGGGTTTTGCCAGCGGTTGCAGGTGTGCTCTGCATGTGGAATTCAACTGGTCTTCCAACAGAGGGGTTTAGAAAAGGAAGGAGCCTCATTTTGAAACTTCTAGAGGGATTAGGCTCATCGGGACCAGACAGCTGATGGCTGAACGTGGCTGCAGACTCTAGTTTGTGACCCCGAATGGAAATAGACAAGCGCAATTAATGCAGGTGGACAATGCAACTCACAGGCTACATGCTCCGGTCTATAGGACTGGGACACGTCAACCTGACTTTTCCACAGCGCTGCTACCTGTCGAGAGGAGAATCCGAACCTAATGAGATCCAATGATAAAACCACCTGCTACAGGATGACTACTCAACACCCCTGTCGTAGAGGAGAATCGAGGCGAGGACGGAGGAGGAGGAAGATGGAGGTGGAGGCAAAAAATAGAGGAAATGGTAAATGGCATGAAAAATAGGGAGAGTGGTAAAACACGAGGCGCGAAAGGTGGTTAAACAACGGAGAAAATTCTGCGAGACACGAGGACGGCTGATTAGAGCTGACATTTACAAGAACATGAGCGGTCGTGTGCCCAAAGAGCTGCTTTTTCACAGGGACCACTCTTTGCACAGAGGACAATTAAAATGTCCATATTTATAATGTCATCCTTGTTAGTGAGTTAGATTGTTGCCGCATACAAGCTTGGAATCACAGATATGACATTTAGTGGCCCCGTGAGGAAGCTGGAATAAAGGAAGAAAGGGGGGGGAGGGTGTTACCAGAGCTCACTGGCCCAAGTATGGCACCGCATGATCAATAATGTTGGCATCGCCTCGGCTTTTCCACATACTAACGGTGATTGAAAGGGGCCTCTGTGCATCCGTGATCTGGTGATGATGAGCCATTTAGGACTGGAGCCTGCCCCAGGAGAGCAAGAAGCCAAAAGCGCATCATCGCTGGTTCTTCACAGATTCAGCAGCTCAATATTTTCCTGCTCTGTTCTTGCTTCCCTGCTATGTTCGCTCATTTGAAATCCTGTGGTGGTCTTCTACTTGAGAGTAACATCAACAGCGAATGAACTGTTGATTGGTAATTATACAGGTCACATGGGGACTCAAAACGTGCACCTTCAAAGGGAAAATGTGTGTTAAAATAAAAATGTAGTAGTTTGCTCTCTCTCACAAAACACAGCATGGTTTCGTTTGTGTTTGTATTGAACCTTTAATTAACCAGAGAGGCCTTACAAGTGACAATTTTGGATCCAATAACAGATCTGATCTTAATGTTGGGTGTTCGCAAATACTCTGTCGTGATACCCACATGCTGATGAATGTACCTGCGTATGTATCTGACAGACTGAAATAGAAGAATGAAGAAATGAAGATGCTGCCTGCATATTTTATACACTGCTGTTTGCTAATTAAAATTAGCATCAGACTGTAGCGAGCTGTATGTCTTCTTCTGTAATCACAAAAGTTATAAGGAATATTTTCAAATGACAGACCTCTGACTAGGATGTAATGCTCAGAAGTACTGGAGTACACTACACTCATTTTGAAGCGTCACAGCTGTAAATTATATAGTGAATGATGGCTGAATTCCATTTAGCTGCTTCAGTGTCAGGGTGATGGTATTGTTCATTTTAGCTTCACTGTCACACTATTAGGGCTCGCTGGGACACTTTGATAGAGCAGAGCCAGTTTTAATGTTATTATTAACACCTGGGCTATTCATACTATGATGAAGAAAGCCCAGAAGAATGATGAATGAAAAATGAGGAGATGTTCTTCCTAACAGGTGCGGCAGTGTTGTGCAGTCTCTACCTGCCCAGACTGTCTGTACAAAAGGTCTGATCAGGTTATAAAAAACAAAAAACATTGGTTTGTATGGCCTTTAAAAATGAAAAAAAAAAAAATCACTGGGGACAAGTCTTTCCACCAGTTTAATCTGGACTCTGAGGTAACCTGCCACGTAACTGACCAGATAAGGTGATTTTTTCATGGAACTTGCAAAACAGAAAAAATACAAAGTAAAAGAAAAGAGCAAATAACAGGACTCCACTCATACCATCTTTGGAAATGAATAACCCAAATTGTTTTAGGGTGGAAACCTGAGAGGAACAGATGTTAAAATAAAGGATTTAAAACGGCTTCAGACAGTTCACTGAAGTTTCCTCTTTGAATATAGTCTAAATGTACTTCTGTCTTGACACCTTCACTGCAGCCCAATCTAATACAGTCCCACCAGAAAAAGTATTATAGAGAGATTATAGAGGCTTTCTTTACATTCTGCAGTGTCACTGAAAATAACAGATTATCAATATGTGGTGAAATGAGCCAGCCCACAGTCTCATGTAATCTTCTCCAGATGTTGTGGCCTCACACTGCACCGTGTGGAGCAAAATGTTCTGCTGGCAGCCGCTTCCATGTCTGCAGTAAATCTACTTCCTTTCTTCTACCTTTGATGATGGTGCGGTAAATTAGACCGCACCGCTACAATGGCTGCTTTTCCCCTGTGCCTTTTATCAACGCGCTCCAATGCCCTTGAGTTCATTTGCGTCCACCGAGCAGAGTGTAGATGCCACAAATACAAGAAATGCACAGTGAATCTTCAGCGACCTGTGGGTTAACGCATTCACCATATCCCATGGCATGAAAAAGAAGGGAATGAATTTTTATAAAACATTCATTGTCAAAAAAGGAGAAGATTATACTGGGGTTGAGCACATGTTTAAAATTATGTGAATTTACTGCAAGTGTTTGGGTTGCCCCAAAGAATAGCAATAATAATAAAAGAAAGGATTTTCTTTTTTCATTCAGGATCCAATTATTCATGATAAGATGCAGATGTCCTTCCAGAGCTCAGCGGACGCCAGACTTTCCTGTTGTGACGGACTGAGGAATCCTCCAGGACATGCAAATAGCTTTACAAACAGGGCGCGTGGCGCTGACCCGCAGCTGCCAGGCGCTCTTAGCTACAGACTGCGATATGTATGCACATATATGTATGTGCACATATTCGTCTGGAAGCAGACGAGCTGAGGTCTGTCACTCATTTCTCCGCGGGTACTTGTGGCCACAAATATCCACTTGAATCACTCCTGGAGACGCTCTTTGCTGTGCCCCGGTGAGGACTGCCTCGCAAATGAGAAAGAATGTGTCAAAATGAATTGTAAATCCACAGGGAATAAAGTGTGTTACATGTCTCAGATCATTTTATGAATGTAAGGGTATGCTGTCTTATCTAGAGATGATACTCATGTGAAAGTAGTGTGTTGCTCACGGACAGAGTAAAAGGTGTTATTCCCATCTGGGAAGCTAATACACAAAAGGAGGCAAGGTTATACAAAATAATTGGTTTTTATTCAGGACTATAAAAGAACCATGAGAATTGTTAAATTGATCAGAACATCCCTTTAAGGGCTTTTTATTAGAATATCTCACCCAGGTCTGCTTTGCAAAAACAGAAGGAGCAGCAGCTGCTTATGAATCTGCTTCTCTGTTTAAGTTGTTTAGGGTTTTTTTTTTTTAATTTATTTGTACATTATTTAATAGTGAGGAGGTGGGAAAACTGCTGCATAATTAGCAAGAGTGAAGTTATTTTGCTCACTTGGTATGTTTCGTGTCCGAACTGAATTGAAGTTTTTAAGTTTTCTGCTTTTGTTCCTGAATATGCGCAGGCAGCCCCACCAAACTCTGCAGATACCCAGGAACAGTTTTCAGGGGTTAATAAGCACTGAGTATACTGTCTGACACTGGTTCGGGGACAGACATACACCAAAGCTCTCAAGTGGTATATTTGGTATTCTTAGGCATATAGCAGGTAGCAGTACAGTATGTACAGGATGTGTTGAGGACGGCAGGTGTGAATAGGAGGCAGGTATCACCAGCAGGCTCATCAAAGTTGGCACTGCTACAGCAAGCCACATGGGAAGACGAGGCGAGAACAAGAGTGTAGCGGCTCTGTGAGGCTGTAAATCATCAAAGTATTAGAGATATTAATCTCATGTGTGTAGCAGTTTTCAGCCCTGCCACTGATGGCAGACGAACCAAATGACTGCGCCATGCCACTCGTGTGACTAAAATGTCACCACCACTCATACTTAGGCTACAGTCAGCCTCATCATTGTCCTTGAATAACTGTCAGAAGCTGTTTTAAGTTTTGTAAGGCTTTCATCGTGATTGCCGGCAGTTAGATTGGTAGTATACAAAAGCGAGTTGGTGGAAAAAAAGTGGAAGCTTTAGTCAATTATTGCCTCAAAGTGCGAGGCTGTGCTAGTTCCTGGAAGCGGTGTGAACCAGCGCGCCCCTGGCTGAAAAGAAATCATTACAAAATATTTTCTCCTTTATTCACAGCACGCTAAGAGAGCTGCATTTCCTCCTCTCCATCCCTGAGCAGGTGGATGTCAAGCACACGCAGGAATCTTGTCACCGTCATTACAATTCACAGGACATTCTTATATGTCACGCACTTTATAAGTCTGAAACACAATGTGCTGTCTATAGCTCTTAACAAGGCCTCTGACCAAGCCGTGGGGCACATGTGCGTGAAAGGGATTTTTGAGAGACATGAGAGGCGCTGGCTGGAAAAGCCCATTAAAGTTAACTGGTACTCAAACAGATGCAGAAATAACAGAGGCACAAAAAAAAAAATAACATAAAATAAAAACACTTTGCAAGGACATCAATTAAACAGTGAATTTTGGTGGGCAGAGAATAAAGCTCAAGTTAGGCAGGCAACTAAATGAAGATAAACTCAGGAATAAGTAGAATTAAGGTTAATTTAAATTACAAGTCATTGTGAATAATGATTGATGATGAGGGATAATAAAACCAAATGAGGTCAGGAACACAACAATTCCTGACAATACTTAAAACACACAAAAAAAAGGATTTAAGTTTTGTTAAGGGGAAATGGTGAAATCACCACAATTTGTGTAAAGAAACCTGCCTCACATTCAGCTTCAGGGACTGATTTCAACATGTCGTCATGCCTTAAACACAAAATTAGTTGTTCCGCAATGCCCTCTAAAACAACATTTATAGCTAAAAAAGACTAAGCATTTTCCGATCTGCCACCCATTATTTCACTTTAACTAGATCGTTAAACCATCGTTAATTTCAAGTTTAGCCTCTTGAAGCCAAACATCACCTCATGAAGTTAATAAGACTGATGCAAACAGTTGCTTATTTACACATAAAGGAGACATGGAGAAACATAAGCATTCATTTGGAGTCGTGTTTTTGGCCACATAACGTCCAATATTCAGTCTTCTTCTAGCTCTGGTTCCCTCTCCACCAACTTCTGAGGGACATATCTGACTCCTTACTTGGTAGATCGTCCACTGCGTTCCCCAGGTAGTCGCCAAATTTGTTTGCGTGTCGTTCTTGCTCTGGGCAGGCAGGTTAAAGACACGAGACTGAATCAAAACAGTAAAGCTGGCCGTGAAACCAAAGCAATGGATGGATGTGTGGCAGCGTCTGACACACTACAGATCACCAAGTTTTCTACATAAAGCAGCGTCTTGTCACGTCAACTCATGAAGTTACTGCATTGTCCTGTTCCCCAGCATTAACTTTCTTCACTGTTTCACATTCAATCAGCACATCCCAGACAGCTGCCTTTACTACTTCTTTTGTTTGTATGATGCTTTTTGTTATATGCTACGGACGTAAAATGGTACGATACACGTCATTGCGCTGCCCAGTGCTATTCCAAGTAGCACAATGTGACGAGGCACTATGTAGTACTTTGGATGCTACATGAGATAATATGACCTGACTCTACGTGATGCAACCAATGAGTGGTGCACTGAAAGAAAAAGTGACATCATGGGAAATATGCTTATTTGCTTATTTTTTGTCAAACTTGAATGTTCTTGGCTTAACTCCAAACAGTTACTGGTGGCTGATGAGTTGAAAAAAAGTTAAATAATGCAGCTCTCATGTGTGCAGCCTTTTTTATTCAATGTGGAAACAACGATGAACACAGCCATAAAGGTATCGTTACACCATGGCGTACCTCATAATGATGCTGTGTATAGATGAAATGTATATGAAATTCAAAGATATTGCGGCATTGACCACCTGTGGATGTTCAGACTCGGTACAGAAATACAGCACTTGTTCTTCTCCAGCTTTCCACCAGAAAGTGAACGAGCATAATTCTCCAAAAAGACCTGTTGTGGTAAGGTAACAATGCCTGGCTATTTCTGCTTTAGGTAATTTTCTGCTCAACTAGAGGAAATTCAGTTCGAACAATGATTTCTGAGGACAGGCTTGACTTCCTACTTTTCACAGAACTACTTTAAACTCGTTCCAGGCGCTAACCTTGTTGTACTCTCGAAGCGTGGGTGGAGGACATGAGTCACAATAAGCTCTCCCATTAAACTTACTTAACAGCACTGGAATGGTCTCAACCTGACACCTTTGACCTGGGGAGAGTCATGCCGATTTTAGACCAGCTGTTCATTTTTGGGCCTCAACAACATAGTTTTTTTTTTTTTTTGGGAAACCAGATGCATCCGAACAATACTCAGATAAAGAACATGAATGCAGGGATGAATGGGGCAGTTGTTTTTGTCTTCATGTTAAAATGTTCTATAAGTTTTATTTAAATGAAGTGTTTTTCCAATTAAGAGTGCATGCAACAGTGCATACATTATCACTCACTGATGAAGTGGGCATGCTACCCCTGTGGGGCGAAGAGATGCTTCTAAAACAATAATCACGGTCATTAATATAACTAGAATTGATACCACTGGGAGTGCGGAAACTTTTCATGCAGAGGGCGTCACGAAGAAGACATTTCAGGGAGAGCAGAGTCAAAGGAGACCAATGAATCATGGCGATGGGAGGGTAAGCCAGCAGGATATAGTAGTATAGTAGTAGTAGTATATAATAGTTGAACGGTTTAACCCCATTGTTCGTTTTCCTCTCCGAGCTTCTTACTGTTGGAAGGTGTTTCTTAGAAATGTGCTGTTCTCACTAGAAAAAAAAAAAAAAACCTATAAAAACCTTTACCAAGTAATAAATCTATTATCATAAAGAAAGGAAATAGTAATGGGAAAAAGTTGAGGCTCTCCTCCTGAGTGATCCATGATGTGCAGAGGCAAATTGGAGATAAAAATGAAAAACGATAACATCCTTGCACTTTGTATTGTACTGCAGCAGTTCCTCTTAAATGTCTAAGTCAGGTTTTCAAAGAAGGGTGAAGGTCGGAATAATACATTAGAGCGATGATTCATTTGCAGAGAGAGCGGTCGTGACGTAGTGAAGAGGGCAGAGAGCAGCTGTGGGTGCGGCGTTTGAGCCAGCTGACATTACATCTCTGCTCTCACACCTGCGGCCTGTAAGGACAAGAGTGTGTGTGTGTGTGTGTGTGAATGAAATTCCTGATGAAAAGTTTGGCTTTAGACACAAAACAATCGGGCTGCTGTATCTTGAATGGGGAGGGGGTTTTTTTGACTTTCAGAATCAATTTGGCATCAAGTATTAATTAAAAATCATTTTTCAAATTGTCCAGGTTTGATTAAGATGAATAAATAATTGGATGCAGAGTCAGTGTCTCAGAAAGTGCCTCTGACAAAGAACACGCTGTACAACACCTCATCACCATGTACCGCAGACAGAGAGACTCCGCACCTGAACAACATCTTCATTCATTCACTGTTCTCGCCTGGATTTGATTCATATTTGCCAGCCATATTTTGTTATAAAACAAATAACAAAAACAACAAAAAAAACTTTCCCCACCAAAATAACAGCTTTTGTACCTGTCCTGCATAGAGGCTTTTCATTTTCCATTTTTGGCATTCAGTGCAGGCAACACTTTTACCTCAGAGACACTGATAATACACTTAAAAGCAGAGTAGGTCTGTTTTACCAGCTGTTTTATTATCACTCGACTATTAGTCTGACACCACAATCATCATGTATACCACAGAAGGAACAGATAACATAACTGCGAATATTTTGCTGCCTCGTTGCAGCTGCCGTGTTTGTAACTGTCTGCTGTTTCTGTACTTCCTCAAAGTTTGCTCACTGTAGGCAGTGATGCCCACAAGAGACAACAGGCGCTGTGGCTTCAGTGCTCAGTGTAAGTAAAAAGTCAAGCAGCCCAATTAATTAACTCTGGAATTAACTTTGGCGGCAGATTAAAGTGTACCCTTGATGGCTCTTTGTGTGGGGCCCTCCGGTTATCCCGCAATCCCTGAAAAACACAATTTTGATTTGATTTTGATGTTATGACATGTGAGACAAGAGCCTGCACACGCACATGCACACACACACACAGGTGGAAAGCGCAGACATAGAGGACATGAAGACACATATAACTAAAACCTGTAATGTGCTGCAAATACGACGATGAAAAACAACATGGGCTCGGGCTCACAGACAGTGAAATACCTGAGGAATTCATTGCAAAGCTTTTAAAGTAACGATCATGTTAGAAACAACAAATCCCATCAGCTGTGAAGAGTGAATCCCCTTTGAGGAGAAGTAATCCTCGTGAACGATCGGCAGTGAGACAACATTAATGTCCCCCGGGAGTTTCAGGATCAGCACATTGGACAGCGACCGTGGCAGGCTTTGTGCTGAATGGAATTAGAAAACATTACGCTACTTTGGACAAAGTTTGCAGTTCATGATTTTCGTGGTTATCCAGAAGCCCCCAGATGAAGTCACATTAACCAGTGTTGTAATATTGGAAATAAAATCCATCACCACTGAAGACAGCAGCACCAAATTATCTTGAAAAACAAATGTACACAGAATTTCAACCACTGCATTTGACACAATAACTGTGAAAACCCTGTGATTTATACTGTTGTGGTGAAAGTGACAGGCATGTGATAAATGAAAGAGCATACATATATTATATTCTACATTTTAAATTGACACGGTTAATGTGTTGGCAAACTGTTGCTTATTGCCCAGAGCAACATTATCATTCATTTGCAGTCTTGGTTCTGATCTCTTTTTGAATGCGAGTCTAGTATTCACTGTTTTGGTCTCTAATTCCTGAGGGAAATATCTGGCTGTCCGCAGCTAGTTGCTAATTGTGTCTGCCTGCAGTTTGGTGCTGGGCAGCTTGCGTAAAGTGGATTTCTTCTAGCTTTTTGTTTTCTGAAAACAGCTGCTTGCTGCAGCCAATAATGACACGAAGAGTGAATCAAAAGGTAAACCAGTATAGTATGAAATATTGGCTCTTTGGTTATCTACTCATGACTTGTTGGAATGTTGGCAGTAAAATTTAGAGAGTCAAGGGTATGCTGTTTCTGTTAACTTTTTATTTCTTCTTCTTATTATTTCTTATTTCTTCTTGTCTCCTAGAAGACATAAAGGAAAAAATGTGGAATATGCAAGTCACTGCAATTATGCAAACTCTGTGAGATTTGGAGCAATATATAAGGGTCAACAGGGT
Organism: Scortum barcoo; assembly: GCA_023238725.1. Lineage (NCBI taxonomy): Eukaryota > Metazoa > Chordata > Actinopteri > Centrarchiformes > Terapontidae > Scortum > Scortum barcoo. The sequence continues at coordinate 15,077,158 of CM041542.1, forward strand.
GTCCACTGTGTCCTTGACAGAGGTGACATATTCAGATGCGCCATATGCAGATGTAAGTTACATATTATATTAACTGCATAAATCTAATTAGTTGATTTTCTTAGGTTGGTAATTGAATTAGGATGAACAAACAGCAGATCTCCACAGGAAAACTGGAAGCGGCACAGGATATCTCTTCTGATACACACACTGACAGCTCACAACATTGTTTTTCAAAATATTTGAAATATGTTACTCACATGGACAGTGGAAACAGTATGAGTGAAAGCGCATTGATACCAAAGTATCAATACAACAGATTGTTTTGATTGGTTCTAATGTCGATAGGACTGATACCAAGAAACAGATCAGTTTATTCATTTACACTTTATCCATTTGTTTTACATCAAAGTATAGAACAGTCTGTTCTACACAACACATCTTAGTGCAGGTATTCTTTGCTTCTCAACTGCTGTTGAGTCGTGTGCACTCAAACAATATACTCGTTACACACCTGCACACCCTGACTACTTTAATGTGACACGTGGCTGAACGAAAGAGGAGCTATTTCACAACTGTGAATGAAAACACTGCGAGCTGTGGATGTGTGCAGCAGTTTGCTACTGTGGCAACACCGCAAATTTGTTTAAACAAGAGAGAGAAAGAAAACTTGGAGCTGCAACAGAGAAGAAGGGAGGAGGAGGAAAATGTCTCAGCATACAGACAGTGAGACCAAGTGAAATTAAAATTTTTATCAAATTGGATATTCACATACTTCCTTAAATCAGAATTGGTAATAATTAGATGATTGATTAAATATAACAGACTATATACAGAAATTCAAACAATATACTCAGCCTATTGGAACATATTATAGATTAATTATTTTAATGGAATTGGAAAAAAAAAAATCTACAGCAGTCTATCATAGGTGTAGGCCCAATATGATAGAATTTTTGCTATTTCTGATTTCTAGAAATAGGTTTAGTGGTCATGAAAATGTATTCTGATTTAGCCTATTGTTGATGCATTCATCTCATGAATCATGACACACTGCTCTCTGTTTTTAATGATAAAAAAGAATCATTATCAACATTGATTATTCTGTCCCTTTATTACTTGGTATCAAAACAAATTCTGCAGTATCACCATCTAATGCTGTCCCTTTTAGCCAGAAGCAGGAGAAAATAGTCAGTTTCAACATAGAGAACAAGCTAGCTTGTTTGTTTTTTCACACACAAATAATGAGATGCAGATTCTGGTTCAGACATGTAAACATAAATGTAAAATGAAAATCGTTTGAGTGTACAGGCTCAAACAATCTGTACAGTTGTGACGCCCTCTGTCCTTAGACCCTCGAACCGGGTCAGGAAAAACTTCAAAAAAACCCTTTCTGGGGAAAAAAGAAGAAACCTGAGGAAGAGCCACAGATGAGGGATCCCTCTCCCTGGGACGGACAGACGTGCAATAGATGCCACATGTACAGAGAACATCATCAATCATATAGAGAATTATTCAAGCTGAGTTCATGGGTTTAGTCCATGTGTGAAGGTATCACAGGTAATGGAAATGAGTCTGTGAGTCCAGGTGCATCTCTAGATGTCCTCATATGGAGCTCTGGGCCACTCGACCTTCTCTCCACAACACAGACACAGATCATGTCCCCACCAGGCCAGTGAACCTCAGACAGACAGATGGACCACAACCAGAATCAGTGAGGAAACCTGCAAGACTGGAGAGAACAAAGAGGACCGGGGCTCCGGCAGTAACATGCACTTTACAGGACATAAGAGTATTCACATAAAAACCAATTTAACGTTTTTACCAATGTAACCACTTTAACCAGTTTAACCAATTTATAAGCTGACTCCAGTTTGCACAACTACCATATCAATTTGCACTGTCAGTGATTTTGCCATGTCTTTGTTTTATTGCCATGTCTTAGTTTGGTTGTAATCAATATGCTTATTTTATTGTAAATTAAGCACCAAAGGTTTGAAAGAAACATACTTTCAATCCTCAGCATGTCCTGCACATGCTGCCAAATTAACAAAAATGCAGACTTTGACTTTGGCTTTGAAATAAGAGTAGAGGAAGCAGAGAAGTATTCTGCATAACAGACTCTGTATATGTGTGCACAGTTAGTGAACTTATGAATTTATGAAAAAAAAGTATAAGACAGCACATTTGTTTTGCGATTTATTCATTTCAAGGGGCTACTGAATATTGAAAATTGATTCCAGTGAGGAAACCAACATGGTGTATATAAATCACATGCAGTTTTTAAAGCTGATACAATACAAGTTTTAGTCATAATTGTTAGAACTATCACTTTGTCACTATCCTGACAGTAGTATATGAGACAGATAATCTGTGAAATAAATCCCACTCCTCTGGTCCCATCTGCAGCTTTTCAGGCCATTTGACAAGAATCTACCACACCCAGATCAAAACAACCAATCGGAGCAGACTATCTGACGGAGCTAAGTCCACTCTCTTCTCAAAAAAGCAATGCAATTACAAGGTGTGGCTTACCATATGTCATGTTCTAAATATCCAAAAGGGATCTATTTGTAACCAGCTAATAGGGCCCTTTGTGGTGCTGGAGGAAGGGGGGGGGTGTTGCTTCGTCCTGCTAATCCAGCAGTTATTTTGAATAGAGCCTTACTACTATCGTCAGCCCAAAGTCCCTGCACAGACTCAGATCCCCAGGTCTTGGGGGAAATCTGGTGAGGTGAGCTGCAGGGCATCCTGGAGTGAAGAAAAGTGAGGCAAAAAATGGAATGACTCAATTTAAATTTTATTTAACTTCACACCTCTCAAGTACGACCTACCTAAAGCATTGCTTTTATATGATGAAATAATGCTTACACATGAGGCACTATCAAACAGAATTAAACCTGAGAAAGGCACTTCAGTAGTAAAGGATTTGAGAGGCCTTTAGATGGATGAGATGCTTTTTACTCCCAATAATGCTCACTGGTTTTATCAGGTAAGTATATAACAATGAGAAAAAAAGTCAGGCTGCATTAAAAATACATTTTTAATATAATCCATTCATTTATTTAATCAACATAACATGTTACACCATGAAAATGAGGTCTTAAAATGTCATAGGAAAATAAAAATTACACAACTCAGCAAATGTGTTTATAGCCCTCCTGGGTTCAGCTGAAGGAAAAGCCCAGTGTAAATCTACTCTTACCTTACAAAACTGTGCTCACAGTTTATAAAGTGTGCTCTTGGATTCACAGCTCATGCCCATAGGTTTGTAAAGTGTTCCCACGGACTTAGCTCAAAAGGAAAGGTTGGTTTTGGAAAGAAAAGCACAATAAATACAGTGATACTCAATGAAAGTTGTGGAAAGTCCAACGCAAAACCATAGCATACAAATCTAGATGCATTTGACTTATTTGGCAGATGTGGTTGCCGTCAAAATACTCTCTTGCTTGTTCTATGAAGAACAGACAGGTTACAGCTCTGTGGGCAGCGACTATGAATCCTAGGGCGTTGTTTTATCACTGTTTTTATAACTGTAACCAAAAAATGAATAGATCATGAAATATCAATTTTTCATCTTTTGTCTAAGTTCAGTTAAAAAAACTAAACTAAATAAAAAGCATGAGACTTTTGTTTTTGGTCTCAAACAAAATAATGAAATGACTGATTGTGTTAGACCTCTGTATCTTCAATCCAAGAAGAAAAATGATAAAAGGAAATACCATTTTTTTCATTTCAGTTACACATGAATAATGGTATATCTGATGATACTTTGACCATAGATGGACCTCTTCATCCTTTAATCCAAAAACAAACAGGGATAAATAAATAAAACACTGATTATAATTAAAACAAAAATCCATCATCAGTGTTTAGTTTGATTTGTACTGTTGGTTGTGTCAGTGGAAACTGTACATTAAAACTACAGCAAAGGTGTTTGTTGTTTCACCTTGTTGCTGTTGGTCCACAGGAACTATGTTTAAATGGAGCCATTAAGGAAGACAAATGCATGGTGGTCACTTTTGCACATGTCACACAGCTATCCCAATTACTTAATTAATTATCAGTGCAAATAAACACCAGACAGTATTAAATCATAACCCATGTAAACAGTTGACTCGACATCTGCAATCAGAATGATTTTAGCCAGAATGACAGAAAGTGTGCATGTAACAGCAGCTACTGATAAAATAAACCGGCTTGGTTTGGCCCGACAAACCCGGTCAACATTTCTCAATAAAGGAGGTGCGAGTAATTGAAGTCTGCTGGTAATTTTCTTTAGACCAGAAAGGAAAGTGTTACAAAATTACCTGGCGGACATCTCTCATTGATAGTGACTGGTTCAATAATCTGCAGCTGCAATGGTCTGTCTGCAGAGCCAAGATAGCAAAATCCTTAATTAAAAGAGCTTCTCTCCACCAGCCGTAGGGACCGTGTTAAAAATAGGTTAGCTGTAACATAAAACAGAAGCCATTTATCTGAAACCATGTTAACCGCACTTCAGACACCAAATGTATAAAACACCATGGTGAATTGTATCCCTTTGAAACGAACTTTGGGAGGGTGTTTATATACTGTGTTACAAAGATAAATGGAAAATTAAGTGAAAAGTGTATGATTTCAAAAAGCAATAGACATCCATTGAAGATAGTTGTTATCCTGTGTAACTCCGGCTCTGAGAATACCTGCTCAGCCTTCTAATGGTTTCACCATTGGATAGGTCACTGTTTCAGGTGGATGTGAGCCTGCGTCAGGTGAGGTCGCTGCAAAGTTTGGTTTTATTTGTCCACGTTTCGAGATATTTGTTCAATAAAGTCAAATGAAATTTCCTCAGACTTCACTGTGCTCAGTCTTCATAGGGGCTATGACGGACTTTTTCCTCAGTAGAAGGTCTGCTGAAGCTGAAGGATAGATAGTGGAACTGACACTTTAAATGGAGCGAGAGGAGTGAGGTTTGATTAGGTTTGGGCTTCAAAGACAATTAGCATGTATAATATACACCTGCATGGATGATTGTGCATTCAGTATCCACACTTATGGGTCTTTGTACACTATTTAAAGCAGCATGCCTCTGGACTTAATGTGGCACATTAGTTTTGTTTACCTTGGAGGCAGGAAATAGTCTCCAGTCTGTAGTTGGCGTACAGTTTAAGCTGGCTAGTTTGCCTTGAATTCTCAGCCATGATCCTCCTCCCTCACCACCTGTTTCTCCCCCTCTCTGCTCTCCACCTGTGTCTGTCCTCAGCTCCTTTCACCCCCAATATCTCCCTCTCTGCCACATTTGCCACCTAATCCCTCACAGTCCTCTTCTTCAAGTTTTCCCTTTCTCATGGCCTTTGTTCAAATTGACACCACTACATTCTACCTCTGCCCTTTGCTCCTTTCCTGTTATCCACTCCATTTCACCCCCCGGCTCATATCTGACCCCCAAGGACCTTGCCTTTATTGCTGCTGTGTCGGTTACACCTTAAAACCCAAGTGTCTCAAATTAATGCTGGTTTTGCCCTTGGGTGCTCCGCGTAAGGTCTGGGTGTCGTGCAGTTTGACTTTCCACATTAAGCATCCATTTTATCTCACCTTAGTTTAAAACTGTCATGGTGAGAAACATAAATTATGGTGTAGTGAGTGCCGCTGTAAAAGCATGCCCAGCAAAGAGGTTAAGGATAGTTAACTGCAATTATTGTATACTTTTTTTTCATGACACACTGATATGCTGCTATGTGATGTAATGCAATTAAAGATCAGGCTTGAACACAAAGCTACAGCAGGGAGACAGTAGGTTTTGCTTAGCTTATAGAGTGAAAGCAGATGGAAATAGCTACCCTGCCTCCGTCCAAGTGTAAATCTGCCACCACCTCAAAGCTCGGCAATTAAATTATTGTTAATTTCTAATTAATTTAACCTTTGGACAGAGCTTATTCCACCTAGCAGCTACAAATCATCAATCTTCTTCTGGCTGTAGCACACAAATTTCTTTAACTCTCATAAAGAAGGTGACCATTATTCCTTTAACATAAGAAAAGTAGATAAGAAGAAGAATATTAAGTCAATATTTTAAAGCCTCTGAAAAACCAAGTCCACAAAAGTCTTCTTACTATGTCATTTTAGGCCTTATGTACATTATAATACTACACATCTAAAAATATTATTATCACTTAAACACCATATGCACACATGGACAAAATTGTTGGTTCCTTTCTGTTAAAGAAAGAAAAACCCAGAGAAGGTCATTGAAATATCTTGACACTGACAGAAAGTAATAATAAATAAAACTTTACTGAAAATTAACTAATGAAAATCAGACATTGCTTTTGAATTGTGGTTCAACAAAATCATTTTAAAAAACAAACTGGCCAGGACAAAAATGATGGTGAGTTTTTTCTTTCTTTAACGGAGGGGTACCAACAATTGTGTTTACGCGTGTATTACTGGTCATTTGTCATTTTTACCTTTTTATCAGAATGGTAGATCACGTTCAGTCTTCACCTGTCCTCTCCCAGCTTTCCCGCCTGTATATTATACCAGAGAAAGCTCGTGTGGGGGCTTAGCAAGCAGCATGAACCTCAATGGTCTGACAACACCTCTAGCCTTCTTGGTCTGGTCTGACAAAGCTGGCTTCACATCAACTTAAACAGCTGCCACTGTGAATTGTGACAAATCACTGTATGAATGCTAAGAATGTATTCCCCACCGTGATCAAAAACCCACAGCTGTGCTACTTGTTTCAGTATCAGCATTTCCCACAACATCCTGGATATAAAAAGTGTACCTACCAGTAGCTAGGGCTTTCTTGCAAGGCATTCTCTGTATAAATGCATAGACCACCTCTTACACCATCTCTAGAAGATACTTCCACTCCGTATCAGAAGTTAGTGTGATTCAAGAACACTTGCAGAGTCCTGGATAATGGCCTCTTCCCCAAAACAGGTGAGATTGTATGAAAAGTTGCTGTGGTCCACTCCAAATAATGCCAATTTTTCCCAACTTGAAGTACATGTACAGAACATAATGCGTCAACATCTTTGTCAATCCAGGCAGCCCATCAACCCTTAAGGATAAGTGAGACAGCTACAGTACAATTAACTGTATGACCGAAAGGCAAGGCAAGCTAGCTGCTACAAGGTTGAAAAAAAAGTCCAACTATAAAAATCATAGAAGATTGTGACTTTGCACAGTAGATTTTAGCAACTCAGTTCTCAAGCCTCTGTCTATTTTCATCAAAAGTAGGATGATAAAGCCACTGAACATTACCAAAAATCAGACATACTATTAAATACACATTACTTTATTAAACTCAAAGTCATGACCATAAAAAATTATGACTCCCAAGAAAATTTTCTACCTCTGTCATAGTAGCCTGGGTACGTTCATATATTTTTCCAACTTTTTACTAAAACAGTTTGGCTCTCTTGATCCTGCTGTTACAGACAAGTGGACTTGTCTCTGTTCTTGAGCCTTCATATTTAACCTTGTGGTTCAGAGATGGATGGGAAACAGTGTTCTTAATCTTAAAGGCTGCAATAAAACAGCGGAATGAATAAACAGCGGAATTACAGTCCTTAAATGTGAGAAGTGAGCCACACGGCACACTGATGAACATTTATATTACTGCAAACATTAATGGGATTTTGAATGAGGTTTGATCTTGTTCAGATATTTCCCTCTTCTTCCATTTCCTCTCTGCCTTGTTGCATCTTGAAACTGTTTATTAAGTGTAATTGTGACATACATATGGGGGGATTTGCACAAAAAATGTCTTGCTATTGCTACAGCTGTTTCTTTCCATGCTGTTTCTGGTTTTCAGCTGCACTTAATTCCCAGTTTGTTTCTGTTTGCATTAAGAGAGCAGTTTTTGCATGTTGCTTTGTGGTCCAACCAGCCCTGCCTAAAGCCTGTGAGTTTTTCTTACTGCATGCCTGCCAGTTCTTTGTTTGTTAACTCCGCTACAACCTGCCTGCCTGTTTCCTATTTGTAAGCCTGAACTTTGATGTAGGTACATCCTTTAATCCTCCATGTCTTGTGTGTGTGTCTGCATTTAGTGGATCTCGCAAGTTAACTGGATTGTGTTGCCGCTGTTCCACATCCCCGTGCCTGTATGGAAATGTGGACAACTTCTTTGATACGAGGAATTTTTTTGCTTTAGCTCGGACACAATTTGTAAAAAAAAAACAACCCACCAATATAAATATTAAAACCCCCTCCAATCAAAAATGTGTTGTGTCTTACTCACCTTGATGTTTGAGCTTCACTGTGCAGGATGCTTCATGTTCATCTGCTGAAGGGGTAAAGTTTCTGTGAGCTCACCTTAATCTGAGGTACAAGCAGTTTGTAAGTTGTGTGTTGCGTATCAAACCAATCATGATTCGTTATGCAACATATACAAGTGTGATGTGGAAACTGTGGAAGAGTGGGACTGTCCTCCCGGGAACAACAGCATCAGCTTTGAAGCAAGTGACAAAGTCCTGTTAGTGGCTGTAGTACTTATGACACAACAAAAGTATGGATCAGCAAAATATTGGACTTGAACACAGGAGAGATCTGTTCTTTTCCTGCCTCCAAACCACAGACTATGTAAAGATGGACGACATGACAGCTAAACATCCAGCCAAAACATCAACAGATGGTGCATGAGCCAAACTAAAATATCAAAGTACAGGTCGATTACATTTTTCCCAAATATGCTTTCTGGCATTTATCACATAGTCTGTTATCACACTGATGTTTGATCAAGTGTTCACAGTGTTTACAGTCAGCTGTTTACAGCTGTTTTTTTAAAGCAAAAAAGTCATCTACTTACTTCATCCCAAACCTTTATCTTGATCTAAACCTAACAAAGCCCATTTTGTGCTCGATCCTAATCATGACGTTGCACAGCGGTGATTTGTAACAGAAGACAACAGTCGTCCTGTTGAGGATGATGGTGGATCAGAAAACACTTCCAACAGGGCACACACAAACTCATTTTTTATCATCAGTTTTAAGGTCCATTGCACAAACACTGAGCAGAAGACCTCTAGTATATAGTAAACTTTTCTTCTCTACACCTAATAAATTTATTGTATAGTGGGACACTTTCCAGAGCCTACAAATCTTGAAACCCTTGAACCGTCTGTGTACCACATCACACACACATGCATTTTAATAATAGAGTCATTTATTCAGTCAGCCAGCTGGGCATACTCACTCTTCTTGACCTGCCTGCTCTGTGGTCTGGTCAGTAAAATATTTGGCTGCTCGCAGTCCTCTGAAATATGACACTTCATGTGCAACCTTGCCAAGGCACTGATATGCTGGGGAAGCTGCCAGTAGTTGTATTTATTTAAAGCCCTGTGTATTTTATGTGACCTCCATAAATGTGCAGTTTTTCACAAGTTTCTTTCCTGTTTTAAAACAAGCCTGCGTATTTATCTGTGTGTGAACAGACTGAATTTATGACCTGTGATTGTAGAGAAAGAGCCACTACTTTGGATTATTGACAAGGCTTTGTTACTATATAATAAGTGACTGGAAGTTCACATGTGACTGTGCCCTTTTGTACAGCCGATGAGTGGTGACAGGAGGCACAAGAGAGAAAATGGAAACACACACACATATTAGTATTTTTAGCAGACTGTGCTTTGGTCCACAGAGGTCTGTGTCCAGATGTAGGAGTCAAAAATGGGTCATGTAGCTGTCACACAACCATGATGACCTCAGACAACCCTGGATGCAGAGTGAGAAATAGAAAGAGAGAGAGAGAGAGAGAGAGAGAAAGGATAGACTGCAGTGGAAATCTGAGCTGTGCACCATAACGTCATGGATAAGTGGATATTCTGAGGACTAGTGGGGGTTAAAAGCATTAAAGACCGAGGTGTGAGAAGGATCAACACTACATACACTAACATTTATGATATTTTGGGTATGCTGAGACACAAGGAAATGGTTGTGGCAGCTGAAGAATGTATAAGCGACCGGTGATTGCAGCAGTGTGCTGTGGCCGGTTATTTCACTTCAGGCAACAGAAACCGTCCCCTGAAGCAACCCACAGAAAGAAGGACCAATGAGCGATAGGAGGCTCTCAGCTGGATGAATACCTGAGGAAGACATAGTTTTGAGCAATGTGCAATATCCTAATTGGGCCCCCTGTTGGATTGTTATATTTGCACTTTAGGCATTAAACTGATCTTTTAACCATGGGACTATAAGTAACAGCTCAGGGTTCACCGTTGTGTTAGGTTCACATCGTTGGTAAGCAAATGTTTGCACACACTATGTTGCTGTAAAGCATGAAGATTCAAACCAAAATGTGATGTCATGTTTTAGTCTAAACAGAATATGAATGTGATATGATATTTTTAATGTTAAACATGCACTTCCAACACCTCCAGCCTTCTTGGAATTTCCATGCACTGCAATCAGTATGCCACATGCAGATGTCCATCTGCATCTGCACGTGGACACTCTGTGCACACAAATCACTGCACCCTGCTGTTGATTGGCTCCATGTGACCAGGTCACCTTAAACAGTTGTAAGCTACAAGCAGAGAGACGAGGTTAATGTAGCGTCCTATGGGAAGGATGGGAAAAACCTGTTAGGTTCAGTGATGAGCAGACCCAGACGTGCAGGTGTGCCAGCCACAGGCGCTCAGGAGAAGGAAGGAGTTATCACTTCCACACAAACAAACACAGAGAAACAGACAGGGGCAAGCAAAGGAGACAAGAAGGCAGGGTAGACATGAGAACACAGGGGAACAAAATGGAGTTCAGTTGGAGACCATAACAATATTACCACATTAATGACTTCCAAGCATTTATGTACATCATCCAGACAGTTTATGATCACAAAAAATTTGTGAGGATTAAAACAGCACTTCTAATTAGCAGTGGACATTACCTCATGTGAGGCATCCATATTTGTTTGGTTTCCAAACATTTCAGAAAACAATCTTAGTTGTTGCCATGACTTCAAACACTATTACAGAGTCAGAAACTTTTAATTACAATAATTTTGCAATGACATAAATGTAACATAAAGTGGGCTCAACAAAAACAGACATCTCTCTAGCAGAGTAGAATAATAGTACCTAATATTGAGATAATGATGACTGGATGCTTGGGGCATTAGAAACTGGACAGCACCGCTAGTGACAGCCAGTAGTTAGCAGAAGATTTACCGGATGTGTTGTATTAAGTGTATCCATTTCAAATGTGTCTTACATTTCGATGGAAACTTATGATGACTAATGATCTTTGTAAGGGTGAAACAAGAATCAGTCCCTCTGTATCAGGCACACCTCACTGTGTAGGCAAACGCTTGACACGAACACCCAGTTACTAATTGAATCCACATTTCCCTCACTTGTGTCTAAGTCCTCCTATATATATATATATATATATATATATATATATATATATATATATATATATATATATATATATATATATATATATATATATATATATATACAATATATATATATATATAGTCAGGATGCAAGAAAAACATGCAAGGAGAGAAACAATGAGGGAATATATTTTTGAAGAAGGGTTATGGTTACAGAGTTCTGCAAAGGCTGCTCTCGTGTTTCCTCGCTCATGGATCCTCAGAGATTCCTCCTCACTCTTCAGAGCAGAAATGAGACCTTTGGGACGGTCTTCAACATGGTGGACTGGAAGCCATGACCATGACCAAGGATAGAGGAGTGAGGACATATCAAAGATGAGACTTGAGATCCACCCCATCATGTTGTTGATTCAGCGTTTCCAGCATTTGCTGACTCCACACTGCAACGAATGTCAAGGTTGTATACTTAATATGATGGCTGCTGATCGTGCTTTTATGGTTAAACAAAATGGAATACTTCTTCAGTATTGTATTATAAGTCTCTGTATCTTCTAGATGACCCTGCTGTCTTAACACCAATTTTATAAAGCATACTGTAACCAAGTAGGAAACTTTTTGTTTCTGGAAACAATTTGTTTTCTGCAAGACTGAAGAGTATCAGATCATTTTACCATTTGATTCTTTGTCTGTTGTCCTTGTCTCATTCAGTTCTTGGTTTTCTTTCACTCCATATCTCCCTGTAACCATTTTGAGGCCACATTATTCTCCCTTTCCACTAACCCTCCATCAAAGGATGTTATTAGTGGTTCATTTTGACAGCTGAGTCACAGGTGGAGCCAAGGTTGTCACACCCCTACAGTACCAGCCCAGCAGGAGAGAAGCATGTATAAACCTCCCACAGTTACTGAAAAACAGAACTATGGGAATCGAACAGAGATAAGGTGGATGGTCGGTCGTGGGAGGAGAATGTAGCTTTTTTTGTTATTCAAATAAGCCACATCACTCAGGCCAATCCCTCCATACACTGTGCAGAGAGCCAGGGAACAAGCACCAGGTTTCGACTATCACCATCTGTCACTGTGTTTCTCCTTTCAACTCATATTTGAGCTCTATAGATCAAATCAGTTGGTGGCTGATGTAAAAGCTTAAAGAGCCAACAGAGTGAGTTAAGCCAAAATTACCACAGATTGCACTTTCATATTTTTTTCTTTTCTGCACATGAAAGAGCTTTCATGTAAAGTCTTAGGTCCTATCACATTTACTACATTAGACTTGGGTAGTTGTGCAATATTGGCAGAAGAAACATAAATCCACAACTGTGTGTACTACTAACTGTGTGTTAAATCCATTCAACTTCATACCTTTTGCTTATAAAAGACAGATTCACTTTTTTATGTGTTTTAAAATTGATTATTGTGTGCATTTATAGAATAATTACATAATGTATATAATGTTAGCAGAGCTAAGTAATCATCTCCATGTCATTAACTATAAAAATGATCATTTTGATGAAATCACAAAAGTGATTACAAAAGTCATTAATACTCATCTGGGGAACATGAATTTGTGTAGAAGATGTCATGGAAACTCATCCCATAGTTGTTGTTGAGATATTTTGGACCACAGACAGACTGACAGACCAACAGAACAAAATTGCCAATTGCAGTGTACATTTTCTTACAAGGTACATAATGTGTCCTGTTACCTGCTTGTAACACACTTCTCCACAGTCATTACAGTCAGCTTTATGAACTGGATGTACTGTGAACTGTGGCACTGCTTTAGAAGCTGAGTAATTGATATAAGTCACAAACTCAGTTCTGGCTGTGCCGCATCAATTTTTGAATGTACAGTAAAAATACCAGTCTATTTTTATGATAATTTGATTTTAGCACTTACCACACTGCTGATAATGGCCAAAACAAATCTCAATGTCAAATGGTTGGGTGCTGAACTATTATTCAATCCCTAGACTGGAGGCTTGTATTGTGAACATCTTGCTGGAAAATAATAAATCCAACTTTAGTCAAACAATCACTTAACCTACCCAAACCATTCTATGGTACACATTTAATGTCAATTTACTTTCCTTTATCGGATTCTCAGCATACCATACGCCCATCACTGTTGCAGCCAGAATCATAATGACTACCTAATGGCTACCCTAAAGGTTCATATTTTACAACATAGATTTCACTAACTAGATTTGGCCCAAATACCAGTTTAGTGTGTAGCACTCTGCAGAACTTGCTTTACATAATACAAAACAAAAACTAACATCAAGTATCTCTATTTAAAAGCACATTTAGAAGTAACTAACGAACATCAGTCAATCAGGTCTGAATTAGGGAAAGTCAAACATAGTGAAAGGTCATGTAGACAGCTTAAACAAATAGCTTCAAAGTCATGATTTTCCAGTGTTCACGAATATATCAAAGACAGGGAACAACACTGAAAGATTTCATGGTGAAGAAGTAAACAGGTAAAATAATTAAATTAGATTTGTCAATGGCAGCCACTTTTCCTCATGTTGCAGATTTTCTTTCTAACATCAATCCACTCAACAAATGACACCACCTTTTCAGTTTACTCAATGATTGTCTTCTTTATGGAAGTCTTTCCAATTATGGAGGTTTTGGGATTTCTTTTGGGATTTCTCCTTCAACGACAGCTCTTCAGTTCATATTGTTTGTCTCTAAGTCAAGTCCTTAGACAGAGGAAATGTGAAATTGTGACTCAAAGGTGTACATGAAAACACCTGACAATGCCTTCAATAGCTTTCAATTTTTGAAGTGTGATAGCTTGAAGATCCCAGCTCAGCTTGCTGTCTGTGAGGGTACTTAGTGAGTGGCACTTATGACCCTTTTCCACTAGTACCTACTCGGCTTGCCTCACCTCAGCTTGACTCGACTCACCGACTTCAGTTTTGGTCGTTTTCTTTTTCATTACAGTACCACCTCAGCTTGGGTGGGGTTGTCGTGGCAATGCGGCCGAAACTCCAGCGACGCGTCATTTGTTATGCGACACAAACACGTAAACAACTTCACGGAGCAATGGAGGCCACCAGACAAAGAAATGTCTGCACCTCGTCATCGTTGCTCCATGCGGGGTTGATTTCTGTGCAGCCATCTCTGATCGATCGTGTTCGTTGTTGTTGTTATTGCGTTTTAAAAATGGCGGGTTGACTCTTATGAACGAGTCGCGCTCCCGATGCATCTACTGCCGACGTCACATTTTCGGCCTCGACTCAGCTCGCTTGGAACCCCAGGCCGAGTAGGGTATTACTACGAAAGTACCTGGTACCAGGTACTAACCTTAATGGAAATGTGTACAAACCGAGTAGCGAGTCGAGCCGAAGATGTACTAGCTGAGTAGGTACTAGTGGAAAAGAAAAGGCCATTAGTGTGATGGGGGCTATAGGGTTATTGGCCTTCATCCTCGATGGATTGCAGATTGCAGAAAGAACATTGGAACCCTCAATTTATTTTTTTCCAGCTGTAAGCAGCCTCCATTTCCTTTGTGCATTGCATTGCGGAAGCGCAGTCTCCATCAACAGCACACTCAAAAATCAACTGTTGTCACTATCTGTTGTGTCTGTTTTCAGTATACTTCATTTATTGGTTTTTCCTGTGAAAACAGACTTCACACTCAAGGAAACTGCTTAGAATTACATGAAGTGTGGATTTGGAGCACGGTGGCAGTCTTGTTTTCATGGTAAATTTATAGTATTTAAGGGTTGCATTGTGTAGAACATCTCAAAGTGTGTATAAACAATTTAGTTGCCATTTACTGATCCTTTAACTTCTAATACCTTCTTACGTACTAATTTAAGGTATAATTTAAGGTGTTAAATTAGGAAACAATTGAGGCAAAACTATGGCTGGGCTTTTGCTGATATTTCTCTTTTGGTGCCATTCTTCAAAACTACTTGATCAAAGACTATTGGACCCTCAGTGATGGCTGACCTTATCGATTTCTGGGTCACACGAGCAGCAAGTAGTAAGGGGAGAGATAAATTGATGGAGAGGGTGTTCTCACAGAGAGCGTGAGTCTGAGCTGCGGAGCCAGTTATACATCAGAGAGTGCTGTGGACTGACAGAGCAGATAACAGGGAGGCTGCACAAAGCTGCAGGTGAAGCTGGGCATTTGTATGACGGCAACGGCGACGGGGATGATGATGGTAATGATAATGATGAAGATAAGATGGAGGCTGTGAGGGGCAGGAGAGGGAGGCAGGACGGTCTCGTGCTGAGAGAGACAACAAAGGCAGGCAGCGTGAGCAAGGCCAAGCAAAAGACAAAAATGATCAACTCAGCAGCACTCTTTGAGCAGAACAGCAGGAAGTGTAAAAAATAAATAAAATAAACAGAAGGCAGCCAGAATAACCAGCAGTAATCCATGAGTTTCATAAACCTCAATTTCACTACACAGTTCATAAAAAAAGTTCAACTGAGACAACATTTTGCTGTTCCATAACACCAAGAGATGAGTACATTTTACAGTAACATTTTATAAAGATGACAGTGGTTTTAAATAAACAGAGAAGAAATTTCTCAGGGAAGGTAAGCATGGTAATAAATGACCTGGTGTCCTTATTGATATGAAACTCCCATAATGGAGAGGGTGCTGTGGCAGACACTTCTTGATCAGGTCAGTTTTTTATTTTGTAAATTAGCCACATTCTACAGGAAGTAACTGTAGTTTTGTTTCAGTGCTGACAGGCCTCTTTTAAAATACTGCAAGCTCAGATTGGATGTCGGGAAAACCCTCCTCTGGTCACAGCACTAGCTCAGTGTCAAGAAGCAGTCAGGCCTGTAGTGTGCCTTTTTTGTTTTGTTCTTATGTGGCAGGAGCTTTTTCTATTATTATTCTCTCACTTGGGATTTCATGTTAAAGATGGCAAGAAAGTCTGCTTATATGATGATTGCTACAAATATTTCAGAGTGCGATCAACCTTTTCCACACATACTGAACATCAAGTGAACATCAAGTGAATACAAGCAGGCAGCCACAGCTCAGGCGTCAACATATAGGTGGTAATCAGCCCCCTGAAGAGTGAGGAGGAGATCTATAGTAGAGCCAATCCAAAAATCATACCTGTACTAACATGGGCACAGAGGATGAAGCAGAGAAAAAAAACATGTTCTTTATGAAAACACACTTCTTCACTTCACCTCACACATTTTTTTTACAGACCTCACCCTGCAATCAGTGGAATATCAGACTTCCAAAATGTAGTAGTAATAAATTAGTGGTAAGATCCCTGACAGTGTGTCAGAAGGTGAGATAGGGTTAGGTTTGCAGGATAGATTGGAGTTAATGGGGTTGACCCATTTTTTGCGCAGGCCTACTGACATCACTGGCCAGATACAATGGAAAGTGGCCAGTGTCACATTCACACTCCCGTGTAGGTTTGTAATTTCTCCAGCTCAAGGTGGAGTTCTGGTGGAGTTATTTTGAATGTGGAAGAGTGAGAAGGAATAAGGAAATCAGGAATAGTGGTAAGGGGAAATGATGGTTCGGGTTAATGTGAGGATAGGGGAGGTTGAGGTTAGGGTCAGGGTTGAATGGGTACTGTTCGAGGAGGAAAAGATTAGAGGCCAAGACATGGATGAGTCCTGGTCAAAACTGATAAATGTGAACATATAACAAATGAAAATAAGGTACTTATGGAAAGAGATAAATAGATAAATCATAAAGAGAATATATTACAATAATCCACAGATGGTGTGCCAAACCCCCCCCCCCACTCAGTTCACAAAAAAGTGTCAAACCAGAGCCAAATATAAATAAATTCAATTTAACAGGACAAAGACATACACATGAAGAGAACTGTAAAGGGCTGGGTGATGTGGCAGATCTTTATGATATCGAAGCCTGATGGAGACCTTATTTGTCATTCTTTAATCCAACAGGCCTCTGTCCTCCTTCTTTGCATTATTGGACCAAAAGTGGTTTGTGGACAATGAAATTCTTAAATCTCAGGCTTCCTAAGTTTGAGAGGTGTGTCTGGTTTCTCTTATATTTGTGATTAGAGTGGGTGCACATGATGAGGTAAACCAGATTCTTTGTTAACAAATGAATAATGTGGAGAAGAGGATAACCTTTTGACCCAGTCCAGAGGATTTGTTTTTGTTAAAAGTGGGAGGTCACATGGGAGGAGTCACAAGAGGACCTGACCAAAGTGCAGATCTGACTTAAATGTCCTGTGGTTATTGTTTCACCTGTATGCTGATACTACTTTTTGCAAGTTGCATTTGATGGCTGTATTTACTGTCCTGGTACCCTGACTGTGTGTGGTAATGAGTGAAGGGATGTCTCTGGGTTCTGGCTACTCTGTTATGGTCTAGACGAGGGTGTTGGTCTTAATTTAATGTGCAAGTAATGCATTTTGAGGTCAAGCCTAGTGTTCAGTCTAATTAGTCTATAACTCAATTAAACATTCTAAAAAAATCAAAACTATCAGCTTCGGATGGATCTCCTGATGGTGGAGTGGCGCCACATAAGCACTAGAGACCAAAAAGACCACAGTTTGATTCCCAGGAAAATCAGATCAGCACGGATCAGTTGCATGATGACTTCACGCAAAATTAAAAACAATTCAAAACTGATAAAATAAAAAGACCTCATAGCCCGATTTTAAAATCTAATTAGACTAATTCTCTGTCTCTTACAAGATCTAAACCCATAAGTCACAGCAGAGTACATTTTAACAATTCTGTATGCATCCCTGCATCCAGCCTCTGTTGCCAACCAAATAAAGATAAGTTAAACACAGTAAATCTGTAAATTGCATTTTTTGATATCGGGTCCCTTCACAATAAAACTTTTTGGATTAATGATCTTATCTTAAAGCATCAGTTTTATGGCCTATTTCTAACTGAAACCCGACTAAACACGGATTTATTGGCAGAAATGTGTAACGAGACTGTCAGTGATAGTGAAGTAGAAAGCATGAGAGGGTGTGGGTAAATAAATGTCTCTTCCAAAACAATAAGAGTAAGAAAGGCGGTCAGTGGTGAGGCAAAGATTTTCAATTTCCTTAGCCTTCAGTGGACATTCCCCTTCTGGCACGCTCACAGAGTTACCGTGGGATAAACCTGATCTCTCTATCAATATCCTCAATTTGGATTCCTGAAAACCAAAAAAGGTAGTATTGTCAGAATGTAGATTGAGAACATCAGATTTTGGGTCAGAAGAACAATGTCATTGCTATTATTACTCAACGCCAACATTTTCCAGAAAATGTGGCCAAATCAGGCATAAGTCGATATTAATTCAATATATTACTGCAGCATTTGTACTCAGAGAGACAGCTACCATATGAAATGATGTCCTGTGTCCAATCATACATATTTCAGTCAGACATATTTCTTCTGATGGCTTTAGTTTATTTCCTGAAATGTCAGGTTCTTGGCGCAAAAGCTGAAAGGGAAAAACAGTCTGACCACCTATAAATATTTCACTAAAATCTCAGTGTAATTCACTCCGACGAACATTTTGAATACCATATGAGAAACGTAACTAAAGCGTCTTTCTATCATTTAAAGAATACTGCGTCATATTGAGTCAGACCGTTTATCTCCAAGGCAGACACGGAAAAGTTAATACATGTCTTTATCTCCACCAGACTGGACTACTGTAATGCTCTTTTGTCTGGTGTATGAAAGTAATTTTTCATTTACAGCTCGCACAGAACGCAGCAGCACGTGCTCTGATGAAAACCATATTGGGAACACACATTACTGCAATCTTAAAATCTTTACCCCTCACCCGTCTGTCACTGAATTATTCATTTAATCATTTCTTTATTTATTTATTCATGTATTGAATTTGAAATCACTGAGTGACTTTGGCCCGCCTTATCTGTCTGTTTGCATTTGGCAACAGGCAAAGCTGAGGGTGAAGCTGGGCATTTGTATGACGGCAACGGTGACAGGGATGATGACGGTAATGACAATGATGAAGATAAGATGGAGGCTGTGAGGGGGAGGAGAAGGAGGCAGGACGGTCTCGTGCTGAGAGAGACGACAAAGGCAGGCAGCGTGAGCAAGCAATGATCAACTCAGCAGCACTCTTTGAGCAGAACAGCAGGAAGTGTAAAAAAATAAATAAAATAAAAAAAACAGAAGGCAGCCAGAATAACCAGCAGTAATCCATGAGTTTCATAAACCTCAATTTCATTACACAACCACATTTTGCTGTTTCATAACACCAAGAGATGAGTAATTATTTACTGCTGACAAAGTGATACATTTTATAAAGCATTGACAGTGGTTAAAGTATTTAAGGTAAAGGTTTAGATAAACAGAAGAAGCGTTTTTAGCATTAATAGTTACACTGTTTGATGAAAAAGAGCTGCACCTAGAAAACTTCTGCTTCAACTAAAGAAGAAACTGCTCAGAGAAGGTAAGCATGGTAAAAATGAAGTAAAATGACCTGGTGTCCTGATTGAGATAAAACTGCCATATGAAGGAGAGGGTGCTGTGGCTTGATGTTGTTAATTGGCAACATTTTACAGGAAGTAACTGTAGCTTTGTTTCAGCGCTGACTGCACAGTACTTCAAGCTCAGACCGGATGTTGGGAAAACCAACATTATTCCTTCAGTTGGGATTTGACATTAAATATGGCAAGAGAGTCTGCTTATATGATTATTGCCACAAATATTTCAGAGTGCAATCATCCTTTTCCACACATACTGAATATCAAGTGAACATCAAGTGAATACAAGCAGGCAGCCACAGCTCAGGCGTCAACATATAGGTGGTAATCAGCCCCCTGAAGAGTGAGGAGGAGATCTATAGTAGATGTAACACACGTCATACACGGAGGCTGTTGTTTCAGGTTGGCTTGCATGCTTTTTTTATTTCGAGCATGACAACAACAACAGCATCTCTACTTTTGCTAACCGCGCGACAGCAACATACAAAACTCGCTCTCTTGGCGAAAAGTTGCAATGACAATGCCCATCTCCCCTGCCCTGATTCATCACAAACAGATGCTGACACATAAATAAAACAGCCTTAGAACAGAAACAGGGTTAATACACTGACTGATTCAACCAAACTTATAAATGTAAACATAAATAAACAAATAAACAAATATATAAGGGGGTGCCTTGTATTTAAACACTACTCCACATAAAGCCAGTCCAAAAATCATACCTGTACTAACATGGGCACAGAGGATGTAGTAGAGAAAAAAAAACATGTTCTTTATTAAAACACTCCTTCTACATTAACCATCATTCTTTACATGGATGTGTTTGAGGTTGTGTATCCATGTGGCTCGGGGTTAAAAACCCCACAAGACTTTAGGAGTTTGCATGAGTGTCCAGACACACAGTGGTTCCTCTGTTGATCCTGTGCAGTTGCTGTGCAGAGAAAATGTTTACAAGGCTTTTGGATAAGAGAAGGTCGTTTTGTGATCTCTCATTATCAGAGACGTTAAAGATTTAGAAGACAGGGAAATAAGTAACATTAATATTTGAATGAACGTGTCCAAAAACATCACAACAGTGCTCACCTGATTAAAACACAGCAGAAAGGCATGTTGCTTCAGGCGGACCTCAGCACTGAGTCACCGCCCCTGCAGTTCAAATAGCTGAAGTTAGTGACTGTGTGGAGCAGCTGTACAACGATCTTATTCCAGAGTCTGTTAGGACATCTGGCTTTATGCAAGACACACTGTCAGAAGTGTCAGCAGTAGTCTGCAGAAGTACAGCAAAGGCCCTCTCGTTGTCATGGTTATATCTCTGGAAGAATCTCAGCGATTCTCATCAGTCACAAGTACACTTTGTTTTGGACGTGCTTCAAAAAAATCACAACAGAAAACAGAACATTCTGTGATCAATCACCTGAACCACTTCATCAATGATTAACGTGATTGTTTATGGTTTGGAGGGCTTTGGTTTTGGACTGGGACGCTGCAACCTGAGCTAACCCTAACTGACTAAATTAACTTAACTCCCTCTAATATTATACAGCGCTTTTCTGTGGCTGCAGCAGCATACCAGTGTTTTTCTCACACAGGAAAGAGACTCAATAAACTCACTTTCCCCTACTCCCTGTGATTATAAAAATGATTATTGCCTGTTAAATTGTACCCTTTGCCCCCGCCCGGTCAGCACTGATTAATACAATTAATTAATCTAAAGGGGAAAATTGAGAGTTAATAAATCTCAAGTGAAAAAAATTGAAGAGACCCTGTGGTGCTAATAAGTTAGATCCGTGACAGTGTGTGGGATGAGGAGATGGGGTAAAAGCTGAGCTGGCTTGGAAGGAGTGAGTTGTCCATTCTGAGCTACACAAGCAGCAGGCTAACTGTCCTCACTGCTGCTTTTTGTGCTGTGTTTCACCTCCAGGAGTCTGAAGTCACCTGAAACCCTCAGATGAGCTCATTCAGCAGACCCGGAGCTGGATGTTCACCTCTGCGAGGCTCTCCGGTCTCCTCCTTCCTCCCCATAACTTCTGTTTGACCTGCGGCATCTCCTCCTGCTCTCTCTTTTCTTTCCCTCACCGTTCTGCTCCGTTCTGCTCTCCCTCCTCACAGAGCTTAGACTGCTACTTTCTGACAGAGAGCTTTTTCTGGAAGCTGCCTTTCTCAGAGAGCTCCATCTCAAAGCCCTCTTTTCTTTTTTTTTCGGTGAGCTCTTGACCAGCTACGTCCTGAGCTCTTTTTCCGACCGGCTGCTTTTGGAAAATCCACCGTCGCACATGAGTTTGTTCTGTTTCAGAGCTGTGTGTCACTCAGCCGGGCCAAAGTGTCCACGTGAGCGTTAGTATGAGCTCTTCTTTTTTCCTCGGCCCTGACGATCAGCTTATCTCTTGAGGTGAGAGGCTCTTCCAGCTGGCTCCTCTCCTCCACCTCTCCTCTGTGCTCTGCAGCCCACTGGACTCTTCCCACCCGCCAACAGAGGCTCTCACCCTCTCAGTTTCCTTCCTGCTGAACAGAGCTGCTCGTCTCCCTTTTTTTTAATTTCCTCATCTGCCTTCCTGTGCTCTTTATTGACTTCCATCCACCAGGCAGCTAAATGGTTGCATCACATTTTTCAGACAGATCACGGTGAAGAGTGCCGACCTCCTCTCCTCTATGTGCAGTCTCGTCTTTTGCCTCCTGGAGTTCAGCCTTTAACTTCCTGTTTTCCTCCTCAGTGATGGATGGCCTCCTCTGCACGGTCTGTCTGTCACTTTTCCAAGACTCTCTTCACGACTATTATCTCTGAAGCAGCCCTCAACTTTTCTTCCATTTCTTTCATCTCAGCCTCTGTTTCCCTGTTATACCCCCGTGCAGAATCAATTTAAAGCAATACACAAATACATTTTTTGATTCAAAGAGTGGGAAATGTGTTTCCATGTTTTTTTTTTTTGTTTGTTTTGTTTTTTTTTTAGTTTGACAGTACACCAAAGAATATATTATATAAGAATATATTTACATACAAGTCTGTTTTTATGCACATTTCCAACCTGGACTCAAGCATAAAAAAACACACAAAAACATCAAATGTGTGTGGAGTGTCGAGGAGATGGCAATGTTCCTCACATGAATTCAGGAAATAAATATAAATTCCTTTTTTCCATCGCATTTTTCAAATAGTTTTTCCACCAATTGAGGCTTGATTGGCACTACTGGAATTACATAATCTTCTTTCTAGCTTGTTAGTGGTTATCAAACAGATTTTCCCTCTTACCGTCTCACATGGTTTCATTTAAATGCCTAATAGCACATTTTTGTTTCAAAAATATAACAAATAAATGTACATTTGAGTCTTTCATGTATTTTACTGAGTTCTGTTTAATTGACCCAAAAGCTGCACTGTTTCACTCTCACTACGGGATGATCAGCTCTGCACCAAATACAGCATACAGCATACAGCACCAAATGTGCCAGCCTGGCATATTTCCTTTAACTTGAGAGATGGACCGAAATGGGGAGCAGCTTCAAGACCTCTGTAAAATGATGAGCTCAATCTCACTAATGTCTTTAAAGCATTCAGTGTCACTGTATGTTTTTATCAGAAAGAAGCAAAGCATTTTTTTACTTAGATGAACATGGGGCGTGGAGAGTAACTGCATCAGTGCTGAGTGGAACACATGAGGAATGTGTGTGTTAGTGTTGAAGGCAGCAAAATGTCAAACCAAAGCAAACAGCTGGAGGTGTGGAGAGAGGAGAGAAAGATGGAAAGGGTATTTATGAGCTCTTATCCACCTTATTCCCAGTCCCATGATGCTCTGCATGAATTATGGGTAAGACGTCCAGCCATTCTTTTCACTGAATTGTGAGTGTTAACTGTCTGCAACAGGTGTCTTCCCTTTTCTTCAAAGATTTTGGGGGAAATAAATGGTCCATTTGATCATACCCCTGAGGAATAGGAGGATGATTGAATTATACACTTGGATACAAGTATTAGACATGACTGACCTTCTCCCTTATACCACCAAACACAAGTATAGAAACTGTCAGACCCTGACAAACTGATTCTCGGGCCCCTCACAATGATATCAGGCTGTTTGCTGCAACACATCGCTGTGTGTGCCTTCCCCAGTAAAAGTGGCATTATTCCAGGTGATGTCGAGCATTCAAAGCGAAAACAGTATTTGCACACTGATGCATTCTCTTAAATCCGTATTTATTGCACCATTAATTTATATGGGCAGTTATTATTCGCATCACCAATATGTTTATCCTCATGTTTAACATGCTTTATCACAACTCATTAAAGAGGGGGATTATGTTAATAAAGTGGGTTTAGGTGAGTAGTAATTACACATTTTCAACCTTGAAGTGTTGCTGGAGCAGGGATCTGTTTAGGTTTATGAAAATTGATGGAAAGCCAATGTTTTGCTCCATAAAACTGCCTCTGACGGCTCCAGTTATGCCAGTACAAAGCCTCTCGCAACAAACATGATGTTGCTCTTTTAAGGGAATGTGTGACTGCACCAAGGTGTTTATTCTGTTTCTCTTGGTGAGTGAAATATAACAGACCTGAGGCTAATAAAAGAGAGCAGCCTGGCATTGTTTCGGGGTGACTGTGTGAGAAAGGATTGTCTGACACCAGTCAGAGGTGTAATGGTACCAGCTTTGGTTATTTGATTACAAGACCTTGTATGGGGTTATGTGTGAATGTGTCTGTCCGGTGAAATCACTGATGGTAAATTGGACTATTCAAGCATGAGAACAGACCATGGAGAGGTTTCAAAGCGGGGCTGCTCTCATCTGATGCCATCCTCGATAAGAATCTGCCAAAGACGGGAGAAAGAAAGTACCATCACCGAGCCTCTGACCAGCTGCAAGTGTTATTCAAGGTGGTGAAAAGGAAAAAGTGGTGTGTTGCTGTGTTATTAATGAGGCGCTGTACCCCACTGGACAGTGCCTGCTGCTTGCAATTCCAAAGACCACACTTCATAAGCAAGACAAAGGCGGACATGAAGCAGGAAAATGCAGCCATGTCCTCCCTGTGGGTTTACACCTGACAACTGCCTCCCAACAAGGACAAGACAGACGGGATGGAGAGGTGCAGTGCAGTGTGGCCTGCACGCCGCCCACAGTTTTGGAGTCTGAACTTGTGAGGCGAAGTTTGGTGAGGTGAAACCCCTTAGCAAACAGCTTCAGGGTGCGCTCCTGTTCACCACTGTAGATATTATTAAAATACTGTAGGGATCATATCTGAAGGAATCAGAAAAAATGCAACATTAAATATATCTCCCTCTTCTTCAACTTTAAGTCAAAGAGAAGTGCTTCAAAACTGTACACAAGTATTTCACTTTCTGCTATTTTATACTTATACTTTATTTCAGAGTTATATTGTACTAGGCAGCAGAAATCCTTGTTGTTAATCCTGGGCCATCTCTGCTGTTTTGGCTCTGCGGGGCTTGTGCGGTCCTGCGTAGCTCCTCTGTCTTGGCTCGGCGTGGCTTGTGTGGCTCTACCAAGCCCTCCTGTTCTGATGCGTTAAGGGGTCGTTCAGGCTCTCCCTGGAGGTGTTATGAACGTTATTTCACGGGGCTTGTTCTAGTTCTGCAGAGCTCTCCGGTTTTAGCTCATTAGGTCTCTTTTCCTGTTGTATAATTATTTTGTTGTTCTGTTTATGGTATTTTGGTTGTTTGTTTGTTTTGTTATATTTAGTAGGTTCTGTTTGTAGCGCCCTCTAGACGTTAGGTCTATTTTACCAAGGTGCGCTCCCCAAGTTCACTATGTCTTCTTAAAACCTCTTATTTAGTTAGCTAATTGATGCGATAAGGTAAGTACCATGTAACGCTTTGTTTATTACCAACTGTTATCTATTATGTTCTAACTGATTAAAGGGATTTGGTTTATAATAATAATAATAATAATTCTCCCTCTTAAGCACTCTTAGGTAGAACACAACTATAAACGACACCACTTATAATATGTAATGTTAAAGAAATAACCACAGGTAAGTATTAATTATTTACTTTAGTAAATATTAATCAACAATAACAATATTCACTAAATCAACAATAAATAAAATAAAATTAAAAATAACAATTCAACTGTGTATATTTGTTTTAAATGTCAGTTCCAATAAACACAAATATTGCTCCAATGTCCCCAGTTCACCATTCAATATCAACAAAATACTACACCTAGAGCCGACACTCTCTCTAATTAAATGAAAATAAAATGGGTACCCCTTTGGTCGTAGTATCGTTGCAGGCCTGAGACGTCGCTTGTGCAGGTGGCATCCTCTCTCCCGCTCTTCGTTTCCTTCAGCAGGTCTGACCACTCAGCGGTCAACGTTGGCTTCACTGATGGGAGGGCTGAGTTAGCCGCTCTTCTAGTGAAAGTCGGAAGGTGAGCTAGCATGAGCTATGCTAACTTTTAGCGGCAAGTGTAACAATTATCTCCGGAGTCCGCCTCACTTCAGCTCGATCAGCTGTTAAGTTCATCACCAGTCACAACGAGACTCACTGTGCGCTCATCTCCTGCGCCTTCCTTAACCCGCCATGTCGTTCTCAAGGTCTTTTCTGGCGTAGACCTCGCTCCGCCATGCTACTCTCTCCTGCTTCTCTCTCCTTCATCCCCTCATCGTCTCCCTTCTGGATCCTGACGACCTCTCACCTCACTCTCACATTAGTTTTCCCACAATAAGTAAAACTTAAACTAATATAGATTTTCACTTTTAAATATTACTGTTACAATCTTCTCAAACAAAAATATGCACTTATTACAGAGAATAATAAAACGAAACAAAAAATAACAAAGACCACACTTCATAAGCAAGAC
Source organism: Scortum barcoo (assembly GCA_023238725.1). Classification (NCBI taxonomy): domain Eukaryota; kingdom Metazoa; phylum Chordata; class Actinopteri; order Centrarchiformes; family Terapontidae; genus Scortum; species Scortum barcoo. The sequence goes on from CM041542.1 coordinate 15,103,707, forward strand.
AAAGGCGGACATGAAACAGGAAAATGCAGCCATGTCCTCCCTGTGGGAGGACCTACCTGACAACTGCCTCCCAACAAGGACGAGACAGACGGGATGGAGAGGTGCAGTGCAGTGTGGCCTTGCACGCCGCCCACAGTTTTGGAGTCTGAACTTCTTCGATTTGAAAGTGTGAGGCGAAGTTTGGTGAGGTGAAACCCCTTAGCAAACAGCTTCAGGGTGCGCTTCTGTTCACCACTGTAGATATTATTAAAATACTGTAGGGATCATATCTGAAGGAATCAGAAAAAATGCAACATTAAATATATCTCCCTCTTCTTCAACTTTAAGTCAAACAGAAGTGCTTCAAAATTGTACACACGTATTTCACTTTCTGTTATTTTATACTTATACTTCAGAGTTATATTGTACTAGGCAGCAAAAATCCTTCAACCTGATGTTGTCCAGTGATTAAACACTGCATTTGGATTTGAAGTTGATAAGTAATTGTCTCTAAAATAATTTACGTGGTGAAAATTCCTTTGTTATCATTGTAAACTACACTGTGCTGTACAAAAATGGAAAGCTTGAAGGGCGTCACAACAGGAACTCAATGCTTTGATCGATATTCTCATGCCTGTTTTCTCAATGAAAACATTAGAGAAATGTTGCCTGCTGTCATTTTAATGGCAGTCAATGACAATGACTGTCAGTAAGGACTTCCTAATAGGAGGGATTTAACAATTTACTGCTTTTTTTGTGGATTACTAGTAAAAGGCTGGGTACGGACGAAATGAAGTATTTGCAGTTAAATCTAAAACATCTCATGTTGATGTTTTTCAAGGATTTCACATCCCTTTTCCAATTTTTTGAAAGACGGAAACAACCTCGACAAGCAATTTATGAAAAGTGAACAACAGAACAAAACTGTGAGGCAGCGTTTATCAGACTGTCACATTATATGAGACTGAATTAAATTATTTGTCAGCTCCTACTTCATATCGGTAAAAAATCCGAACATAAAAGAAGCAAAAAATGGGAACTTCACACTGATGTGCAGCATCTGTGTCCCTGCTTCTGTTCACTCAGACCCTACACACAAGTAAAAGTCCTCCCAACCGTTGACTGAAGCACTTTGAGTCCTGCACAGACACTTACGGTCCCCAGAAGATGAGTCCTACTGACTATGGTGATCCCGACTCGTCCGCAGCACATTCATTGAAATGAGGCCACACTGACACTTACTCCACTGACTACTTGATGATGATGTCATGGTTACAGCATAACCTCTGAGACTGACCTCAGCAAGTTTATGATATGCAATTGTTTGTTTATTTATATCTATCAAATAATTATATAGCTGTGGGCGGAATTTATTTGTTTATGTTTTATTTTTAATATTGGGGTAAGGGGTATGGGGGGGTGGTATGGGAGAGTGGGGGTGGTATGGGGAGTGGGGGTGGTATGGTAAGGTGGTATGGGTGGTATGGGGGCAGGGTAGGATTGGGGTGGGGGGTTGGTATGGGGGGTAAGGGGTAGGAGTGGAGGGGTGGGGTAAGGTGTCTCGGGGTAAGGGGTAGGGGGGGTTTATGGGGGGTGGGGGTTGGCATCAGAGGTTAAGGGGTAGGAGTGGGGTTTATGGGTGGATGAAGGTTATCTTCTGTAGAGAAGGAAGGGGATGGAGTAGGAGCTGGAGCTGGATGCATAAGTGGTAGGAGGGGGGGTCAGCGAAGTGGGTAAAGGCAGGAAAGGTGTAAGGTAAGCTTCCTCCTCCTTACAGGAAGCTCTTTTCTTTTTTCTTTTTCTTTTCTTTGTCTTTGTTTTTTGCACTTCTTTTTCAATCAGTGCTTTCTCTTCCCTTTCCATCTTTTCTTTATCCTTCTTTTCACTGTCCCCCCCTCTTTATTTTCCTCCTGCTCCTTGTCAATTTTTGTCTCCTCCTCCTCTTTCTCAGCTTTTGCCTCCAGCTGCCTCTGCTCGTTGCTGTTGTTGAGCTCCTGAAAAGAAAGAAACAGTATATTGTTATGGCACATGTACAAAGCTGATTCAGAACATAAAACCCGCTGTGAGAATCCAACACGTTATTATTGGATTCTCAAATTTTTCTGAAGTTAAACAATGAGTTTAGACAATATACCTGCAGCTGGAGGTCTTTGGTGATGATGTTAGGCCTCCAGAGCCTCAATCTTGCTCCTCCACTTCAGCTCATGCTGTGCATGTTCGTTCTCCATTATAGTGAGGCGATGCAGAGTTTCCAAGTGTGCCTTGGACCTCATTTCCCTTTTCTTTTGTTCCCTTTTGAGGAGCTCATCTTTTTCCTTGAGCTTTTCTTGCAGATTGATGACCTGTACCAGCTGGTGGTCTTTGGTGATGATGTTGGCCTCCAGAGCCTCAATCTTGCTCCTCAACTTCAGCTCATGCTGCACATGTTCTTTTTGTTTTATGGTGAGGTGATGCAGCGTTTCCAAGTGTGCCTTGGACCTCATTTGCCTTTTCTTCTGTTCCCTTTTAAGGAGCTCATCTTTTTTCCTGAGCTCCTCCTGCAGATTGATGACCTGTACATGTTGTTCATGGTACAGGCCAATCTTCTCTTTGAGCTCTGTGTTCTCCAGTTTCAGAGACTTGATTTCAGAGATGGCCTTAGTAAGGGCATCTCTGAGTCCCTGAATAACTGGGTCACTGGGGGGCTCAATGGGCCTTGGCAGCACTTGGGCCGGTTTGCACTGAATTGGCCAACATGCCTGAAAGACAGAGATACGTGGTTATGTGGATGTGTGTATGGATATGTTGTCTATTAATAATACAGTTAGTTTTTTGTTGACATTGGATACCCAGAGAAACACAACCTGTGCACTTATTGACACAGATGAATCTACTGTAGTCTAAGGACAGCACTTCTTTGATACCTCCTCAAGAGAGAGCAGAAACTTAAATGCAAAGACACATTATGATCTCCATTATGATCATCTTACCTGGTTTCTTTGGCGTGGCCTCCTGTCCATTCGGACACACTGAAGAGCCTCAGGTGGCAGTAAAGGTGCTATATACGACATCTTCAGTAGATGTAGCTGAACTTAAGCTTGTTCTTTGTCTTTGTCACTCTAGGTTTTGCAGTCGCGATGTGCTTGTGCTCTGACCGGGTTGTGAAATGATCAAAAGAAGAGTCTTCTGGTGGTATCCAACTTGCTTCTCATGATGTCAAAGTTCCAGAATGTTCTTGATCAAAGGCCTTTGTCATTAAAGTTCTTAGCATTTTTTTAAAAATCATCGAGTTACAATTACAGAAAATATACAATTTATTCAATTTATATATTATTTATATTTATATATATATGTTATGTTTAATATGTTCAAAGTGAAGAAAAACACAGGTGGAGAAACAACAGTGGAGAGGACACAATGTGTCTCCTCTAATCAGTATCATGTAACATTTTCTGCACAGCCAGGGCCCACATGGTTAAAAACATACAACAAATTGATGAACACAAAACTTAAATGACATAAAAGTGCACACTACAATGCAGCTCTATACCTCAATGTTTGTTGAATGTTTTCCTTTCATACATGTCAAAGACAATATCAGTGGATATCAAATATCAAAAATCAGATTTCAAATATCTGCTTGTGGGTGACACTTTACGGTGTGTGGATAACCATTTAACAGTCATTTTTAGTCGTGTGGTGTGACACAGAAGATGCACTGGGCCTACTATATAATATGTAATATTACAGCGCAGCCCCACTGAACAATGCTGTAAAAAACTGGCCCAGCGTTGAACTTCATTGCTGACTCCTAGCATATATGAAGGAAGAAATGTTGGTAATAAGTTTTAGGTCTTTTGTCCATCAAATACACTGAATTATAAAAATGTCTACACTATTTGCAGGCTGATAAGATATATGAAAAAAAAAATATATGTTTAATGAGATTCTTTTTATATTCAAGCATCACTTGTGGGCAATGCATAATACTTAATGTCACTTCATGTTGGATTGAGAGAACCTGCCCACTGCAGATTTTCTTATTTTTCTGGATGTTTCAGGGCTCACCTTTTGGGTTGTGGTGTGAAGCCCCCAGCCAATAACTTGTGTAGGGTGTGAGGTGCAGGACTGAGTTGGATGTTGGATCTTGCATGTTTGTGTGCGGTTTTGACACTAGAAGTTTCACGTCTCTTCTGAAATGGAGAAGTTTCTGTGCTCTCAATTTTATTCATCTGACACAATCAGTTGTGATGAGTTTTTTGACAGGACAACACAAGTGTAATGCATTAAATATCAGGAGGGGGTGCTTTTATTTTATCCTGATGATTTCAGCACTAGCAAACTCCAGGTACCAGTATCTGTTCAAATGTGAATAATGATGTCCTAACAACAGCTTTTCAGAGCTTTAATTTGTGCCCATAGCTAGGAAATTATTAAGTGGACCATGACATGGTCAGAGAGTCCCAGTGCAGCAGGGACCAAAATATTCTCCTCCCTGTCTAGGCATTTAATAAACTGTCTGCATTTGTGGAGTTTGTGACTGAGATTGTTACAGTCATCAAGGACAATAACTAAGAAGTCTGGTTTGTCTGCTCCCAAACACAGTATCTTTTCATCCTGCAGTGGAACATAAACACCAACCAGACTGAATGAAGAAAACTCAGTAGTAGAATAAAAAGGGTGTACAGTTCGAAAATGACTTCAGCTCAGGAGAATATTGTTACTCTGTTACCGTCACGGTAGACGGTTTATTTTGCTGTAAAGTTTTGTGTTATGATCTGTTATGAAGAGTTGGATCCAGAGCTGCAGTGCAAAGTCTGGTATCAATCCACACAGCCACATCTCTGTGAAATGGAAGACATATAGAAAAGTCTCTGTCTTTCACCATCGGTAACTGAAGTTCATGCATTTTGTTGCACACAATGCTTGTGGGAAATAAATATTTCTGGTAATGTAAAGCCAGCAGAGACTTACAAGCACAGCAGCACATTTTCCTCCATTCTATTCATTCTAGCTACACGCCAGCATTATTTTTTTTATGAAGCAACCAAATGTTGTGGTCTCTAAAGCCCGGGTGCAGCATCTGAGCTGTTACCATCTGATCTGTTCACAAGTGTTCCTCATAGATCCCTACATCAATCAATCAACTGTGCATGTTGTTAACTCGGAAAGTTTTTCGTTTAGGGCAGCAGGGACGTCACATTGCGTCATCTTCTTTGTCGCTCTTTCGCGAGACAACGCATGTGTGGCTGGAGGTCTCTTTCCTCCGCGCCACTATATGGCACTGTGCTGTCAGAGCTACAGCGCATTGTTGGATGGGCACTGAGCAAGTGTATAGGGTATAGCACACCTTTGATCTCTTTACTTGGCCTTCCAGTGGTGGCTGCAGCTGGCGTGACAGCGTGGCTTAATTGATGTGGCGACCTTTGTGTCACGAAACATCTTGAAACAGGTAAGACACGCTGCCATATCCTCATCAATTCATGTGCACAACATGCGGACTCCTTATTTGTCCTCCTCACCGCAGCACGGCTGATCACTCGTGTGGGGGCAGTGATTGCGTCACGGGGCTCTCATGTGTGGCACCGCAACTGCGTGGTGAGTCCTCCTCGTCCGTAATTCTTTTGCATGTAGTGTGGCTCCCTGCTCATTTTTATATATATAATGCTGCAGAGGGATTGTGCCGCTTGGCCCTCTCCGTCTCCTCTGGGGTCGCGCTGACGCTGCATCGTTTGGGTATGTATAGGTTTCATTTTTAGATTGCACAATTATCAATCGGCATATTTTATATTAATAATAAATTTACTTGTTCACATTTTAGCTGCTCTGGGTAATTGCCAACCCTCCTGTGGGTTTGTTAATCCTGGGCCATCTCTGCTGTTTTGGCTCTGCATGGGGCTTGTGCGGTCCTGCGTAGCTCCTCTGTCTTGGCTCGGCGTGGCTTGTGTGGCTCTACCAAGCCCTCCTGTTCTGGCGTTAAGGGGTCGTTCAGGCTCTCCCTGGAGGTGTTATGAACGTTATTTCACGGGGCTTGTTCTAGTTCTGCAGAGCTCTCCGGTTTTAGCTCATTAGGTCTCTTTTCCTGTTGTATAATTATTTTGTTCTGTTTATGGTATTTTGGTTGTTTGTTTGTTTTGTTATATTTAGTAGGTTCTGTTTGTAGCGCCCTCTAGACGTTAGGTCTATTTTACCAAGGTGCGCTCCCCAAGTTCACTATGTCTTCTTAAAACCTCTTATTTAGTTAGCTAATTGATGCGATAAGGTAAGTACCATGTAACGCTTTGTTTATTACCAACTGTTATCTATTATGTTCTAACTGATTAAAGGGATTTGGTTTATAATAATAATAATAATAATTCTCCCTCTTAAGCACTTTCTTAGGTAGAACACAACTATATAACGACACCACTTATAATATGTAATGTTAAAGAAATAACCACAGGTAAGTATTAATTATTTACTTTAGTAAATATTAATCAACAATAACAATATTCACTAAATCAACAATAAATAAAATAAAATTAAAAATAACAATTCAACTGTGTATATTTGTTTTAAATGTCAGTTCCAATAAACACAAATATTGCTCCAATGTCCCCAGTTCACCATTCAATATCAACAAAATACTACACCTAGAGCCGACACTCTCTCTAATTAAATGAAAATAAAATGGGTACCCCTTTGGTCGTAGTATCGTTGCAGGCCTGAGACGTCGCTTGTGCAGGTGGCATCCTCTCTCCCGCTCTTCGTTTCCTTCTCCAGCAGGTCTGACCACTCAGCGGCCAACGTTGGCTTCACTGATGGGAGGGCTGAGTTAGCCGCTCTTCTAGTGAAAGTCGGAAGGTGAGCTAGCATGAGCTATGCTAACTTTTAGCAGCAAGTGTAACAATTATCTCCGGAGTCCGCCTCACTTCAGCTCGATCAGCTGTTAAGTTCATCACCAGTCACAACGAGACTCACTGTGCGCTCATCTCCTGCGCCTTCCTTAACCCGCGTCGTTCTCAAGGTCTTTTCTGGCGTAGACCTCGCTCCGCCATGCTACTCTCTCCTGCTTCTCTCTCCTTCATCCCCTCATCGTCTCCCTTCTGGATCCTGACGACCTCTCACCTCACTCTCACATTAGTTTTCCCACAATAAGTAAAACTTAAACTAATATAGATTTTCACTTTTAAATATTACTGTTACAATCTTCTCAAACAAAAATATGCACTTATTACAGAGAATAATAAAACGAAACAAAAAATAACAAAGACCACACTTCATAAGCAAGACAAAGGCGGACATGAAACAGGAAAATGCAGCCATGTCCTCCCTGTGGGAGGACCTACCTGACAACTGCCTCCCAACAAGGACGAAGACAGACGGGATGGAGAGGTGCAGTGCAGTGTGGCCTGCACGCCGCCCACAGTTTTGGAGTCTGAACTTCTTCGATTTGAAAGTGTGAGGCGAAGTTTGGTGAGGTGAAACCCCTTAGCAAACAGCTTCAGGGTGCGCTTCTGTTCACCACTGTAGATATTATTAAAATACTGTAGGGATCATATCTGAAGGAATCAGAAAAAATGCAACATTAAATATATCTCCCTCTTCTTCAACTTTAAGTCAAACAGAAGTGCTTCAAAATTGTACACACGTATTTCACTTTCTGCTATTTTATACTTATACTTCAGAGTTATATTGTACTAGGCAGCAAAAATCCTTCAACCTGATGTTGTCCAGTGATTAAACACTGCATTTGGATTTGAAGTTGATAAGTAATTGTCTCTAAAATAATTTACGTGGTGAAAATTCCTTTGTTATCATTGTAAACTACACTGTGCTGTACAAAAATGGAAAGCTTGAAGGGCGTCACAACAGGAACTCAATGCTTTGATCGATATTCTCATGCCTGTTTTCTCAATGAAAACATTAGAGAAATGTTGCCTGCTGTCATTTTAATGGCAGTCAATGACAATGACTGTCAGTAAGGACTTCCTAATAGGAGGGATTTAACAATTTACTGCTTTTTTGTGGATTACTAGTAAAAGGCTGGGTACGGACGAAATGAAGTATTTGCAGTTAAATCTAAAACATCTCATGTTGATGTTTTTCAAGGATTTCACATCCCTTTTCCAATTTTTTGAAAGACGGAAACAACCTCGACAAGCAATTTATGAAAAGTGAACAACAGAACAAAACTGTGAGGCAGCGTTTATCAGACTGTCACATTATATGAGACTGAATTAAATTATTTGTCAGCTCCTACTTCATATCGGTAAAAAATCCGAACATAAAAGAAGCAAAAAATGGGAACTTCACACTGATGTGCAGCATCTGTGTCCCTTGCTTCTGTTCACTCAGACCCTACACACAAGTAAAAGTCCTCCCAACCGTTGACTGAAGCACTTTGAGTCCTGCACAGACACTTACGGTCCCCAGAAGATGAGTCCTACTGACTATGGTGATCCCGACTCGTCCGCAGCACATTCATTGAAATGAGGCCACACTGACACTTACTCCACTGACTACTTGATGATGATGTCATGGTTACAGCATAACCTCTGAGACTGACCTCAGCAAGTTTATGATATGCAATTGTTTGTTTATTTATATCTATCAAATAATTATATAGCTGTGGGCGGAATTTATTTGTTTATGTTTTATTTTTAATATTGGGGTAAGGGGTATGGGGGGGTAAGGGGAGAGTGGGGGGGTATGGGAAGGGTAAGGTGGTAGGGTAGTGAGGGGATTAGGGGTGTGGGGGTGGGGTTGGTATGGGGGTAAGGGGTAGGGGGGGTAGGGGGGGTTGGTATGGGGGGATGGGGGTGGTATGGGGGTAAGTGGGGGTAGGGGGGTGGGGGTTGGGCAGGTTAAGGGGTAGGAGTGGGGTTTATGGGGGGTGGGGGTTGGCATCAGAGGTTAAGGGGTAGGAGTAGGGGTGGGGTTATGGGTGGATGAAGGTTATCTTCTGTAGAGAAGGAAGGGGATGGAGTAGGAGCTGGAGATGCATAAGTGGTAGGAGGGGGGGTCAGCGAAGTGGGTAAAGGCAGGAAAGGTGTAAGGGCTTCCTCCTCCTTACAGGAAGGAAGCTCTTTTCTTTTTTCTTTTTCTTTTCTTTGTCTTTGTTTTTTGCACTTCTTTTTCAATCAGTGCTTTCTCTTCCCTTTCCATCTTTTCTTTATCCTTCTTTTCACTGTCCCCCCCTTTATTTTCTTCCTGCTCCTTGTCAATTTTTGTCTCCTCCTCCTCTTTCTCAGCTTTTGCCTCCAGCTGCCTCTGCTCATTGTTGCTGTTGTTGAGCTCCTGAAAAGAAAGAAACAGTATATTGTTATGGCACATGTACAAAGCTGATTCAGAACATAAAACCAGCTGTGAGAATCCAACACGTTATTATTGGATTCTCAAATTTTTCTGAAGTTAAACAATGAGTTTAGACAATATACCTGCAGCTGGAGGTCTTTGGTGATGATGTTAGGCCTCCAGAGCCTCAATCTTGCTCCTCCACTTCAGCTCATGCTGTGCATGTTCGTTCTCCATTATAGTGAGGCGATGCAGAGTTTCCAAGTGTGCCTTGGACCTCATTTCCCTTTTCTTTTGTTCCCTTTTGAGGAGCTCATCTTTTTCCTTGAGCTTTTCTTGCAGATTGATGACCTGTACCAGCTGGTGGTCTTTGGTGATGATGTTGGCCTCCAGAGCCTCAATCTTGCTCCTCAACTTCAGCTCATGCTGCACATGTTCTTTTTGTTTTATGGTGAGGTGATGCAGCGTTTCCAAGTGTGCCTTGGACCTCATTTGCCTTTTCTTCTGTTCCCTTTTAAGGAGCTCATCTTTTTTCCTGAGCTCCTCCTGCAGATTGATGACCTGTACATGTTGTTCATGGTACAGGCCAATCTTCTCTTTGAGCTCTGTGTTCTCCAGTTTCAGAGACTTGATTTCAGAGATGGCCTTAGTAAGGGCATCTCTGAGTCCCTGAATAACTGGGTCACTGGGGGGCTCAATGGGCCTTGGCAGCACTTGGGCCGGTTTGCACTGAATTGGCCAACATGCCTGAAAGACAGAGATACGTGGTTATGTGGATGTGTGTATGGATATGTTGTCTATTAATAATACAGTTAGTTTTTTGTTGACATTGGATACCCAGAGAAACACAACCTGTGCACTTATTGACACAGAGGAATCTACTGTAGTCTAAGGACAGCACTTCTTTGATACCTCCTCAAGAGAGAGCAGAAACTTAAATGCAAAGACACATTATGATCTCCATTATGATCATCTTACCTGGTTTCTTTGGCGTGGCCTCCTGTCCATTCGGACACACTGAAGAGCCTCAGGTGGCAGTAAAGGTGCTATATACGGCATCTTCAGTAGATGTAGCTGAACTTAAGCTTGTTCTTTGTCTTTGTCACTCTAGGTTTTGCAGTCGCGATGTGCTTGTGCTCTGACCGGGTTGTGAAATGATCAAAAGAAGAGTCTTCTGGTGGTATCCAACTTGCTTCTCATGATGTCAAAGTTCCAGAATGTTCTTGATCAAAGGCCTTTGTCATTAAAGTTCTTAGCATTTTTTTAAAAATCATCGAGTTACAATTACAGAAAATATACAATTTATTCAATTTATATATTATTTATATTTATATATATATGTTATGTTTAATATGTTCAAAGTGAAGAAAAACGCAGGTGGAGAAACAACAGTGAAGAGGACACAATGTGTCTCCTCTAATCAGTATCATGTAACATTTTCTGCACAGCCAGGGCCCACATGGTTAAAAACATACAACAAATTGATGAACACAAAACTTAAATGACATAAAAGTGCACACTACAATGCAGCTCTATACCTCAATGTTTTTGAATGTTTTCCTTTCATAGGGAATATCAGTGGATATCAAATATCAAAAATCAGATTTCAAATATCTGCTTGTGGGTGACACTTTACGGTGTGTGGATAACCCATTTAACAGTCATTTTTAGTCATGTAGTATGACACAGAAGATACACTGGGCCTACTATATAATATGTAATATTACAGCGCAGCCCCACTGAACAACGCTGTAAAAAACTGGCCCAGCGTTGAACTTCATTGCTCACTCCTAGCATATATAAAGGAAGAAATGTTGGTAATAAGTTTTAGGTCAATTTTGTCCATCAAATACACTGAATTATAAAAATGTCTACACTATTTGCAGGCTGATAAGATATATGAAAAAAAAAATATATGTTTAATGAGATTCTTTTTAATATTCAAGCATCACTGTGGTTGGGCAATGCATAATACTTAATGTCACTTCATGTCTGGATCTGCAGAGAACCTGCCCACTGCATGGATTTTCTTATTTTTCTGGATGTTTCAGGGCTACAACCTTTTGGGTTGTGGTGTGAAGCCCCCAGCCAATAACTATGTGTAGGGTGTGAGGTGCAGGACTGAGTTGGATGTTGGATCTTGCATGTTTGTGTGCGGTTTTGACACTAGAAGGATGTTTTCACGTACATCTTCTGAAATGGAGAAGTTTCTCTGTGCTGCTCAATTTTATTCATCTGACACAATCAGTTGTGATGAGTTTTTTGACAGGACAACACAAGTGTAATGCATTAAATATCAGGAGGGGGTGCTTTTATTTTATCCTGATGATTTCAGCACTAGCAAACTCCAGGTACCAGTATCTGTTCAAATGTGAATAATGATGTCCTAACAACAGCTTTTCAGAGCTTTAATTTGTGCCCATAGCTAGGAAATTATTAAGTGGACCATGACATGGTCAGAGAGTCCCAGTGCAGCAGGGACCAAAATATTCTCCTCCCTGTCTAGGCATTTAATAAACTGTCTGCATTTGTGGAGTTTGTGACTGAGATTGTTACAGTCATCAAGGACAATAACTAAGAAGTCTGGTTTGTCTGCTCCAAACACAGTATCTTTTCATCCTGCAGTGGAACATAAACACCAACCAGACTGAATGAAGAAAACTCAGTAGTAGAATAAAAAGGGTGTACAGTTCGAAAATGACTTCAGCTCAGGAGAATATTGTTACTCTGTTATCGTCACGGTAGACGGTTTATTTTGCTGTAAAGTTTTGTGTTATGATCTGTTCTGAAGAGTTGGATCCAGAGCTGCAGTGCAAAGTCTGGTATCAATCCACACAGCCACATCTCTGTGAAATGGAAGACATAGAAAAGTCTCTGTCTTTCACCATCGGTAACTGAAGTTCATGCATTTTGTTGCACACAATGCTTGTGGGAAATAAATATTTCTGGTAATGTAAAGCCAGCAGAGACTTGCAAGCACAGCAGCATATTTTCCTCCATTCTATTCATTCTAGCTACACGCCAGCATTATTTTTTTTATGAAGCAACCAAATGTTGTGGTCTCTAAAGCCCGGGTGCAGCATCTGAGCTGTTACTATCTGATCTGTTCACAAGTGTTCCTCATAGATCCCTACATAAATCAATCAACTGTGCATGTTGTTAACTCGGAAAGTTTTTCGTTTAGGGCAGCAGGGACGTCACATTGCGTCATCTTCTTTGTCGCTCTTTCGCGAGACAACACGTGTGGCTGGAGGTCTCTTTCCTCCGCGCCACTATATGGCACTGTGCTGTCAGAGCTACAACGCATTGTTGGATGGGCACTGAGCAAGTGTATAGGGTATAGCACACTTTGATCTCTTTACTTGGCCTTCCAGTGGTGGCTGCAGCTGGCGTGACAGCGTGGCTTAATTGATGTGGCGACCTTTGTGTCACGAAACATCTTGAAACAGGTAAGACACGCTGCCATATCCTCATCAATTCATGTGCACAACATGCGGACTCCTTATTTGTCCTCCTCACCGCAGCACGGCTGATCACTCGTGTGGGGGCAGTGATTGCGTCACGGGGCTCTCATGTGTGGCACCGCAACTGCGTGGTGAGTCCTCCTCGTCCGTAATTTTGCTTTTGCATGTAGTGTGGCTCCCTGCTCATTTTTATATATATAATGCTGCAGAGGGATTGTGCCGCTTGGCCCTCTCCGTCTCCTCTGGGGTCGCGCTGACGCTGCATCGTTTGGGTATGTATAGGTTTCATTTTTAGATTGCACAATTATCAATCGGCATATTTTATATTAATAATAAATTTACTTGTTCACATTTTAGCTGCTCTGGGTAATTGCCAACCTTCCTGTGGGTTTGTTAATCCCTGGGCCATCTCTGCTGTTTTGGCTCTGCTTTCAGGGGCTTGTAAAGCGGTCTCATGGAGCTCCTCTGTCTTGGCTCAAGGCGTGGCTTGTGTGGCTCTACCAAGCCCTCCTGTTCTGGCGTTAAGGGGTCGTTCAGGCTCTCCCTGGAGGTGTTATGAACGTTATTTCACGGGGCTTGTTCTAGCTTCTGCAGAGCTCTCCGGTTTTAGCTCATTAGGTCTCTTTTCCTGTTGTATAATTATTTTGTTCTGTTTATGGTATTTTGGTTGTTTGTTTGTTTTGTTATATTTAGTAGGTTCTGTTTGTAGCGCCCTCTAGACGTTAGGTCTATTTTACCAAGGTGCGCTCCCCAAGTTCACTATGTCTTCTTAAAACCTCTTATTTAGTTAGCTAATTGATGCGATAAGGTAAGTACCATGTAACGCTTTGTTTATTACCAACTGTTATCTATTATGTTCTAACTGATTAAAGGGATTTGGTTTATAATAATAATAATAATAATTCTCCCTCTTAAGCACTCTTAGGTAGAACACAACTATAAACGACACCACTTATAATATGTAATGTTAAAGAAATAACCACAGGTAAGTATTAATTATTTACTTTAGTAAATATTAATCAACAATAACAATATTCACTAAATCAACAATAAATAAAATAAAATTAAAAATAACAATTCAACTGTGTATATTTGTTTTAAATGTCAGTTCCAATAAACACAAATATTGCTCCAATGTCCCCAGTTCACCATTCAATATCAACAAAATACTACACCTAGAGCCGACACTCTCTCTAATTAAATGAAAATAAAATGGGTACCCCTTTGGTCGTAGTATCGTTGCAGGCCTGAGACGTCGCTTGTGCAGGTGGCATCCTCTCTCCCGCTCTTCGTTTCCTTCAGCAGGTCTGACCACTCAGCGGTCAACGTTGGCTTCACTGATGGGAGGGCTGAGTTAGCCGCTCTTCTAGTGAAAGTCGGAAGGTGAGCTAGCATGAGCTATGCTAACTTTTAGCAGCAAGTGTAACAATTATCTCCGGAGTCCGCCTCACTTCAGCTCGATCAGCTGTTAAGTTCATCACCAGTCACAACGAGACTCACTGTGCGCTCATCTCCTGCGCCTTCCTTAACCCGCGTCGTTCTCAAGGTCTTTTCTGGCGTAGACCTCGCTCCGCCATGCTACTCTCTCCTGCTTCTCTCTCCTTCATCCCCTCATCGTCTCCCTTCTGGATCCTGACGACCTCTCACCTCACTCTCACATTAGTTTTCCCACAATAAGTAAAACTTAAACTAATATAGATTTTCACTTTTAAATATTACTGTTACAATCTTCTCAAACAAAAATATGCACTTATTACAGAGAATAATAAAACGAAACAAAAAATAACAAAGACCACACTTCATAAGCAAGACAAAGGCGGACATGAAACAGGAAAATGCAGCCATGTCCTCCCTGTGGGAGGACCTACCTGACAACTGCCTCCCAACAAGGACGAAGACAGACGGGATGGAGAGGTGCAGTGCAGTGTGGCTTGCACGCCGCCCACAGTTTTGGAGTCTGAACTTCTTCGATTTGAAAGTGTGAGGCGAAGTTTGGTGAGGTGAAACCCCTTAGCAAACAGCTTCAGGGTGCGCTTCCTGTTCACCACTGTAGATATTATTAAAATACTGTAGGGATCATATCTGAAGGAATCAGAAAAAATGCAACATTAAATATATCTCCCTCTTCTTCAACTTTAAGTCAAACAGAAGTGCTTCAAAATTGTACACACGTATTTCACTTTCTGTTATTTTATACTTATACTTCAGAGTTATATTGTACTAGGCAGCAAAAATCCTTCAACCTGATGTTGTCCAGTGATTAAACACTGCATTTGGATTTGAAGTTGATAAGTAATTGTCTCTAAAATAATTTACGTGGTGAAAATTCCTTTGTTATCATTGTAAACTACACTGTGCTGTACAAAAATGGAAAGCTTGAAGGGCGTCACAACAGGAACTCAATGCTTTGATCGATATTCTCATGCCTGTTTTCTCAATGAAAACATTAGAGAAATGTTGCCTGCTGTCATTTTAATGGCAGTCAATGACAATGACTGTCAGTAAGGACTTCCTAATAGGAGGGATTTAACAATTTACTGCTTTTTTGTGGATTACTAGTAAAAGGCTGGGTACGGACGAAATGAAGTATTTGCAGTTAAATCTAAAACATCTCATGTTGATGTTTTTCAAGGATTTCACATCCCTTTTCCAATTTTTTGAAAGACGGAAACAACCTCGACAAGCAATTTATGAAAAGTGAACAACAGAACAAAACTGTGAGGCAGCGTTTATCAGACTGTCACATTATATGAGACTGAATTAAATTATTTGTCAGCTCCTACTTCATATCGGTAAAAAATCCGAACATAAAAGAAGCAAAAAATGGGAACTTCACACTGATGTGCAGCATCTGTGTCCCTGCTTCTGTTCACTCAGACCCTACACACAAGTAAAAGTCCTCCCAACCGTTGACTGAAGCACTTTGAGTCCTGCACAGACACTTACGGTCCCCAGAAGATGAGTCCTACTGACTATGGTGATCCCGACTCGTCCGCAGCACATTCATTGAAATGAGGCCACACTGACACTTACTCCACTGACTACTTGATGATGATGTCATGGTTACAGCATAACCTCTGAGACTGACCTCAGCAAGTTTATGATATGCAATTGTTTGTTTATTTATATCTATCAAATAATTATATAGCTGTGGGCGGAATTTATTTGTTTATGTTATTAATTTTAGTTTTATTTTTAATATTGGGGTAAGGGGTATGGGGGGGTGGTGGGGATGGGAGAGTGGGGGGGTGGGGTGGTGCAGGGGTAAGGGGTATGGTAAGGGGGTAAGGGGGCAGGAGGATTGGGGTGTGGTACATGGGGTGGGGTTGGTATGGGGGGGTAAGGGTAAGGGGGTTAAGGGCTGTGGGGTGGCATATGGGGGGGGGTAAGGGGTAGGAGTGGGGTTTATGGGGGGTGGGGGTTGGCATCAGATGGTTAAGGGGTAGGAGGTTTATGGGGGGTGGGGGTTGGCAAGGGGTAGGGGTAGGGTGGGGTTTATGGGTGGATGAAGGTTATCTTCTGTAGAGAAGGAAGGGGATGGAGTAGGAGCTGGAGATGCATAAGTGGTAGGAGGGGGGGTCAAATGGCGAAGTGGGTAAAGGGCAGGAAAGGTGTAAGGGCTTCCTCCTCCTTACAGGAAGCTCTTTTCTTTTTTCTTTTTCTTTTCTTTGTCTTTGTTTTTTGCACTTCTTTTTCAATCAGTGCTTTCTCTTCCCTTTCCATCTTTTCTTTATCCTTCTTTTCACTGTCCCCCTCTTTATTTTCCTCCTGCTCCTTGTCAATTTTTGTCTCCTCCTCCTCTTTCTCAGCTTTTGCCTCCAGCTGCCTCTGCTCGTTGCTGTTGTTGAGCTCCTGAAAAGAAAGAAACAGTATATTGTTATGGCACATGTACAAAGCTGATTCAGAACATAAAACCCGCTGTGAGAATCCAACACGTTATTATTGGATTCTCAAATTTTTTCTGAAGTTAAACAATGAGTTTAGACAATATACCTGCAGCTGGAGGTCTTTGGTGATGATGTTGGCCTCCAGAGCCTCAATCTTGCTCCTCCACTTCAGCTCATGCTGTGCATGTTCGTTCTCCATTATAGTGAGGCGATGCAGAGTTTCCAAGTGTGCCTTGGACCTCATTTCCCTTTTCTTTTGTTCCCTTTTGAGGAGCTCATCTTTTTCCTTGAGCTTTTCTTGCAGATTGATGACCTGTACCAGCTGGTGGTCTTTGGTGATGATGTTGGCCTCCAGAGCCTCAATCTTGCTCCTCAACTTCAGCTCATGCTGCACATGTTCTTTTTGTTTTATGGTGAGGTGATGCAGCGTTTCCAAGTGTGCCTTGGACCTCATTTGCCTTTTCTTCTGTTCCCTTTTAAGGAGCTCATCTTTTTTCCTGAGCTCCTCCTGCAGATTGATGACCTGTACATGTTGTTCATGGTACAGGCCAATCTTCTCTTTGAGCTCTGTGTTCTCCAGTTTCAGAGACTTGATTTCAGAGATGGCCTTAGTAAGGGCATCTCTGAGTCCCTGAATAACTGGGTCACTGGGGGGCTCAATGGGCCTTGGCAGCACTTGGGCCGGTTTGCACTGAATTGGCCAACATGCCTGAAAGACAGAGATACGTGGTTATGTGGATGTGTGTATGGATATGTTGTCTATTAATAATACAGTTAGTTTTTTGTTGACATTGGATACCCAGAGAAACACAACCTGTGCACTTATTGACACAGATGAATCTACTGTAGTCTAAGGACAGCACTTCTTTGATACCTCCTCAAGAGAGAGCAGAAACTTAAATGCAAAGACACATTATGATCTCCATTATGATCATCTTACCTGGTTTCTTTGGCGTGGCCTCCTGTCCATTCGGACACACTGAAGAGCCTCAGGTGGCAGTAAAGGTGCTATATACGGCATCTTCAGTAGATGTAGCTGAACTTAAGCTTGTTCTTTGTCTTTGTCACTCTAGGTTTTGCAGTCGCGATGTGCTTGTGCTCTGACCGGGTTGTGAAATGATCAAAAGAAGAGTCTTCTGGTGGTATCCAACTTGCTTCTCATGATGTCAAAGTTCCAGAATGTTCTTGATCAAAGGCCTTTGTCATTAAAGTTCTTAGCATTTTTTTAAAAATCATCGAGTTACAATTACAGAAAATATACAATTTATTCAATTTATATATTATTTATATTTATATATATATGTTATGTTTAATATGTTCAAAGTGAAGAAAAACACAGGTGGAGAAACAACAGTGGAGAGGACACAATGTGTCTCCTCTAATCAGTATCATGTAACATTTTCTGCACAGCCAGGGCCCACATGGTTAAAAACATACAACAAATTGATGAACACAAAACTTAAATGACATAAAAGTGCACACTACAATGCAGCTCTATACCTCAATGTTTGTTGAATGTTTTCCTTTCATACATGTCAAAGACAATATCAGTGGATATCAAATATCAAAAATCAGATTTCAAATATCTGCTTGTGGGTGACACTTTACGGTGTGTGGATAACCATTTAACAGTCATTTTTAGTCGTGTGGTGTGACACAGAAGATGCACTGGGCCTACTATATAATATGTAATATTACAGCGCAGCCCCACTGAACAATGCTGTAAAAAACTGGCCCAGCGTTGAACTTCATTGCTGACTCCTAGCATATATGAAGGAAGAAATGTTGGTAATAAGTCTTAGGATCTTGCATGTTTGTGTGCGGTTTTGACACTAGAAGGATGTTTTCACGTACATCTTCTGAAATGGAGAAGTTTCTCTGTGCTGCTCAATTTTATTCATCTGACACAATCAGTTGTGATGAGTTTTTTGACAGGACAACACAAGTGTAATGCATTAAATATCAGGAGGGGGTGCTTTTATTTTATCCTGATGATTTCAGCACTAGCAAACTCCAGGTACCAGTATCTGTTCAAATGTGAATAATGATGTCCTAACAACAGCTTTTCAGAGCTTTAATTTGTGCCCATAGCTAGGAAATTATTAAGTGGACCATGACATGGTCAGAGAGTCCCAGTGCAGCAGGGACCAAAATATTCTCCTCCCTGTCTAGGCATTTAATAAACTGTCTGCATTTGTGGAGTTTGTGACTGAGATTGTTACAGTCATCAAGGACAATAACTAAGAAGTCTGGTTTGTCTGCTCCCAAACACAGTATCTTTTCATCCTGCAGTGGAACATAAACACCAACCAGACTGAATGAAGAAAACTCAGTAGTAGAATAAAAAGGGTGTACAGTTCGAAAATGACTTCAGCTCAGGAGAATATTGTTACTCTGTTACCGTCACGGTAGACGGTTTATTTTGCTGTAAAGTTTTGTGTTATGATCTGTTATGAAGAGTTGGATCCAGAGCTGCAGTGCAAAGTCTGGTATCAATCCACACAGCCACATCTCTGTGAAATGGAAGATATAGAAAAGTCTCTGTCTTTCACCATCGGTAACTGAAGTTCATGCATTTTGTTGCACACAATGCTTGTGGGAAATAAATATTTCTGGTAATGTAAAGCCAGCAGAGACTTACAAGCACAGCAGCACATTTTCCTCCATTCTATTCATTCTAGCTACACGCCAGCATTATTTTTTTTATGAAGCAACCAAATGTTGTGGTCTCTAAAGCCCGGGTGCAGCATCTGAGCTGTTACCATCTGATCTGTTCACAAGTGTTCCTCATAGATCTCTACATCAATCAATCAACTGTGCATGTTGTTAACTCGGAAAGTTTTTCGTTTAGGGCAGCAGGGACGTCACATTGCGTCATCTTCTTTGTCGCTCTTTCGCGAGACAACGCATGTGTGGCTGGAGGTCTCTTTCCTCCGCGCCACTATATGGCACTGTGCTGTCAGAGCTACAGCGCATTGTTGGATGGGCACTGAGCAAGTGTATAGGGTATAGCACACCTTGATCTCTTTACTTGGCCTTCCAGTGGTGGCTGCAGCTGGCGTGACAGCGTGGCTTAATTGATGTGGCGACCTTTGTGTCACGAAACATCTTGAAACAGGTAAGACACGCTGCCATATCCTCATCAATTCATGTGCACAACATGCGGACTCCTTATTTGTCCTCCTCACCGCAGCACGGCTGATCACTCGTGTGGGGGGAGTGATTGCGTCACGGGGCTCTCATGTGTGGCACCGCAACTGCGTGGTGAGTCCTCCTCGTCCGTAATTCTTTTGCATGTAGTGTGGCTCCCTGCTCATTTTTATATATATAATGCTGCAGAGGGATTGTGCCGCTTGGCCCTCTCCGTCTCCTCTGGGGTCGCGCTGACGCTGCATCGTTTGGGTATGTATAGGTTTCATTTTTAGATTGCACAATTATCAGTCGGCATATTTTATATTAATAATAAATTTACTTGTTCACATTTTAGCTGCTCTGGGTAATTGCCAACCCTCCTCCTGTGGGTTTGTTAATCCTGGGCCATCTCTGCTGTTTTGGCTCTGCGGGGCTTGTGCGGTCCTGCGGAGCTCCTCTGTCTTGGCTCGGCGTGGCTTGTGTGGCTCTACCAAGCCCTCCTGTTCTGGCGTTAAGGGGTCGTTCAGGCTCTCCCTGGAGGTGTTATGAACGTTATTTCACGGGGCTCGTTCTAGTTCTGCAGAGCTCTCCGGTTTTAGCTCATTAGGTCTCTTTTCCTGTTGTATAATTATTTTGTTCTGTTTATGGTATTTTGGTTGTTTGTTTGTTTTGTTATATTTAGTAGGTTCTGTTTGTAGCGCCCTCTAGACGTTAGGTCTATTTTACCAAGGTGCGCTCCCCAAGTTCACTATGTCTTCTTAAAACCTCTTATTTAGTTAGCTAATTGATGCGATAAGGTAAGTACCATGTAACGCTTTGTTTATTACCAACTGTTATCTATTATGTTCTAACTGATTAAAGGGATTTGGTTTATAATAATAATAATAATAATTCTCCCTCTTAAGCACTCTTAGGTAGAACACAACTATAAACGACACCACTTATAATATGTAATGTTAAAGAAATAACCACAGGTAAGTATTAATTATTTACTTTAGTAAATATTAATCAACAATAACAATATTCACTTAATCAACAATAAATAAAATAAAATTAAAAATAACAATTCAACTGTGTATATTTGTTTTAAATGTCAGTTCCAATAAACACAAATATTGCTCCAATGTCCCCAGTTCACCATTCAATATCAACAAAATACTACACCTAGAGCCGACACTCTCTCTAATTAAATGAAAATAAAATGGGTACCCCTTTGGTCGTAGTATCGTTGCAGGCCTGAGACGTCGCTTGTGCAGGTGGCATCCTCTCTCCCGCTCTTCGTTCCCTCCAGCAGGTCTGACCACTCAGCGGCCAACGTTGGCTTCACTGATGGGAGGGCTGAGTTCTCAAGGTCTTTTCTGGCGTAGACCTCGCTCCGCCATGCTACTCTCTCCTGCTTCTCTCTCCTTCATCCCCTCATTGTCTCTCTTCCGGATCCTGACGACCTCTCACCTCACTCTCACATTAGTTTTCCCACGATAAGTAAAACTTAAACTAATATATATTTTCACTTTTAAATATCACTGTTACAATCTTCTCAAACAAAAATATGCACTTATTACAGAGAATAATAAAACGAAACAAAAACAAAGAAAATAAATAACAAGAGTGCTTTTCATTAAAATTATTTCTTTATCTTTTTAACAGGGTTACAACAGGGTTCCTGTGGCGGAACAGGATTGGCCCAAAACTGCCTTCTGCACACCTTTTGGCCTTTTTGAGTTTAACCGCATGCCTTTTGGCTTGTGTAACGCCCTGAGTACCTTCCAGTGGTTAATGCAGAGGATGTTTGGCGATCAGCAGCGTCAGTCCCTGCTACTTTATCTTGATGACATCATCGTCTATTAGTCTTCTGTTGAACACCTGCAACGGCTGGAGATGGTGCTTGATTGGCATAAAAGGGAAGGCCTTAAGGCAAAACTTGAGAAATGTGCATTCTTTCGGCAGGAGGTTGGTTATCTGGGCCATGTCATCTCAAGCCAGGGAGTTTCCACTGATCCAAAAAAAACTGAAGCAGTGGCTAACTGGCAGTGCCCACATCATGTGTCAGAGCTGCGTTCCTTTTGGAGTTTTGCCAGCTACTACCGCCGTTTTGTAGAGGGCTTTGCCAAGTTGGCTAGCCCTCTGCATCAGTTGGTGGCTAGGCTGGCAGGCACTAAGTCAAAGAGAGGGTCGGGTCAGGCGCTGGATGCTGTGTGGACATCTCAGTGTGAGGAAAGCTTTGAAGCATTGAAGTCTTGGCTTGTGTCAGCTCCAGTGCTGACCTATGCTGACTTTTCACACCCTTTCATTTTGGAGATCGACGCTAGCCATAGTGGCTTGGGGTTGTCCTTTCGCAGGAGACAGACAGCGGTGTGAGACCAGTGGCATATGCAAGCAGAGCCATTCTGCCAAGCTAGGGGCCACAGAGCACCGCTGGGCTCCACACCTTGCCGTCTTTGACTTTTCAATAAAGTATCGATCAGGCTGTAGCAACAGGAACGCTGATGCGCTGTCACGGCAGTATATCTCAGGTTCGCAAGCAGTTGCACTTAGCTTGCCGGGCACTGTGGTTCCCCTTAGCCTACAACAAGACCTACCTTCATCTTCCCATCAGGAGGCAATGGCATCTCAGTTCTTGGTCTCTGTCCTTCCCTTCCACTCTGTGTCTGATCTCCGTTCTTTGCAGGGAGACGACCCCCTTCATAAGGAGGTGTTGGTATTCTGGCGGCGGAATGCTCCACCTACTCCAGCTGAGAGGCGGCAGCTTTCCAAGCCAAGCCGCTGTTGAGCCAGTGGGATCGTCTGGTGGAGAAAGATGGTGTTCTCTTTCGCCAGGTGTTACGCTCAGATAGGGGAGAAGAGTCTCTTCAGCTCCTTTTGCCTGTAGTCCTTAAGCAGGACACTTACAGTTACATCAAGAGCATGGTCATCAGGGCACCGAGCGGACCACGGAGTTGGTTCGGCAGCGCTGTTATCGGCCAGGTATGTCTTCTGACATTAAGAGCTGGGTCCAACAGTGAGCGTTGCCAAGGACTCAGGTCATGTGCCCCACAGTTTTATGGGTCATTTGCTTGCTTCACACCCCAATGAGATGCTGGCAATTGACTTTACACTGCTGGAGCCTTCCCGAAGTGAATTTGAAAATGTCCTGGTCATGACGGATGTGTTCAGCAAGTTCACAGTAGCGGTTCCTACACGGGACCAACGGGCCTCCACTGTGGCCCAGGTTTTGATATGTGAGTGGTTCTACAAGTTTGGCATTCCGAGTCGTCTGCACTCAGACCAAGGACGCAGCTTTGAGAGTTCTCTTATTGAACAGCTTTGCTACAGTGCTACAGTACTGTGCGGTCAGAGCTATGGCGCATTGTTGGATGGGCAGTGCTGAGCCAGTGTATATTAACTCAGGTATAGCACACCTTGATCTCTTTACTTGGCCTTCCAGTGGTGGCTGCAGCTGGCGTGACAGCGTGGCTTAATTGACGTGGCGGCCTTTGTGTCACGAAACATCTTGAAACAGGTAAGACACGCTGCCATCTCCTCATCCATTCATGTGCACAACATGCGGACACCTTATTTGTCCTCCTCACCGCAGCACGGCTGATCACTTGTGTGGGGGGAGTGATTGCGTCACGGGGCTCTCATGTGTGGCACCGCAACTGCGTGGTGAGACCGCCTCATCCGTAATTCTGCATGTAGTGTGGCTCCGTGCTCATTTTTATATATGTAATGCTGCAGAGGGATTGTGCCGCTTGGCCCTCTGCGTCTCCTCTGGGATCGCGCTGACGCTGAATCGTTTGGGTATGTATGGGTTTCATTTTTAGATTACAAAATTCAATCAATCGGCATATTTTATATTATTAATAAATGTACTAAGTGTTCACATTTTAGCTGCTCTGGGTAATTGCCAACCCTCCTGTGGGTTTATTAATCCCTGGGCCAGCTCTGCTGTTTTGGCTCTGCATGGGGCTTGTGCGGTCCTGCGTGTGAGCTCCTCTGTCTTGGCTCGGCGTGGCTTGTGTAGCTCTACCGAGGCAGCATCCCCTTCCCTGGTGGTGGTCTTCTTCTTCACGAGTGCTTTATTTGGTGTACAGTGCACGGGTGGTTTGGTTTGTGAGTTTCTCCCCTTTTTCGTTAATTCTGCTTGTGCTCAGCCCCAGCCCTATATTTTTATTTAATCTTGCTCATTCATTAATTTTATAGACACTTGATTGTTTTGCTTTTAATTATTTCTGTTAAATAAAATAGTTTCTTTGGTAAACTGAAACTGTCTCTGCCCTGTGGTGTAAATGAAACCTGTGTGCCTAACCATTAAAAGCTTTGGGTTAGAAAATTTCCCGGGGGTGAAATTCCCCTGGGTGGAGTTGTCGCAACAAACCTTAGATTTCTCCCTTCAACTGTATGCCGCTCGCCGTCATGCGCCGTCTCGCCGCACTTACATGGATCCACGAATCTAACGACACAGAATAGCGACCCCATTTCACGTGTGTCTACATTGAAACGACATCTTCATTTTGTGAAAACCCAGTTTACAAAGTTCAGACTGTCAGGTTTGTCTTGTAAAATGTATTGTAAAAATATGTCTTGTAAAAATATAAAATTCACCTGTACTCAATTTCAACGATTTTAGAGCACAACATTCCCAATTATTAAAGACATTTACAGTGCAGTTGGCTTTTCTGAATAGCTGCAAGATTAATATGACTTACATCTGATGCAACTTATGTTTCTGAGGATGTATAGCAAATTCCTCTCCTCAATATAGCATAAATGTGAACTGAAACATTACACCAACTGCCATCTCTCAAACCAACTTTCACAATTTTCTATAAATCATCCTATCTGTTAAAGGGTATTCTATATTAAAAAATTGGAACAGGTGTCAGGTTCAAAAAGTTTCATCATCATGGATATATCTGCAGAACAACAAAAAACACACACGGAAGCACTCTGCGGCATTAAATACACAAAACATTCATAAGTATTTCCTTGCTATTTAAGAAGTCAAAGACATGATTGTTGGTAATTTAATTTACCCATCCTTGGTTTGAGACACTGGGAGATATAGTCACTGTGTAATGTAAGATAAGATAAGATAAGATCTTTTATTGATCCCACAGTGGGGAAATTCCACTGTTACAGCAGCTCAAAACAAGTAAAAGAGACATTAAATAATAGACGAAAAAAAACACACAAGACACAAAAAACAGTATTTACAATAAATAGTGAACAAGATGTATGCAGTAATATTAATATTATCATACTATCAACATTGGGCAGGTATCTGAAGTACTGTTTTTTTCATGAGTAGCTAAATCAGTATGGGATGCTTTGTGTATATAAAGTTATGCATCTGAAATGTCTGGCTTTCATCATATTCTGTGACTTGAGGAGACACTTTTGTTGTCTTGCTACAGTAAATGTTTTTTTTATCATTCTTTATCAAACTTTAAATTGTGCCACTGTAATATTTAGACAAGGTAACACATTTTTGTTATTTTTGTTGAACAAAAATGTGACTTCTATTTTAAGACATTAGTTAGGAAAATGTTGACATACAAAGTTCAGAGACCCTTTGGGTCAAATAATACAGAATGCTGACCCCCCTGTTGCTGGAGAGCTTATTATCCAAGATATTCATTTAACTTCATTTACCTCAGTTGCTGAACCCCAGTGATTCGAGGCATGAGAGGGGCTCCCATGTATTCTTCTATTTTGTCCCACTGAAAAGATGGGGATAAGACACAAATAAAAATGAGTAAAGTTATGTTCTTACTTTGAGATAATGGCCCAATTATATACTGCACTGCTGCAATAAATGGGCTGTTAAAGTCTATCCTTATAAAAAAGACTATACCTCTATAGAAATCTATTTGAATTCCTTGTAAATACCACGTTTAACTGGTGCAATAATTAATCAACATTTGGACCTGCTACTATTACTTTCAGTAAAGGGAAGCACCCTGCCAAACTGAAATCAGCTTCTCATCAAGCATGAGGCCAGAAAGGATTTTATTTTGTGCCTCTAGCACCACCATGACTTTTTAAGGGAAATGTCTCAATAACAACTGAATGGACATAGCAGACATTCTTGTCCCTCTTAGGAATGATGATCACTTTTCATCTAACACCATCATCAGGTCAAAATTGAATACCAAATATCTGCAAAACTAATGACATTCACATGCCTCAGCTACGCCTACAGTAACACTGTGTTTAGTGTTAATTAGCAAATGCTGACCTGCTGACACACAACGTTCAGGTGCTGAACATTGTAGACATTATACCGCTAAACATCATCATGCAACTATTGTTACTATGAGTAGGTTAGCATGATGATGTTAACTCAAAGCATTACTGCTCATTAGTCTGTTAAAAGTGTATTTCCATGAAACCAGGTAGAAAGAGGTTATACACTTGTAAAACAGGTTAATACAAGTTAAGATAGGAGACGCGAACCGCTCTCTTCTCCTCCGGATCTCCGTCTGACCTCACAGGACGGAAGCGCCCCTGATCTGGGGACCAGTGAGACTCATTGGTTCCGCTCTCCGATTTCCTAATTAACTTCTAGTATTAATATAAATCGCTTATAATAATGAATAAAAAAAGAAATTCTGATTTAGTTTTGAGTGTATCACACACTGGCTAACCATTGACTGTAGAAAAGCACAGATGCAGCAAGATTTGTCAGGCTATGACTGTTTGATTCAGACATCAGCTCTTTAAATCCTAACATGTTGTGGTGTTTGTACAGATTGTTTTTAGCATTCAGATTGGGAGGTTTTCTGTCCTTGCGGCTAAGCCGGCCAGTTGGAGAGATTTACGGCGATCTACCAGGCTGCTCCTCTGAGGCTCTTCCACTGACCCACAGCTCTCAAGGACAAAAATATGTCACTGGGTAAGGCAGCCAAGCACTTGGGTGCAAACATTAGTAACTATTCCGACAGAATCCCAGTCACATTTTGTCTCATTCCAGCGAGTAGAAACGTATTCACTTTTTGTCAGTTTCAAAGAAGCAAAGGCCCAATCACCATTTGTCAGTGTTAGCCGGTAACACCATTTGTGTTACCGGCTAATACCATCCAAAAGCAGCGCCGTACCATTTATTTGCTTCCACATGACTTGTAAAAAAATAAAACCCAATCCTGCCCTCTGTGGATTAGCATCCATCTAATCATCTGCACAGTTTGTAATTCATACAGAGCCACATCCTCAGTAATAACCCGTCTAATGGCTACCTTTGGGTCAGGGTGCTGCTCCACACATTACTATTGCTCCAGCTAATCAGGCAGGGAAGCTCTCATTAGCCTCAGGATCCCAACATCAGTGATCACTGAGCATTAAAATCCCATCAGTCACATAATAAATCACATCATCTTACAGTGGAGAATCAGAGCCGTTAGTCTCAGAGTAGGAGTCACATGCATGATTATGCATGGCTGGATGCAAGCATGTGGACACAGAATCATACACTTTCATCCACACAATAAGATTTTCAGATCAGGGCAGCAGTGGTACAAGAAAGGCTGGTTAAATTAGCAGGTGAATTAGTTGGTATACAATTTGACATAATACATTTCATTACATTACAATACATTATTAACCTGATGATGGAGATAGATAAATAATTTAGGGTTTGTCAATCCATCCAACTGTCTTAAAATAAGAGCTCATGTATATGTTGATGAGATATTTTACAGAATAAGTGAAAATTTGGAAAGGCAGGTGGCACTAGTAGAAAAGTCAGTGGTTCACCATAATCAGTAGGAGTTATCATCTGGGGAACATAAAGGTCAGCATCAAATTTCATGGAAATCTGTTCACTGTTGTGATATTGTGGTCTGGACACAGTGTGGCTAAAAACCGTGTTGGCTTCATTCATTTTAAGTCTTTACCAGCTACTGTTATTTGGTGCAGGTAATGTCCATCCTGCAAACTCTCATTCCACTGCTCCATGAAAGCAGTTCCAGTCGGGCCACTAGCTTCAAAATGAGGGTTTGTTTTTCTCACGTTGAGTCAGTGACGGGTTGATGCTCACTTGATGTAGACAGAATACAGCGATTCAGTGAAACAAGTGATCGTAGACTTTACAGACAAAACTTAAAGACCCAGTTAGACCACTGCTGACCACTGAACTCCACTGCTGTCTAGAAAGTCTAGTGACTCTGCCATTATTAACTAACTCAATTCAAGCAAGTGTAATCGGAGGAGAAGTTCTGCCTTAAATTCTGCCTCCACATTAAGGCATGTAAAAAAATGAACTGATGGTCCTGTCAAACATCAGGTCCCCTCTGCATGATTAAAGCCCTGAGGGAACTCAGTGGGTTCAAGGGTGGCATTTTATGAAGATCATCCACTGCAGTTTCATTATGGATGTAAATTCCAAGGTGTCATTTAGCTTTGGGCCAGCCAGAGGAAATGTGCTGCCGCTGTAGTATGATCTGTACTGCTGGCAAATTCATCAAACCCACAGAGCCGTCCAGCTGACGTCAGGTTTAAACAACCGCTGCAGCATTTGTAGGTGGAGGTCAAACATATGAAAAAATATTTATCGGCAGTATATCTGAAAACTATCAGACACTCTTAAAGCACATCCTCACGTGTGTGAACGTGTGAGTCAGGCTTCCAGTTTTGTCTATTTGGCGGGTGGAAAAACACCCTGCCTCTGTTCACTCAGACCCTACACACAAGTAAAAGTCTTTCCAACTGAAGCACTTTGAGTCCTGCACAGACACTTTTGGTCCTACTGACTGCGGTGATCCCGACTCATCTGCAGCACATTCATTTAAATGAGGCCACACTGACACTTACTCCACTGACTACTTGATGATGATGTCATGGTGACAGCATAACCTCTGAGACTGACCTCAGCAAGTTTATGATATGCAATTGTTTGTTTATTTATATCTATTAAATAATTATATAGCTGTGGGCGGAATTTATTTGTTTATGTTTTATTTTTAATATTGGGGTAAGGGGTATGGGGATGGGTGGGGGGTATGGGAGAGGGGTGGGGGCAGTAGGGGTAAGGGGGTGGGTGGGGTTGGTATGGGGGTAAGGGGTAGGATTAAAAGGTGGGATTATGGGGGTGGGGCTTGGTATGGGGGGGGTAAGGGGTGGGGTATGAGTGGGGTTTATGGGGGAAGGTGTGGGGTATCAGGGGGGGTAAGGGGTAGGAGTGGGGTTTATGGGGGGTGGGGGTTGGCATCAGGGGGTTATCAGGGGTAGGAGTGGGGTTTATGGGGGGTGGGGGTTGGCATCAGAGGTTAAGGGGTAGGAGTGGGGTTTATGGGTGGATGAAGGTTATCTTCTGTAGAGAAGGAAGGGGATGGAGTAGGAGCTGGAGATGCATAAGTGGTAGGAGGGGGGGTCAGCGAAGTGGGTAAGGGTGAGGCAGGAAAGGTGTAAGGGCTTCCTCCTCCTTTCAGGGAGCTCTTTTCTTTTTTCTTTTTCTTTTCTTTGTCTTTGTTTTTTGCACTTCTTTTTCAATCAGTGCTTTCTCTTCCCTTTCCATCTTTTCTTTATCCTTCTTTTCACTGTCCCCCTCTTTATTTTCCTCCTGCTCCTTGTCAATTTTTGTCTCCTCCTCCTCTTTCTCAGCTTTTGCCTCCAGCTGCCTCTGCTCGTTGCTGTTGTTGAGCTCCTGAAAAGAAAGAAACAGTATATTGTTATGGCACATGTACAAAGCTGATTCAGAACATAAAACCCGCTGCAGATGTGAGAATCCAACACGTTATTATTGGATTCTCAAATTTTTCTGAAGTTAAACAATGAGTTTAGACAATATACCTGCAGCTGGAGGTCTTTGGTGATGATGTTAGCCTCCAGAGCCTCAATCTTGCTCCTCCACTTCAGCTCATGCTGTGCATGTTCGTTCTCCATTATGGTGAGGCGATGCAGAGTTTCCAAGTGTGCCTTGGACCTCATTTCCCTTTTCTTTTGTTCCCTTTTGAGGAGCTCATCTTTTTCCTTGAGCTTTTCTTGCAGATTGATGACCTGTACCAGCTGGTGGTCTTTGGTGATGATGTTGGCCTCCAGAGCCTCAATCTTGCTCCTCAACTTCAGTTCATGCTGCACATGTTCTTTTTGTTTTATCGTGAGGTGATGCAGTGTTTCCAAGTGTGCCTTGGACCTCATTTGCCTTTTCTTCTGTTCCCTTTTAAGGAGCTCATCTTTTTTCCTGAGCTCCTCCTGCAGATTGATGACCTGTACATGTTGTTCATGGTACAGGCCAATCTTCTCTTTGAGCTCTGTGTTCTCCAGTTTCAGAGACTTGATTTCAGAGATGGCCTTAGTAAGGGCATCTCTGAGTCCCTGAATAACTGGGTCACTGGGGGGCTCAATGGGCCTTGGCGGCACTTGGGCCGGCTTGCACTGCATTGGCCAACATGCCTGAAAGACAGAGATACGTGGTTATGTGGATGTGTGTATGGATGTGTTGTCCATTAATAATACAGTTAGTTTTTTGTTGACATTGGATACCCAGAGAAACACAACCTGTGCACTTATTGACACAGATGAATCTACTGTAGTCTAAGGACAGCACTTCTTTGATACCTCCTCAAGAGAGAGCAGAAACTTAAATGCAAAGACACATTATGATCTCCATTATGATCATCTTACCTGGTTTCTTTGGCGTGGCCTCCTGTCCATTCGGACACACTGAAGAGCCTCAGGTGGCAGTAAAGGTGCTATATACGGCATCTTCAGTAGATGTAGCTGAACTTAAGCTTGTTCTTTGTCTTTGTCACTCTAGGTTTTGCAGTCGCGATGTGCTTGTGCTCTGACCGGGTTGTGAAATGATCAAAAGAAGAGTCTTCTGGTGGTATCCAACTTGCTTCTCATGATGTCAAAGTTCCAGAATGTTCTTGATCAAAGGCCTTTGTCATTAAAGTTCTTAGCATTTTTTTAAAAATCATCAAGTTACAATTACAGAAAATATACAATTTATTCAATTTATATATTATTTATATTTATATATATATGTTATGTTTAATATGTTCAAAGTGAAGAAAAACACAGGTGGAGAAACAACAGTGGAGAGGACACAATGTGTCTCCTCTAATCAGTATCATGTAACATTTTCTGCACAGCCAGGGCCCACATGGTTAAAAACATACAACAAATTGATGAACACAAAACGTAAATGACATAAAAGTGCACACTACAATGCAGCTCTATACCTCAATGTTTGTTGAATGTTTTCCTTTCATACATGTCAAAGACAATATCAGTGGATATCAAATATCAAAAATCAGATTTCAAATATCTGCTTGTGGGTGACACTTTACGGTGTGTGGATAACCATTTAACAGTCATTTTTAGTCGTGTGGTGTGACACAGAAGATGCACTGGGCCTACTATATAATATGTAATATTACAGCGCAGCCCCACTGAACAATGCTGTAAAAAACTGGCCCAGCGTTGAACTTCATTGCTGACTCCTAGCATATATGAAGGAAGAAATGTTGGTAATAAGTCTTAGGATCTTGCATGTTTGTGTGCGGTTTTGACACTAGAAGGATGTTTTCACGTACATCTTCTGAAATGGAGAAGTTTCTCTGTGCTGCTCAATTTTATTCATCTGACACAATCAGTTGTGATGAGTTTTTTGACAGGACAACAAGTGTAATGCCTTAGATATCAGGACGGGGTGCTTTTATTTTATCCTGATGATTTCAGCACTAGCAAACTCCAGGTACTAGTATCTGTTCAAATGTGAATAATGATGTCCTAACAGCAGCTTTTCAGAGCTTTAATTTGTGCCCATAGCCAGGAAATTATTAAGTGGACCATGACATGGTCAGAGAGTCCCAGTGCAGCAGGGACCAAAATATTCTCCTCCCTGTCTAGGCATTTAATAAACTGTCTGCATTTGTGGAGTTTGTGACTGAGATTGTTACAGTCATCAAGGACAATAACTAAGAAGTCTGGTTTGACTGCTCCAAACACAGTATCTTGTCATCCTGCAGTGGAACATAAACACCAACCAGACTGAATGAAGAAAACTCAGTAGTAGAATAAAAAGGGTGTACAATTTGTGAAAAATGACTTCAGCTCAGGAGAATATTGTTATTCTGTTACTGTCACAGTAGACAGTTTATTTTGCTGTAAAGTTTTGTGTTATGATCTGTTCTGAAGAGTTGGATCCAGAGCTGCAGTGCAAAGTCTGGTATCAATCCACACAGCCACATCTCTGTGAAATGGAAGATATAGAAATATCTCTGTCTTTCACCATCGGTAACTGAAGTTTATGCAGTTTGTTGCACTGCGAATGCATGTGGGAAAGAATCAGAATCATACACTTTCATCCACACAATAAGAGTTTCAGATCAGGGCCGCAGTGGTTCAAGAAAGGTTAGTTAAATTAGTAGGTGAATTAGTTGGTATAGAATTTGACATAATACATTACATTACATTATTAACCTGATGATGGAGATAGATGAATTGTTTAGGGTTTGTCAATCCATCCAACTCTTAAATAAGAACTCATGTATATGTTGAGATATTTTACAGGATAAGTAAAAATTTGGAAAGGCAGGTGGCACTAGTAGAAAAGTCAGTGGTTCACCATAATCAGTAGGAGTTATCATCTGGGGAACATAAAGGTCAGCATCAAATTTCATGGAAATCTGTTCACTGTTGTGATATTGTGGTCTGGACATAGCGTGGCTAAAAACAGTGTTTGCTTCATTCATTTTAAGTCATTACCAGCTATTGTTATTTGGTGCAGGTAATGTCCATCCTGCAAACTCTCATTCCACTGCTCCATGAAAGCAGTTCCAATCGGACCACTAGCTTCAAAATGAGGGTTTGTTTTTCTCACGTTGAGTCAGTGACGGGTTGATGCTCACTTGATGTAGACAGAATACAGCAATTCAGTGAAACGAGTGATTGTAGACTTTACAGACAAAACTCAAAGACCCAGTTTGACCACTCTTTCTGAAATGGCACTCCATGCATCAGCACTGCCACAAGAGCTCTGGGAACTCCACTGCTATCAAGAAAGTCTAGTGACTCTGCCATTATTAACTAACTCAATTAAAGCAAGTGTAATTGGAGGAGATCTTCTGCCTTAAATTCTGCCTCCACATTAAGGCATGTAAAATAATGAACTGGCATCAGGTCCCCTCTGCATGATTAAAGCCACGAGGGAACTCCGTGGGTTCAAGGGTGGCATTTTATGAAGATCATCCACTGCAGTTTCATTACGGATGTAAATTCCAAGGTGTCATTTAGCTTTGGGCCAGCCAGAGGAAATGTGCTGCCGCTGTGGTATGATCTGTGCTGCTGGCAAATTCATCAAACCCACAGAGCCGTCCAGCCGACGTCAGGTTTAAACAGCCGCTGCAGCATTTGTAGGTGGAGGTTAAACATATGAAAAAATATGTATCTGCAGTATATCTGAAAACTATCAGACGCTCTTAAATCACATCCTCACGTGTGTGAATGTGTGAGTCAGGCTTCCAGTTTTGTCTATCTGACGGGTGGAACAACCAGCGATTAGGTTTCCTGCTGTTGCTGAGTGAAAACATTCAAACTCAGAAGCTCCCAGAGGAATCCTGAACCACACAAGCGCTAAAACATTCGCAGTAGCTCACTGCACAGCACTCATCTACAACCTGCAGGTACCCATTCATGGCCTTTGTCTGTCTGCGGTTCTGCAGACTCCTGTTTTTTTTTTTTTATGTTTATGAAATGCTTACATGATTTTTGTAATTGAATCTCATTTAAAGAATTTAAATTTCCCAGAAAAAAAGAGACTCTGGAGTTTTTTAACAGGAAATTGCTCTGCAAAATGGGGAAAAAGATTTTATTTATTTGAAATGTCTAATAGCTACAGTAATGGGAAGCCTGCAGCCACTTGCCGTGGAGAGAATGACCTGCAGTGAGTCAGAACAATGTTGGGATTAGTTCAAGTTTGTGGAATGGGGAGTTGGCAAAGTGTGGGAAATACTTGATGAAGTTGTAATAGAACGAAAGAGAGTCATTACTGTCAAGTCAGTGCAATTCACGTCAGGTTTAGGAGGAATGGAAAAAGAAATTAAGGTAAGACAGCACCTATTTCTTTAAATTTAGGTGGTTTCACATGACAACAAACTTTGCCAGAAGAAGTCATATTCTGTTCCTTATTTATTCCAATGTGAAGTTGATGAGATAATCAGTTCATTCAGACATGCAGGTAATTCCTTAAACAGAGATCAGTAAATCTCTATGTGATGAGTGTGACAACACAGTAAAATACAGCAGATGAAGGCGCCGTGGCTGCGTTTCCTCCCATAAATCTGCCTTCTCTGTGTTTCGCTTTGAAAAGCCCCACTGACCCACCATGGCCGCTGCTTATAGTGGCGAGGAAGTCACATTTCACTGCTGCTGCTGCCTTGTAGCAACAAATTATCCAGCGAGCCTGTTGGACGGCACTGACAATACGGATGTGATTTAAGGGGGTTCTGATTTACAGGTCAGAGAAGCAGGGCTGTGGCAAGGATTTCTGGGGTCCAAAGCAGAGGTCCTGAAGTAGGGTTCATATCCTGTATACATCCCAAAACACACAAACACATTACAGGCACTTGTCTTATTTTTCTTATGGATGGATGTCCAGTTGTTTAATATAAATCAAATAGACTGGACATCGTGAAATAAATATTTAAATATTGACATTATTAAACTGTGTAAAACATAAAGCTGAAGCATTCAATTTTGAAAACCTGTTTAAAATTATTTTAAAAGCCTTTCACAAAGTGTTATTGCATCATTCTTACACAAGATTCAGTTCACAACTTTAGTAGTATTTTTATTTAATTGTGCACATTCATTCCTTGTCAAAAATCTGTTTTGAATTCACAACATTTCCCGAATGACACTTTGATTTCATATCACAACTATGTGAAAATGTGAATATTGTCCTCCACCCCACCTTTCAGCCAATCACATGCTCCCAGCATCTTAAATTATCATGTTACTGATGTTCACCAAATAGCTCCTTTTACTTAGCAACATTTTGACAGTAAAGAAAGACACACAACTCTACTTATGTCTATATTTTTTAGGTTGTGTCCAAAATCACCCCTTATTTATTACTTAGTGCTTTCTATGAACTGCCCGCAAGTGTGTAAATTAATGCACTGCTCAGTAACAATGATACAAAGGATGGTGGGTCCCATTGAGAATGTCTCCTGCACTGACTGCTGCTGCAGTGTGTATGTGTGAAGTGAGAAGGAGCAGCTCTTTGGAGTAACTGAATGAGTGTGTGCGCGTGTGTGCAAAAGTGCGTGTGTAGACAGAGGAACTAGACTGCAGAGAAACACAGACACAACTATCTGCCACCTTTTCAGTTCCGTACTGAACCTTGAAAACTGAAGCCAGAAAACAGAGACTCATCAGTTTGGTGGCTTGTTTTCACTTTTGAAAGTGCACATGAGAATAAAGAATAAACTTCTCTGATTGTGCTGTTACCCAATATAACATCACACTTACAGTTTCTATGACTACTGCATCCAAACTGCATTTCTGAAGCGAATCTTAATGACCACACAGTAAAAGTAAATAATTGTACCACGCATTGTTCATGCCAGCGTCACTTTTTTAAAACATTTTTTTAAAGAAAATGTTGCTGAAATAGTAACCTGTATAATATATTACTGGTGCAAAACAGAACAGAAAATAAAGCATTTCATGTCATTACAATTGTAATGCATTTACAGTCTGGGGCTTACATTACCCACAATGCAACTCCACCACTGACAGTTCAGTCAGACATTTAGGTGTCAAGTAGCGATTAAAGTAGCCTCAAGCAGAGATGGGGAGTGAGCTACAGAGGTCTGATAAGCTCAGTTCTATTTCACTCCACACCCCCAGTTTTTCTTCATTTTCAGACCTGTAGTTTTCAGCAAATGCTGACATGACAAAATGACATCACTCAAGGCAATTATACAGTGTTGCATGAAGGGATTATGTGAATCATTCCAATCCAAATTGGGGATTATTCATTAAATGAAAACGGTTCACTGAGTTCATGAATCAAAACACATGTTCCTGCTCAGCCTATTGACTTTCCATTGCAATGACATGCAAACTGACACAGTCAGCTTTTTAGGTTGTGAGAAGGTTTTATAAATATTTTATAGATACGAAACTCCCAGGTAATAAAGATTAATAATACAAAGAGAACTGTTTGCAGTCGGAGGTGCCCTGTGAATAGTTTTACAGGACTCTCTTATAAAATGGTAGTTAATGGGGAAATGCTTTACCATGAGCGGCCACTGAAAATTGGCAGCAAGGCTGAGTGGTGGCTCCATCTCCAACTCTCTTATACAGTTACGATATAATGTTTCATGTATCCAACATTTGCTAATATTCCCTGAGCACAAAGTATAGTGAAGTGTCAGTAGATTTGTAGGTATTTGGTCATAAGTAGACAGATGCTGGCTTGATGATATGCTAGATTTAAAGTTAAAGGTACAAGATACAGACACATACCTCTACTGGGTTATAGATGATACATACCTTTAAAAAAGAGGTTCAGTCCAAAAAACACTACTGACATGCCCATATGTACCATAAAACAATTTATGGTTGCTCTACTTGTTCCACATGTCCCATGGTAAAAGAAGGGGGACCATAACCACAGTCCTCATTGTATACCAAAATACATTTTTTATTTTAGATGAAGCAATTATGTGGTTTCAGTAGTATAAATTAGACAATTAAAGTGGGAATCTTAAAAAAAAAGTGTAAGTCATTTTCATCCAACCTTTCTCGTTGTGTCCCTGGACAGTGACTCTATACAGAGCTGCAGTAATGGGATATTAACACAAATCCGGTATTTTAACAAGATTGTAACTTAGGAGAGTAGCCACTTGATTTGATATTTAACTGCTAGAGCTTACAAACCTCAGAATGGGGACCGTGGACTTGGTCTCCTAATTCTTCCATTACAGTAGGAGATGGCTCCCTGGCCAGTGTGGATAGGAGGAATGATTTCAGTGACTAATAACTCTATCTATGTAAAGTGCACATGGGGAAAAAATTACCTTTTTCACGGCAGACATTTTGGCTCGTCGTAGCTGGAATGGAGCCATGAGTAATATTATTGTTCTACCTGTGGTTTTCCTGCTGTGACAGGTCAGAAGAAGACACAGTGCAAGAACTGTGGCAGGTTCACATCTGGATCTGTGATAGTCATTGCAACACAAGTGGCTAAACACTACTATGGCTACTATTTATCCACTGGCTAAATTACTAAATAGATTGATTTTTTTTTTATCCCACATGGACTTATATTTTTTTTCCCACTAGATTTGTTTTCTTCAGAGGTAATTTATTTTAGCCTAATTGCTTATCTTTCCTCTCCTGATATAACAGTAAGAACAGAGCTCAGAACTTATTCTGGAAGATTTGTTTTCAGAAATTAGTTTTTTTTTTTTTTACTAACTTTATTTAATGAGAGTGTTAATGCTTTTTTTTCACCTTTACATCAGATTGACAGATTCCTGTTGTATTCTCTCACCCTAGGTCAGATCTCTATGACCACACAGATACACTACATACCTTCTTACAACCCACTGATCTTTGATAATCCTCACTCCAGCTAAACCCCTCCACCTCTTCTCTGTATATTCTCTGTAAGTGTGTGCCTGCATGCTGCTGTGTGGTAAGTAAATATAAGGAGATAAGAGCCTGCCCTCAGGAGCGTCTGATTGAGATGGGGTGATGCCAGAAACATTATAATTCAGTCTGGCACACTGAGGTCCGGAGATAAGATAATCCTGGACACAAGCAGGTGTAACTGCGGAGGCAAACACAGCTTAACAAGCTGACTTCCCTTGGCGCTCGTCCTCAGAGGAATCCCTGTCTCTGAATACTCAAGTGGATTTTTTTGTGAAATATAGGGGGGACGGCATGACTAATGACATTATTTGTATGGGTTATGATAACCTTCTTACCACGGGACATGCTGCAAAGTTTATTGGGCCATGGAAGGCAGAGGAGTGTTCAGACGATTTGGTCTCCACCAATTCCTGTTTCTGTTTCTTTAGCCACCAAACCATGTTCAGCAGCTAGTTTCTAACTTTGGCTAACTCAGTCATTTTCTGTTAGTGATAATTACCTGTTAGTTTGTCTCTGAGAGCGATGGCCCCCTTTCACTTCTGACTGCAAGGTGCTACATTCACTTGACACATAGTGACTTGTTCCATTATGACTGTAAAAATATTGATTCGCTGCTTTAAAGGGCAACACACAATGATCAACACTTCTGTAAATGTGTCAGCATTAGGCAGTCAGCTATTTTTTACTTTCAGCCTGTTATTGAAAACCAGTAAAGTGAAATAAGTGGTGAAATAAAAAAAAATCCTTCCGTTTATTCTTCGTTTATTTATTCTTATAGTTTAAAGCTTGTTTTTTCCACCTCAGCTTGGCCATCCTGAGATTTTGTTTACAACCTGTGGATTTTGCCCTTTTAACTTCTTTTTAAGAAGCCGTTCCCAATCCCAAATCTCTGTTATTAACTTAGTGGATACAATGCCTGTCTATCCAAATTACTAACATGTTTTCCTTTGCAGCCTTTTCAGTGTAAATTGTGCAGCATATAAACAATACAAGCTGCTGGTTGCCTTCCGTGTTATTATCCTGTCGGTCAGAAGTGAAGAGCTAGATGTCACAAAAGCTTCTCCAGCTACATGAACACAAATATGAAATCATCCTTTGTTGTCCTCAAAGTCTGTCCCAGTTTTACAAACAATTTGGCTCTCTGTCGACGAATGTCAAACCTGCAGTCAGTGATCTTTAATTAAAAAAAACAGGTTGTTTTCAGGTATTTTCTCTCTAAACCTGATCTCAGGAAGATCATACATGCTTTTGTATCATGTTGATTACATTATTGTAATTCATTGTGTTCATGGTTGAGACAATAAATGTTCTCGTGAACAAAAAAGATGCAAAAAGGAGCTGCTCAGTTTTTAACAAATGCTTGAAGACAAGATTATCACTGTTTCCCAGTCAGTTTTAGAAATAATTTTAAGATTTCAGAGTTTATCTTCATTAAAACACATATTGTTGAAATGCTGTTCTCCTGCCAGAGTGCAGCCTCACATCCTCAGGCAGGGCTCTGCTGTCTCTTAATAGGGCCACAGATCAAAGCTAAAGGTGATGGGGCTTTCACAGTCAGGACACCTCAGCTCTGGAGCTCCCTGCCTGAAGATGCCAGACTGCAGAGTTATCGTCATTTAAATAATTAAAAAAGCTTTTTGTCACTGTTAGCACACTGTCTGATTTCCAACATGCCTTGTGTTTTTATTTCCATATTAATACTGTTTTTATCCTATATTATTGCTGGGTATTTTCTCCCAGTTAGTTTTTTATTTTTCATTTATTAATTATCTTTATTTGCCTCATCACATCCCTGACATGTTTTAATCCTGCATCAACCATGTAAAGCACTTTGTAACTTTGCTTTTCAAAGTGTGGTATGAATAAAGTTTATTATCTTTTTTTTGGTGGTTTTGGTATAAGCACACACCATAATTGGTGTTTTCACAGGATCTGGGTCATCTACCGCAGAACGTTCCATGTATTTTCTCCGTCAAAAGCTTTATGCTGCTAAAGACTAAAACATATGTGTAGGTTGGTGGAAACGACGCGTGTGGCTTGTCTAGTCTCTACAAGTTTAAGTCTCCAGGTTTGTCCCAAGCCTAAAGATAGGAGAGCAGCCGTGCAGTAAATATTCATATTATACTTTCATACTTCTGGATGTAGTGCAGCCCTGTCAAACAGTTCAGGGTTACAAGCTTTGATCAGGGACATCTTGACAGTAGCCACTGAAGGGGGGGAGGAAAGAACTCGTCATTTATTTCCCCCACCAGCCAAAGCCTCAAGGCTATGTCGTTTGGATTGTTGAAGTTCACCTCCATTTGTCTGCACACACAAATGTGTACTTTAGTTACACATGTGAGGGAATAGATAATAGACCTGGGTACATGTATTCTGGTATGTATCTGATCACTGATTTTAAGCAGCTCATTCGGGGTGTAGCTGAATGTTTTCTCTCCTCCACTGGGGATCGGTTGTCAGTATCACTTAATGAAGTATAACATTGAGGTTTTTCTTATTTCATTTCTTTACTTTCAGGTCTATAGTGAAAACACAACCCTCGGTGGATGTGGAGGTGTTGAACCAGACAAACAGCAACCAAACTTAGGTCCAGTGAATGTAATTGCATTCATCAGATGTTTTCTATTTTTGTGTATTTTATCCTTCCGGCTCGCTAAGTGGCCTGGACATCATGCATTGTCCTGAAACGCTCATCAGCAGTGGACCCTCGGGATGCCAGTTAAGAGACTGCACTCAGTAAAGAGAGAGGGGAGCACTCAGCACTTTGTGCTATAAATACAAATACACTTTGCATGATGTGAATTTCGCTGTTCACTTCTGTTTTGCTGATGGCTCAGGCTGTCTGTGCAGGCTTATTCGGCTGCAGTTTTCCACCTGGTCATAATATAAACTCTGAATACATTAACACATTTATCACGTTAAACTACCTGATGTATGCTGCATGGCATACGCTATTAAGATAACTTTATCACTTTAAGTGAATGCATTCAAATCATTCCATTGAAATGAATGAATGAATCAAATCTAGGCTATAGCTATGGCTAATGCTTTCACTGTGAGATCAAATGTACAGTACATCATATTAGGTCTCTGGCTCTATATTTCAGTATCACAATCATGACCCAGTTTTTACAACATTTAGAGGATTGTGCCCAGGCGGCTGACGGCAGAGGAAAAGATTTTCAGCAGTGGCTGATGGAGAGCTCTTAAATCTTTCTCGCTAACGGTGCCCTTTAGTATCAATAAACTCAACTGTGGAAGGAAAGAAATGTTCAAAGATTTATATTTCCTTCTGTTTACTGCTTTGGTGTCAAACTGTATTTATTTTAATCTGAGTTGTGGATAACACTTTACAAAAAGTCTCTCATTCTTGAGTAGTTACTTGCACTGGAAATCCTCTGTTTGACAGACATAAGTAGACAGAAGAATCTTAGAGAACCATTTTAATAATTATATTCATAGCTCATTTTCATGAATATTCACATCCATATGTCACATAGAATCACTAGCGAACACATCCACAGTACATGTTAGCTACGTAGGTAGGTGATAAACACTCGTTTGTGTCCTCCTGGCTTTCAACAATATTCAAGCTGCATACTAAGAAAAAATACATTAGAGGTGAAAAGGACTGAAGAGCAAAACATTTAAAATGACCCTGTTTAAAATATGATTTTTAACATTAGTTTGGGATTTACTGCTGTTACTGAAGTTTGCAAAGGGGTATGGTATTTCATTTACATTTCTTTTTGTGGGTGTCAAATACCTGAAAATATAAAGCAGCTATGATATGAAAACACCTGACACAAAGAACATAATGGTGGTTTTCATAATGAGAAGCAAAATGGTTTCTTCTGAAAGAAAAGACAGCAACACTGTTTATATTAAGGTCAATTACTTTGTACAAGACCTGAGAATAAATGCTTTGTCATTGGTTGTTATAAATTCCATCTTCACTTCTTGTCACATCTTCACATGTTTTGTTGTAATTGAATACTCTCTCTATCTCAGGACTACAACATTGGTGTTTTTCTCTGCTAATCTGTGATTTTTATTTCCTCCCTCCCAGGCAGAGCTCAGCAGGACATGTGATAATGAAGAATGCTTCAAAGGAAGTTTTCTGTCATATTATTATGCACACTGGGCTTCTTCAGGTAACCCCTCAGTAGGACAGTGTAAACTAAGAAGTATGATTAACCCAATTAATTATAGAGATGGATATCTATTCTATCAAGGACATAGAGACACTGAGACAGAGAGGTCAAACATTTTTTAATAAGAGTGCACACAATTTACATCACTCATTGTCTTCAGTTGAGAATAGCAGAATAACAGCATTGGTTTTTGCACTGTAGCTCCAGGTGTTATGTCACCCACAGGGAGAAAGCAATTAAAGATAAACACAACATCAGCCAAGGGCAGACAAACCCCTCATGACTGGACTGTGTGTGATTCCTTATTCCATCATAACACAGCCTAATTAAGCAGGCGAACGCATCGTGCTAAAGAAAATAGCGAGTATACGAGTATAACCACGGACAAGATGGATGTTCTCAGGGACTACATTAA
Organism: Scortum barcoo; assembly: GCA_023238725.1. NCBI lineage: Eukaryota > Metazoa > Chordata > Actinopteri > Centrarchiformes > Terapontidae > Scortum > Scortum barcoo. Next base: position 15,145,582 of record CM041542.1, read on the forward strand.
CATGCAAGGAAGAGTCTGTTAAACCCTGTAATTCGTGTATCCCAAGCTTGATTTGTGGATATATAAACCAAACAAGCAGGTTGGAATGACCAGGATGTGCTTTGTGTGACATATTTGAGAAACCTGGCTGAAAAAAACTGTCAGGAAAACCTGATTTTCCTTCTTCATCTGTATTTGAGTAAATATTTTTTAATAGGACCGGGTTGAGAGGAAGTGGGTCTTAATTTAACCACAGATGACGTGACATTTAGTACAAAGTACAGAAGTTGTACCAGCAATGTGCTCAGTTTATAGAATCGAATTCACTGAGAATCAACTCCATGCAACTTTTATCTTTTAACAGACGCACCAGTACACAGTGGGAGTTTGTCTGTGTGCCTCTAAAGCTTTCTTTGTGTTCTGTTGTGTACACAGTTAAAGTTCAGAAAATCATTTCCATCCCTGACAATCACAGAGGACACTACCTGCTTAGCAACAAGTGCTAGAGAACGGAAGCTAATTATTTTCTATCGAAGAATCTTCAGACCTGATATTTACATACCCTATATACTGAAAGTATATTAGACTGAAATGTATTAGGTGTCCAGAAAAATGCTTGCAGGATTAAAGTGTGTGTGTGTGTAACAGTTTGGTTTTTTCTTTCACCTCCTCCGGTCAGAAATGACTGGACGCAGACTGATGTTAATTGGCATATTTGTACATTCACCAAAGCACATACTGACAGGTTCTCAGGCGCTCCACCTGACAGTTTTCTGTTGCAATCGTGCATATTTGGTGGTATCTTATTAAAGCTGATTATTTTACTGACTGAATTGAATGTCTCCAGAGTTCTTTAACAGCTAGTTGATGTAAACAGACGTAAGAGGTTTGGCTTAAAATATTATAATAAAGTAAGTACGATATGACACCAATAGCAGAAGACAGGTGCTGATTTTGGTCCCTTGTTAAAGTACTACTTCACATTGTACAACCAGCTAACTCAGTCATACATGGTAATTACAGGGGTATTCCAGAAATGTTGCATTGTACTTCCAGAAACTTGAGGACAAATAAAATAATGTATTAAAAAATGAGTGGGAGAGGCCCAGAGACGTTATCCCAGAAGATTTACAAGTCTCCATACCGCAGCTGAGATAACCCTGATGAAATAATGAGCTTTTTTTTTTCAGACTTTGAAAAGCCCCCCAAAGAGAACACATTAGCCAAGTGTTTTCACAGGTGGAGTAGTTCTCCTCAGAACAATAAAGCGATCTTGATGTCTTAAACCGGTAGAGAGGCCCTGCCATTATTCGATATGACAAAGCAGGCATTGAGTTCAGTCTAACAGTGTTTGAACTAATACACGGGAGTTCTGCTGAGGGTTTGCCACAGACAGCTGAGATCTGCTCTCTGTTCCATGAATGAAACTCTGGACTCCTCTGCAGTGGGGGCGGACTATACAGAGGATGCGATTGCTGTGTGTGATTACAATCCAAATTCGGTTTTGTCACCAGGCTTCGTCATGAATATTAATGTAGAGCTTACACATTGCAGAAAATACAGTTTTGCTTTACATGTGAAAATGCAGGCTAAAAGTCAAGCAACACACACTCTAGCTCTCTAATTCAAATGTAAGAAATGGGGTGCGGGGTGGCTGTACTATGATACACCGCTGTTATCTATTGCTTCCTTGTCTCGTAATCCAAGTAACCCAGTGCTCAATCAAAGAGGATAGAAAGCATACAAACCATGTCATGCTTTTTGGCTGGCAGGCAGTTCTATCTGTGGCCAGTAAATTGGTTTATTTATGACATCGGAGACTCAATCACAGGGTATGAAATCTGGCTTTACTCCACTGCACATTAGCATAGCCGGTGTTGATTTCTCGTGTGTCTATATACAGTGTGCATGAGCACAAAAGCCAGCAGGCTACATCTAAAAAAGGCTATTGAAGATCTTCAGACCCCACAGTGAGATATGTGTAAATTGCTCCCATTTTTCAAGCTCCTGCATACAAAACCTCCAAAATCCAAGCACAAGAGATTTCTTCAGAGAATAGATTGGTTAAATATGCATCAGCCAGGCAACGCAGCTTGTTTCCTGCTGCTCGGTGAGTTAAATCAATAGAGATGTAACAGCTTGGTTTCTACCTTCAACTCTCACACTCTTTGTATCCCTTCTTGTATCAGAGCTGAAGCCACAGTCTGATCAACTGGCCTGGGATGATGAAAGAGGCCTCGGAGGAGCCTCACAGATCTCAGGAAACACACACACAAAGTGCTTTTGGCTTCTCAGTGTTTTGTCATGACTGAAAGCATTGCACAGCAGCATTAAGTAGCAGTATGGACATGCAAAGGAATTCAAATATCTGTAAGCAGATGAAATACATCAGATGAAACACATCAGCCACAATATCTTTATGGGGATTTTTTTTCTCAATCATATATTAAATTTTGCGTAGTCTTTTTACAATTTATTTTTAAAAAGTTCAAAGTGATGTTGTGAATTTTTTTTTCACGAATTGAAGAAATACCTTGTTTTAGCACACGGGATAAGGCTGCCATTTGTCTTTATTTTCCTTATTAAAGCTGAAAAAAACCCTTAAAAGACCAAAACCAACAGTGTGTTAGTCCTCAGTACTTCCAGTACTTTATGACTTTACTGTGGCACTCAGCCCCAAACCCAAATGTTCCTACTAAAGACACAAATCTGTGAAAACTGGTCAAGAATATATAGTGTTTTTATGGTGTTTCAATATAGTGTCTGAAGTGTTCCCTAAAAACATCTGGGCACTGTAGGTTTTAGCAAATTTAACTCAAAACAGGAGAGAATATTGCATTTGTTGGAGACTATTTTCAGCCACAGATTACTACAGATTTTGTGGTAAGTATTTATGGCACCATGGGTCCAAGTCATGGTAATGAAGGAAGATGTCAGCCAGTGCTACCATGTGGCTCACTGGTGTGTTTTAACAGGTTTTAGCCATGCAACTCCTGGGCTGGCAATGTTGGCCAGAGAGCTGGTTCACCTTTTTGGTCCAATCTGAAATGTCTCAACAACTACTGAAAGGACTGCCATGAAATTTCGGATATGCCTGATTCCCAAGAGTATGAATCCAAATGACGGTGGTGATTTTACTGTTGTTTCACCATCAGGTTGACTTTTTGTATTTAGTCTGATGTCTCCACAGCAATCAAATGTATGGCTGTGAAATTTGGTAGACATTCATGTTCCCTTTAGGATGGCTGTGAAACCTTTGGTGAGCTTTTGGCATTTCATGTAGCTCCATCATCAACACTTGGTTGACTACTAGATAGGTGTAAAACTAATGGCATTCCCATCATCCTCAGCCGAGCCTTGTGTTTAGTGCTGATCACATTATGTCAGCATGCTAAATTCTTAACTAAGAAGACAAACATGTATATCTGGTAAACATCACGATGTAGGGTTTGGAATCAAGATTTGGGTACAATGGTTATACTCTGTAGGATCTAGTCATTGTTGGTTTTGCTGTTGTCAAGGGATTTGTTGATAACAAGAAAAATACAAAATATTGTCAGCCTTACTGTGTTTAGACTGAAAACAGCACTGTGTTAAAGGCTGCGTGAGTGGAGCATGATGCCTGGAGTATCAGGCAGCTCGATGAGATTGAAGGCTTACCAGATGCCAGAAACTGTACAGTGATTTATAATACCATGAAAAAGTATTTTAAAACTCTGGAAAGTTATCACAGCAACAGTCATTTCATCTTTTGTCGCGACTACTGCGAGGTAAAATGCGAAATATAACGCTACAAAGTTACTTGTCACAAAGTCATCATCCAGGAATGTGCCTTTGCACGAATATGAGTGCCGCACCTTGCTGGATGACCTCACATGATGTTGAACCAGGTCCAGCTTTTTCGCTGGACAACCTCAGCGCTTCCTTTTCCAGATGGACGTGATGGTCCCATTCAGATAAACGAGGGGATGTTTTTACACACAGTGCTGTTGTCTGTCTGGATGCTGCCTTATAGAAACAATACCAACATTCCTCAGAGAGCAGTAATTTGCTACAGCATGCATCTTCACCTGCTGTGGATTTAAACATCACATGGCAGACTTTTTTTGGTCACTTCTGCTTGACTAACGTTCCGATATCATTTTGTCTTTTTTATATTTAATCAGACTAATGACGCATGTGTGATGCTGCCCTCACCTCACTTGTTTCACTCCCCTGTCGTCACTGTGTACACAGCTCCTCTCAATCACTGAGAAGTTTCAAAGCACATGTAGGCCAGCACAATGCCCCGTGGGATGGACAGAGTGTAAACATGAACAAAATCATAAAAGTTGAAAAGTCTTCATTTAGTTGTAAGACACAAATCTTTCCCCTCATGCCACAGGAAGTTCTGGGAGTGACAAATAAATACGGCTGGTCTCTTTCTTTTCTTTTTTTTTAACGCAGTCTCAAACAGCAGCAACCAGCTATTGTGTCCACACATATTGAATTGAGAATACAAAAGAAACGTCGATCTTCTTCATCCTTCTCTCACAGTCGTGGTGACGAGGGTGTGCTGCAGTTTGTGTCGTCTCCAACAGCTTCCTCCTGTCTTCTCCTCGTCTTCCTCGGCTATCACAGCTCAGTCATATCTATCGGGGAGACACAGGACAGGCTATTAATACTGTGGTTGTAAATCCTCTAAATACGCACACACACACACTCCTTACTGTTTGCAGATCATGTTCTCTTTGGAAACAGTATGCTGGTAAAAATAGCAAAGAAGCAGTTATCAGGTCCTGTGTGCATTCAGAAAGGTAAGCACAGCTTTTTTTGATCCAGCCAAACACACACACACACACTCATACAGAATTAAAACTCAAAGAAATCATTATGTGATGATTTAGGGAGCGTAGTTAACAGGATTGCCTGGCAGTATCAGATTAGCTATGAACGGTGTGTATGGTGTCTTTGGTTCCACTGCCATTATACCTCGGGTGTCACTTTTATACCAAAGCACAGTTTATCCTGCTAGATTACTATAATCGCTTCAGATGAAGCAGGTCTCTTCAGGATATAGCTTTTGCAGAGTTGCACGTAGTCACATAGAACAAAATATATAATCATAAAACATAGTCATTTCCTAATGGTTTTAATGCAGTGTTAACACAAAGTGCACAGTTATTTTACCTCTATGTTGGTTAGATCACTGGCTAATCCCAAAAGTAGCTCCTAGTAGTGGTTTCTGAAGATGGGATTAAAAGGAAGAATTGGCTGGTTAAACCATCCATCCATCCATTATCTGTACCACTTATCTCTGAACCCAGAAAGCCCTGAAGCAACAGTGCTAACCACTGACTATGGAAAATAAGGGAGTGACAACTAGGCATTTTAGAGGAAAGGATAAATGAATTATTCTGTCAGTATTTTTGTAAACACTGGGTACAGATTACAGTTCTGGTAAACAGAGCTGTACTGACTGATCTTCTAGGCTGTGCTAGAAGCAAATTAATCTAGTTGGTAATGTGGTTACACCACTCAGAAAAGGGAAGTTCATTTGTTTGTTCACTGTCATTGTTGACCATGAAAATACTGTATTAGCACTATACATATTATAAGTGGCCAAGAATGGGTTAGTAATGTTCTTCTTATTGATACACTTTCCAAAACCAACAATCCAACATTCACAGCTGCTGAACAGGCCTGGTGTGTGGAGCTGATTGGTCAAGCTGTCTTTATTCATCTCACAACTACTTCCATCCCTTTTGGTGTGTACAAGAAATTTGAGGAGGCAACCTTTAAGGAAGATGAGTTAGCCTGTGAAGCCAAAAGCTATGTCTCATTGGAAGCAGTTGAGCTGCAGCAACACTACACTGTCGCTGAAAAGTAGCTTAACAGCCCCTTACCTCTCCGCTCTACACCATCAATCCAACCTGCATGATTGATTCTCTCCTGTATTAAAACAACAGGGAGGTGGTTGTGCACTTCTGATCTTTTTACCATCAAGAAAAAGGAATGTAGCATTGGGCTGTGCTTCTGTGTTACTTGGAAATACGCCATAAGACTAATGCGGTTCCCAGTTAAGCTCGTGATGTAGCTACATGTAGCATCATTTCTCCCCAATACTTTATTACTGAATTCAGCACTGTGAGAGTCTTGTGCATTGTGCCCATTTGAACAATGACCTTGTTGGTTTATATGATGGTGGGCTTTTGACCTCGCCTTCTAGTGTGGCCACAGGACATTGTTTTGGCACACCTACCTTTAGTCTTAATCTGTATCACAACTTCAAATATCTTTTCACATCTCACTTTTATACAACTGTATCTGCATATTACAACTCCCCATGTGCTTATTCAAATCAAATGGAAGTGGGCCAGATGCAAATTCATTCATTTGGCAATGATTCATCTGCTTCACAAGATTTATCCCCACAACGTGGGTAGTAAATAAACAATTCAGTTGATTTGTCTAATTATAACAAATACAATGTATGCAATGCATTCAAGACCTCAATCTCACATTAGCCATCGTTGATTGCCAAAAAATTGCCAGTATATCAATAACAGTAACTTCTGTGTGACCGATTGTTGAGGGGAAAACTACATAGAGTGATTGGAGATATTGAGTATTACTGCTGGATTTATTCATCTAATTTCTTGTTCCACTTCTTTCACTGTGGTTCGACTTTCTGTAGATGAAGAAAAGTGTTCTCTGGACTAGTTTTGGCTCGACTGGCTCGAACAACTCACACATATCACTGGCCTTCCTCTTGAGAGAAAATAAATATGAATGCAATAAAAGAAACCTCAGCTATATGAATGAATTTGCTGATTGCTGCATGTTGATGAAGTAATTCATTAATCAAAGGGATTGTTTCTTTCAGTACCTGCATAAAAAGCATGATAGCATAATCAGCGCTGCGGACAAGAAAAAAGGACTGAAAAATCAAAGGAAAAAACTGTTTGCCATAATCTCTTCTATGTCATTTGAATAAATATATCAGAATCCTTATTGCTCATTTAATGTCATTATTCCATTCACACGAAGCTCATTCAGAGTGGCATTGTTTTATTAATGAAACAAAAAATTCAATATCAATGTGAAAAAAGTGGCACAAACTACAAATAAGATGGTAAATGAAGTGGCCATATTAGGCATAGCTGTTGGATTTACAGTATAAAACACCATTCTAATTTTTATCTCTACCTCAAATCAGGACTTTCCCCAACTGAATTAAAGTACCTATAATGCAGTTTTGAGCACATATGGATGCACCCTTTGGCACTTCCCATTAGCAACACACAACATCACACAGCCACACTAAAGAAATGAACAAAATAGCTCTACATTTTTGGAAAGACACTATTATAAGAGTCAGTATTTGTGTATGTTTTCATTTATTTTCAGGGAGCATGGACACCTATCAACATCCCTGTAAATGTGACCGGCTTAGCAAAAACGTTCATTTTCAACTGTTGTCCCCCGGGTAGATGTTAAATTAGCCATTAAAACTACAATCATGTCTGTATTGGAGACACCAGTCAACTTTAAATCTAATCTAAATCTAGTGTCTAAAACTCACTGAAGATGTTATATCTCATTTGATTAATCTGTACTATAACTGAAACGGCGGGTTAGAGCAAAGAGTTTCAAGGCAACCGGTGCCAAAAAGACCACCAGAGACATCATTAAAACTGTTGACGTTCACAGTCAATTATTGTTCTTTGCATTAAAAGCATGAAAGCGATTTTATGTGTGATGCATGGATAGGATACTAGTCAAGCACAGAAGCCAAAAACCATTTCAAGCAGATTTACATTATGCAGCCCACTGTGCACGCTCATTAGTGTTCCTCCTACTGGCCCCACCCACACGTTCCTGCTCGGCCCATTGACTGGGACATTTAAAGTGAAATGAAATACATGAATATCTTGCTGATTGCACTGGACCATACCGGTCCTTACAGCTACGTGTATAATGACGTGGATGCGTGTGTGTACGTGTGTTAGCGTGTGCACAGTGCTGTTTGAAGTGATGCTTGCGTCACTCTTTCCACATCCAGTTTACAGGACTCCCTAACTGGAACATCCAGCATCACCCTGCCCTGTAAATGTGAGAGCTCTATCATTAAAAGATACCGAATGCACACTCATGGACACGTACACACACACAAAACGTGGCATGCAGCAGGGGCACTTAAATACTTTTTCCACTTGATAGAGCTGTTGCTGTTGGCATGAAAAATGCTGAGAGGGAGAATCTAGGCACACTTTTTCATTCAACATCTTTGATTCCTTCCCTCTCCTGTCGCATACTTTTCCACCATCACAGTTCTGTGACAGTGGATGGTGGATGGATGAGCCTTGCCACTTGTTCAGAACACGTACTCGCAGTCATGTTAAACACATACGTCTAAAATGTCAGTATGTGCAACAGGATGTGCTGATTTGTAGTGTACCAGATGTATATGACACACACCGTGTGTAGGCAATGTGGATAATGCGATAATAAATGTGAGTAAATGTTCAGTAACACTTTGATCATTTTATGGGTCAGTGATGATTGCAAACAAACCCATTGTTCAATAATATGTATGTGCTCAATAGCATGTATTTTTAAATTTGTATATATTACGTATCTGTTACTCTATCTACTGTGACACTTTTATTTTCCTGCATGTGGTCAATATTGTTAATCTGATCTTATCTTAGTCAAATTCATGTTGCAGTAACTACTTTAGATATTTAGTAAGAGGCCAGTTTCCATAAAACTCATACATACCCCTCAGTTAAAATGGAGGAGAGGGAGGATTGTATCTGCACAATGTTACATTTATTATAGACAAATACAATTTCACATTTTGCCATTGGATTATTTTAGCTTATTTTGGTTTTGTTTTCACAGTCTCATATAGGAAAATAAGATCAAGATTGTGACAATCAGAGTGCAGCTTGCACAACGGCAGCGAGTCCTGCTGGTCTCTCTCTCTCTCACACACACACACACACACACACAGAAAATACCATTGATTTTTGTCACACCACATCAGACCTGTTGCATGTCACTGCTCTGTGGTGAACTAAACTCACATGACAGGGACTTGTACATACAAGTTAACTTGGCCTAAATATTCAGAAACGTGGCTTGGATTGCTCAGCCTTATTGCTAGACAAATAAATGTTGATTTTAGACAACAAAACCCTGAATTACATTAAATGATAATATTTATATTAATAATACTGTAGCCCACAAGGTAATGTCTGCATAGCTGCATGGATAAAACAATAAAAGGGATAATTAGATTATGCATCTGCAAAGCAAAATCTTTGACACTCACCCTGCTGCAACTTTTGCCCCACTTGGGCACAGTAAAGTTCATGGCGAATCACCAAGATATCAAGCGTAGGCAGGCAAACATAAAACCTCATTATGGACATAGACCCCTCAGATGCTTGTCACACACACGTAGGCCAGTGTTAGAGGAGAAGATGCAAATGATTAATGGAATCACCTTCTCTTTCTTATAATTTGTCATTATTAAGCTTTAACTAGCTTTAACTAGCCTAACTTCAGGTACTGGAGCAGGCAGATTTGAAATTCAGGTACTGTCATGTTAACATGTGCATCCTCTGACAGTGACAGGACAAGTTACTTCATCCAGCTCAGATGGTGAGCAAGCTGAAGAGTACCTGTTAAACACCAGTATGTGAAGCATTGTCATTTTCGAGCATGTTAGCATTCTGATCTTAGCATTTAGTTAAACGCTGGCATGGCCGTACATTGTTAGTGAGTGTTAAACTCTTAAGAAATAATACCCAAGGCATTTTTTCCCAAACTTTTTTAGGATTGGGAAGTTTTAAAAGGCTTAAGGTCAGTTTGGCTGCTTCCAGACTTCCTGGACAGATGAAGGAACGGGTGGACAGCTGCTCTGCAGGATATTATGCTTGTTGTCTGGTGCTTTGGCTGCTTTATTACTTCACAGCCTTGGCTGGGAATGACAAACTTTACACTGAATCCCTTTTTCCTTTGCAGCATAGGATCTCACTCAAGTCAATATGCTAGAGGGCAAAAAAAGGAAGATGAATCCCGTCTTCCTTTATCAACAACAACTGGGACATGAATGTTGGGGCTATTTGATGATAGTGTGCTCACATGGGCCCGTCATGAGTGGTTATCTTCCTTTAGAAGCAACACATACAGCTTTAAGAGGCTTAAGTTGCTGGCTGTATTCCTTGTCCCTAATGCTCGCAGCAATCGAGTCATGTTCATTTGCTGTTTGAATAGCAGCGGGCAGAAAATAGAAACCCGAATGACTCCGCTCCACAACCCTCAGTCCAGCTGTTCACCGGCCACCTGTTGACTTGAGATTGCTATGCATTTGGCTGTGAGCCCTGCCATTGATGTCTCTCCTTCATTACCCCCTCTCAATTTTGCCACTGTCCTGTTCCACCAGACCTCCCTTGCTCTCTCTGTGGCGGCCAAACCACCTTATGGGCCACTTGGCAGCAGCCGTCAGGCAGCGTGGTGCATATTTGCCCCCCTTTGCCAAGACCTCTTCATCAAGAGCTCATCAGAGACCATGAATGGATCTCAATATGCTGAGGATGTAAGGGTTCATTGACTGTGAGTGGTTTCCTCTGCCGTTTCCTGTAACTCCACAGATACAAATGATTCAGCGAGGTCAAAAAAGACACAAACTCCAGCATTCTTGCTCGCTACATGCTGCATCTTTAAAGAATTTTATTGTGACGTCTGAATTGTTAGAGGAAACGCTTTACTACAAGAGATTCAGTAATGTTGACTGCAAATTGAAGCATATTAGCAGTGAAGGAGAATAAATCTCCATGGCAGGCCTGGGGAAAAGATTTACAGGGTAATTATTGTGGTTATCAGAGTTGTTATTATGTGTTTCACATTCCCTGGCGCACATTCAACCTGGCATGGCAGCCAATTTAAATTTGGAAGTGATGACTCCACTTTTGGATGAAACATGCCTTCAGAGGTGAGAGTTAAAATGTATGTGTGTGTGTGTTTGGGGCTGGGTGTGATAGTGGCTGAACGTCTGCTTAAAAGATGGGTTAAAAGCCCAGTTTGTGTTCCAGTTTTTGCACCAGGAAGGCTTGTGAGTCAGTGTTGCTGGTTCTTCGGCTGTTACACTTTCTGCTTCTCGCTCACTCCCTGTCTGGCAGGACATACAGACCTGGCTTATCCTGCCTGGCTTAACACACAACACACTGGCTGGTTCTTATCTTGGGCTTGCAGCACCACAGGCCCCATCCACACATGCAATTACACCAGTGCACAGAGACCGGCAATAATGACAGTATGTCAATACTGTGTGTGTGTGTGTGTACATGTGTGCCTCTGTTTACATTTTCTGTTTAATTAACACTCTAAACTGACCTGACATTTACCTTCATTAATTCATATTCAAATTATCCACTGCATGAATACTTTATACCAAATAGCTGGTGAAAGTCCTTCATAGTTTCTTAATATAACCAGATACTCACAGCAAGAAATAATTTCTATTTTAAATTAATAAATTAGAAATGTAAGCAATGTCAAATTTTTCAGGCTAGGCATATGCTGATACATATTTATCTTAATTAAAATGTTTTCTCATTTATTTTCAGGATGCCAGTTTTCCTAAAATAGCACAGCTCTAACCTGATATCCTATTATAACTGCAGTAGGAACACGTGGCAGTGCGCTGAGTGGTCATGGCAACGTCGCTGCTGTTTTTGATACTACTTACAGTCTGCATTTTTTCAGCAATAGCCATTCAATGCATTTATGCTCTGTAACTACCTTTCAGCTTAGTAGTTTTCTTTGTTAGTGGCAGAGTCCACCATTCCCACACACACTGTATTCACACTGACCAACACAGGCAGATAACCACATGTTGCCCATCCACCCAGGACTGAAGGATTATAATCTGTAGTTGGGGCTGTCTAACAGCTGGCTGTCTTTGCTAAAAGTTGACTGACATTACATACGCATGAAGCACTTCACCTGAGTGATGTTCTCCAACTGGTTGCTCCACTGGAGTAACATATTGACTACGTTTTTAAAGCTCTAACGCTAAAATAGCATTAGACACATGAACAATGTGTTGATTGAAGGGGCGGACAGGTTAACAAAATCTAATAAAATATTACTGTCCTGTTAATAATATTTGCATTATTTCCAGGCCTGATATAACACACATACTAACGATTCTTCATTTGTACAAATTTGACAAAAGTATTTAGGCATGAACAGCACAACTAATTGATCGTTTCAGTTGTTAAACCATATCAACATGAATAATGAATCTAAAATTGTGACATATATTTTTGGCTACTGTGTAATTCGGAGTGTCACGCTGATAAGGCTCTTTACACTGTACGAGTGTTAGCTGTTTATTTGTGTTATGTTAGTTAGAGCTCAGTCTTCTGTAGTGTCGCAGAATGTCATATAGAGGTTATGTCTTTGTGCTGCGATGTGCCAATTTGAGTACGTGTGCCGAGATCTCGTCATGAAACTCAAAGTCACAAACTAGAGGGCTTCATAATGCACTCATCTCTCTCTTCCATGAACAGCCTCTATAAAAGAACCTTTCCCTGAGTCTACATCTTCCTCCATGCTCTTGCAGAGTGCCACAGAATGGCTGAGCTTTTGTTGTGGGAGAGAACAAAGGGAGGTAGGGAACGGTCGCTGGGAAAGCTTTCTTAAAAAGTAGGATGGGAAGAAAATTGTAATGATGACAGCATCACAAGAAGATGGGACAAAGCTGAGACTTGTTTCACTCCAGAGATACGTCAAAGAGAAACCCTCAGCGTCGCAACAAGGGATACCCTTTGATCCCATTCAATATTTAAATGTCACTTCGTCAAGCTCTGGGAACAACAGGAAATCTTAACACCCGTCTGCCTGTATGAACTCAAAGTTTTCAAACACTTTGTTTTTTTAATGTACTTTGTTCCCAGAGCAGACTCGCAAGTCAAGGAAAGTTTGATGAACTCGTGATGAGGATCCCTACAGAGCTGCTCTTGACCTCAGTGTTAACTTATTCTCACTGAGCACTTTATTTTCTTTGTAAAATCCTTGGTTTTATTCACAGTTTAAGTAAGGCTATGCACCTCTTTCTGAACAGCACTGGCTAACATTAGCCACTCGGCAACAAGTAGAACTAAGGATGTAGGATGCATAAGCCCTGAGTGAACTGTGAATGAGTAGTTATACATTCTAATATTTGTTTGTATGACACTGTGCTACCTCTTTATTCAAACTGTTACATAGGCTTACTTTAAATCTGCTTTAAATTTTTTGGCCACTTGGGGGCAGCATTAAAAGCAGTGAACAGTGTCTATTAAGACAACAGGCAGCTACATTCAAAATGGCCACCTCAGAAATGTAGTCCAATATTTACTTCATTTCTAGCTCTGTTTTTGGTCTCCTCCAATCCCTGGTGGAAATATCTGCTGAATGTTAAGGATATGCTGCTAAATGCTCCAACAATGTCACTAGCTAGTTGCTAACTTCTCTTTAATTCTGGGAAGGTAACGTTAGAGGAGTTTTTTAGAGCTTTAACAGCTAATGAGAGTAGTGAGAGTAAACCAAAGCAATGAGCAACAACACACTATGAAGCTCCACTGAGGGGACCTGAGTTAGACAGTACTTCTCTGTGGGTTTATAATGATGAGGAACACCTTTCACACAAAGCAGGCATGTGTTTCACTGTTAGTATAAATCCATTTAATGTGGCAGCTTTAAGTGTCTGTTTAATTAAATGAGTGTTAACATTTAATACTGTTGTGCTCTTTGGGGATCTGTTTTTATATGCAGAGCTGGATTAGCATTGTGATTAGGTAAATGGGGGTGAATGATCACTGCTGAAGGCATTTATTACACTGTAAGGTAATATAAAATGATATAAAAAGAAATTATTGCTTAGTGTTAGCCCCCAAAAAATATCACTTGAAACCACTATAAAGAATTATAATCATGACATCATAACACTTGTCTTTTACTACTTTTGATGTTAAAATCTTGAGGTCTTTTATCACTCCCTCTACCTCTTTTAGTCAAAACTGTATACAGGCAGCAGGCTTGCATGTGGCCCTACCCCCCCCCTCACCCCTCACGGCCCCTGTGTTACCCCCACACCTCCTCTCACACTCACTTCCTCTGGATTTCGAAAAAGTCACGCAGTAGGCTAAAACTGAGATTATCCCTTCTCTTTAAAGTCTCGGATAGAATATCAGATTGAGACTCCCGACCTCTTAACAACCTTGTTTAAACCTGGCAGAGCATTTGAAAGGCTGCTATTGAGTAGCTATTCTACGTCTGCCTCCACAGGTCTACCAAACTGTGTGTGGCCTACTGCTGAGCACTTTGTCTACACTCTCTGCTCTAACTCATAACATGCCTATACTGCATGATTTTTGTGCATTGCTTGTGACTCCTCACTGTTGATAAGCCAAAATCACTAAACCTGATCAAAGCAAACCAGCGGAGACATAAACATGAAAAACACAGGAGAGCTTTTCCTCTTCTGGGTTTGCCAGCAGACCCACATGTTACCTCTCATGTCTTCTCCATTAACTGTCCTTTTAGTCTTTTTCCACACCTGCTGAACAACTGTTCTTTAGCTTTCTGATTTTGCTTTTGGAAGATCAGACGTAAGGTTTATTGCTTCTCTTTCATCCCTCTCTCCCTCCTTGCGCTCTTGTACACTCTTTCCTCTGCGTGTCTGTCTGTCTCTGTGTGTGTGTGTGTGTGTCCATTTCATGGCTTTCCCCTTGGCTATTCGTGTCAAGGTGGAAGAATACAGCATGGATATCTTTATATCCATGTGTCACATTTCACTTGACCAAAAGCAAATGAGGCCGGACTTGCCAGCCCAGCATAATGACTTCAGACACCTTGATCTCTTTTCAGAACAACATTGGCCCAATATCCAAGAATCATCCTCTCATTACTTCTAATAAAACCGCCAGCTGAATGGCAGCGCTGATCACAGTCTCCCATAAATTTTTTCTCAGGCTTGTTTGATTCTTTTGACCCTTGTGGAATGTTTTCCTCTGATCCTCTGGGAGGGCAGACTAATGGACACTGATTGAGCTGAGATTTTCATACTCTGTCCTGTGGAGGGGTATTGGCGACAACAGCCGCTCTTTGAAAGCAGCAGCAGCCGCATTAGCAACGCAAAGCAGAAAGGGCTGGATGCAGGAGATAAACAGGAAGCAACGGGTAAACTTGTCGTGATTGTTTGCCGCGTTGCTGACTATTGACAAAATCACTGTGAAATTGTCCATTCATTGTGGAGATTTCACGTTGACTTAACAATAGCACCAATGCAGAGAGGAAATTAGTCAAATCTTTTACTTCAACATGACTGCTCTAATTTAGGTCTAATTTAATATCTCTTGTTTGGTGAATTTATCAGCTATTAATTTTGATTGACTTCATGCTGTAATGGACTTTGAGATACGTCCAATTAGTGAAGAGTCCATGAGGAACCCTCTTTGAAGAGTGTAGCGAATGTTGTGTACTGAGAGGACTCTGTTTGAATGAAGTGCTCCATTATGCACAACAGAGTTATGCACTTTTCTTGCCTCTCTAGCATACAAATAACATCTACATGCTTTTTATGATTAGGATTTTGATTCTGTAGTTTTAAATGGCACGGGGCAATTCTGCTTTCTAGTTGCCTGTCAGATGTAATTCTGGTGCGTTCATGGACAGGCTTTGATTGTGCACACAGATAGGCAGGCTTTCATGATGATGCCGGGCTGCCTTTAATGGAACAAAGCTGCCTGGCCGGCACTTGAGCATTTTCCATTACTCCACGCTTTTAAAAGCTTAACTCCAAATTGTTGTTTTCTCCTCCTGTTTTGGCTTTCAGAGGCTGCCCAAATCTGTGGTTTATCTTTAAAATCAGAGTAACAAGTGGCCAGGTAAATGGTAAGAGAAAGATGCTTTTTTTTCTTCTTTCATAATATTAATGCATCCACTAAGCTAAATGTTAATGGACTAATACATCATTATGATGGTGTACATGTGCAGACAGTAACACAGTTACTCATGATTAATGCTTTTCACAGGCCCACATGTTCATAATGCCCAAGACTGAGACTTCCAATTCTGTTGCATTAAATCCAAGTTTTTTTGTGTTCCTATGTCGAATACCCATATGAATCAGTTCAGACTCAATATCAGCTCTAATTACATGGTGTAATTATGAAAAAAAAAAGTGTTTTCAAAGGTGAGACAGAGTATGTGAACTGTGAAATCTCAATGTATGTATCTTCTTTGACCGCAGCTGCTTGTTAATTGGTGTTGTATCACGCTGCTGCCAGTGTTGGTGTTTTCGGTCTATTTGCATCTGTTTGGGTCAACCACATTTTGAATAGGTTGTAATTATCCCAGAGGCTATTTTGGTCCCGTCCTGAATGTCCTTGGGTCCCATTTGTTTTTTTTAAATCGTTATTTGTGCAGGAAGGCTTTGGGTAAGAAAGTTTCCCACTGTTTTATTCAATACTTGGAACTAAGATTTCTCGAACAGTAAAGGAACCAGGATAAGATGTAGTTAGATTGGGAACACTCTGTAACAAACAATGCATATTCAAATTAAGAAAAGGACATTACATGGGTATTTTATGTACCAACAATGAATCAATATAGTATATCAATAAAAGCTGTGATGAATCCAGTTTTGCATCAATCAATATTTAAAAGGGCAGTATGTAACTATTTACATACAGTGTTTTTTTTTTTTATTGTTTTTTGTTGCCAACGTGTAAACAGATTGTAACACAACTTAAAAAATGAGAGCTTCCCCCGACTTCCTCAGCTGACTGTAACTCTCTGAGGACTGAATTCTATGCAAAGGCCTCCGGAGTGGCTTTCCTCTCTTCAGCTCCACTACAGCACTGATAGTGATCAATACGAGCTAGTTTATTCTACGATTCTACATCATATTTGTAGTGGATTAGATGAAGTTATTTTGAATGTTGATGGAGCAGATACAATGTCAGCATAGCCCTGATGGATCCAAACTCCAGTGAGAAAACAAACATTTTAAAAGTTGTTTGTCATCATGCTGACATGAATTCAGACTTTCACAAATCGACATCATGACGTAGTTACTTAAAGGACGTTAACTTTCTTTCTAGTTCTTTTTGACACCTTTATTGTCATTAAATCACATTAAAATCTGTTTATTTTGGGACGATACCACTGTCGTATTGGAGTCCACTGTCGTATTGGAGTCCACTGTCGTATTGGAGTCCACTATTCTAGTTTTTTGTCAGTATGGTTTTGTGGGATTCCTGAATGACACCACGTCTCATCCACAGCAATGCAAATAATGAACATAAGCAGACGTTCCTCCACGACAGGAGAGGATTCATTTCTGACTGCGCAGGCTTCACTGGAGGGAACAGAGCCACCGTTTGATTTGGTAATGAAAGGAAAATAAGTTCATGTTCCTCATTCCTGAGGGTTTAGCTTTGCCGCTCACCCGCAGCCAGAAATCACAGAGCTGCGCATCCCACCCTCCGCTTTAACCGAACAACAAAGCCTGTGGTCAATTGCAGTTACATGTGTAGCCGTTAAGCCTCAAAAGTAATTGCATCCACTTGTTTACCACTTCTTTCATCAGTCAGGCAGGTTGTAATCATTGTATGAAGTTAAAGCACTTCTCACACGCATCAAGCCTCGAGCGTTTACCGCGGACACTTGTCTTGTAGCATCCTTTCATTAATGCTTTGTGTCTCCAACTTGATTGAAAATATAGGTTGTTCTGCACGCCACATGTCCTTCCTTACTATTTATCTCTGCAGGAGTGTTTCCTTTGTTTTTTTTTTTCTTTTATCAGGTCATTTTATTTGTTGCCAAAGAAAATGCGTGTATGTCAACCATTGTTCCGTTGCTGAAATATCATGTAGATATTATGAAACAAATCCCACATCTGCAGGCTACATGCATTTGAATTATGAAATGACATTTTTCCACATGAACCGATGGCATGCCTATTAAATATGCCGAGGTGACGTGTGGCCAACCTGTCCTGGTGTGTTTTCAGAAGTGTGTCGCTAATTATGGTCTCTCCAACTGATGACCTCGCTCTCGTCTGAAATGGCACACTGTAATATGCTCCTCGCTGATAACAGTCCAGTCGTGCTGTTTTGATGGATTGAACGAGCCTCGTCAAAAACATTCCAGCCTATCGAGGAAGGTAGTCGTTACTCAGAGGAAGCTTCTGAACAATGGACAAAACACCCAATATTACAAAACACATCTGCAGTGAATCAGAGTAGTGGCAGGGGTTGGTTGCCTTGCTTGTTTTTAATCTTTGCTTTTATGGCTCCACGTACGGTTTCGGGTCTCGGTTGACTCCAGTGTGCTTTTAGCTTCCTCTTTGTGAGTAAAAGCTGCTTGGCCAAGCTGTGTGCTGGCTTCCAACCTCCCCACTTTCTGAATGGAGTACAAACTTTCCTCCGTTCGAGCCCCCTTCAGAAATTCTGAAAAGTGCTAACACACTCCCTCAGCTCCCTCGAGCTGTTATCATGTCTGCATATGATGGTCACTGAGAATTCATGGAACCTTAATATCGCCTTCAGTGATGTACACCATAGTAACACCATCACCCTGATGAAGCCTGAAAACTACACACTACTTCAGCAGTACTGGCAGTATTTCTGCTACTATAGTATTTCTTATACTACTACTCTAAACTGCATGCTTACAGCTTTTTCACTCTGTCCACACTAGAGTTCACTTTGACTGTAATGTTTTCACCTTTAGACTGCCATGATGATGGATGATGGAATAAAACATTTCCTTTCACTCTCAACTATGCGCGTATAACGTCACAGTCACATCTGCACGCATCATATTTCCTCAAGAAGGAGGCCAATGATATATCATTAACACACCTGCTCAATAAAAGATAAACCCTGCTGTCACTGAATTCTGCATCTTTGAAGTGCCTGACTGTGCAGACGAGGACTCGCTTCTGTGCCTGCGAGACCCTGCGAGAAAAGAACAACACGCCTCTGGCATTTGAAAGTCATCCACAGTCTGATGCTGTGTTACAGCGAGTGACAAGCGAGATGGGGAGAAGCCGTCCTGGCAGGAAGCAGCTTCTGTGTGTCACCAGATCAAAGCGAAGGCACTGCAGATGACCTCTTGGATAACACCGGGAAGAAATTGCCTGTGACACTTCCTGTAGCACAGCACAAAGTGTACCCGTAACTTCCTTTAGTCTTTAAACAATCAGGCTTTTATGGAAAGAGTTGACATAGACTCCAGGAGTTAACAGGATTAAACCGGCCTGCTATAATGCCATTGGATAGCTGTCACACGCCAAAGAAAGTACTTACAACTTTTTGAAGCTGCTTTCCCGCGCTCGGCTGTTGCAGACAGTGCAAGCAAGGATACTGCTGAAACGTTACCTGTCATGTCACTTGTACATGTACTTCCAGCTTATGCACAACTAAAAAAAAAAAAAAAAAAAAAAAAGAAAGATAAGCCTTCTACTGAGATATTCTTCTATTGAGAAAGAAAAATAACAGTTCAGCACAAAACATAATAATAAAAAAAACTTGTTTACTTTGGAAAAAAGTGCAGGCACTCCATTTGAAATCATTGTAAGCTGGAAAGTACTGTTGCAGAGTGCACTTCTCCTCTCCTCTCCTCTCTGCTGGTGAAACTGACGTTGGCTGAACAATAAACATATTTTAACAGGAGCGTGAGCGTGTCAGAACTAAAATCATACCTGCACATGGGAGAGAGTCTAAGGCGTGTTTTCTTATGTGTTGACAGTGAAGGTCGCAGCATGTGATCCACAACGTTTTCAAACTCTGGTGCACTGTACGAGAGCATTTGCATTTCCTTTAGATTGCCAGGTATAAATGGAAGTACATTCATTATATATACTGTCATGGGGTTTCCTTCACCTTTGTCACTGTGGTGCTTTGTCCCGACTAATCAGTCCTGAACATTAGACAGGAGGGGAGGTGAACGGTTCATCTTGTTCAGGTGCCAACAGAGACAACCAGGGAGGACGAGATCCTGGAGATGTCGCATGGGCACCAAACGCACCCGTCTGATGGTCCCGGGCCATCCCTTTGATCATTATTAGAGCAGTTAGGTACCCATAAGTGTCCCACTGATAAAAATAATCATCAAACGAACGAGGGAAAGTATTGATTGAATGGGATGTTTTACGGCTGTGCTACAGTATGAATGGCTGACCTGCAGCGGGAAAAGCTCCCACCTCCCTCTGAGCAGAGCTATTTCTGTCTCTCCACCAGTAGAGCAGCTCTTAAGTCCTTCCATCACTTGAAGTTTGGTACAGTTTTGAGTGTCTGAATGAGACACCGATGATTTCGTGCTGGCTACCTACGCGGGCGAGTGTGTGCCTGAATGTGGGGCGAGCATCTGCGGCGCGTTCCTGTTTGTTTGTGTGCTTTGGCTCCGCGTTAAAGCATTCTCCGTGGGGAGCTGGGAAACGTGCCCATTAAGCAAACGGCGCTGTCAGCCCCACCTTCACCCTGTGCGATCCGATGCGTAATAAGCCTCGCATCTGTCTACCATCAGTCTCTCCCCCCCTCAAGCCATCCTCCTCCTCCACCTCGCTCTCTCTCCTGCTGCGCGCTCATCTTTCAGTAGGCTCGGTCCACCTCTCGCATATGGTCCCATCATGCCTAACTGCTTCGATTCACAACTTAATATCCAATGGATAATCTACTTACCTGGGCGAGATGAAGACTGGCATGATGTTTATGATATTTTATCATGGCTGGGTTGTCAAGGAGAATGTTTACTTATACTGTAGCATCTGCACGGCATAATTGAGATGCAACACGCTGCGTGTAAACAGATTTGTAACTACGTATCTGCAAAGTTTCTCAGGCACACGCACGGAACCTGAGGCAGAGTAATCCACGGTGTCAGAGAGTTATTGCTGTAATCAGGCCCCATGAAGACTTTTAATCTCCGGAGGACTTGAACTTTGAAGGGCCCTGCTAGCTCAGCAGTTGAAGGTGTGCAGGTTGCGCTTTAAATGCCCTTTCACTTGGGGCTCACACTGTTTTGAATGTCACTCTCCCTCACTGTCACTTGGTGCTGTACCTCGGCAGAGAGCAGAAATGCCTCAGAGCAGATAAGTCCATAATAAGGGCTTAAATGTTACCATCTTAATCATGACCATAATCTCCTAACTAAAGGACACATTATCAGTCAGGGTTCTGGCTTCATCATGCCTTCCTGCATTTGTTTGTCCTAGTTTAGTTTTAAATCAGAGTTGTAAAATTTTACTTTTGGCTGTAGCTAACTTCAGAAAGAGACTGTAAGTAAGATAAACGCTATTGGAAGAGAAATAAGCAGCGCGGGAGATGAATGGCTTCTCCACTGACACAACACAACTTCACAGCCAAAGTCCTAATGGTTAAAAGTGCCTTTGCAAGAGTAAACAAACGTCCTTGCATTGGACCAAATGATACAGCCTTAATAAGGAGAATCCAGTGGACTAAATGCTTATAATGTAATGCTCACTAAAAGTTTATAAAAAAAAAAAAAATCTAAGCGAATCCACATGAAATAAAAATCTTCAGAAAGAGACAGTTCTACAGCACCCACAGTATATTCAGAACCAAAAGTCTTATTCAAAATGATAAATAAATCCTTCATTCTCTTTGTTCTCATTATCCTCTGAACTCGGCTTGGGCTTAGAGACCACAAATCAGGTGCACTCTGAGTTCAGCAAATATTAGCATGCTAAATATGCTTCACCTGGTAAATATCACCTGCCTCTGCATCTTGGAATTTGACTATTCTTTTTTGAAATCCTCTTAAAATGTCTCTTGCAAGACCCCCTCCAGCTCTATGGCACTGCAGTACATAGTTGCTGAGGTTTCCCTTTAAAGGTTAAAGCGATTATGATTGTGTAACTCTATGGGGTAGGACTACTTTGTAGACTATAAATGCATGCTTTCTGTTCAACTGGAACAGGTACACTGTGTTTAGAAGAAAAAGAAAAACTGTCATGCAGCTTTATTTATGCGAATGTCTGGGAAACTACTGCTCAGAATCCAGATTAATTAAAGTAAACTGAGGCCACATTCTCGTGGGTCTTTTCATTTCCACCAGGGAGACTAGTTTCCTTCCCTCTGGGACATGAGTCTAAATTATTATTCAATGTTCTCATATTATTCAATGGCGGTGGGAGACAAAGAGTGTGTGACCGTACAAATGCTTTGTCCCTCGAAAACCTTCTATTTGTGTTTGTCGACGTGATGTACTAATTGAAGTCGTTGCCGTCTCAGAGGAAAGTCTCACAGCATAATTAGTCTGTGAGAACCATCAGTAAAAGACATTTAATCTCAGGCTCTGATAGATGCTAAACATTAAAATATTCAGCATTATTAATCATCCGGATCTAACCCTGTGGGCGCTCCTTCTAGGCTTTCATTAGTTGTTTTAGACATTTATTTCTCTGGTTACAGGTTCTGCGCTCTCTGCCAGATATCCTTCTTTCTATCCCTCAACGCTGCTTTCTCCATCTGTCTTTTACTCCCTACTTTGCCGGCTAGTTAGTGAGTTAGAGTGTTTCATAGGGTTAAAAGGTCTGCGCAAGGGGCTGCGCTCTGCTCAGACATCATCTGTCTTCTCCCACATCGGCTCAAGCTCCATCTATCATTGTTGCCTTTCTGGAGCCCCTAATGTCAAAAGCACCTGAGTGTGTCAAAGAGATAGACTCCATCTGAGCGTGTGTTTGTTCACACGCGTCTTCCACATCCCTACAGCTTCAGAAACAGCCTCAGCATTGGTTCAGTTGCCGTAAACAGTGAATCCTGAGCTATGCTGCCCATTTCTGAGCTCACCGCTCTGACCTACAGAGCTGCCGGAGTAACCTTTTTTTCCTTATGGACCCACCGTGTATGGTGTTCATTATCACCACCACCCACTGCTATATGGGCCTTAGCGGACTCGCAGTTACCTTGATTGAAGTTTAAACTTCTTTGTAACTTTTTATCCTCACGGGGCTCGAGGGCTGGCAGTGTCATTTGGTGGGCTGCTCTAATACTTTGGTTCAAGCATAAATATAACAACTGTTAGATAGATCGTCATGAAACTGTCAAAGTCAAACAACTTCATTGGCTTTGGCAGTCCCTGAACCTTTCCTCTAGCAGCATTATGAGGTTTAAAGCTGCACTACTAAATATTTTTATACGAGAATCAGGTGAAATGACTATATGTAATGTGAAAGAGGTCACATGCAGAGATTATTACTTCACTTTGCAGTCTCCCTCAACTCCACAGAGCAATGTTTCTCAGAGATTTTCTTCAGGGGTTGATTGAGACAAAAAACACAAAACATCAGCATGTTAACATCACTGTCACAGCATGGCAACCACTACCATTTGTACATTAATTTTACATAAGTCTTTTTATGACAGCATCCATCTAGTTATGCTGGTTAAAATAACGCAGATGCTGTTTTTTTAATTGTTAAAGTGCAACAATGTATTTCCTTGTTCTATGTGAGAAAACGGATGACTGCTGAACTAATAATGAGCGAAAGACATGAAAATAATTTCAAGCATTCTCTGCTTGTGCTGCTTTAACCTCAGCAACACTGATGGTGTTTTCTCTGGCCAAAGAGTACAGATAACACTGTAAAGCACACTCAGCACCCGCTAATTAGGCGCATCGGCTAATTTATTCAAACAGTTCGAATACTCAGACAGTGACTCATGTATAAATAAGGCATGAGTATAAAAAAATGCAGGCAGGGAGAAGAGGTGTGGTGAAGCTGGGAATACACCACAAGCCCAAAAATCTTCATTGATTTTGGCAAGGATGGAGTTCACAAATTGGAAAAGGATTTTTGGCAAGGATGGAGTTTACAGATTTTCTCAAATGCAGATCTGCTTATAAGACGATGAGGGAACAGAGGAGAACACATACACATGAATGATGTGAAGGATCCTGCTGCTGAATCAGTGACTTCAGGCCATTTTGAAATTAATTCATAGTTGTAAAATCAGCATACGCAGTATGTACACTGTCTTACTGTAAATGATGTGATAAAAACACTGACAGTTAACACAGATGAAATGGAAAATGATGGAAAATACACAGATACTTTAAATTGTCCTTATGGGGACTGAGTACTTAACTCAGTGAATCACAAAGAAACAAATGTCCTTGGGCTGCAGTAGCAGCCAAAATGCCAAAATACCTTATTTATGACAGTGCTAAAATAATGGTAAGACTGCGGCAAACATAGGGACCACAAGTATTCAACAACAACTTATTGGTACAAAAGCGATATGCAGAAAAATAGTTCAACACATCAAACTCCCTCTGTTCTCTTTGTTCCCGTTTCCTCTGAAAAGACCAAATAGCCAGCTCTAATGCTCGATGAAACTTTTATCTTTCATGTTTCATCAGTGAAGTTTGCTGTTTAGAAAAGTTTAGGCGTGATTTTACAGACAAGAGAGACAGAAAGCAGAACTAGAATGCAGAGGTGAAAGTGAAAGTGGTGAGAAGGCTTCCAGTACAGAAGATTTTGGATGCATGTAATAGTTTTATCAGTAACAAAATCAAGAAAATTATATTAAAAAGTAATAATAACAGTGTTTTGTTTCAAATTGAGTCGAAAATTGAAAGCTGAAGTGTAATGGAGTGAAGCGTGGGAGTTAGTTCAAGCATACTGTCTATGAAACGCACCCTTTTTATCAGGGTGATGGACTTGAAGCAAAAGTGTGGCACTTTTTACATTTATTAGTTTTTTTGGTGAGAGTTCGATGAGGAGATTGTTCCCAAGCTCATGTTTTTTCATTCGATACACGGCTTCGGCCAGCAGCTGCTTATCGTAGCTTAGCGTAAAGACTAGAGGCAAGGGGAAACTGCTAGCGTGGCTCTGCACAAAGGTAACAAAATGAGTCCACCAGTACCTGTAAATCTCTTAAGCTAATTAAAATCTCATTTAGCTGTGAGACTACAGGCGATGATAATAACTTTCCTTATTATGGTCACTCCTCACTCCCTGTGGAGCTGAGCCTGGTCCTTCCTTGTATGTGTGTGTGTGTGTGTCCAGTCAAGAAAAAAACAGTGCTGTATATTTTAGCTCATCCGGGGGGCTTGCAAACAATTTAATTCGTTTAAGAAATGGGATTTTTTTTCTCAAGCCATGAGGAGATGATTCCCTTAGTTTGTCTGAAAAATTCTAAATCACACAATTTGATTTCTTCATTCAAAAATGAACAGAGCAATGAGATCAGGACAGAACTACAAAACACACACACATTAATAACAATGAGACAACACTGATAATCCCTGTGTTGTATTTTGTGTTTGGAGTGATCACGTACATTAGATCAAACACCAGTGGAAAAAAAAACAATGCATTTGCTTTATTTTTCAGCATGTTCATAAAATCTTTTGATAGACGTTTACTCATGCTTTATGGAGATGTTATTAAAAAAAAGAAGACAAAAAAAGATTTAACGGTGATCAAGACGTTCATCTTTGCAATTCTAAGGCAGAACAGTGATACAGTGATACAAATATGCCTCGCTACACACACTCCTGATTTGCCCAGTTAACCCACAGTCACAGAAGATTGAGGAAAATCAATATCATCTACATCAACTGCAGACTTATGATTGCTTTATTGTATGGAGGCCTGCTGATGGTAATGATAGCCTGGATGTCACAGTGGGAGACTCTTCACAGTCAAATCAAGAACCAATATAAAATACTGAGGGCTATTTTATATTTTGTGATTCATTTTCCATCTTCAGTTTCCATTCCAATATACATTTTACTATTTAAACATTTAAATTATATTATGGATTTTCTATAAATATGAATAGAAATTTTAATAACTTCTCTATCTGTACAATTTTTTTTCCTTTATGTAATCATAAACTGATTATCTTTAGAAAGAGATTGCTCCTGGCTCTGCTTTTAAAATTGAGGCTTTCCGCAGGATAATGTGCTCCTGGTGTGCCGGGAACATTTGAAACAAATGTCTTTCGGACATGGAGCACCAGGATGTTGCCTGTATTGTCAGCAAATGCTCCACGGTGCTGTAGTGTCAGCACGGCCCAAGGTCCCAGTGTTGCAGTTCCAGCACCTGCATGCCTCAAGGTGTCCAGGTTGTTGTAAAAAAATCTATTGTACATGACACTAACAAGGTAGACTTGTTAGAGGTTGTCCGTGCTTTGGCTCTGGACCAACAGCACTTCAAATGATACGGGCTCTGTATACACAGTACAAGTACACCTGCCAGAGTGCTTTTAATAAAAGCAGCAGAATCGTATTAAGACAAGAGGCACGTTTTTTAAAATCTAGATTAAACAATGCAAATGTGTAAATGTTTCCATTTGACAGTGTGGACAATATTGAATGTTTCCAGTTGATGGATCACTTGATCCCTTTATCTGCTGACTTAAGGTAGCACAACAAGGGCAATGCTATATTTGTATTCTGTCTCCAAAGTGTAAACACATCACTAAACGGGGGGATTACGGGGCAGTCGAGCATTGTGGATTTCGGCAAGATGTGAACGAGGTCAATCAGTAAAAAAAACGACAGAAAAAAAAAATACAATAAGTGGGCAGGAAGAGGGCAGCCAGAGTAACTGCTGACATATTTTTCTCATTCTGGTAAGGGGCTGTGAGGTTCAGCCAACAACCCCCCACCCAGTAAGTTTTAAACCGTGCTTTATTTGGATCTTCAGGTGTTTAGGTGAATCAATGAATGCAGTCAAGAGTGTGTGGTAATAATTTGATGTTACAATCAGCTGAAATGCTGCCAACCATTGTGTTATGATAAATATATTTGGCATTTAGTCAGACAGATCTACTGTGTTTTCTTTATATTAATGTCCAGTGACTCTATTTCTTCATAAACTGTGTGAATTTTTTGTGCACTTCTTTTATTCTGATTCTTTCCTTTTTTTTACTGTTTAGAAAAAGCTGTGTGTTTTCTCTTTGAGTGTTTGCAAAGTTGAGAACATAATACATTTTTTTGTATAACTCAAAAGAAGCATGGTATTTGCAGTTTGCAAATGCACCACTAACCACCACGGAGCACAAAGCAAATTCAGTTCAAGGTCTAGGATGGTAAAGAGAGTTGTGTACGTTCATATTTTTATTGGGTATTTCTTTTATTTTCCATTCCTAAAAACACTATAATGTTTTCCTTTTATATCGGGCTGTTTGTCACAGTTTGAGTAGGAACACTGTGCAGCATAAGATGACATTTTAGACATTGATGGTGTGCTTCTGACTGTGCAGTTGTTGACTAAAAATAAAGCCATCTTTTTTATTTTAAAAAGCAAATTTTAACTCAAATACAATGCATGCTGGGAGCTATATGTATGCAAATCCTTTGCATGAAGTATCTTAGGAAACAATGCATCTAAGTGGTCCAGTATTAATGCTTGATATTTTTATATATTAGCCTAACTGTTTCTAACTTTTTATTTTTTTGTTCAAGGTCTTTTTTTTACAAGACTGAAGTCATGATCAGGTCACTTTCTGAAGCAATTCTGAATGCGATAACTAGATAACTACAAAAGAATTTAAAATTATGCCGAAGGATATAATTGGCTTTTTTCTTTACAGTGTAGCTTATTCGGGGGTTCACATACTTTTGTATCTGAGAGAGAGAGAAAGCTACAGTTTGTTGATGCTCACAGGCTGTTCTGTGAGCACAAATCCAGACATCCTATTGATTGTATCAGCTTTTATGACTCTGATTTATTGCATCAGATTAGCCCGAGCAGAGTGTGGATTGCTCTGCAAACAGACGCACACAAACAAATGCAAATGCACCTTGGTTTACTGTAATGGAAGATCTCATTGTTGCCATGGAAACCCTCCACAAGTGATTAGGAGTTGAAATCAAATACGCGAGTGGAGCTTCTTGGTATCCCTGTTCAACCTGTCCTCTGTTGAGCCTGATTCATTTTCTGGGGTTTGGACAGGGAGAAAGAGACGCACGAGATAGGCAGCCAAAGCAAAAGAACAACAGAGACATAGAGTGATACAAAAACAGACAGAAAAACAGTAAAAAGGGTTTCAGAAGAGGCACAGCAGGAGGTGAAAGGAATTAGAGGAATCTGGAGAAGGAAACAGGGAGCACTTTGTTCCAGGATGCTTTAAATAATGCATCCTCCTCATTTAAATTCTTCCTGGTATCATGATCAAACATGCTTCTTCAGGAAAAGTTTGCTGAAGGATGAACGTATCAGGTGCTAACCCTGCTCGGCCTTGAAAGGGGGGCCATTACAGCAGAATGCACTTGATTCAGGAGAGTCCCTTTTTCCACGATAAATAATGCATCCATTTTGACATGATCTCAGTGAAACTTCAAAATCCTGGTCCTGAGCCAGTTAGACGAGCAGCCGGGAGGAATTGTTCCTGCTGGACAATACTGCAGTCCGATTGAATTTTATTTTTTCAAGGTCTTTTTTTTTTTTTCATTGTCACAGCAGAGTGTGCAAATTCCAGGGCCTCGCTGTGGCTTAGAGGCGTAATTAAATGGCATGGAGCCACAATTAATGTTATTAGTTACACATGTTCTTTTTCTACTATGACAAGTCGGTAGTACATCTTCTATATTCATTCACTCATTCTCACCCCCATTATAAACACGACAATAGTTTACTCTTTAGCAGACGTTGCCAAACTGTGAGGCGCACTTCCCTAAGGGGCTTGTGGGAGAGTTAAAATAGCAGACTTAAAATAGTATATACAGTATGGGCACTACTACTACTTTCTTTGTTCAGTTGAGGGAATTTTAAATGCGCTATAGTGCATAACTTCCTCACTCAGGATCCGGACACAAATGAAATGGCCAAAAGTTAATACAGTGTACTTTAGAGTATATAGGGAGTGATTTCAGACACAGCCCTATTCATGGTCAGTGCAGGAAGCACTGTGCTGTTTATGTAGCATGGCTAAAAGTAGACTTATGTCTCACAAATACTTTGCATAACAATGACATATATTTTTGGGAAATATTAGGTTTCTCTTATTGCTTGGCATGTGAGCGGTACCGTACCTATATGTTCTAGGAAACAGAACATGAATAGAAATTTGGGAACAAAAGTTTCCCACAATTTGAAATAGTTTTGTTTTTTCACCTGGTTTCCAACATATAGAGAATATCTGTACATGAAGAAAATGTCAGTGCTGTAGGTATATAAGAATTCTGAAAGGACACTGTGGGGCTTAGTAATAATTGATTAGTAATGATTTTTTGTTACTGCCAAACTTTCCTCATTTCTAGATCGAAACAATAGTGTTATGTTACCACAGAGTCAGTGAATTAGCTGTAAACTCCACATGAGCTGTTTACCAATTACCAATTTAATATTAATTGTAAGGTATTAATATGTACCACAGAAGTCATCCTGTGTCATCTACCACCAGTCCCTGTTTGTACTTTGGTCATCGATAGCTATACAGATTACAGTTCATGGGAAAAAGTCATAGTCTATCGTAAACTGCAGATTATGAGGCATGAATATGAAGATCATGGATGGAACAGTGTTTTTATATAATTTGAAGGCAGATTTACAGACATGCCAGTGACTTAACCAAGAACTTTAATTGTGTAAACATAACCATGTCTTATGTCACATGACCACAACCTTTCTCTAACGCTTACATAGTTTTAGTCACCTGATGTTAACTATTAAAAATAATTTATTATTATTATCTGGGGTTCAGCAGAGTCCTCCAGTACCAACCCTCTGTTTGGCTAATGTGTTAGGAGAAGAGGCTGGATTTTATAAATGTTTACTGTGAGGAGACAGAACTGCTGCCCGATCAATCGGACTCAGTTGTTTTAAAAGGTGTATCACTCATTTTACAAGGTCAGCATCCATCCCAGGGTGCCAGCCTGAACATGGGAAACCGATGGCTCTGCAGTTCCATTTCCTGCTGTTATAAGGTGCAGCAATAATTCCTATTGATTGACACCGCTGTGCCGTGAATCTTCACAGTTCAGTTCACAAATTGCTATTTATAGGTTAGAGAAAGGAAAGGAAAGAAAAAAAAACAAAACAAAATATTAAAATGCCAAATTTCTCTCACGGTTCTGTGCATTAGGACATTCTGTAACACCTTTCACTGAGCTGCATCATCCTCTTCCTCTGTGAAAACACACAAACATTTCCATTATGAGAGCAAGACGGCAGCACAAAGGGAAACAGCAGGAGGTGAAGACAACTACAAAAACCAGCTGCTGCAGGATTTTGAGGTGTTCATACAGTGGACATGGATAAACAGGAATGAGCACATGGCTCACTTTTAATGTCTTCAGTTTTGCTTGTGTAAGTGTTGCACACACACACTTGCACACACACCCCTCACCCCTCCAGAACGGGATGCCAAATTGTGTGCAGATGCCAGACACTTTGGTCCAGGGTCAGAGGATAAGTATTTACAAGCATGTGTGCAGCTGAGGACCTGAGGACTATAAACACACACACCTGTCCTGGGTCAGTCACATTGCTCAACACACACGCACACACACAAACACACACACACACATCAATACTTTTGCACAATCCTAATCCATACTCTCTTCAGCGCCATCACTCAAAAGTCCTCCAGCTCATCCATGTTTAACATGCCAGCTTTTCTGTTCCTCACTGACACAGAAATTCCATCTATTTTCTTGTCTTCTCACTGAATCTATTTCCTGCCTCCTCCGTTCCTTTCGCATCGTTCTTTTCCGTGACAGCAGAAAAAAAAGAGGTCACCTGTCCTCATCTTTCTGTTAAAATGTATACCATACACTCTCCCTCTCTATCTTTCCTCTCCTCACCCTTCCAGTTTGCCTGGTCCCGAAACCCAGAAGCCCCAAAGGGCATGAAGGCAGTTTGCATGCAGTGTGGAAGCCAGAGCTTAAATGAAATGGTTCCCTATCACTTTAGCCACTGTGTCCGCAAGCTTTTTTTTTTTTTTTTTTTTTTTGGAAAAGAGCTACAAGTCTGATATGTTTTTTGCCCCTGATCGGTGATGTGCCACAATATACCCAATGCTGTCATGCAGTAAGTTTTTCCATTAAGGGGCTTGGTACAGTAAAGTGGGCTTATACAGCAACCTTATCTTTCAGATTCATACCAGCTTACCAAGGCTGGATTACCAGCTGAGCAAAATGGGTTACTGCCCCCTCTCTCACCCCCACCCCCTCCCCCTGCCCCCCCGCCCCCAAGGAACTGGGTGTCAATAACTTACTGGTAATTTGATTAAATGTAAACTCACCAGAGACTTTGCACCAGTAAAGTACAATATCAGCTGCCTTGCATTAGTTCCTAATGTGGCCCTGTCCTTTAGAGGGGTGCTGTCCTGTTATAAAGGAAAATTTCAATTTATTTTCAAATTAGGTTTTGCTCTCTGTTGCACTAACCCCCTCATCACATGGAAAACAATGAATTATGGGGCAAACAACACAAGGCTCCTAAAGCTTTCAAAATGAACGCACATTTTACATTAAGGAGCTAAATTAAAATGGAGTCCTGCAAAACAATGTACCCCAAAGGACAAAAGCAAAACTAAAACACCCCTTAAGTCATTATTAACCTGGAAAACATTAGCATGTTAAATATTGTGAGCGTGCTTATATTAGCATTTAGCTCAAAGTAACCTCATGTGGTAGCAAATGTAACATGTAATCTATAAGCCTAAGAACAAATCTTTCCCCAAACCCCTTCTTAAAGCGGGATGAGACCATGCAGCTTATTCAAAGACTACAGGAAGAATTGGTTCTGCTGGTTCTGAGCTGGGCTACAGATTGCAATTAATAACTAGTAGTTAGTGAGTTACTGATGTTTTACAGTCCATACCGTGCACAGCTAAGCCAGCACACTGAATAAACCAAATGCAAAGTGTAGAGGCTCTGTCTAGTTTTAATAATTCTGCTGTCAGTTTATTATTTAAATGTGGAAAGCGCAGCTCTTTTCAAGAACGCTGAAATATTGAAGGGCTCAGAGCACAAAAAGCAAACACCAAAAATAAAAAGCTGTCACTTGCTGTCGCCCACTGGAGTTTCATATCGCCACTTGCTGCCTGCTTACTTTGCTAAACTCTGCACAAACTCTCATTCATTCCCAAATCACACGAGGTGTCTGACTGGAATCTGAGAAAGCACAAAAAAACATGATGCAAGAGCTCCTTAGTGTCGAGTGGTGAAATTTATCTTCTCTAATCTAATGAGGATAAAGGAGTGTGGCCCGGGAAAATAACGTATGTGTGCATGTAATACATTTCTGTGCATCAAATCATCAGAGAGGGCCATGTTTCATCAGCTTAGGACCTTTCTAAACGAGGGCTGGAGCATTAGCGTGAGCCCTGCTAAGATAAGGCACTCGATCAATCCCAGTCTCTATACTCTATACTCTTGTAGAACAGCGGTGGAGGCTGAGTTAAGGTGCTTATTGATTACACCTCGGACTTTCCCCAGACAACATCAGCTATGGTTATATACAGGCAAAGCTTCCTATCACCAACGATGAGGGGAGAACAGCAAGTCCTGTTTCCAATTCCCAGAATGAGTCAATGTAATAAGCTTTCAGATATATGGCTGGCAGATCAATAGTCCTTTCAGCATTGTGAGTGAAAGACAAAGAGTTAGTGTGTGTTTCTGGATGACCATTACAGAGGTGACCTCTGCTGGATTCTGCCAAGAGACCCTCAGTCCAAGTGCCTTTTCATTTGGCAGCTGAGACGGAAGCTGTATGGGAAAAAGGCTATAAGATGATAACCAAATTAATGAGCCCTCTATCAATATTTCTCTAACATGCTCTGGCACAGACTGTGACAGATGAGGATGGCTTTAAAGTGGGGCTGGCGTGTGCAGCTCCAGACATGGCATTAAAGCAATTGTAATTAAAGATGGAGCATGTCTTGTCTGTGAGGGAATGATTATTTCATTGCCAGCTCTAATAGCGGTCAAGGCTTCTCTCGTTTGATCTTTAGAAAGCTTATGGGGCAAGATTTGTGCGCATGTACAAAGCTGTGTGATTTGATAGTTTCGATGATTCATGCCAAAAGCCATATACACATACCTCTTTGACAGTAGAATTAGAATTTAAATAACTTTATGTTGATTTAGTTATCTAGAAATGTTACGAGATTATGGAAATTTGAGTATTGTGTTTTAAAAAATTTAAAAAAGTAGGATAAAAGACTGTGACTGTGTAAAGATAGTTGTGATTTTAATGGTAATGGTATTCTAATAGTTGTCCCAAGCTGCTTCTAATGAGTCATATTGGGTAATATTCCTGCAGTATTTATAGTATTCAATATAAATAGTATTTATAGTATTCAATCCACAGGCACCAAAAGACTTTTCCTGGCAGCACAATCAACATTTATTCCTACAAAAGCACTAAAAGACAATGCCTCAGTTGATGAATAATATATACCTGTATGTACAAGTGGCTCTATTGTTGCAGTGCGTTGACTTTCTTATATGAATTATTCACAGCTGACACAGAGAAATATTAAAATTCCCACTTCCTCTGCTGACTAATTTCCTCCCCTTATCTTGGAGGAAAAGGGCAAGCATTTAGACATGTCACTGCGACAATGACAATGTGAGATATATTACTGTGTTTTGAGAACATGCGACATACAGAAAAGGCATATCCACAATCATATAGGCACAGATTCACGCATGTGTCCCTGTGTGTTACCGTGTAGCCAGGCTTAGGTCCTCAGTCAACACTGCTCTTGTGAGGTTTTATTTAGTAGATTATTGATACCAGTCCACAGAGTTGTCATAGACAATATCAGGCAATAACAGAGCAAATGAACAAATGTCTTTGTCCCCTTCTATCCCAGTTTCCTCAGAAAGTGACAACAAATTTCAGGGCAATCTCAGACCTGCATGTGTGGGGAATATTCATGCTTTATATGTATGGAATAATTACGCTTGTTGAAGGGGAGATTCCATATTAAACCAAAGCCCCGTAAAAATGGACTATAGAGTACGTGTTTTCCACACTAAAAATGCCTGGTTCCTACCATTTCCTGCACCCAGGCTGTTTCCTGGTGTGGCCCGTGCTGCAGTAAACATGCAGTGCTATCAGCGTGCATTAGGAGTTAGGACACTTCCTTGTGGCCTGCCAGGCAGCTGTCACCATGTGGACTCATGAGTTTAGCCTGCAACTTTTTTATTGAGGAAACATTTATGGGTCACCTTAGAATTGAGCACAAAAACGTATTAGCCAGCACTGATGCACTATCAAGGGACTCTTTTACAAAAATCCACTTAGGGCAATGAAAGACGCATGTGGAAACCAATAAAGAGAAAGAAAGGTGCAAGTTTTAAATATTTTTAAGAGAGCAGACTGAAAGTAAAATATACGATTCCATTTTCATGACCCATTGAGTTTTCCAGTAGCTCATTTATTCCAAACCTGATTTTCCAAAGGTGCAGTGGTAAAATCTGAGTCTCTCTGAGGCTGCCTTTGTGTGCACCATTTTCCAACAGTCGCCAAAAGTCAGCAGAGCCAAGTGTGAAGTAGCCTTTGAGGAAGTCATTAAGAAATTAATAATGAATGAAATGATTTTGCCTGGTTTAAAACATTTCTATTATTCAGCTGAACATTTATCTGTCATACACTGATAATCTTTTTTTTTCTTTGCAGAGGAAGAGCAAATTATATTATAGCTTCATGCTCACAGAGTCTTATCTTTGCTGCTGTCTCCTCAGGTCATTTAACTGCAGCAGCTGTGATTCCACAGCAGAACAATATAAAATTGATGTACAGTCTCAGTTTGATATTATGGCTTCCTTGTTTTTCCACACATGTCCCTCTCTATAGGAGCAAATGAGAGGATTTTCCAGCTGGTAGGTTGTCATGTTTGTGATTGCTGTAAAATCACGCCTTGTTTCTCCAGGGTACATAAACTGTTTATATGTCATTATAATTATTGTTATTGGCGAATTAAAACGGCAATTTGATGTTTCCCCCTTGTTGGTTTATTCAAAGCACATTAGGCCAGAAGAGAGACTGGGCAGAGCAGCGACCTTCAGAGTGCGTTATGAGCCGTACATAACAGGGCCTCTGTGCGCCTCTGCAGCCATGCTGTGTATTTAGTTTATATTTGACCAAGGCCATTTAAGAAAATCAACAGTGCTGGAAAATGTTATCACTTACATATTGGTTTGTATTATTATTATACTGCATATTACTCTGTGAATGTAACAATGTTATTTTACTCATTAGTCAAAAGCAAAGGCAATTAAATACTTTACTTATTACATTACTTTTAACGAGAACAGCTCATCATAGGGCCACAAAGCCTCAACGCCCACACATCACATCTGCTGCACTGTAACTTCAGACAGCTCTCCAGAAGTCCAGAGTTCACATGCAACTCTGAACTGCAACTCTTAAATGTAGGCTAACCATTAGCATCTGTGCTAAACTAACATGTCCCTGACCAGTCTTTAAACTTAACACTGAAGGACAACTACCAGCGATCCATACATATAAAAAAATCCATTAAAAAATCCAAAATAAAAAAGCCCCAAAATATGCAGCGTTACAGGAATCAGAGGCTCTAATTTCATCACTGAAATTTTAAATTATAATCCCTAACGCAACTCAAAAAATCACCTTACAGTGACATGTCACTGCCCAACACTTAGAATAAAGGATGCCAGTAAAACACAAACACACACATGAAGAGTCTAATTTGGTGGTGGTGGTGGTGGTGAGTGTATCGGAGCAACACTCAGCATGCGTGTGTACCTGTGTGTACAGGCACAAGTATGGAGCGATATTCTCTACCCTTGTGAATTATGGTAGGTGTCACTCAGCACATTGTATTCCAAGGCAGAGAGCGGTAATATATGACTCATCGCTGCTCTGTCTCTGCAGGCAGGCTGGACACACACCATCCAGTAATCAAGGGTAAAGCACTACCAATATATTAGCTGAGTGCAAAGTTATGAACGGGATTGTAAATATTGGATTTTTCCTTCTTTTTTCCCCCTTGTGGGATTAATTGGAATGAAAAGTGATATTATTTTGCAACATAAAATAGTCGAGTTTCATTGGAGCGGTCGTGGGGAAAAAAAGGCAAACACTCAGCCATAATATCCTGCTGTGTCAATCTGAACTTAGTTATGATCCACACTGATTTTTGTTATTGATTTAGCAGATGTCAGATCATTAGAAGAACAAAAACATCCTGTGTGGTGTGTCATCTAGTTTTTTCACTGCATGACAAATATATCGCTGTGCTATTTAGTGGCAAGTGTGTGCCAAGTGTGTGTGTGCATCCTGCCACCCCACGCCAACCACTTCACTTCTCCCCTCACCCTGCTCCTTACCCTCTGTTCTCCTCTGCTGCACCAGGATTCAGTCCCCCAGCTTCCTCTACAAGGAGCATTTGCAACTGGATTCTAAGTCGTGCACGCTGGTGGACGAATATATAAATACAAACAAAATAATTATGTACTGCAAGAATTGGGGCACATGGAAATGGTGCAAGCCTGAGAAATGATCAGACTTTATGCAGACTCCAAACGCGAGCCATCATTCAGTCTCAGAGTGTAGAAACAGGGTGGTTAAAAAAGACATTTCTGTCAGTTAAAAAATTAAATAAGACTAAATCTGTCAAAAATTCATTTTGTAAAATTAATAGGAAAGGATGCGGTGAGGAGAGAGGTCCTTGAGGCAATAACAAAAGAACAACTATAAAGGATAATATTTCATCATACTTTATAGCTTTCTTGAGGCAATAGAAATCCCATGGGTAATACTGAACAGAACTTGAGCTGGAAAATCTGATTGTCATATTATTGTAAATGTGGAAACCGTGAATGTAGATTATACCCTGAGTTATCTGTGAAGATTCTCAGTCATCCAGGTCATGGAAATTTCAAAGAGTTTGAAGAAAGTCAACGGGACTTGCGAGGGGAAGAGTTGCAACTAGTAATATAATTAGTCATTTTTATTAACTAGAAATATTCAGAAATGTTTATCAATGGTAACAAAAATCATCAACAAATAGATATAGTTGAATTAATATATGTGCATGGAAGTTCATTTTAGACCTTTGGTAAAAGGTTCACAAAGCAAAACCAGAGAGCAGTCAAGATCTGGTCTTTGGTGTTTTATCACTCACAGTTCATTCTCATTAGCTACAGCTGAGGAGATCTCAAAATGTGTTATTGATATAGTAGAAACTTAGATTAAGTTACACAATGTGGTATATGATCAATTAACAGCAATATACTGTCACATAACAACATACAGCCATTACTAAAACACTATCGACCCACATAGAATATTTTTACATATCTTTGATACATGAACAGTCTTATAGTGCTGTTTTTCAAACAAAGGAATTATTTGTCATGACTGACATGAAGTTTGAAAACATGGAGTTTGATTTGTTCAGGCTTTTGCCCCTCAAGGAAGGAGACAACTTGACGAAACCCGTTGGCACAGAAAAGTTTATTGAGGCAATCACACTGCTGGCCTGAACTTTCTGAATTTCCCATGCAATCAAATATTTATTGTTGCTGTGCATGTTTCATCAGCTCACCCAGTTCCATAGATAAACACCAAGAGGCACCACTTTACCCATATTACACTGCATACGAGGAAGTAGAAATCCTAAACAGACTTTCAAACCAGTCTGCAATCACACAAGCCATCAGAAGTAGGCTTTCCTCTGATAGAAAGCGCCAACAAAGCTACCAAGTCTAAAACATCCAGTGGCTCCCAGGCGGTTTTATTTTTTGCAGAAAAGTAAAAAAATGACTACAGCTCTTAGTTCTGTTTAGGGAATCATAGGCTGTAGCTCAGATATTGTCATAAAATCAACAAATAATCGTCAGAAATATCTGTTCCTACCTTACAAACTGCTGTTATGTGCTCGCAGGGAGGCTGTGTGGGTGAGCATAAAGCTCTCAGTACACTGCTGACTGCTGGAAGATGGCGACCTGCGTGGCGAACGCTGAAAGCGACTTCTCCTGCTGAAGTAGCTGCCAGCCGTCCAAGACCGCTTGTGCTTCCTCAGGTACTCCTTGTAGTTCTTGGTGAGCAGCGTGTACAGAAAAGGGTTAATGCAGCTGCAGGAATATGTTGGACAATATGGTCAGACATGTGGTCAGGTAGTTGATGTTGCGTTTGGCTTTGGTAGACAGGGGCAGAGAGGGGTTGAACTGGCCCAGCAGATGCCAGACCCAGAAGGGCAGGAAGCATGCCCAGAAGAGGAGCACGATGGTGAAGATCAGGTACAGCACCTTTAGGGACGCAAAACCACAGATAACAAATATTAGTGCACCGCTGAAATCACAAGATAAAATATGGCATGTGTCACAAAAAACACACCCTAACATTATAATTGTAATATCTCATAAGATTAGTTCTTTGGAAATAGTGGAATTTTATTGATTTTGCTAACTCTTCTGGCCCTGTAAATTTGCATGTACATATTGATAGTCAAGTTGAGCCTGTAATCTATGAAAGCTGGCCTTAGTCAAGGATTCACATCTTCCCATTTGTCTCCAATGATAACTACAATTGTAGGAAAAGATTGTTTATGAAACTCTGCCTGCCCCAGTGTGATCTCAGCAAGAGATTCACAGTTACACATAGCACTGGTAGGAACAGAGAGAATGAATTATTCCTGTGGCACGTAGGGGCACTTCTGAAAGTTGGACAGCCTGCCGTACCTCTTGCTCCAAGGTACAAGCAAATCCTATGAATAGCCTTTAATGCAGCTGAAGGGCAACACACACCACATTGTTAATCACACTGATAAGACAAAATGAACCCATCTGAAGCCCTGCTATGAAGCAGATTGGAATGGGTTAGGTCTCAGCATGGGCAGAAAGAGAGGAATGGGAAATAGAAAAGCTGCAGAAGCAGGGAAAAGATTGATAACGTGATGCTTTAAACAGAGTGCAAACTGATGCTGCCACAGTCATATGCTCTTAAATAGCAACAATTTATCTTTTATGTCGACAGTGTTGTTGGCAAAGCCTTGCCCAAACAGAGGGTCATACAATAGCTGTTAGACAGAATGTCACAAGCTTTTGATCGGCAGGATAGGACCCCTCCCTCAGGAGTACATTCTCCATGAGGAGTATGACTAAATAAACAGCCATGGTTAGTGGAATGTCTGTGGAAAGTTTGTACAGCAGTGTCTTGCCTAACTTCCTGCCTATTCATCAAGTTCTACCTGATGGATGTGTCTGGATCCATCTCCAGATGACTTACAGACAGGGACAGGGGTCTAGGGTGATCCTAACCACCAAAAAAGGAGAACCAAGAACTGGGCCTTGTGCAGAGAGGGAGGCAGAGAGGTAGACCGCTGTTCATTTTGACTGCCAATAGTTATTATTGTTTTTTTTAACTATGATCAGGATCATTTCTCCATCTTCATCAAGTAGTTATTTTTACCCAAACATGATCTTTTCCTCACCTAGTCATTTAAATGCCTAAACTTAATCAAATCTTAACTAAAGAAGTGAAGTTTAGTAACAGCTTTTGATTTTGTTTCACTGATAGGCGTGTCAGATCAGAAAGCACTTGTCTTTCTGGATGGCATGGACAAACAATGCATTTGGTCATTTAACTTGGAGTAGTTGTCAGGTTGTGAGTAGGATTGTCATATATGGCTGAGCACACACAGTGGCTTGCAAAAGTATTCATACCGCTTGAACTTTTCCACATTTTGTCACGTTACATGACCACAAACATAAATATATTTTATTGGAATTTTATGTGAAAGACCAACACAAAGTGGCATACAATTTGTGAAGTAGAAAGAAA
Source organism: Scortum barcoo (assembly GCA_023238725.1). Classification (NCBI taxonomy): domain Eukaryota; kingdom Metazoa; phylum Chordata; class Actinopteri; order Centrarchiformes; family Terapontidae; genus Scortum; species Scortum barcoo. The sequence continues at coordinate 15,185,372 of CM041542.1, forward strand.
ATTATACATGCTTTTAATTTTTTCTTTACAAATAAAAAACTGAAAAGTGCAGTGTGCAAAAGTATTCAGCCCCCTTTTCTCTGAGTGCAACCAATTGCCTTCAGAAGTTGCCTGATGATTGCAGTTGCCAGAAGCCATGTGGGGGACACAACAAACATGTGGAAGATGGTCAGAGTTGATGGGAAGATGGATGGAGCCAAATACAGGGCAATCTTGGAAGAAAACCTGGAGCTGACCTGACTTGGGCAGAGGTTCACCTTCCAGCAGGACAACGACCCTAAACATAAAGCCAGGGCTACAATGGACTGGTTTAAAACAAAACATATTCATGTGTTAGAATGGCCCAGTCAGTCAAGTCAAACCTAAATCTAATCGAGAATCTTTGGCAAGATCTGAAAACTGCCGTTCACAAACACTGTCCATCTAATCTGACTGAGCTTGAGCTGTTTTGCAAAGAAGGAATGGGCAAAAATTTCAGTCACTAGATGTGCAAAGCTGGTAGAGACATACCCCAAAAGACTTGCAGCTGTAATTGCAGCAAAAGGTGATTCCACAAAGTATTGACTCAGGGGGGCTGAATACTTTTGCATGCTGCACTTTTCAGTTTTTTATTTCTAAAACAAATTTAAAATCATGTATAATTTTCTTTCTACTTCACAATTGTATGCCACTTTGTGTTGGTCTTTCACATAAAATTCCAATAAAATATATTTATGTTGGTGTTCATAACGTGACAAAATGGGGTATGAATACTTTTGCAAACCACTGTATTATTGTAAATATTCACAGCATAAATCTTTAGAGATGAGAAAATCCCACAAATTAGAAAGCACGCTTGTGTGAAATAGAACAACTTGTATGCCTTGAAATATATATTGTGATGTACTGACCTTTTGATTTGGAAGTTTCTTTGTCTGTTTGAAGGTCTCTGTCTGTGAAACCCAATAAGTGCGTGCGAGCTGGATGTAGAGATAGCCAATGATCAGTCCTGGGGCAACAATGCTTGTGCAAAACAGGCAGGAGATGTAAATTTTGTAGGAGAAGGGCGACAAGGTGGGCTGACACATAGCCTTGTCACCCACTGTGTCACCACTTAGCTCTATGCTTACGATCATCGGCAGGGTGAGGATGAGAGAAGCAGCCCAGACCAGCAAAGCGATGGCCTTCCGGTAACTTTTAGACCTCTTGACTGTGTCGAGCGGCTTGAGCACTGCGAAGTAGCGCTCCGTGCTCATGATTGTCAGCGTGAAGATGCTGGCGTGCATGGTCAGGAAGTCCATGCTGATCAGAATCCGACACCCTATATCCCCAAAGTACCACCCCTTTAGGAAGTGTGTGCAGACTACAAAGGGTATGGTGAGGAGATACAGCAGATCTGCCAAAGCCAAGTTTATTATGTAAATGTACATAGAGGCCGCAGTCCTCATGGAGTGGCACATGACAACCAGGGTGTAGATGTTTCCAGAGACTCCAACGAGGCACATGATGGAGAGGATGGTGCCGATGGTAAAGGTGGCGGCTGTATCCTCATGTGAACTCAGAGGGGGGTCGGTGGCATTGGCGCCCCTTTCCACGAGGACTCCTACAGGCTCCATGGACACTGTGGTCATGTCTAGGTGCATGGGAACAGGCATGTAAGTGGTGAGGAAGGCAACTGCATGGAAAAATGACATTTAGTAATCATCCCTTGTCTGCTAACTTGGACTGTTTCGTGGACTAGAATGTCACTGAAGTGGATCTTACGTAACTGGGCACTGTAATCATCAGCAAAATTGTACTGGCCTGTGAGATTTCATTTATAATCTCCATTTGTCACAGAAGAAGAAGTCATTGTGGAAGGACTTAATGAGCTTGCTTCCAATGCAAAGCTTATTTTCAGGCCCCATCTCAACTAGACATTTGCAAAATCTGCATCTTTGTGTTGAAGTGCCTCTGACTGCTTTCACAGGACCAGCTCACTCAAACTGAGGAAAATGAAATTCCTCATTTTATTCATGGCTTAGAAAGCAGTTTTGAGCTCATGTCAATTACTTACAGTAATATGAAACCCCATGAAGTATGTTACCGAAAAGTTATCCAACCTTTCCTAAATTGGTCATGAAATGAGACGTTGGCCATATTTTGAAACAGTTACAGCTGAATACGTCTTCAGTGGTGGATGACATATTGAGATGCTTTACCAAAGTAAAAGTATAAATTATACAGTATAGAAATACTCTGTTTCAAGTAAAACTCCTTCATTCAAAAGCTTATTTAAGTAAAATACAGAGGGATTGGCTTCAAAATATGATGAAAATATCAAGAGTAAAAGTACTCATTATGCAAAATGGCTCATTTCTGACTGTATTATATTTCTTGATTATAATTAGTGATATGTTATTGTGTAGATTACTTAAATGTTACAGCTGGCAAAGATGGAGCTCATTTTGATTATTTTAAAAACTGCAACGAAGCTTAACCTAAAATGATATATACATGTATATAATTTACTTATTTATTTCTATAAATTAAAATCTGCAAAGTTAATGATATCAAAAGCTATTTGATAGTGGAACTGAAGAATATAATGACATAAAATGAAACGCTCAAGTAAAGTTTCTCAAAATTGCACTTAAGTCCGGTACCTGATGTACTGATGATTGTAGATGTACTTTGTTACATTCCACCACTGGACGTGCCTTGACTGAATTCAAGGTTGCTTTTTGATCGATTAATGCTGATAACATTAGCAAATACCTGATAGAAATAATGAGCTATAGTTTATATGTGATACTTGCGTATGATTTACGTCAGCAGAATTTCACAGGGCTGATGATGACATGCATCCTCACTCTCAGAGAGTATGTGGGCAAAACGATGCAAGTCATTGCACTCCCTGGGTGTGTGCAATCTTAAAAAAAATCTTTAAAAAAAAGGAGCGAGCCAAATGTATCAGAGTTGATGCAACTGCTGCGGGAACACTGAGAACTTTTCACTCAGTCACAGAGGTCCCCCTTTGTCCAGTCTAGCCAAGTCCAGTCAAGATTCAGACTGGAGAAACTGAAACTGAGAAAGTATTCTATCTTTGCGACATAAAGGCAGACAAAAAGGCTTAACATTACATCCCTGTCCTCAATAATAGACCTGTCTGGTATCCTCTGACAACCTTTCTTGCATACATGTAAATGTACCTTTACGGGTAATTACGTCTAGCTGGGCATGCGAGTGAATTAGAAAACACAGTCTTACCTGGACTGCCTCTCTGGACAGAAGGGTTCAACGCTCAGCTGCAGTTCCATCAGCCATGCTTTGCTCTTCCAAACCTCGCACTTACTGCAAAAATTTCACACTCCATAAAAGTCCCAACAGATTCTACAGAGTATCTGAGAGGTGAAACACGCAGGTGAAACAAAAGAAAAAAAATCTGTATCCAGCCGTCTTGAGGGAGAAAATAATCTAAATGAGTCATCTGTGACAACAGAAATCCCTCCAGTGTTGACTAGTCTCTCAACAGAAAACAAACCAATCCAAAGTGTAAAGATTCAACAGAAAGGTGCACTGATAGCAGCCTTAAAAGTTCTCTTCCATTCCCTCTACCCTTTGTACACCTTGGTAGCATCCAAACACTGGATGTCAGCTGTGAGATCGGCAGCAGGATGATTTAATTAAAAAAAAACAAAAAAAAAAACAAAAACAAGAGAAGAACATCAATGCAATGATGAGAAGTGAGGATCGCATGAAGCTACAGCTGGTTACGGAGAGTGAGAGTAAGAGAGAGAGAGAGAGAGAGCCAGAGGTAGAGAGGGAGCAAGACAGGGGAGCGAGAGAGAGAGAGAGAGACACGAACGTGCTGCTGGTGAGGCACTCTCCCTCAGAAGTGGGAGGGAGAAGACGAAGAGAATGAGCAAGAGAGAGGTATGCAGGAAATGTGTTCTGCTCTCTCTCTCTCTCTCTCTCTCTCTACTCTAACCCCTGTGCCATCTATTTCCATCCATCGGGGGCGTGTGCCACAAACTGATATGCCACACTGGGACACATTACACACTGGCAGAACAACCCCGCTGACACAAACAAACATGCAGTATAAACTGATTTTTTAAAAGACAGCCAAGACTGCCCATTTGTTTTAGTGGGAAATATCCAGTATCCATTATTTTAAATGGATAGTGTCGGGGTCAGTGTCACCTACCGATGCAGCAATTCACCTAAGCACAGTCATCAAACATCATCAGGGGGAGGGGTCCAAGCTAAACAATGTCTTTGGCCTTCTGCTGCTGCTCATACAAATGAAAGGAGGATGGTGCATTTATAAAATTGTTCATTGAATAGAAGCCCACTATGTATTAAATTCTGGCACGAATTTTAGAGGCACAGTGATTGCATATAACGTTAAAGTTAAGACACAAGTGCACGTGAACAGATGCAGATTTTGCTGAGGTGAAGATGTAACCACATGAGTTGAAATCGTCTCAACATGAATTTATTGGATTTACACATTTTCTATATGATGGGCTGGATTGTCAGTGTGATGAGTGGTGGTGGCACATCAGACACCCTGAGACAGAGCTGGACCATGAAGTGATTTAGCAGCTTCCAGGTTCAGAGCTGACCTCCAGGCAGACTGATTACATGCAGACACAGGCCCTCCAACAGGCCTTCTATGCTACTGTATTTACAGCTGTAACCTTTTAACCTCAGAGGTCACAATTACATTCGTAACAATAGAGCCTCGCTCTGATGCAAGTCAATATATTTAGCCATTTGATGAGCCAACAAACTGTTTCCAAACACGTGGTGAGCAGTCCCTGTGTAGTATTCATGAAACTACAGCGGGCTCATATTGGTGGCAGAACTGAAATGATAAGTGGTTGCTGGCAAAGACACTTAGGATGCACAAGAGAGAGACAAATCTTCTGACAGCATGCGTTTTCTTTTATGGCTGAATTAAATGTCAAAGTATTCCTATCAGAGTCGAGCAGGTGTAACTGGATGTAAACATGCTAGTTGGAAAGTAAGCAGGCCTCTTCTCTGCATTCTTTACAAGCGATTGGAAATAAATTATTGGCTGTTGTGCAATCCTCAGCTCTGCGGGAATGTGCTTTGTGCTTTGTGTGTGTGTGTGTCTGAGGGTTTACGTGGAATGTAGTTGGAGTTTATAAGGGTTGTCTGTGGGATCTTATCACAGCAGGGGTCACATTGCTTCTGCATGCTGTGGGTGTGTGTGTGTGTGTTTAGAGGTCACCCTCATAAAATTTGAGAGTATCTGTAAAACGATTAAGGGAGCGCTGATGAGCAGCTATTACAGCCAAATTGGGACTGGATATCTGCTGCTTACACAGTAAATGATGCAGTGAAACCGCCTGTCACAGATTTCAACAATCTTAAGAGACTTTTCAGGATGATACACCTCCATTACATTATTAGCCATATCTCACACACACACACACACACACACACACACAGACATTTTGTACACGGGGTTTGAGAGGACAGATTATGAACTGTACCAAACTGGCAGCTCTGTTGCACATGTGTTGGATATGTCTGCATGTGTTGCTGTATTTATCCTGATTTGGCATACTAAATGCTGGGCCAGTTGTTAAGGGGCAGCTGCATCACACACTTTATCATATTAGCCTTAAGCCTGTGGTTAATAGAAATTTGACTGAATGCATAAATGCATCTTCAAAGTGCACTGACTAACACTGAAGGTGTGGTCTTAGTCAGTTTGTGGATGTGTGTAATGACAGGGGCGCATGTTGTTCGAGCGCACGGCGTGCATAATGCATCCTCGCTCTGCAGCGACGAACAGCAGCGCCACGGTGACTGCTGTCTGCTCTTCATTTGTTCTGTGGCAGACAGAGAGGAAGAGAGCAGAAGAAACGATTGAATAATGGGAGAAGACAAAAAAGGCCGAGTTCAAAATGAATGCCCATCATATAAACTTTAGAAACCAGAACAAAATCCCCAAAATTAAAGCAAGGACAACAAGAACAAGAAAACGAGAGCCGGAGTTATGTAAGTGTTAAGTGTTCGCTTGCCAGTGAAGACGGCCGTCACAGTTCATTCATTACACTGACAGACAATCACAGTCAATCCTCCCACATGGATCAGTCTCAATAAAGATGTGTCTCTGCGCTGTCCCGCACACACACACGTCGAAAAGCTCCGCTGTCAGCTCGTTGAGTGTGTATGAATCATTCCTCCAGGTTGGGCAGGGATTTGCGTCAAACACAACAGATTGTTTTGTTCTCCGGTGGGTTCGAATGCACATCTGCAGCCCATCACAATGCAATTCATTACTCCTCCACATAGCTGAGCAGCAGGAGGCTCCACTGAAATGTAAAGTCAGGGAAAGTCATAATGCGGGCGCAGGTAGACTCATCATGTTATATACTATCAGTACATCTCATAATGCCAGGATGACTTCAGAGAAGGATTTGCGTGCACAAGAAAAAAAAAATATGATATATTTTTCATTTTGCTGTCAAATACCAAAATATTCAACCCTGCCACATCTTAGAGGTCATAAATGAGACACGACTGTGACTAAAGGCAAAAGCAGGAAATCCAAACCAGTGAGTGATGTCATTACAAAATATGTCATCTTTAGAGTCATACTAACTATTAAGTGATCTAGAGAAGCCTTCTTGTTGTCTGTCCTTTTGTAACACATATTTTGGCCATAAGAGGCTTCCTCTCAGGCCCTCCATTGTGATCAAATTTATTACTGTGTTTTGTAAAGATCCATTTTTCTTGAGAAGGCAAAGATGCCACAGGGGTGAGATACGGATTGATTTTCTTGATACTAGAGTGATTCGCTGATCTGTCTTGTTTCAAGCTAGTATCCGCCAGCCTGATTCCCTTTGTATTGACCCTTAAAATGAAAAGCGTAAGAAATGTGCATTTTTGGCTTTTCTGACGCCTGATTTTATAGAAGTACATAAAGGATCCACTGAAATGAAACACCTTTGAGGTTGTTGTGTAGTTAAGTGGAATAAAGTAACAACATAAAACTACTCAATTAAAAGTAGATTAAAGTTAAGGTAAATCTTGAGTGAGTGTTGTGGAGGTTTTCCAGTTAAGACGTCAGTATGCTTCAATCTTGGGGGACTGCTCCCAATAATTTTTGAAACTTCTGAATCCAACAATCCATCTTGCCCACCCACACAGTGATCGGTCAGGTGTGCAAAGGTGAGAAAGTAAGCAGGTAAATAAAGGCCTTCATGATCCCATTTGCATCATTAGCTTGTCTTTCCTCTGTGTATGGCGTCAGGTTATGCTCTGTTACGTGTTACGTATGGATCTACATTTTGTGTCAGTGTGCTGTTCCCTCCTCCCTCTTTCTTTAGGGTTGCTGATGCCTTTGATTGAGTGAGCACCGGTGTACTCACTCTGCTCAGCTCTGAATAAAAGTAAAAGCGCAGAGAGGAAGCTCGAGGACAGCTGACCGTGCGGTGTATGTGCTGCTGTGAGTCTTTGTATACCTGTTTGGTGAGGTTTTTCTCCTTTTGGGCCTTAAAAAGGAGGGTGACGGTTGGGAGCCCCTTCGGTTTATCTGATCTTAGATCTTGTGGCTGTGAATTAGCTGGTGTTAGTTTTTGTTTGTCTTTAGTTCCTTTGTCCTTATAGTGCGGCCTCTGCCTTTTCATGGCATGGCAAGCTTGTTTTCAGTTCATTGCCCTGTTTTTGTTTTATTATCAATAAACTTTGATCACTGTTGCAACAAGCGTCTCTTCCTTCCTTGCCCACCTAACATCAACTGTTACTCCCTGGCACCAACTGGGACATAGTAGGGACACAGTGACACCTTTAGGGATGAAAAAAGAAACTCAGTGTGGAGAATCTGATCTCCACAGAGGTTGTGTCACTCAAACCAACTTGGAGTTACATGTGCAACAGCGGAAAGTTGTCTAACACGCCTTAGTTACTTTAACTATGTATAGAGTCCTATAGTGAAAACTTTTCTATAATTCAAGAGTTATAGGGTCGGTGCTTTGACGTAAAGGAGTAAGAGCAAAAAGATGAAGCAGCGGGGGAAGCTGGCAGGGGTCCATTGTTCTGGACTCACTGACTTTCACCACTAATGGACACGACCGCAGTGTGGAATCCACTCCACAAGTTAAACTGGCTCAAAGGTGTGTGTGTGTGTGTGTGTCATTGATTTGTCTGATGTCAAGCTGAGATTACATTACATACAGTGCTGGTGTTTCTGGCTGTATGTGTGTGTGCAGACAGACGTGACCACAGGCACTGTGGGTCAAACCGCTCGCCATGATTTGATTGGAATAAAACACAAACACTCGGGTAAGGCAAGCCTCCCGGTATGTGTGTGTGTTTTAAGACGCTGTGTCCCAGTGGTGTAAGGTTGCTATGTAGTCAGAATGGTGACAGTGTGGAATAATATGTCAACATTTTCCCTTTTTTGTTTTTCATTTCCTCTGTCTTGTTTTCTGTTAACTACTCACCCGCTGTTTCTCTTACACTTACACACACGGAATCACAAGGACGTCCTGAGGCTGAAGGAGAAGAGATGGAAGAAACAGGTTCTCAGTGGTGAAAGCAAACTAAATAAACAGGCAGCCAGTTCTGAAACCAAGCTTGCGGGACTGTTCTGTATAACTAAACCACCTCTGGCAGAGATGCCTTTCATCTGCAGACATAGGATATTGGCCAAAATCTGTCAGAAACTTGATTTGACTTTGAGTATCGATGTCCCTAGGCAATGTGGGGCATAGACAACATATACTAGTTAAGAATGAATATTTATATTATTCATAGCTGAAATCTGAAATGAGTTGGAAATGTTTTCCTACAGAATTTCTGCAAACTGTAGTTGGAGTGCTTCTGTATGAAATATTAAGCGTTGGTATTGAAGGAAACCCTGCACCCTAACCCCACACCGGCCCTTAACACCTGCTCCTCCCACACCTCCCCCTCCTTCTTCCTCTCTTTCTTTCTTTACTTCAAAGTGATGTGACTGCAGCAGCAAACTCTTTCATCACTTGTTTCTACTTGTTGCTGTCTCTGTGTCAACCATGATAGCAGTCTCCACAGGAACCCTACATCCATAAAGATGTGCAATTTGATTGTTAGGAGTGCAAAGTACATTCTCATCATTACAGGCAATCACAATTTCCTGCACCTCACTCTCAGTTTACCTGTTACTGGTGTACTCTTTCATATGCACTGTTTACTATCAGACTGTTTTTATGCATTCAATGCAGTGCACAGCACCTAAAGGCATTCACACTCACATTCAAATGTATTATATTCAGTTAGTTTACTAAAACTTGATGCGACACCACCTGCAGTAAAAGATACTGATTGTGACAAATATAACTTAGCAGAGGAAAACACCACAACAATGATTCCTGAAACATTAATCATCAAATCCTTCAGACATTGTTGGATATTGATGTTTAATGGAGTTAAATCAGGTATGAAAATATTAAACTTTGTACATTTGGATAAGCAGCTAAATATGATCGATCGATGGTGCTTGAATTTGATCTTCCACAATGAAACAGGTAGTTTTGATTTCTTCACCCGTACATTTACTTCATAAATATGACTATAATCACTCCTCTGTTCCCTCAGCCTGCTGCTATCTGAGGTTCAGGATGGAGATACATCAGTCTTTTCTTCTTACCTCTAAAACCCGGTAACTAACTCAAACAAAGGACAACATGGTCAGACAAACGTGAACTAATGTTCTGTTTCTTGTTTGTTTAAGCACATATTATCCCAATTGGATATACTGTTATTTTTTAAATGAAAGTTGGATTTTATCAGTTGAGTACTTGAGTTGACTCAAAATTTCATTCATGCTAGCTAATGCGCACGAGTTAGCTGACAAGAATGACCAAGAATGACCACTAAACAAAACCGTACTAAACAAAATGCAAAGACAACCCCAAGTGTAATATGGTGACCTTTGTGTGTTGTTGGGTGCTGGGCAGGAGGTGTGAAATGGATTTTAAAGAACTTTTTTGCTCAACACTGCTGTCTGCTGTGACTGGAAATGACAATGATGAGAGTGGTGAGACCGAGGGTGTAATTTCCACTGAGAGTGGGAGGGAGGCGCACGCTCCCCTTGCTCTTCAAAGTGCTCTTTTTATTCTCCTGCCTTTAAAAGTTTTGGTTTGATTTAGTTACAAAAAAACAGAACAGAGTTCATAAATGTTGATATGTTCATCTAAGTTGCTTTCAAATGTTACCCTGCCTTCATGGTAATTAGCTTTACAAGCAGCACTGAGTAATAAGTGGGATCCACCGCAGGCTAAAGACGACTGCTCCTTCCCTTTGATTGGTGGAATTACACCTGCAACATGAAGAGAGGACGTGCAAGAACTACTTAGGGCAGTAAAAACACTGCAACTCTTTATGTTTTTCCATAAAAAAAAATGAATGGTAGTTATAATTCATAGTCAGTATTCTTCTGAAAAGTTGCTATTAAGCAGTAGTTCAGTAGTTTTGTAATATTTATCCATCATTAAGTATCAGGTCAGTTTTAAGGAAAAACTATCAAATGATGTGTGTCCAGTCCAGTCCAGTTACATTAAAGTGTGATATTTGTTGGACTGATATAAACATATAAATGCATGAAATAGCATTTACATATTTATAAGATATACATTCACACCTACAGGCACTTCTGAAACCAAACATATATCCTTCATTGACACTCAACCTAAACAGTAAATTTGTTTTAATTTTCTTTTTTTTTTAACTGATAATTTTCTGTGCGTCCATCTAAGTTATCCCTTTCACATCACACACTGGTATTTGATCCACTGTTTTATAGAAATATATTGATTAGAGCAGCTTTAAATTTCAGCGCAGATTCTGAGTAAGCACTGAGCAGTTCAATGATCTTCAGACCTTCCCATGTTTCACCATCCATCTGCTGTATCTCCCCATCCGCCAACACTCCAGCAAGGGATCAGGTCTATCTTATCTATTTTTGAAGCTATGCAATTTTAATGAAGTTTGTTTGATAAGACGTTCTCAGTATATCTCATTTGAATTTTAACTCACTGCTCTGCCAATTATAGAATTCCTCCAAAAAATTTTAGATGAAAAGACATTTTTCAGAAACCTGACATTAAGCCAGCTTTTTGGAATTCCATGTAATACTGGCTGTTTTTTGTCATGAACCCTCCGATAAGATTAATTCAGTTTTCGAGCTTACAAAAATGTCTGATGAATACACTAATGGGATTTACTGCAACGGGCGGCACAGTGGTGTAATTAGTGGTTAGCGCTGTTGCACAGCAAGAGGGTTCTGGGTCCCGGTTGAAACAGGCCCTTCTGTGTGGAGTTTGCATGTTCTCCCTGTGCCTGCGTGGGTGGGTCTCTCTCTGGGTACTCCAGCTTCCTCCCACAATCCAAGAGACATAATTAATTAATTGGCAACTCTAAATTGCCCCTAGGTGCCCTAAGGTGAGAGTCATTGTCTGTTTTTCTATGTCAGCCCTGTGACTGACTGGCACGTCCAGTCCAGGGTGTACCCTGCCTCTCGCCCAAGATAGCTGAGAGCTCCAGCTCCGCACCTCCCTGCAAGCACCCTGTGTGTCAGGATAAAGCGAAGAATAGAAAATGGATGGATGGATGGATTTACTGCAGCACTAATGTTGCCTTTGATTTTGTTCTCTGGTTCAGTTTAGTAAATTTATTGCAACGTTTGGCATATATATCAGAATGCTTTTACAGGTGGAAAATCTGGGCTCATAAACTTTGGAATCACAGTAAAAAGGTGCACAAAATACAATAAAAACCTCTAAGTAATGACTCTAATGGAAAATAAATCTTTTGTTGATGGTGTAAAAGCTCCAATAATCCATTAGGTTGCATAAACAAGAGAGTGTGGTGTTGCCAAGTCATACATGAGCATCCCATCACTTACATTCTGTGCCAGCTTTGCATTAATAACCATTTGATAATTAGTCCAAAGAAGCACAACCACTTTTAAAGGGGCACTTAAACAAGCTGAGTAAACTTGTGATGAAGGGTTTTATACAGCCTGCGAAAAAAAAGTTGTATAAAATCTTCTGTGGGTGTGGAGGAGCTTTATCAAGTCTGACATAATAAATGATGTCATCAGGTTTATCTTAGCCTCGGCTTGGAGGATTCATATTTATAAGTGTGTCTTGAAAGACGTGAGGTTTGCCAGGCAGGAATGGTCTGACAAAAATATGGTGTCAATTGCATTATAGGAAGTGTAAGATCCAGTATTTTTGGAATTTGAGCCATCTGGGAGACTAAAAGTCAAGACAGTACTTTTTTTGATGACACTTTTTCATCTTGTGCCACCAGCATATAAATGTGTTCACTTATTTGGTGCAATAGGTCAACATTTAGTGAATCAACTGGTACAAAAATGAATACATCTTTTTTTAAATACCACTATGAGCTTGACATTTGTGGTCTTAAGATCTGTGATTGACACTCTGTCAGATACTCTTTCTTGCCCTGATTGGTTGTTTGCATTTGTATTTGTGGATTTTTTCCACTGAGGCAGCAGGTGGAGTTGAAGCAGCCTGATTTTTTCACAAATTATTTGTCTCATATACAACTGTCAGAATAAGATTAAAACTAATTTAGATTACTTCAACTTAAATAAACAGACCTGATATGAATGTCTCTATATGGTAAGGTTCAGCTGTTTATTTTGGGATCACAGAGGTTTTCATTTCCTGTGTATCTTCCTGAAAACGCTTGTGTTTTCAATTTATCTGACTTCATTCACTTCTGTTTCTGCTTCTTCTCCCGTGTTTCTCGTGTCTCCTAAATATGAAATCCAAATATTATTCATGCTCTCGAAGTGTTATTATTCAACGTAATGACCGTAATGTCCCTTTTCTGTCTCTGATGGGGAAGTCTGGTTTGTGGGAGCTGAGAGGGAAGTGCTCTGGAAACTTGTGTCTTTGGCGAAAAAAAAAAAAAAAGACAGCCAGATTAAACAGCCAGACTCTGAGTCACGACCTCTGTGAGAGAGGAAGAAAGGAGTAGAGACAGATGGTGAAATATGGAGAGAAGACATGCAACAACAAGATTAGTATCAAAAGTAGCTCGGATCAATTCCCCCGTAGTTCTTCTGCTCATTTGTGATTAAGCCTGATAACACGGCAGTGTTTTTTAAATACCAGGGATACAGAGTTTGGCTGGGTAAATGTAACCTGAAATGAGACAAAAGAAGGAAAACAACACCTGGTAAGCCTGGTTCAGACGGACTGCAGACACATCCTGGGGGGAGCAACGGTTTTAAGAAACCAATCTCTGTCCATAAATGAAGCCGGACACTGTCACAGACGTTAGCTGTATAGAGGCGGGGGGGAAGCTATCTCATGCGCCCCTGGTTCCTGAAGTAAAAATCCCATTCATTTTTCTTATACAACATGTTATGTGACTTTGTGACGTGAGTGAAATCATTAAGATAAGGATAAACACTGATGTTCGTTAATTTTCAGAAGATACAAGCTTGTGTATATATAAAAAAATTAAAGGCGCAAGTTAGCTACAACTCCCGAGAGGCATTTCAGCAAGAAGCATCCACCAACTTTGAAATTCTGTTAAAATCATCATTTAAAAAACTTAGAACAGTTTACATAAAGATTCTGGCTCAAGGGTTATTCATATTTATAGATATATGATATGGCCTGATATGACCCACAGGTTAAAAAGACAGTGTACAACTTCAACTAAAATGGAAAGATTCAAGACACAAATTAGCCTTGCATTGATGCAAGTTAATAAGTTATTGATATTATTTGCATCCTGAATGGTTTGTTTCTAATGTAGCTTTTTACAAGAAAAGTGAATATTCAACCTTTATACTGATAGAATGAGTAGAAATGAGTCAGCTTCAAATGCAGTCAACTCAGGTTAATTGTCAATTCATTATTAACTAATATTTTATATTAATTGGTATTTCATATTATATTATTAATAATGCCATGAATATCTGAATTTGGAATAATTAAAAAAAATATTAAAATTGGACTGATCTTATGTATATCTGATGTATTGCACAGATAAATGATAATATGAAATGTATCCATCCCTTTAAAAAGTGGAAAAGTGTTTGTTTAGTAGGATCACTTTATCTTTGATCCTTAAAAAGTCTGTATAGAAATTCTGTGCAGTGTAATAATATAATTACTTTTAAACAAAGCTCCACTGGGCACTGTGTTTCATACTGTATGAAGGAGACAACATAAAACTACTTAATTAGTATGTACATAGTCCATGTCCACCTCTAGCTTCTGAGATGATTTCAAGAATCTCCTTAACATGACTGTAATTGAAACCAGTACTACATCAGTATTTGGATCAGAAAGTCCCTTTAGTACTAAAACTCCCTAAAGCAGCTACAAATATAATACAAGCTAAATATTTGTGACCCACAGTAGGTAATTGTAAATAAATGATACTTTACTTTTCCTTTCTGCATAATTTATAATCCCTCTCTTGACTCACTCTGTGTTCTCGTTCTCTAAATACAGGGGATGTGAAGTGTTTGCCTGTTGGCTTTGACAGACAGTGATGCACAAGTCAGACCTGCACACAGTAGGTCGTGCAAGGTCAAAGATGAATTAGATTAATACAGATCTATCAACCTGCATGCTCTATGGAGTCATGCAGGCTGTGGCAGTGAATTATAGCAGATTACAGCAAATAGCAGTTTTAAATTCACTGTACAACCTTTGCCTCCACATCCAAACACATCCGAGGTGATAATTATAAAACACATCTCAGCGACCCAGTGTGCTGAGCAAAGTTGACGCACAAAGAATAGCTTCAAAAACTCTGCATGTCTGCATGTCAGAAGATGCTTCCACAGAGCAGAGTGTTCGCAGTTATAATGATGAAGCTGCTGTGTCAGGAATGATTGAATGTTCTAGCGCCCTAAGATGTTAATAATAAAACTGCCCTGAATCTGAGGGAGACAGAGAGTGAGGATAATGAAATAGAAATCTCAGGATATGCTGCACCTTAACACCTGCACTCTCTTGACATTTGTTGAAGAAACATGGAAACATTGAGAATTTGACTTTTTGTGCTTGTCTGAAAATGCGTGACCAGTTGAAAAATATTATTCATTCTTATACAAATTCATTCATTCATTCATTATATATTATATTCATATATTCATTATACATATTATTCAGTACAAAATAATTATTTCACAACTAAGTCAACAGCAGACGTAATTTATTATGTTACATATTAAAGCATTATATTACTTGACTTTCTCTGCAGAACTCCAGAGGTTTCAGTCCTTGACATGTTACAGCAGAAAAAGTACATGTGAATAAATAAAGTTAATGATGGCTGAATTCCATTTAGCTTCCTCAGTTTCAGGGTTCACACTGTCATGGCTAACGGGGACACCTGACTAGAGCGGAGCCATTGTTAATGTTGTTGGTGACACCTGGTGCTTTCCTCGGTGCTGTGCCAAAGGACTGTTCCTGAATGTAGTCTAACATTGTTAGCAGACCAAAAAGAAAAGCCCTCATAGGGAAGAATAGCTGGCAGAGACTGCATCATCTTATTTTCTGCTCTGAATTAGCTACAGGTGTTATGCAAAATTAGCAGCCGTTCCACGCTCTCATGGCTGTGAGCTGAGACTCTTACTATGTTAATTCGCGATAATTACTTGTTCATAGGAGCTGTAACTGAGGGAGAGTGTGAAGAAAATGTTCTTGGTGGGGAGATCTGCATAGAAGATTTTCATGGCGACGACAGAAAGGTGTTCACATCCTGATTTTTTATTATTTTACATACATGTTCCCAGTGGACTGATACCTTTGTCTTGGACATCTGGGCTATTCTGTGGAGCTAATCTTTGGTTTCTATTAGGGGAACCGATGAAAATGTGAATAGTTATTTGTTCATAATTGGGCTGTACTGGCTGTTTGTTTTTTTGGGAGCACAGCAGCCCCGCATTCACATTATTGGTGTCAGGCATGAGTCTGAAGATTTGGGCTTGGAGACATTAATTTTCCAATTTTAGCAGAACAAACAGAATCATCTGGACACACTTTTTTCACAGTGAGAAAGAAACCATCAGAGGATTTTTGACTTTTTGCATTCACCTGAACAGCAAATTTGTTTCTTTTTCTTTTGGATTTGCACTCAGAAGTTTCATCATCTGTATCATCCATGTTTTCTTTGTTTGGCCATAGTAACACAGACCAGAGAAATCAGTACAGTGCTTCACACACGGGTTGAAATTTTTCCTCTATAAAAAGAATCTATTTGTTTTAACATAAAAAAGTTAAAAAGTGTCCAAGCTGCCTCAACATGCAAAGGCTTTCATCAGTGGACCATAGGCAATTGTTTTACCTTATTTGGTGACAGATAGAGACTTAACAGATATTAATTTAAATGTCTGTCCTCGAGATCCTACCTTTGAGTGAGTCTTTGCGTATGAAGTAAAAGTGAAACCTCCTTATCACAGTCACATGTTTTAAGGTGGATCTGGTGAAACCATAAACTTTAAAATGACTCCTTTGCTATAAACTTGTCTTAGTTTATTGTTGTGCTGTTAGTTCAGTCTGTTTAGTGTCATCCCTCCTTTACCTTTCTCTCACCTTTTCTCTACCGCAGCTCTACAGGCATACAGGAACCAGTCAAGCATACACACTCATTAGAAAAGGAACCCTTTTAAGTTATGCAAAGAAGATCAATGGGCAATAACTGGAGTAATATGAGGATCTATGGCAGCTCGCTTATGCTGTTTAGGTGTGATATCCACTGTTTTATGTAGCTTGGATTTGTGTGTTTGTGTGTGCACAAGGATTTGTAAATTGAGATCTGCGTCAGCAGCAGACTTGAATTGTCCCAGAAAGCATAATTGTTGAGAAACAACAGCCAATGAGTTACACAGATGGTTTTCTTTGGTTCAGAATCAGAGGCAAATACCAAGACTGCTCCTGCAATCTAAGGCTGCTCATGGCTGAATGAATTAACTTTGCCCTGGGGCAAAATAAGTGCTGAGCCCACGGTGACAAGACACACCACCCACACCATTAGTTTCGAGTAAGCAAGTTAACCAGATTCATATAGAAATATGCACACTATTAGCTGAAGTAATAGCTAAACTAGTTTCCTCCAGACAGTGCATCAAGGTTAGGTTAGAGTGCAGGACCTAAGTATCCCTGCTCAGCTGATACTGTAAAGTAGAGACACATATTTCCAAACAGATTAATAAAATGACCACAACCTGTGCATAACTTGAATTTCTTTAATAAGGAGGATCTATGGACCCTTTGGCAACTGAATTTGAATAAAGTATAGACATGTAACTCTAAGATTCCCATGTATTCAAAAATGTTATACTATTGGTGCATTTTTTCATCAATGGCCCTTCAGTGTATCATTATCTCTCTTCGTACTACTGGCGTTATTACAGGTGCAGTGTGCCATTCATTACAGATTAGATTCATTATGAGTATGCAGGAAGTATTCCCAGGAAACAATGCATGTATGTGACACAGCGTTAATGGTTTTTATTTTTATCACACTGATATCAGCCTACTGCTAATATTTCCTATTGCTGCATCACATAAAAAGCACTCTACTGGTGAAACACAAGTTTGAGCTTTTATTCTGAGGCAGTTACAAGAAATTGCAATGTATTTATCACAGAGGTTAGGTCTGACAGTGATCATATAAAATGCCTCAAACAGAAGACATGATCATTTTTAGCATTTTTGACTGCAGATCACTTTTAATTAATTGCAGTAATGGACACAGTGTGCTGTTTGATGAAGGGCTGCAGGTGACAGGCAGCACACTCCTCAGCAAGCTAACCAACTGTACTGTGTCCTGGTGTGTCACACAGCATAAAATCAGACTGCAGTTACAATTAACAATGACGACTTCCTTATTAAAATGTGAGCTGTATACAGATATACTGTCGGCACCACACCAGCCACCAAGCTTTAGTCACAATCAGTAATAATTGAAGGAATATGAGAAATACACTTGAGATGATGCCACTCTAATAAATGTATCTGTTCTCTCGTGTAACTCATGGCAAGAGGGTGATTTTGCAATTTCCCAAAGATTTCAATCTATTCTCTTACTGATAATAAAGTTAGTTTTAGTTTTAGAATTGGGTGTGAAAGATAAAATGCTGCAACAGTATGAAATGCAGAAAAGTAGTACTATGATATCCAGTAAAAAATTCCCCTTTCAGCTCCTTTTTCAGACGTTGCTATATTTCCAGCTTCTCGTGTTCCTCCTTCCTGATGTTGCTGCCGCTCAGGATTACTACATCTGTCACCACTGTCTTCTTCTGTTGGTTGTCGCTCAATATAATGTCCAGTTACTAGTTTGCCGGTCTGGATCTGGAAGTCATTCTTAACCACTTTGGCTACGGTGTCCCATGTACCCTGTTCCTGCCTGCATCTCACACCCTGCTATGTCCTGGACTGTCTCAGGAGCATCTTTGCACAGTCTGCACCTGGGGCTCTGTCTGGTGTGGTAGACCCCCGCCTCTACTGATATTGTACAGAGTGTCTGCCCTTGTGCTGTCATGATAAGTGCCTCTGTGCTCTCTTTTAATCCGGCCTTTTCCACCCACTGGTAGAATTTCTTGATATCAGACACTTCTTCTGTCTGTCAGTAGTACAAGCTGTGTAGGGGCTTGTCCCCCCATGAAGGTTCATTCTTCTCATGTGCATTATTTTCTGCTGCCTGAGGTATTTACTCAGCAGCTCATCTTTGGGGACCATCTTCCTGAAGTATTCCTGGATCTTGGTTCTTTCGTCCTGAACATAGAGTAATTTACTGGGCAGCCATTCAGGAGCCCCTAAAGTGCATAAAAAGAAATCTACTGTTAAAAAACATAAAAGTATTCTTAGACTTGATATTAGCAACTTA
The DNA here is from genome assembly GCA_023238725.1 of Scortum barcoo. NCBI lineage: Eukaryota > Metazoa > Chordata > Actinopteri > Centrarchiformes > Terapontidae > Scortum > Scortum barcoo. Next base: position 15,204,245 of record CM041542.1, read on the forward strand.
TTTTTACTTTCCACAACTCCACCATCCCGTCCCACAGGTGGAATCAAGCAGATCAGAGTCGATGAGGAGACATGAGGGCAGCTAAAATTAGCATGATATCAGTGTAGTCTCCCATACAAGTTTCTTTTGCAAAAGAAAAAACGTCGGACCAGACACCACAACAGCAAAACATGTCAACAGATTAACCACAAATGTGAACAGCAGAAAGATTGGGGATTGCTGCTGCCGGGAAAGAAGAAGGAGTCAGAGGGAAGAAGGAAGTAGCTGAACAGAAAAAGAGTTTTAATTAGTTTCAGAGGTGTGACTTATTCTCTTTTGTCACATTAAAGTATTTCTTTTTTTTTTTTCCTTGCCTGTTTTTTTTTTTTTTGGTGAGTTGATACAGACTTACATGAGGTCAAAGTCCTCACTTCTCAGTATGAGTGGATGAAGTGGAGTGAATCACGTAGCAGCTGCGGCTGGAAGAAGAGGAGCTTAGATTTGAAATGCTTATGTTCAGTCGCCCCATGAAACCTGGCCTCAAGTTAGCTAACGCAGTGAAGCAGTGATGAAGAGATCTTATTTTTCCGATCAAGTTTTCCGAGGCAATTCTGCAATTGATTCTGGTCCACTGGACGCCAATGAATGCAGACTCATCTTGAAGACTTGCCACAGGCTGTGTTGCTGGCGTTGTGTTGATATATCTTTTTTTTTTTTTTTACCCATCCGTTGGTAAGTTTGTAATTTGCCGTTTAGGATGTCTTCCTCAGTTTAACTGGATAAGATTTCTTAGTTTTCAAGTGTAAAAAAACCACCAGCAACAAACAGAGCAAAGATCAAGTGGGCTCAGCACTGAGTCACAAATAGAAAGATCAAAATCGTCAGGCTCATGCCTCGGGTCCATTAATTTATTCATACAGAGGCCCTCAGGTTGCTCCTTGTCTGCTTCACATTTGACGCAGGCATGTCCTGATGTTCTGCAGACTTGAGAAACCTGCAAGGACTAAAATAGTTGCGTGCAGAGAGTCTAAATTTATAAATAAAGAGGTAAATTTCCACATGGGGATAATGACTGTAGAAGTTTTTCCTGCAGTGTGCTGATCCCTGTGCAACTGATGGTGGATCCTCCTCAACCGCCTTCCCAATATCCTCCCTGATCACGCAGCAGCACAGGCCGTGACGTAAAGCAAGGTGTCAGCTTTTAGAGTAACTGTAATACTGTTAGCAGGAGATGATATGATGTCCATGCTCTTATGTACTGGTTGAAACACAAAATAGCATACAGTTTTACATACCTTAACCACAGTTTTAATCAATGGACAGTAGAAATGGGAATTAAGGGTGAGGAACACAAGAAACGCCTACTGAGCATTAACACATAATTTGTTATTCAAGTTAATTGTGACTTCAGATTCTGAACATAATACATATTTAACCCAAGTACATTTTATTCTGAGCTTCTGTGTCTCCAGTCCAAACCTGTGTCTGCTGCGTCGGGCACACAGAGATGCCAGGGGGTTTGATCCATCCAGATTATTTTGCTTTACTCAACACAGCTGCTGCCCCGTTAGACTTTCCAAGCGGGGGAATGCTGAGTGTAAACAGTAGCTATTCACAAATGTACCGTCAAAATTTTTCTTGAAATCCCATTTATGCTGGATGCACCTCCAAACTCAATTATGGATCAGTCAGCGTGGTCAGTAGGTCCTCTAAATGTTGTCTCCTGGTCTGGTGTGAAACTTGGTGCCACGACTATGTAGTTTATCAACATAAAAAGATAATAAATGATTACACTAAATGTATTAGCAGTATGGTCACATTCAAACATATGTAATTTGTTTTCCCATAATATCCACTGCTGGATGTTTTCTTACGTTAAGGCAGTATATGGAATATAAAGTAATGCTCAGCACTAAATTTCACGACAATTCATCCAATAGTGGTTGAGATAATTAGGCCTGCACAACAAACCAGCACTGGCATGCCTTTAGAGCAACGCCACTAATGTTGTTAAAAACACACAAGCAGGGCTTTTGCTGTTTTATAGAATATTTCCACTTGTATGTAACACATTTAAAATGGAAATTACTAGCACGACAGCAGTCTGATTAGGTTCTTTTTATATGCTGGCCCACTGCCCAGTAAAAAAATGAGTAATGAATTCATCTTAAAATCCGCAAGGACATCAGTGACTTTGCCATGCAAATTAGTGGTACTGAAATGTATTTTGTCGGAGGTCTTGTTCAGTGTGAAAACCCTCACAGGTGCAGAGAGATCAGTGTTGTAATATCCTCATTTGTTTTAAATTTACAGGAATTGAAAATCTTCTGACTTCATCTTACATTTAGGTGTTGCTCTGTCCAATCTGTATCAGCTTCAGTAACAACAAACGTGCATGGTTCACACTACTCATTGAGCAACATTACCTTAGAATATATTTGACATAAAAAGAAATCTGGGAACCAATCAGTAGAGATCAATGGAGAGAGATTCTTACATTACACAGTCACCACCTGGTTTTCCCTGTAGTAAGCTCACTTTGGCAATAAGCTCAAATGCACAAATTTAATTAGTGTATTTGTTCTCCACATTTTCCTCATCACAGTGTAGCTCAGCCATAATCCTTTTCCCCAACAGACACCAGTCCTTTATCTGCGACACCAAAGATAATCCTCCAGTAAACACACACACACACATCTTCTTTCTGTTTATTTCTTGGAATTTGTCTTTAGTGCGGTGTGTGAGTGAGCTCCATCACAGAGTGTGTTTTTTGGTATTCAGCAACAGTGCTCGGCGGTGGACAGGAGAGGGGCCGTGGTCGGTGTACCAGAACAGTCTGGACTTAACCTGCGCGGCAGCCCATGGGCCTTTCTAACCTGCTCTATCGCCGCGCGCTGAAATGAGATGAATTGGATGAGAGGTGTTGGAGCGGAGCAGCTGCGGTGGGACTGATGATAACAGAGGGGAGAGAGAAATTTAAAAAAAAAGTCTACTTGGCATTTTCAGCCTTCTTGGTGCTTTTGTGTTCCTCCTCAATGCCACCCCCCTCCCCACCCGCTGACTCACTCACTCACTCACCTGACTCTCATCATCAATGCAGCGCTCAGTGTGTGGTTATCTAAGAGGAAAGTGAGAAAAAAGCTGATGAAATGAGTTCAAAGCAGCAAGAAGTCACAAACAAGACGTCTCCCTCTCTGACAATGTGCTGTGTCGTCGTAATGAGGGGACTAATCTGCAGGGACGCTTCAAGAGCGCCAGCGGGGTCGACTCGGCTCCTCCGTCATCGATGAACGCTCTCCTTGGTCCCTTCCTTGCTCGCCTGGGTGCCATGCCCTTGCTTTCTCTCCTCTGAAACGCCTGAGTCAGAGCCCTCAGGCAGGAGGAGTCCAGATGAATTCTCTGTCAGTAGGCGGGCGAATCGGTCAATGTGGTCGACAAAGCTGTAAGCGGCAAAGGAGTGCAGCTCCAGTTTTACCAGTGAGAGCTACTTGATGCAGATTCAAGTACTTAGTAACAGGAAATGGAGCTTGTCGTCGTTTTTTTTTTCTTCTTCTTTTCTTTGTCTCTCAGCTGGGTAACGTCTCTGTAAATGAAGTGGTAATTCTCAGATCCTTTGATTGAATCTGGTGACTTCGGTTCCTCAAAGCGACGACTGATGCTGTGTTCTTATCACTGCGTGTCCTTGTTAGGTTCACTAATTAACTGTCAGGTTTACGAGCTGTAAGATGACTCATTACTGTCAGTTACCAAACAGAATCTTTATCCCTTTACAGAGCCAAGTTATTCCTTTGCAACAGGTTAACATTGGCATACATGCCCAGTTTAACATTAACACGAGCTGGCTGAGTGAACTGTGCTGTGGTATGGAACAGTGTCATGTAATGGCTTCATTCATTTAAACAGCTATTTGGCTGTTGGTGGAGATATTTATATTAATTCAAAAACTTTTTAACACATTTTCCCTGGATAGAGTGAAGGAAATAAAGCATTTGGCCGCATTTTATACTTTGAGTTATTAGGTGTCCTGGAAAACTTCGGGGTCTCCAGTAAAATTTGAAATAATTGTGTGTGAGCAAAGCTCAACTGTTTAACATTCAGTAGACCTAGCGATGGGTCAGGAAGGATAGCGGAGGTTAAAGAACTTGGGTCAAATGAATGCTGTTTTGCTTCAATTTGCACGATCTAGAGCAGAGCTGCATTCACAATGCTTCATTCATTCTCTTCACGAGCATTTCCTCAAACCCTACAGTTTGTCTTTGTTTAATGCTGAGGCACACAGTGTATTTTAGAACCGCCTTTTGCTATATTTGTTTAAATTGTCTTTACATCCCGACAACAATCAATAAATCAACAAAAAAAAGGGAAAAAAAATCCAGTTTGTGTGGTTGTTATAGGACCAATAAGCTCATCTGGTCATTAGCATATTTAACAACGATTTGCTTCAAAATGAAACACTGGAAAGCAGATACATGGAAGTAAGTTCCAGCAGGACCATTCGTGACTAGTGTGTTTGTGTGAGAGAGAAAGATGAGGGAAGATGGAAAAGGGCTCAGGAGAGAGAGAGATGTTGTAGAAGTGAGTGGAACAGTTATCACGTGAAAGAGAAAGATAGGAGTGGAGAGAGAGGAGGGAGGTGATGAGCCGGTTAAAGGTTAATGGTGGAGCACTGAGAGACAATTGATCCCTCATAATCTTCAATATGCTGAGTGGAACACAACTTCAGCACAGTGACAAGGCTATTTCTGCTGTCGAGCCCCAGGGAAGACTAGTGGGAATATGTGTGTGTGAGTGTGTGTGAGTGTGTGTGTGAGGCAGTTTGTCATCATAATGTCTAGTGCTGAATGTAACCTTGTAAAATATGGAGGAGCTTAAATCTTTTTAATACCCTTCTGTACACACAAAAGTACGCACACACACCCACACACACAAATCTCAGAGTGTTTTCAAAGTATTTGATTAGCATGTTGCACTCCTTTAAGAGACATCCCAGCAGATTTCTCTTTTTTGTTGCACTCATGCATACACAGGAGGAAATTATTTGTTTTCCTGCATTATTAGAGATCTAGTCTTATGTTTGCCATAAAGAATAACCATAGACATTTATTTATGTACTCATCTTTTTCCGCCACATGTTATTTTTTTGCTGTAGGATTTCATTTATGGTAAACAATAAAAAGTACTTCCAGCTGTTACATACTGCAGCTGCACTATCTCCTCCTTCTGTTGTGCTCATTCGGGGGCGTGAAGGGCCAAAGAAGGACAGAGGTCTTGAAGAACGGCCACGAAGCGAGGAGACGGCAGGAAAGGGGTCGGAGATACGATCAGATGAGAGGCAGGGCCACACCCGAACACACACACACAAGCAGCGTGAGAGAGTTGTGTATAAAGGTGGTATGTGGGTCATTTTATCGCCGCTTAATGCCGAATACAATTGTTTGGACACGGGTACGAGTCGTGTGTTTTATTCGCGTGCAGTAACATTAGAACTGCTGTGATTTATTTGATCCAAATCTCCAGAGGGAACAGTGAGCACATTCAACACTCGAACTCAACCTCACAAATATGCGATGTATGCTTTTATTTATTTATTATTTAGTGTTTTCTAACATCATATTTGACATGAAGGACGAGGACTTAACTGGGTGGTTATGCAAATGTACGTCAGATTAATCTTCCCACGTCTGTTAGTGCACAGCCTCCTCCCTAAGCTTGTCACATGAGAAGCATCCAGGACGTCTCCTACACAGTGGACGACACGATGCCTAACAACAGGAAATAAGACATAAATTTGTGCTTGTTTGTGCCGAACTTCAGCGTACAGTTCAAGATGCTCATTACTAAATCTGTCTGTCGTATATTTGGGGGGATGGAGAAATTCTGAATTCTATAGAGGGCCCAGAGCTGAACCACAAAGACGTCAGGGACGGTGGATTTACTGTGGATGGGAGACAGTCACATAAAACATAAAAAATAACCTAAATAACCTTAAGTGGTTCAGTAAGGAGTGTAATGTGTTAATGTATGGTGTCTTGATGGTAAAACACCAGTTCAAAATCTGTCAGAAAGCTTTAGCCAGGCCCTAATCACTTCACTCAGTGAGCCTCCAGGTCCAGTGTTGTTATACTCACTCATTCATGTCCTCCCTTTAATTTTTTACCTGTCTGTATATATTGTGATGCTTTAAAGACAGATTTTAGATGGAGTATATATGTTTAACAGCCAAATCGGTGCTTCCGTTCAGTTATTTGTCTTACATAGTTTATACAAAGTTGAGTCACTTAAAGTTGCAATCAGTAATTTCTTTAGGTCTCTGGGTGGCAGCAGAGTGGGCTGTTAACACAGCACTGATGTATTATCACCTTATAAAGTTGTTATGGCTAACCAGTTAGGAAACTATTAACACATCCATCAGACAAGGAGCAACATTAGCTTTCATTTAGAGTCGTGTTTCCTTCCACAAATGGAACGCGTCCAGTGTTCACCCTATTTTTAGCTCAGGTTTGATGTCCACCAACGTCTGAACCTCTGGCTCATTTGCTGCCACATGCTCCACTATGTAGCACCATGTCGCTCAGGTAACTAAAGAGGCTAACTAAATTAAAGTCGCCTCATACAAAGACACAATAAAAACCACAGTCACACTCTTGATCCTCACCTGAGCTGACCTCAGAGCTGCAAAGAGAAACTCTCACTCCAGCAGTTAAAAAAGCTGATTTTATTCAGCTCTGACTAACTCTACTCAGTCACAACAAATGACGACATTAATATGGTTCCAATTAGTTTTTTTTTTCTTTTTTCCTTGAGTGAATACGCTTACAGCTCACAAGTGGCCCTCATGACCCGAGCTGCGGGGCCTTGAGGACGTGCCTGCGAGCAGGTCCGCTTGGGTCCCTCGTGTCTCTTCAAGCCATGATGTGAGCCAGATATGAGCTTCTTCTCTCAACAGGAGACATACCCTGTTTGTTAGCAGGAACTGACGATCATCAAGCATTGAAAACACATTCTTTCTCCACCAGTCAACACAGAAATATCATCACTGTCACAACAACGTTTCTGCGTGCGTCAGATGACCTGACTGGACATCACGCACACCTTCATCTCTGCTGCACATGAAGGACTTGATCATTTGTATTATTTATAAACAGAGAGCAGGTAGTATGGAAGCCGCTACAGTATTATACACACAGAGATGAATAATTGAACAGGGATTTCTCAATGAAGCACTGAATGCAAAGAAAAAGAACTATTCTATTCAAGATCAGGATGTGTTGAAAGACAAACGGAGCAAATAATGCAGTGCGGTGAAGAGCTGTGAGGGCCACGGGAGCAGGGGATGAACGGTGCTGACAGATGAACTTCCTGTCAGTCAGGCAAATACAATACTGTACTGTCAGAGTTTTGACAGCTGGAGGCAAAGGAACCAGAGACTTCATTTTTATAATTACAGAGGTGTGTTTGGTGCGCGACGCCTGCCGTGACTCCGGCCGGTTTCTAATTTCAAGAGTGCCTGCTCGTCTGCCACTCCGCCGCACCTCTGACCTCAATCTCAACTGAGATACGTGTCCTGCTTTAACGTGGGAGCTCACCCTCCGCCGTCCTCTGCAGGACAACCCCAGTTCACCAGGAGACACTACGGCAAAACAAACAAAAAAAAAAAATTCCATCAGCCTTTACATTATTGGATTGATTTTTCTCATTCATGCAAGACAACATCTCTTAAAACCAAATCTGAGCGTATCGTTCCAAGTCTAATAATATCTGCGCTCTGATATCTCATCTCTTCAGACTGTCAGAGGCACTTTATGTAAACTCAGTCTAATTGCACAAGCCACCAAGTCTCCTTCAAATGGTGCAGCATAATGCAGAATGGCCCCCAGTAAACAACTCGGGGAAAACTGCATTAAAAGTTAAACTTGGCCACGCAAAAAGCAGCGGCAGCAGTTTTGTCATCTGATCTGCTGAATATTTGAGAGACTTTCGCAATCGAGTTGCGGAGGGGGGATCTCACCCCTCTGCCTCAGTGTGAGTGTGTTTCAGTAAGGAACACTAGCGAGCCCTCTTCCATTAAACTTAATCCAAATGAAATCATCAACAGTACATAACAAACATGAGACAACACCAGCCTTATCTTTTAAATTCATTTTGAACCACCAGGAGCATTTCCTGTTTCAGAACGATAAAGGATCAGATCTCACAAGAATCTCACAGACCTCAGCAATCAACCATGTGACTTAAACTTAATGACTTATAGTCAAACCCACTAAAATAAGATCCAAGTTGTCGTGACCCAGAATTATGCTTTCAAACATTCCTGGTGAAATCCTGCATATCAATCACTGTTTTGGATTATTTTCAGCTCTTGGTCTGGATCCAGCTCTGTGAATCACTGATTTTAATTAACGCCTGCAGTTTCTTGTTAAAAAAGTGGTTATATTCATTTTAAGGTTTTTAGGCTTTGGAAATCTTTCACCTCGAGGAACAGATGGAGAGGATTCGCACTATGAACATGTTGGTATTTACCTTTAGAAAGAGCATTTGATTTGGCAGGGAATAGTGAAAAAGAAATACTCCAGTGTCCTGCAAATCTCTCAGTAGTAATGAAAATGTTTTCACAAGTAGCCAATAAATGTTGCATTCCCCTTGTAAAATCACGACTAATGGCTCTCCCCTCCATTATATTACATCAGCTGCTGTCAACAGTAAAACGCCGTGGCCCCTGTAATACTTGGCATCAGATCAGAACCAGATTTTGTGCTGCCGTCCAGCACTTGGAACCTTTGAGGCAAAATAATTGTTCCTTAATGAGCAGTGCTGATCAATCAAAGCAGAGCACATGCAGTAATGAATTCAGGATACACCCGTGAGGAAAAATGAGGATCAGTGACTCCTGGCTGCACTTTGTCCGTTAACGTGACGGATCACTTATAAACCCTGACTGAGGCTGGTTATCAAGAACACTCTCAGGTTTCTTTGGTTGTAGGAAAATAAAAGGAGTACTGCGTGGACCCCTGCAGGTTTAAAACTTCACCACTCTGAGCAAAAGGCACCTGAGGACACTCGTTCAAACACTTTGGAATAGAGAAGGATGGATCCCAGTGCTCAAAAGACATAATCAGAGATATATAATCGTTCTCAGTCTCCTTCACTGACCCGACACGTTCGCGAGTAATCGCCCCGTAATCAAGGCCAAGTCTTCAACTTAATCTACAACATCTGTGAAACCACTGCTACAACCTGAGCTCTAAACTTTCTTCACAATCCATTCCGTCGATGGACTCCTCCGGCTCGAGTCCAGCTGCAGAGGCTGCACCAAACCCATGAGTCCCTGCTGGTGCAAAAAGACACGCTCACGCACGCACCTTTAGAGCCCTTAAATCGAAAAACTTTGTGTGTTCTTAGATCGGTCTCTGGATGAGTCCACTTTAGTGTCAGCCTAATCCCTTAATGCTCTGAACAAACGCTGCTTGTTAGCTTTGATCCACACTATTCTACACGACGCTCAGTTTAATAATTGAGCGAGGCCAGAGCCTTTACAGTTTCCTCACACACAAGCGCACCCACTCTCTCCTGTGTGAGCTGGGATTACGGTTATTTTGATTTTATTATTGAGTTTAGTCTGCTATATTTAGAAATGTAGTTTAATAAGTTTCATCAGCCTTTATTAGTCCGTCTTTAGCTCCAATAATTAAACTGAGCATAGAACTGTAATGAGGCTTGCCATTTACCACTCAAATGTAAATCATTTATTACTTTTCATATTTGATTTCACACACAGACAGGCAACAGCAAAAAGCCCTGCAACTCTAATGTGGCTTTAATTTCACTCCCTCTTTCAAGTTCTTCCTGAAAATACAAATTCTTTGTAAAGCAACATGAATTATCCAACAATGATCAAACTTTCTATTCTGTACTTTGTGTTCCTGTTCTGCACACTGCAGGTCTCTCCACATGTACATGGCCTTAATAATAACCATGTTTCCTTTGGTAAAATATTCAAAACATATAAAACTCGACTTTCTGCCTCTGCATTAAAGCGGCCCTGTGGAGTTTTCTTACAAACAAATAAAAGTTATGTTTACATTTACAGTGAGCATCCTTTAGGTCTAATAAATGAATAATATTTCCTTCCACATAAAAACTTTCACTAAGTTGATTTTTCTCTAAAAAATTTGAAACCTCTGTTGTTAACACACATGTTTACTGGCTAACAGTCTGCTTCTTCAGTGCCTGTACTGGCGCATTGCTGCATATCTTCCCTGTTACCGTCACCGGGGCTCCTGTGAAATGACGTGAGACCTCTGGTAAGACTGTGTGTCACGTTAACCCACATGTACGTAGGAGTGCATGCATGACACAAACAAACCAGGGGAGCACTTACAGGAAGACGTCTCCATAGAGAAACTGGAGCTAAAGGTTATATTTTGCGATTAGCTTGAGCCTGGAAAAAGTCTTTTTAGTGTTTAACTTACAACCAGTCTTTTTTTTAATGCACACTTTATTTACCTAATTTTCACGCATATGTGCATTCTTAAAAATAAATGACTTTTTTTACTTTTGTTTGACAGTTTTTTTTGTACTATCACAGTACTCTTTACTCTGAGTCGTTCATTCTTGTGCCTTTGCTTTGACATGTCGATTTCCCATGAAATCAAATGATCTTTAGTGTATCTTCTCCACGTTATTACAGCCACCCTCAGTCTCCGCCGTGGCTCAGCTGTAAGCACATTTACTTTTATAATTGGACATGTGACAGTGCGACTGGTTGAGAAACTTCCACTGATCTCCCCACAGAGCACAGCGTTATACAATCTATCAGCTATTTTCCTGTTTCATAGGTGGCTCACAGACCCACCTTATCTCTGCCCCCAGACAGTCTGACATCAGTTTTAAACAATGGAGGATTTGAGATGAAAGATTGAATTGGCAGCCTTGTGTGAGTTTGCATCTTTTAATGAGGCTGCTTTCACCTGTTTGGGAATCAGTAGAGGCTGATTGGATGCCACAGGAACAAAGTCAGAAAAGTTGAGGCGGTGGTATTTCACAGAGCTGAACTGCAGAAGGTGGCACCACATCAGATCAAATTTCAGGATGCAGTTATGTGCTGGGTTTCTTTTTTGCATCATACACTGAGTCATCTTCACAGCCAGATTTTTGGGGCATCAAAGTTGCCAAAGTTGATTTTTATTTTAAATGATTTCACAAAATGTACTGCAATATTTCTTGGAGGCTTTAAGAGGTGTTTATTGTGTGTTTTCACAGCAGCGCCTTCCATTCCCAATAACATGAGGTGATCCAAATAAACTGAGCAGAAAAGCAAGTAAGTTTAATAAACAATAAATTTAATAAAGTTCAATGCAGTAAATTTCTTTTGACTTCTCAACAGCTCGACTTTAACTTCAGTGTCTTAGGAAAGCTCTAACACACAATTCACACTCCAACTCCTTTACAATACCTAATACATGGAGAGAATCAACATTTTAAGATATTTTAACCTCTTAAATGTGTTTGAAGCTGCATTTCTGAGCGTGACCAAACGCACTTTTTCTTCATTTTTCTTTAAATGTAACAATTTATATTTCGTTCTACATTTATTCCTGGTCCTGAGGAGTTTGGAGCAGATGTCAAGGTTAGGCTTTAAAGACTCAAATGATAAATAACAATAATGGAGCTTGCTCTGAATACTGTAACAATAATTTTCATGCTTGAAAAGTTACTGTAGAACGCAGAAACTTGTTCAATCGGCTAATTTCTGAATCACTACGCCACATGAGCAGAGCTTCAGGCACCAGGTCTTTGTCCGGAGGAGCAGACAGATGTTTAGTTTGCCTTGTTTTGGAGGAGTAAAGTTCTCCCCACTAGGTTCCACGTATTGCCGCTGACGTCCCAGGCGGCCTCTGCCAAACACTCATTAGTACTGGTAAACAAGAATGTCTTGAGTTAGTGCCCATCAGTCTTTTGTTTTTCCAGGCGTTGTTGCATTGCGTCACTAATTTCCAACCCCGCTGTCGAGGAGAGGGTCTGTTGTTCGGAGGCCATCAGCCGTCTTAATTTGGTTTAGTGAGGCTGACGGGGTGTTATTCTGTCCGTTCTCGGGGTGCAGAGGGAGGTCGAATAACTCGGGCTGGGATGGAAATGAGACATCAGATACAGGCAGGGAGGCTCTGATCACGCAAACATGCAGCGTTCAAAAACAAACACGAGTTCATAATATTCCAGCACATCTCGAACGCCCCGCCGCCAGCTGTGATTTGTGGAAATGAGCATTTATGAGGAGCAAGACAGGTGAGAGAAAAGCAGTGGGGAATGTAATAGGAGATTAAAAAAGAGTGGAGAAAGCGAGACAGGAGGCGCATGTCGGAGAATCAGTGACAGTGAATGCAGTCGTGTCTGAAATGGATTTTTGTTGGGTTGTGTCAGCTGGTTTCTTGGGATTCAGGGAGAAGAGTGAGGATGGAAATGTCATTTAATACCTTCACTGCCACCTCCAATTGTTTCCACGTGTTAACATATGGAGGTATATTCCTATCTTTATTCAAGAGCATGGCCTTTCAATTTAAGAGCACGACTTTTATTGATTTCAAGTTCAGATTTTGTGAGGCTCTCCTTTAAAACCCTGCCCTCGCTCAAACAGCCCTGCTTGCCCGCTCAGCTTCACTCCTCCTCCTCACACTCAGCCAAACTTCTGCTCTCAGATTTCTGCTCTGCTCTTTGTGTGACAACCCTGTCAAAAACCCCCCAACCAATAGAATGCCAGCTACAGTGTTGACCAGTCAGATGATCCCCGCCTTGTTGCAGGCGCGTTTGCTTAACCTCTTAGAGCGTCCCAAACAGGTTCCTCCACTGCTTTATTGTATGTACTTCTCTTACTTTTTTAAATAAAAAATAAAGATAAAATGACAGTTATTGCATATAGCAGCTCCTATACTTTTTTAAAAATTTTATTTGATTTTTTTACTATAATAGATACATATAGCATTAATAACATTAACAGGGTGCGCAGGCTGCCCCCAGGATCTATAAACTCCTTCAACTAAAAGTCTTATTGTTTTTTATTTCTGATTTCCAGACATCTGGAATCACAAACACATATTAAATGTGATGCATGTGCTGTTTATTGTCTTCTTTCTTTATAATCTTCATAAAAAGTTATTTTTAAAATGTAGCCAGAATCACATGATCAACACTCGACCTGCCACCAAACTATCAAAGGGTAAAACAGTCATGTTTTTTTGAATATTTATTGTATGATTGCTGAGAAATCAAACCAGTGATTTCTTTTCTGTTTCATTTTATTACGTTAACTTGAGGTTTCAAGAGGCCTTTTCCTCAAAGATCTACCAGACCTCCCAAACGCATTTGGCTTCCTCTTTGGCCGACTCTGTGAATTGTACATTGAGTTTACGGGTAGACTTTTGAACTAGTCAGTACTTCTTCATGGAAATTAGCAGTAGTTGCTCACAGTGTGCCAGGGCCTCAAACTGAGCTCTTACACTAAGTAAGAAGCTGGAAATTGTCCTCCCAGATCTGCAAGGTTTTGTAGATCTGCGAGGACAGTTTCCCTACAATTTGCATGGCTGCCTTTGCCATGAACATCGAGTTCCCAAAACAACACAAGAACTCTTTTTAAGCTGGTACGCACATCTTACAAAAACTTTCCACCAGTTGTTTGCAACGTGTCGGGGGTTTGAAAACCAAGTCCTCACTCTCAGTCACAAGCACTTTTTTTTAATGGTGGCTGGTCTACTCGTGCATGTATATACAAACATAAAACAAGTAAACAACAAGGGAAAAACAATAGCTTCTCTGAAAACAGGCATGAAGGATCACAACATTTTCAACTTTTGTTTTCAACAAGTGTTTTTTATGTTTTTTATGTTTTATTTTATATGAGTGCCCAGTGATTATTCTGTGCAGGTCATCTACTACAGCAAACCAAAAACATAATTTTATTTTTTACAGGTAGTACAAAAATAAGTTAGACACAATCAGGGACATGTAATCAATAATAAAATACATAATTAATAATAATAAAAAAGGAGGAGGAGTGAAGCTGAGCGGCTGTTTGAGTGAGGAAGGGTTTTAAAGGAGAGCCTCACAAAATCTGAACTTGAAATCAATAAGTCGTGCTCTCAAATTGAAAGACTACGCTCTTGAATAAAGATAGGAATATACCTCCACATTAACAGATTTCAGACTTACCAAACAAAGCTAGAACTGCAGAATGAAAGAGACTCTGACTTTATTTAAACTGCATAAAGAAACACTGTGTGAGCTAAACCTGTAGACTATTTTTCTCCTCCTATTTAAAAAGCACCAGTTATTAAGACAACTGCGAGATGTTAGTAGAAAAAAAAAACATGTTCACGCACTATCACTGCTGGCTACTTGTACATTTCGAATCCTCTGATGGTATTCTGCAGATGGGGCTGTCTACAGTCTGAGCTGTCAGTGTCCAGCATCAGCCTGCATCTGAGCGCTCGCTGCTGATCATTTATATGCAAAGAGAACGCTTTCTCCAAGAGTCCCTTTAAACTTTGATGCATTTGAACAAGGTAGCTGATGATTAAATGGGAGATTTGTCATCGCTGTAATCTCTGCTAATACACATCTATAGTAGATACACGTGATTAATGCAGGACCTTACGCTTCTTATTATTCGAGGAGGCTTTTCTTGGCACACAAAGTGCAACAACACCCTGCGTCGCAGCAGGCGCCCAGTTACTCGTCTAGATTTTCAGCCATGCTAATAGCAGGGCTCTGTGGATGGCAGTGTCAGTCTATCCTCTGTCTGACTGTCCCCCACTTTGGTCCAGGTGTCATTTCTACAGACATTCATGGTGTCCAGAAAATGAAGCCTACTGATTTCACTGATCCTCTGCCACCACCGTGAAGTTTAAAGAGCAACTTCGCACCCGCTGAAAGGCTCGTTTCAGCTCACCTCAAGAGGTTTAATGTCCTTGTTTTCTGCAGTGATGTTGAGGTGTACTCCAGGGTGTGTCAGTACACTGTGATATCACTTCTGGGTGTGGTTATAAGCTACAAGTTACCTGTAAATTGTGGTTACAACTATTAGATGGACAGTTTGGTGCAGACACAGGATGATTACTAGTAACTTTGGTGATGCCTTGACTTTTCTAGCTTATCTAGCCCCATAATCAGACCATTGCTTGGTCAAAATAGTGCTAATACTTCTCAATAAAGTGGTGAACATGGCAGATCTCATGGCGACCGGTGTAAAGCGTTTCAAGTTTGGTTCAAAAAGTTCCTGTGGACATTTTAACACTTCTTTTTTTGTCTTTGCTGTCTCCAGTTTAATCCTCTGTAACTGCTGCCAATCCAAGTTGACTCCAGCTGACGCCCTCTGTGACGGATCAAAACAAACTTTGTCCACAGAGTTTTCTTCATATATGATTGTTGTATGAGCATGTAAACTCTTATTTATTTGTATTGTAATCGAGAAATGATTAAAACTCTGTAAGTGCAGTATGAGCGTAGAATACTGAAAGATAAAATAACTCCAGTATTCGTCGCTGCTATCATCACACGGGAACAGTATATCTTGTTGTTGTTGTTATCTACATATACATTGTACAGGAGCTTCGCTGTAGCTCAGGTTTGCTGGTTGTTTAGTGTGATGCTGATTAGAATCACCAAGTTGAATTTTAAAGTGCCTGTGTGTTATTCCTGACAGTGAGATACTGTTAGCAGAACAGGTCTGCATTTTAATCAGATGAGTGTCCAGCACAGCACACACACACACACACACACACACACACCTCCGTGCTCCTGAAGGCAGCTCCAAGCAGCACTTCATTGGAAAAACAATTGAGTCCAAGAACCATCCACAGCTGTAGCCACAGTTTGTGCCTCCCATGTGTTACCATTACATGTGAGTCACAACTAATTATCCCCCCAAAAAATAAATACGCTGAAAGTATTTCCAGAATCCCTTAAGACTGAAACACTCTGTCGGCTGCACGCTAAGAATATTTTTTTAACCATTTCTACAACTGTCCTTCCTTATTATTATTATTATTATTTTATGTTATTTTGTATAAACTAAACACTGGATGGAAACATGATTTGATACCAATACAACCGATGCTAACATTTCTCATTCAATTCTTTGAGGATTTTGGTATGTTTATACTGGCACATACTAGATAAATGCTGCATTTTACATATCATGAACAACACAATAAAACAAGAGCAACTCTTACACAAAACTTTCATTGCCACAGCTCCATCTTAAAGAGTTCTCATCAATGTGGTAGCATTTCAATGGGGTTTAAAAAGGGGTGAAAACTTTTTTTCTCATCAGCTTTTGAAATATGAGTACAAACAGTGTTAATCAGCTGCTTTGAATATAACTTTGTGGGTGTATTTTCTCCATACTGTTTTTCAGCAGGAGCCCTCTAAATTATATAAACGTGTCATTAACGCTGTTTAAAGCTGCCTTGTTTCTGCATTTCATGCTCACATCACTGTGTCAGTTTCCTTCCTTTCCGGTTGTTTATTAACCGCTTAGGAGCTCTCTTACGCTCCTGCAGAGATCTTAGCACTTCCATAATTACGTATGATTCACTTATATTCACTACATGTTGGGTTTGTGTCCTCAGTCACTTTGCCTGTCAGTGTAAACACAGTGTTCAAGTTAAGAAGACGTCTCTGCTCATTTGTACAAAAGATCATTTGCGTTGTGATGCATGCTGCCGCACCGATCATTAACAGCAGAAATGTTGTATAACGATGGTTTAGTGCCTCATTGGACACATTCTCCTCTGTTTGTGTTTGTGTTGCCATGTTTTCCTGCATCCTTTAACTGTGTGCCGTTGTCTGCCTGCGCTAAAAACAGACAGGATATTTTGGGCCTCCACCATATATATCTCTTGCCGATGTATGTCACAACACTCGTGAGCAGGGAAAGTTATATATAACCTTTGCTACTGCTGCGAGGAGGAAATGAATATACTGCTCCGTATGGTGGAACATGTATACATCCCTCGAGACATTCATTTTCTTGAAAAAAAAAAAAAAACGACAAGAGGCGCAGACGTTTTAAAATAATGCATCCAGTGCGAAGCCTTCATCAATCTCCACTAACTGTTCCTGAAGAAATGCAACAGAGTTTGGGGAAAGTGGCCTTTCTGTCGGCGCTGAGTGATGAGAGCAAATGCGTATCCTGCTGCGAAGTGTGGTTGTTTCAGACGCTGTGTTAAGTGAGAGCAAACCGTTGCTTTTCTCCTTCGAAACAAAGTCTAGAAACGTGAGACTGAAATCTTCTTTAAAAAATGTGACAGTGTTTTGGACTCTCAGGGAGGATTTTCTTTGCTGACTCTAAAGGGAATGAAGGTAGCAGCGCTTATGGAAAGCTCGCCCTTAAATCTGTTTAAAGATGCTCTTTCTCAGTTCAACCTGTGCCTTTGATTTGCAATTCAGTGTTTGGATTTTCACCTGCTGACAGCACCCACACAACACTAGATGGATGTCCCGCTTTAAAAGAGAACTCCACCGATTTAGCATTGCGCTCCTGTTACTTTACTGGACTCACGACGGACAGTTTAATCAATCAAAAAGATCAAAGCAGAGATAGCAGAGATATTCTCTTTTATATTCCACTCAGTCTCTGGTCAAAACCTGCCGCCTACATTACCCACTATGCAACTGGACCATCAGCAGCTGGATGGGAGATTCAGGGGTGTTGTGCTTGCAGCTTCTAACTCCACCTCACCAGATCTCTGACGTCACTCGAGGACATTTGTCAGACTTTGTGCTGTAAAGTCGGTGTGAGATTCCTTTGAATTATGTTCCCCACACCAGGTGACATCCAGGTGACTCCCATGTCGCCTCGTCTCATCATGAATAAGAAACTACTGCTGCGGACTCACCCTGTTGACGCTCACTCATTCACTGTGAGAGTTGTTCTTCAATCTCCTTAATGTTGTCTTCACCGCTAACAGTCACTGACATTACACACTTGGAAGAGGAAAGGTTAAAGCTTTTATCTCAGTTATGTAAATAGACTACATCTGTTGTGTTAATAAGAAATTCTTAAACAGATGGTTTCTATAGGCTGTGACCATGGCAACCAGTAACATTTTACTTACCAAAGATGTCAGAGGAAGCTTCAGCTCTGAAGTCTCATGAAGTCAGATTTATTATGCCTGTGTGTTTATGCAACATAAGACATTCACTCAGAGATTCAATGTAACAAATAGACATTATTCTCTGATGTCCGGAGGAAAATAAATCTGCTGCTCACACACACATTACACACACACACACATGTCATTTCTAAAAAGAAGTCAAAGTTAAAGTTAGATGAAAAGAAAACAACTGTAGAATCAATTTGAAATAGCTGTTTTTCTCAAATAGTTCTTCACATCCTGTGCACAGACTCTGGGTCTGTCTGGGACTCTCACGAGAATTAGGCAATCAATGAAAAAACTTCAAGCGCAGCCTCCTCTTTCCTCCAACAATCAAACCACCACTACTAATGCGTGTGCTTAAAAATCCAAGCTCAGTTTAATGACTTGTTTTTTTATATAGATATTTATATATTATTCCTACAAATACATGGTTTTCAGCACTTTGAAAAACGTTCACTTTCCTCAGTAAACCAAGAAAACTAGAAATATCCTACAGTGAAAAAAAAGAGACAAAGACAAAGAAAATCACAAAAAAGACATGAAAATAACAATCGAATGAAATTAAAAAACAACATCCTGTACAAACACTATGGCCCAATAATTTAAGAAAATAGTGTCTCTAAAACGTTCATATTGCTTTGTACCTCCACTGACTGGGCAGAGCCCACCCTGTGCAACACCAGGCAGTTCAGATGGAGACCACGGAGGGCGCCGTGTCCCAGGTGCTGATGTCACTCCAGAGGTTATGGGGTCCAGCTGCAGCCAGTGGCATGCAGGCGTAGCAGAAGAGAGACAGTCACGTTGGCGTTGTTGTTTCACGTGTTCTCTTCTTCTCTGGTTGTTTTGGCAGTAACAATACAAAGACAAGGGATGGTCACACTACTACAGTACTGCACTCCTTATGAAACCAAGGATGTTTTTACTGTTTGTTGTAGTTTAACCATTATTACTCTCTACAGCATTATTACTAGAACTATCACCATCACAGATACACTGAGTGCATCGTGTGTTTGTGTGTGTGAAGGGTTCATCCAGCTGTGTGCGTGTGTGTTGTCTGTGTGTGGGAGTGTTAGTGTTCAGTGCTCAGAGCTCGTCTTCTCGAAGGAGAAACTGGGAAGAGTCAATAGCTTGGGGTTGGTGTTGGGGTTTGGTGAGCCTCCGTCCTGTCCCGAACCCTCGCCAGCTCCCAGGTCAAAGGAGTCCTTGGAGTCACTGGAGGGCGCTCTCCTCCTCAGGCAGGTGTCCCGGCTGGGCAGAGGTGGGGGCATTCCTAATCCCCCCAGCCCCATGCCCCCGAGGCCACCCAGCCCCGGGTAGAGACCGGACTGAGGCTCCAGTCCGTCAGGGGGTTCCACGGAGATGCAGGGCGGGCTCATCTTCTTCTTGCGTCGGGGGGAGGACAGTGAGGTCTGAGTGGGGGTCTGACTGTGGATCTGCAGGCTGTCGGCACGCGACACGAAGCCGGAGGAGGTGGAGGTGGTGCTGCGCTGGGGGCTGGAGTCCGCCGAGGAGCAGACCTCCACAGAGTGGCGTCGCGGGTCATCCAACCAGGAGTAAGGGCGGGGGCGTGGCAGGAGGGTGTTGCGGCCCTGCGTGTCAACGCTGTGGAACCTCTTGAGCTGCCTCAGACATGGACTCCGGCTCTCCTGGCAGCCTGAATAGCCGCCGAAGCCATCGCTGCCGCCACTGCCACAGTCCTCCGCCGTGATGTCATCGCTGCCGGCCAACCCCACACAGGTTATGAGGGACACTTCCTGATCTGCCGAGGCCTCTTCCTGTTGGTGCGGCCACATGGCGGGCAAGGGCGGGGGAGGCAAGGAGGAGGGCGAGGGGAAGCGGGGGAGGAGGCGAGGCAGTGCAGGTCGTGAAGCTGGGTGTGCACGCTGCTGGGGCGCGGCGGGGGGTTTGGGGGAAGCCCCTGGCGTGGCGGGGACCAGGCAGAAAGCAGGCTGCTGATGATGATGGGAGCAGGGTGAGGGAGAGTTGGAGGGGGAGGAGGAGGAGGAGGAGGAGGGAGGGAGGCCCAGAGAGGCCACATTCACAAGTCCTTCACTGCTCCCCCCTCCGTCCGAACACAGGGCCTCCTGAGAATCAGTAGATACTGCAACCTGGAAGAGGGAGCATGGAGGGGACAGGGGAGGGGTATTTAGGAGAGAAGGGAGGAGGTAAATATGCGATGAGAGGAAGGGGAGGGGGAGATGGAGGAGAGCGTACAGGGGATCAGGGAGGATGAGAGGGGCAGACTAGTTAGTGTGAGGTGATGAGGATGAGAAGCAGCAGTCTGGGTCAAAGTTCACGGTCTGGCTAGCATATTCCCAGAGTCCTCTCTGTACTTCTCACTGCAGGCAGCGCGGGGTTAAACTGGAATTGCGACATCCCTCCATGAATCATCACATGGAAACACAGAGATTACTCTGCGTTCTCCTGTGTTACTCAGTGGCAGAACTCCATATTAAGATTTGACAGCAGTGAGCTGGGTGAGCAACTTTGGACATGATTGGATGCGCTCTTTATTATTGTTTTATTGATTTGCTGTGCAGACTATGACACCAGAGGGTTGTTTTCACATTCATTTCTGAAAGGGGGAAAGTATCTCTGAGTTCACCTCAAATCAGAGTTTAACATCACAGCTAGTTTGAAGCCAGTCATGGCTCAGTCAACAACTGACACAAGTGGGATGTGGAATCTTAAACCCTTGAGCGCAGAAACACTGAGAATGGGCCTTTAACTTAATTAAATATATTTGCATATTCTGGATTTATCTGAATGAGGTAGAATGCGTTGAAGTAATTTTAATTTTTTTTTTTTTTACTAAAAACCAAAAAAAATAAGACCCCGAAACATCTAGTTAATTCAACACAATGATTATTCAAAGTAGAGTTTTTTTGTGCCTTAAAACATGTCTGGAGTACTCCCAATAAATACAGACTTGTGGTAATTTTTCTGTAGGTCATCTTATAATTGTGTGTGTCAGGGGACATCTCCAAGTAGTAGACAGCCTGATGTGAATGATATTTGCAAGTAAGAAGATCAAGATCATATCTACTGTTTTTGTCATTTTGCCCTGTAAAGCGTGTGCTGCTTTTTTTTCTTTTTTTTTGGACAGAAAGCCTCAGCTGATTGAGTGCCGGATGACACAGTGAACTCTGAGACAGACCACCTGACCCTCTAACTTTTGACCGTTCACACTAAACCCTGTAAACCAGCAGCAGCGCCCTTTTTGGGTGTCAGTAATTGCACTGCCTGTCATCTTCACGTCTGAACAAAATCATCTGCAGGGTGTGAGGCCAATAGTCAGAGGGTGAACATAACATGTAGCCACTGTAGGAGAGGAAGGGTTAGTAAGCACAATGGTTACTAAAACTCATAACATGTCCTCATGACTTGCTCCTCACAGACCACAAACTGGGAAGAGGAGACGAATAGTATTTGGCTATAATTGTGTTGAATTGGGTCAGTTGAAATAATGTTGCACGTACAGAGATGAGGAAACAAGGCATGCATGAGTTTTAGGGCACAGCACTTAGAGAAATGTTCGGAGTCATGAGTTTCCCTGCATGAGCGTGAGCGGTGTGACCACAGAGACACCTAGTGGTCAAAGATGTCACAACCGGGCCAGGCCAATCACCAGCCACAGCAACACAACAGCAGGTTACAAATCACCAGAGTGCACACTGGAACCATACTTAAAAAAAATTATCACCCTGTCAGAGTACTGTTTGAAATCAGGTGAAGTGCAATGACTGCTGTACTCTGGATGACAGCTGCGTATGTTATGTCAATAGAAAATTCACAAATCACTCTATCGCTGTGGTGCTGTGTGTACAAAATGGCCAAATGCTCATGGACAGCACTCGCTGTTCTGTAGCAATCCCCTGAGTTTGTTAGTTTGTGGTGAAGTAAGTGCACTGCATTGTGGGTAGATCTTTCAGCCAAATAACATCTTGGTCTGGCTTGAATACATTTTGTCACTCAGCTACCGAATTATCCACCGATGCAATGTCAATGAATATAGAAGGGTCCCATCAAGGTTTTCTCCTTTTAGAGAGTTTGTGATGGTCTGTGGCTGATGGTTAGCAGTGGACAAGAAATTAAATGAGTTTGAAAGGGGGAGGAAAGGAGGGAAGCCTGTGTGTTTGTGCGTGTGTGTGTGTGTGTGTGTGTATGTCTGTGTGTGTGTGTCTTTGAGGGTGAGCGTGGAGTCCAGTGTTTCTGAAAGGCCCAGTGGTAGCTAAAGTCTGCTGTTTGTTGCTGTTTCAGAAACAGGAGTATCTGTGTTTGAGCAGGAGCTCGGGGTCGGGCGGCTTTTGAGCCCAACTGAGCTGAGATCAGAGAGTAACAGATACAACGTGGAGAATGGGTCAGCAGACGAGTCAGAAACAGATACCAGGAAGAAGGAGGGAAAGGAGGAGGAAGAAAAGGGACAGTGTTTAGAACATGCAACAAAGAAAATATTTAGGAAAGTTTGAATACGTTTTTTTTTCTGTGTGACAGGGTCTCAGGGCCAGAAAAAAAGTTGTAATTTTATGAGAAAGGTAATTAGAAACTCACTTTGTTGTCAGAATAAAGTCATTATCTTATGAGCAACAAAGATCAGGAAGCAGAATTGTTTTAGCAACCAAAATATATCATATTAATAAATCTATTTGTCAAGCATGGGGGCAAAACTAGTGGTTGTTTTATTTTCCTAAAACCTATAATATATATTATTATGATATTAGAACAGTCAACCTTTATTTATTGTCACTACTATTGAATAAAACTATACACGTGACAGTTTGAGCTGCTGGGAGTATGGGGTGTTCAGTTTGAGATGAGAATAAGAATAACTGTCCAAAGCTGCGTCACCGATGAAAAAGTTGAGTATATAAAAGCAGATTGGCAAAGGCCTGGCCACTGATTGATTGTGCCACCGCTCTCGTTTTGTCACGCTGGGTGGGATTGGATTTTCAGAAGACTGCAGAAAAATCCTGCAGAAGAAGCTGATAGACTACTCTCACAAGTTCCCCCACAATCCTTTTTATATTAGTATGACCTTCCTTTCCAAAATACTATTTCTGTCTTGTATTTTACAACTTCTTTTTCTTCTTTGTTGTGATGATTTTATAGGTACATAATTATTATTTTAACACTTCTTTTACTCAAAACATTACAACTTTTTCTCATTAATTAATTCATTCATCTTTTGCCAACAGTAGCCCTGATACTCTGTTGTAATTCTTAACCCAAGGCTCTACAGGTTTTTCTTTTTCACCAAACACTCCTGCAGCTGTTTCACAGATCAGCCTCTTGTCTCAGCTAGAAAGTGCTTTAATCAGTGAAATCAGCCTCTGTAGTGTTTGGGATGAAGAAAACCTTCCAGATCAATGAGCCACACAAACAGCACATGGTTGAGAACCACTGATATAAAACACAGCTTTCATCACATACAGCACAGATACAGACAGAGGACTTTAAGTGTGTTTTTGTGAGAGAAGTGAAAATCGGAAACAGTCACCTGTCTGCGGAGAGTGCGGCTGAATGTGTGCGTGCGTCTGGGAGGCGGTAGTCGCGGTATACTCTCCGAGTCTGAGTGGCTGTGGGGGCTGATGGGCCTGAAGAGGTCTGTGGGAACGGTCAGCTGCTGGGAAGACTCCTCCGGCTGCGAACGCACCGAGCCACTGGAGCCTGCAGGCGAACAGGCACAGCGCGGAGTGACAGGTCAGTCGCAGCCCGGCAGTTACAGCAGGTGTGTTGGTTCTCAGAGGAAATTACAACTACAACTGTGCTGTCTTAGAAAACTATTAATGAGGTGTTCTGTTTTGTTGAAGGTGCTGGATTAGTTTTTTGACATTTATTTGAAATGAAATAAACAGTGCATCATGCATTACCTGATTGGCCCCTGTTGGTGCCCAGCGTGTGCTGAGGCCCCTGAGCCTGTGCTAGGAGCTGTGCAGGGGCTGGGGCCGCGGGGCCAAGGGGGGGCTGCAGGGGGAGGAACATGTAGCTGTCATTGGGCAGGGAGTGTGTGCGTCCCACCGCGGGCTTCCTGACACTCAGCAGGTTGTCCTCCAGTGGCTCCCCAGGATCAAGATGCTCTGGCTGGGGAAGGAGAGGAGAGAGTCAGGGTCCCACTGGAGGGGAGAGGACCGGGGCTACTCTTTAACTCAAGCACTGCCTCTCACACACACACACACACATTCACAGCTGATATCTGTCTAAGACAAGGTTGCAAACAAAGAGGCAGTGGTCGTCAGCATACACAGAAAACAGACATAATCTTTGCATGTTGGAGCTGCCACAGATCACAGAATCAAGGCCGAGCTAGGCTGAAAGTTCCAAGTGCTTTCTTTTCTTTTTTTTTAAGCCTGAGACACTCTTGTGCATTTACCCCCGCAATAACTTTATGTAAGCCTGCTCCGTGATCGTGTGTCAGCTGGGGCAGTGTCCCGCTGCCTGACCCATTACAGAACCAGCTTGCATTCATCACAGAGCTCCAGGAGCTCCAGCACACTTTACACTCCAACAGCAAACACATGACAACTCAGAGAGGAGTGAAAACCACCACAACTCCTGAGGACAGAGGACAGTACAGACACAGAAGAAGACAGATAGGAGAGGACCACGAGAAAAGACGTGGACTCACACGTAAAGCACATAGGAAAAAGACAGAAAACCGAGGAAAAGAAGAGGGAGGGGAAAGGACAGAGTTAGAAGATAGAAGTTCAGAGAGAGAGAGAGCAGAAAGAAAAAATTAGAGATAAGAATAAAGGCGAAGGAGAAAAAACTGCAAACTGGCAGGTGAGGAGGCGCACTACTCTACTGGACTGGACTGGACTGGAGAATAACACACATTAGGCTAGAAAGGTGGAATGAGAAAGAGAAGAGAAAGTTGTAGGGAACATGGTTAGAGTCACCAGGGTCTTTCAATGCCTCTTGTGCTCTCCTCTAATTTCTCACTCCCCCACCCTCTCCCCTTATTCCTTCTTAGTATTTGTCCCAGCACAATCCAATTAACAGTTGATTTGGTGTCATGTGTTGGCTGGGCTTCTCGGTTTCAGAGACTGATGCTATATAAATCGATCCCACTGCATCGCTGGCCTGGATGAGCAGGACGGGCCAAGGTTACAGTGATCCTCTCAGGGGATGACATGCGACTACAGGCAGGCAGCACGACCCTTTATGAGCCAAACTCGTTAATTATACCCTGACAACCAGGTGACATTCAATTCATTTTCAATTTAGAGGGATGATGATGTCCTTTGCCTCAATGACAGAGCTCTGTGGGATGGGACACCACAGAGGAATGTATAGATTCATTCTGGTGAGGATGCGCACATTAACCATATTCTGGTCTGAGAAAATAATGGATGCATATATTGGAACACTTTATTTTATTTCCTGATAATTTCCTCAGAAGTTTCCTGGAAAGAGTGATGTAATTCATTTAGGACTAATTAAAGAGAAAAGAGAGACAAAGTTCTGATAGAATTACTGAACTTTAGTCGGTTTAGTTTATGAGATGCAAAAGGCTCCATTTAATCTTGAACACATTTCTCACTTTATTCTGAAATGTGTGCTTACTTCTATAAAGTTTTCCAGTGGAATTATTTAAAGGTTTATCTGATCACTGTCTCTATTGCCCCTTTAAGTAACATATTACACAGTTATTTCCAGGAACTTTCCTATTAATTAACAGTTGAATAGACGAAATTATAGGAAACTATTGGACCTGTATAACAAAGTGTTAACATATTTTCTGTAGACATTGTATAAAGTAATATGAATACCACTGTTGTTGGAATTAGTACATTTTTTTTACTTTGGTGCAGGATTAAAAATGCACTGTAACAGATAGCGACGCACACTGAGAGTAGTGGATGAAGAAAAAAAACCCCACTAGGACGGTCTTGTTTTTGAAAAACAAAAAATTATACTGTTAATAATAATGGCATAATATGAAAGATGCTGTAATCATCCATCATTGATATAGAACAAATAAATGAAGCAGATTTAAATGTTGTTGGTTGTGCTGGGAGTACAGTTGGTTTGTCAGGCTAGTCTCGGTGTGTGAGAGTAGTGGGAGGGACAAGTGGCTTTGGAAGTGCCCTGGGAAAGGAAACACTACAAGATACTGCAGAGAAGAAGAGGGATGGAGAAAGAGAAAGAGAGGAACTGTCAGTACATTGCATTCCAGACTGGTTAGAAAGAGGGGGTTAAAATCGTCGGGGGCCGAGTCGTCTGTCAGAGCTAGGGACCAGGATTTCTCAGAGGCCAGAGACAGAGCTTCCATCTCCGCTAGAGGGATCTAGGCAGGAAGAGACAACGGCTGGTGAGCAGAGAAAACAAACGCGCACGCACAAGAATAAGGACGCTACACACAGATAAGACCTGTAGCTAACAGGAAAGTTTGTGTTTAAGACGACATGTAAAAACTGGAAGTATGCGGCAGAGCAAAACAAGGAAAAAAGACAAAGCAACATTTATAGGCTCAGGAAGCACATGACTTTTTCTCACCTTGAAACTTTTTGAACTGTATTGTTGTATTGTGAGTTTACCGACAGCAATACGGACACATACACAGACACACACTAAAATGTACAGTGTGATGATTCTGAATGAGAGAAACTGTTTAACATGATGAAAATAAGAGAGTCATAGTTCGAACCAAACAAACAGGTGGGGGGGGGTCATTTATATTGTATGTATTGTAATGTAATGTAATTTCAATGTTGTGGAGGCTTCGTGTTTAAGCCTCCAAAATATTGAAATCTTGAACACAGCTAAATTAGATGTTTGTTTTGAGTTGGTTGTCATCACTAAAGCCCTGCAGAGTTTGGTTTCAACCTTGCAGAGGAAGCCTTGAGCTTTTCTGGCTTCTGTAAGAGGAGCTGCTGTATATTTGGCCTTGTACCTGCTTAAAGGGGGGAAATGCTTTCTGACAAGGAAATGGGCCATCCGAGCGGAGAGGAGCAGGGGCCGAAACTCAGTGGAAAACATTTCTAATCGAAAGGAGAGACGTGGCCTATGGCGCCTAATAATGACATTTCCAACTCATTTAAAGCTTTTAGAAAATGGGGTTCTGCAATGCTAATGTAATTGATCAAATCGACCTTCAAATGAGGAAAAGAGGCACCCACATGTATTATTCAGTGTCTCGGTGATGCATAGCTTATTGATCACTCTGCAGACTTGTGTGGAAGAATGTGATCTGTTGGCTTCAGGAATGCCACTGGTGGTTTATCACTTTGCTGTGACTGTTTGGCAAAGTAAGGATTCACATATACATGTACATATACAAACACATAAACATGTCGAGGGAACATGCTGACACAGACACGTACAAAGTTGTGCAGGAGAGACAGAACAAACTCTAAACCATGTCACGGAGGCTGCTGAACCACACCAAAAAACCTGCCAAGCATGAATGAATGTAAGTGAGTGGAGACGTGAGCGAGGGAATGAGATCATAGCTGAGGCGGGATATGACGCACTGCACTGTGGTGGTTAGGGCTGGTTAGAGAGGGAAAATATTCTATGTGGAGGAATGCCAGTGCAAAAATGGTAATGACTGTAGGGCTGCACACGATGTACAAAACATCAGATTAGCACGCTTTTTTCATGGATTTTATGAAATGAAGTTCTACGGACAGATTGTACTAAATTCCTGCATAACTGTCTTTTACTTTGTAGGCCAGGGTTTCTGTACAGACTTCCATCTTTAAGCAGTTCAGTCTGGTACTGAGTCATAAAATTTCATTTTCATTAAAAAAAGTTGCAAATTCTGCCAATAGTGGTGAGATAATTTCACCTGTTTTCAATAAAATTCTATTGTTTCAAGAGTCAGCCAAGCTCATCTCTATACTTGTGGTGTAAGCTGCTTTATTTGGAAGGTCAGTTCACCAAAAGAAAAAAAAAAACAAAAAAACAAATTTTCTTTATTAGGTCTGGTACGGCGGCTACATTTTGTTTGTGCTTGTGATCCTTTACACAAAGTTACATCTAACCTGCCACTCCTTATCATATGCCAATGGATTGGGATCATATCAATCAATGTGTGATTGGCCTCTAATATGAGAGAAGAGGTCAAGAGAAAAAGTATTTGGAGTATGCGGAATTTGTCTATTATATATATATATATTTTATATATATATATATATATATATATATATATATATATATATATATATATATATATATATATATATATATATTATATTAAACTACAATCAAAGGGAACGTCTTAAAGTGAAAACCATATTCCAAGCGGTTGGGGTAAACTGTTTGATTACTGGAAGCCACTAACTAATGGGATTTTTCCTTTAAAGGCATTATCGCTCGAGAACGAGAACGTCCTTGTCTGAAACTGCATTAAAAACAAGGGGCATGATTGTATTAGGTCTTGTGTTAAGGAAAACAAGAATATTTGCATAATTTTTAGAATTTTGTTTCTGATAATCAAAATTCACAGCAGGCACTACAGTTTTCATTTTTTCATGATTATTGTGCAGCCCTACACGTTGGAGAAAAATAAGACCCACTGGATGTATGAAATGGAAGAAGTGAGTCATCATTCTGGTGATTATTGACCTTCTTGTCGGTGCTGTGCTTGCTGGGCTTGGGGGGCAGCGCGTAGTAGTGGCAGATAGAGCCAGACAGGTTGTCCATCAGACTCAGCTCTCCCTCCATTGAACCCTGGATGACCAGGGAGACCGAGTCAAACTGCGCTCTCCGCTGGACAAACTTAGGTAATGCAGAGAGGAAAGAAAGCGGAGAAAGAGACAGAGAGGAAGAAAAGGGACAGAAGTTGTAGGTAAAAGAGCAGAACAGGGGAGAAAGAAAGACAGCAGTCAAGACAGAGACACATGAATAAATGTGGAAAGAAAGAATGGAACACAAAAAAAGAAAGGGGAGGAAAAAGACAGTCGATCAGGTAGAAACAAACAGATATACAAACAGAAACAAGACAAAAGAAACGCATCCAAGTAGGAGAATTACATCATCTATCAGACTTGGCCTTATATAGGACAGGATAACTCTTAAGACTTTTATGCACAGCACAGCAACTTAACATACACAACCTCCATCCGCTCCAGCCTCTCAATGTGTTACCATTTAAATACACAAGGGGGCACTACAACACTGCAGAACAGCTGAACTTCCACAAGCCTGGAGAAGAGATTGTGGCTTAACCGCACATGTTTTGGAAGAGTGATGGAGGAAGACGGATAACATCTTGGAGGGGAAACATAACGATAGCGAGACCTCTATTTCCTATCCCCAAAAAGTTCCCCACTGTCTGGAAATAGCTGTTGAAGTGAACAACAAGGCCCTGTGGTCCAGCTTTCCCATGGCACTGTGACCTATCTATGACTGGCATGTCCTCTACAGGGACCAGCTGCACACACACACACACACACACACACACACACACACACACACACACAGTCGTGCATGTAAACTGTAAACCATTGTGATATGGGTCAGCACGGGTTACGGAGAATAATACATTTGCATATCCACTGCATTTTCCTAAAACATTATTGACTTGACATAAACTATGAAAAACAAGTGTCTACTATATGATGAAAATGTTGCAGAAACAGTCACTTCAATGTGTGTGAAACGTGGTAGAGAACTACAGTTATACAGTAGATACAATATTCAAGTGTATCTTCACCCACAAGCTTGTATCAAAGTGTATACTTAGAATTATGACCCTGAACTTGGATGCACCACAGATATGTTTTGAAAAGATGCCAGAATATATATTGAATATGTCCCAATATGGCCATATCCGCTACAGTTTGTTTATGATAGACTACAGTTATTAAAGCAAGACAGTGAAGAGACATTCCTCCTGAGAAATTCATTATTTCAGATACCATCCAGCAGCCTCAATGGACCCCCAGCACGGGCCAGAGCATTAACTAATGGTTTGGACCGAAGTCAGAACTAATGACCAGAGACGTGGGGGTCATCTGACTGGCTGCACAGCCTGGACCCCAGCAGGAAGCGACCTCAGAGCATCTGTCATGTAATGCAAGGATGCTGCGGGGACCACTGAGGATCGAATCTGGCCTAGTCTGACTCAGATGTTATCTCAATGTGTGCTCGCTGTTGTGAAAAATCACAGTAACATCCAGATATGTCTATATCACACATATACATGACATACAAGCAGCACAAAAAAAGATTTATCACCTCCAGCGGGGACTCCAGGCATGAAGTGGGGTCTGCTC
The DNA here is from genome assembly GCA_023238725.1 of Scortum barcoo. Lineage (NCBI taxonomy): Eukaryota > Metazoa > Chordata > Actinopteri > Centrarchiformes > Terapontidae > Scortum > Scortum barcoo. Next base: position 15,234,594 of record CM041542.1, read on the forward strand.
TGATGTTTATAGAGTCTCTGGTTATATCAGCGATGGGCGAGTCCATGGGACCATCCCTGTCCTGCTCCCTGTCCCCTCCTCCGGTGGACCTCCAGGGGGAACCCCCAGAACTCGACCCCAGAGGATGGAGCTGGGGTGACCTCATTGAAATGTCTCCCCCCTCTGCAAGGAGCCTGTTCTCCAGCTCCATCTCCGCCTCCAGCTCCGCCTCCTCCTTGGCTTCCTTGTTACTCTCCTCAAGGTGCTTCATCAGGACAGCAATGACAACGTTGACCAGGACAAACTGAGCCGTCAAAACGAAGGAGACGAAGTAGATGGGAGAGACCACAGTGTTGTAGCAGGTGCCGGTGTCTTGGGCACAGTCCCTTAACGTGTCCTGGAAGAATATAACGACATGAGCGTGTTAGCCAAAGCTTTACCAGCAAACAGTAAACACAGTCTAGAGCAATGATATTAATTCTGCAAAATGCATTCAAGAACGACAGCTGGAATGTCTGGTGATATTGTTACTTCAAACCAGGACTTTGATTTGTCCACTACTTGTTATATGAGCAAATACCTGCACTGCTTATGACATTCCCATCAGCTATACTTTGTATGTAGTGGTGATTATCAATATTTAGACATGCTAACATGAAAAACTAAGACAGTGAACATGGTACACATTACACCTGCTAAACATCTGCATGTTAACATTGTCATTGTTATTGTGGTAGCATTAGCTAGTAGTTGTACAGTTTCCTTGTACAGATACTTGAGGTACATTGTGGTTAAAGTTAATCAAAAATCATGCTTATGCTACAAAAAGCCATAAAAATGGGACATGAATTCAGGTCTCTGGTGTAAAATTCAGATGCACAGCACCCATCCATCACCGCGACCACACTCTTACTTTCTGTCTCATTACATAAAGAGCACACAACAACTACTGACACCGGACGTCAGCATTGGCAGCAAGTGTGTAACATGATTAGATGATTGTGTAATGTATATGGGACCTGTAGTTTTGTGATACTTGCCTGAAATAAAACAAAGAGCAAACAGATGAAACCATGTAAATGTGTTTGAAAAGTATAACTACTTTTAACTTACCAAAAGAAAATTTACTACCAACTATTTTTTGATCCTTGGTGAGGAAGAATCAGCTTTTATAAGGTAAATACTTGGGAGGAGGGATGCTGCATGTGTGTGCATGTCTTCAGCATCGGCACTAATTTCACCTTCATTATGCCATTCCAGTTGTCTCCAGTGGAAACTCTGAAGAGCAGCAGAAATGCCATCCCGAAGTTTTTGAACGTAGCGTAGCGCCCCAGACCTTCACACGGGTGGAGCTCATCACAAACTGGGGAGACAAGGGAGAGCGGGGGGAGGGGATGAAAGGGAGAGGAAGTACCAGGCAGGAAAGGAAAAGAGAAACATGAAGATATAGTGATAGAAACATACATGTCTTTACAGTTGTCACAACACAGAGCTTTGTAATGAAATGATAATAATTGTGCTACTGCTTGAAAGCTACTCGCCTCAATTAGAGAAATCAATACAGTATTTCAACAAAGGGTTTCAGAAAGCAATTAACGTCAGATAGTTAAACCCACAGAGGGGAGAATTAAACACTCTGTGCGTGCCTGTGCATGGCCGGAGTGTGTGAATCTCTGTTTGTGCTCCGTTTGGTTTGCCTGACTGCCTGTATGCAAAGGTGCATGTGTCCTTACTCAAGTCGCCAAACAGCTCCACTCCCAGCGCCGCAAAGATAAAGAAGAGAAGCATGAAGAGAAGACCCAGATTCCCCACCTGCAGCGAGACAACGGGAAGAGAGACGGAGTAGTCAGAGGAGAGAAATAAAGCAATGAAGAGGGACAACAAACAGCTCCAGAAAAATGAATGGAGGGCCGTGATGGAGCAACACGGAGCAATGTATGCTTTGGCGATTGACCATTCGCTAAACCCTACAGCGATTATCCAATCATAGCTCAGAAACAGGATCTAGCATAAGCTCAAGGCTTTGTTATTTTGTGGGGTTCTTGACTCATTCAACACAATATCATGTATGTAGTCATCCAGGCCATATCTGACACCATCAAATATCATGAAAAAGTCAGGCGGAGTCAGAGAGGGCGTTATCCATCCACTCTTTATGCTAACATTCGCTTCATCAGCTGATCAGACACTGTTTCAGCTCTCACAAGCAATGGATGCCGGCTTGAAATGAGAGGCTGCTTTTGTCTCCCTCTGTTCAAAGACCTATTATCTCAAATATTACTTAGAGTTTCAGGTGGTAAATCTTGCCGCAAACTGCATATGCGTGAATAACAAGAATGAGAGGCAAAGTAGCGTAAAATTAATAAATATACGAGGAGCTCTGATAGCGCAGCTGATCCTCAACAAGAGTGAAAAAGATAATAGTGGACGGCTTTGATACAGAGGTGGGTTTAGGTAATGAAACGCTTTAGGGTTTCCTGCTGCTGCTGTCAGTGCTAATCAGCATATGGCAAGCTGCTCACACCCCCACCACCCCATATTATCGGATTTATTAATTATGAACACTCCTGACAAGCTCTTGGAGGAATTAGCCTGGAACAACACTCAATCTCTCACTGAACGACATGGAGGTGGTATCAAAGAATGCCGTGAACATAGGTGTTATTTTTCGTTCAAAACAAAACCTCCAGCTACATCCACTTCCTGATCGCTGTGTGGGGCTGGTTATGCAAATAAGGGTCTCTAGAGCCGGCAAAAAGCTCATGGGAAACAACAGCGCTCCAAAACAGAAGAATATGTATCAAGAAAGAAATACCCCCTGGGATGTAATTTTAGGGACAGCTTCTGTGGGACATGTTAGGAAGTGAAAGATCCATGGAGGAAAATGCAGATGAGGAAGGAAACGAGAGTTCGAGTGGCTTCGGTGGATGTTATTTAACAGAGCAGAACTGTGTACCTGAGGCAGCGCTTGCATAACGGTGTCCAGCAAAGCTCTCATCCCCACCGCCATCTTCAAGAGCTTCAATACTGCGGGGACAGAAACACACACAGAAAATGAAAAAGTGTCTTCCCAATATTAAGATTGCTCCATCTTATGTAAGAGAACAGGGGCTGCTGCCATCACGCCCTTCTGTGAAATTGAAAGGGTTCAGCATTTTCTTTACTTACGGACTAATCCTGCACCATTAGTGCAGTCACAGATTACCTTTTATTGAACAACATTAGGCTTCCAGATAGCCTGATTGAGGTCATATCCTCCTGATTGGGGTTGCAGAAGATGAGATCCCCGTAATGTTGATGGGGTACCAGTGGAGGTACACCAAGACTGATACATAATGCATAATAATGAACGGAATGGCTTCAAAAGAATCAACGTTTTGGAATAAAGAGATGAAAGGTTTAGCTTTAAACAACAGAAACATTAAGATAGAGTGTAACTCGTGCAGCGGTGTTGGCAATGATGATCAGATGTGACTACAGTGTGCAAATGTAATCCGGCTAAATCACACTTTGATGCATGTTGACACCAGATGGAAAAAGGGAGCCACTTATTGTACGGGAGCCGCTTATTGTAAGGGAGCATGCATTTACGCCTGTGTGACAGTAATCAATAAGGACTTCCATGCTACTTCTTTTATTACACATTCAGTAATCAGACAAACAGACCTCCTTCCCCCAGCTCCCCTCATCTCTTCCTCCTGTTTCCTCCCCTCCAGCCCTCTCTTATCTTTAATTACCTGGACAAGTAATCAGCCCGAACCGCACGGGCAGTTTAGCTTTCCCCTTCCTCTTTCCTCCCTCCTGCCAAATCCTCATCTCTTTAACTTGACCTTCCTCCTCCACCCTTTTCCACCATTTTGCTCCCTCTCCCGAGATACCTCTCTTGCCCGCTGACACACCTTCCCTCCGTTCATTTATCTCGCATTATCCTCATTCGCTTCCTCTCAACTTTTTGCACTCTAACGTCAATTGCTCCTCTTTCCGACTTCTTTCCATCTTCTTATAATCTATTTTCAGGTCAGAAGTTATTCATCATCCCTTTTATTTCCCCCCTCTTCCTGCTCTCCTCTCATTTATTCCCTCCATACCTAGTCTTTCTCCCTGCTTAATTCACTTACTGTCATAATGTGTCTTGGCTCCCCCCTCCACCCTCAGATATCCTCACCTCTCTCTCCTTTCTCAGTCTTTGTCTCATTATTTCTCTCTCTCTCTCTCTCTCTCTCTCTCTCTCTGTGCTCCCTCTCAGTGCTGTGTTTGTCAGCTGACTGTGTTTCTCTGTGCCATCTGGTCGACTCACACCCTGCCCGAGCCCTGCTGAGACCCACCATGCAAAAATGACAAAGAGGGGAGTCCCAGGTACGTGGCTGCTTTACAAGGCACCTTTAAAGTACAGCACCGTGACAGAGACCGGAGTGCGTACGTGTCTGTGAGGGAGTATGTCAGGGAGGGGTTGGGGAAGGAGGGATGGATAAATGGATGAGTAGAGGGAGGGGCAGGGGGTTCATACCTCGCGCAATCCTCAGCACTCTCATGATGCGGATGATAGTGGGGTTGATGGGCAGAGAAGCGTTGACCTCTATCTCCTCCAGAGTGATGCCCATGATGGACAGCAGGACGATGGCCAGATCCAGCTGGTTCCACCTACACACACACACGCACACACTCTCTCTCATCAGTCCCTAACACTGACTTCGATCATTTCCTTCCTCTGAAATCACTGATAAATGCGAAAAATTCTGATTATTTTAGACTTGACAAATCAATTTTGACTTCTTTCAGCACCTGCCATCCTCAACCAGGGCTGCAGGACAGGGGTCGACAAAGGGCACTAATTTACAGGGTCCAAAGGTGCGGAAGGACATGGAAATTGCCTTTAACAATAAATTTAAAATCATGGGGAAGGGACCTCTGAGTATGCCTGTGTACAGGGGCCAGAATTCTGTGCTGTGCCCCTGTCCCCAGCACCATTCACAAATGTAGAGACACAAAAGTGTTTGAATTCCAGTTTGGCATGCACAAATCTTAGCTCTTGGTTTTTACGAGTGCACATCTGTATAAAGTTTTTATATTATTGGAGTTGCTCATTACCCAGAGAACTTTAACAAAGCAGTTCCCACTTAGGCTTAAAATAAATAGGTTGATGTTTTGGGAAATTCCCTTATTCGCTTATTTTTGCCGTGAATTAGTTTTGAAGTTTGATACCACAGCCAGAAGTGGTTAGCTTAGCATAAAGACGGGAAATAGGGGGAAACAACTAGTCTGGCTCTGTACAAAGGCAACAAAATCCACCTACCAGCACCTCTAAAGCTCACTTATTAACGTTACATCTAGTTTGTTTAATCCGTATGGTGGGGTGGGTTGTGTGCCAGACTGTTACTTGGTCGGGCGCGGTGACTTCCTGCGCTCTGCCTGGCAACCTCACAGCGACAAGATATATTGTGGTAATTAGTGGCTTCAGACGACTGGTACTTTGCAAATGTTGCATTTGTAGTTTGATAAAGTTCTTACAGACACAACTTTTTTTTGGTGTGAAAACCTTTCACTGAAATTGAGTATAACTGACAGCTGCTGACAGCTGCAGTGCTCCGTGAAGAAGAAAACTACAAACCTTTTACAACCTTTTAAATCTGAACCTCAGAAGATAGATTTTGTGTGAAGTGTCACTTTAATGTTCCACAGATTGCAAAATAAAGACAGAAAGGCTCTCGTCATAAACAATTAACTAATCACATAAACCTTAGAGGCTGATCATTTCCTGGATGCATGGGAGTGTGCAGACTATTTCAGTGTTATGAGGCAGATTTAAAAACCAACAATAGTATCATTTCATTTTAGTCTATCATTAAGACAGATATGGCACACTCTGATTGGGAATCAGCAGGCTAACGTCTTTCCCAGATACTGTGACTAGATTTGAGATCAAAGTGTTGGGACCAAATCTCATTTTCCATCCCATGTGCAATAAATGTGTACTGAACAAAATGTCTGGAACAAAATGGGTGTGTAAAAAGTCAGTGAAGATATTGGTGGGTGGTCGTACTAATCGGGTTTGTCCATTTCCATGGAAGTAACACAAGAAAATCAACTTAAAATTCAATGAGATTCTCAAAGTGGTACTTTGGGTCTTGGCTAAACGTTGTGTTTATCTGTTTGTGTGTACCTGTGTGTGAGCGAGTGTGTAGTGAGGGAATAACTAACTGGACACCAGCCAAATGCGAAAAGGATAATGGTTCATGGAGCCCTTGGTGGACAGCTGTGGTCCAAAAACACGATGCCTCCACTGAGTGTGTGTGTGTTAGTGACAGTACTCGCTGAAATGCAATGTGTGGTAGTATGCATTTGTGGTGTTCTGATTGTGTTTGTGCATTATTGTGCGGTTTTCAGCAGGAAGCCAGGGATTTCAAAGCTATGAAATCATCTAAGGCAGCGTGTTTTATGGGTGTTTAACGAGGCCGTCTGTATTCATACTGGCCTCACTGAGAACCATCCACTGGAGCACCTTAGAAAAAGCTCATTTAAGCTCTCCGAACACTGCCTCAGATTTTCCACATGACTCAGAGGTTAAAGAGCGGTACCTTTAACCACCAATCTATTACAATATCATGCCCACTGAAATGTCAAAACCCTAAACTGGGAGGTAAATGTTTATTCAGGATTGCTGTCTGATCTGCATCCAAGATGTTTGGGAAAGGTCATTACGTCACTTTGCGGCGCATGGCAGTATTTAAAAAAAAACGCTTACTTGTCTTTGAAGAAGCGTCGGAAGCCGAAGGCCGTCAGCTTGAAGACAGACTCCAGGACAAAGATGAGGGTGAAGATGTAGTTACAGATCTTCAACGCCTCGTCCAGCTCCTGGGGGTGTGAGTGAGAGATGTAGTAGAAATGAATAAACTGCGAGTATCCCCTCTTAACGAGCCAGTAAACCTTACCTTAAACGTTATCTTAGCAGAGTGTACTGTGGGTTTCATTGCCACTCATTTTAATGAAATGTGCTGAAACTGCACTGAGAACCAATGATCTCACTCTATTGCTGTTTTTTTTTTAACTTTTTAAAGGGAAATCTTTCACACTACAGTTACACTAGTAGTTACACTACACAGCTTTCTACAGTGTGTGTTTTTTGCTGTGAAAATATAGAATTTCCTTGCATTGACAGTCTTTGCATGAAATACCAAAGGGCCCATTTGTCAGCTCTGTCCTCTTGGCCAGAATTAGCCATTCCATTAATAGATCACTCACATCGCCCTGCGCCCCTCCCTCCCTCATTCCCTGTGAAAAGGCTATTAGAATCAAAGTGTCCATTTTTTGCCTGTGGGAGAGCTCACAGTGCCCATCTGCATGTAAAAACTGACCTTTAGCAGCGAGATGGGGAGAAAACCGGTGGTCAACAGGGATTTTGCTAAATCCTCGCTGGTGGCAAGACGATGACTCCCAGCTAGTTCCAGTTTGTGTTATATCCCATACTACCTCACCATCTACATCGATATCTGTCCTATAGCCTCACCCATATTCTGGTTCCTCTTCTCCTTTATGCTGCATTTCTTTATCTATTTTACTTTTACCTCCCTCGCCCATCTCTTGTTCTACGTCTACCTCAGGGTTCTCATCAAGCAGGTGGCCAACAGTATGTTAAAGCAATAGACATATTTCTGAAATGAGTGGAAGAGAAATCCCAGCTGGAACAGCTGCCTGGTGGCAATTAACATATGGGGTATAAATCCCAAGTATCCATACCAGACCCTGATGTGGATACTACATATAATTTGTATTACCTTTTGAGTATGCCAGATGGCATACTCAGGTAACCTCAGGTTACCTTTAATTTATAGAGTTTGAAGCATTATTTTAAATCCCTTTAATATGGCTTTCTTTTTTATTGACTGTGTAATATGCTCATATTTTATTGTTTTGACCTCCCTTTCACAGTTCACCCTTTCTTACAAGGCTTTTACAATTCTTATCTTACTTTAATTTCCTTTTCTGCCAGTCTGATCCTTTCCTTACCCTTGATTAAATAAACAGTTAAGGTGTTTTGAAATTTAACTTTTTTATTATTATTATTGGTATTTTAGTATCATTGGCACAGCTTGTATACCCGACACTATCTGAAGTTATCTGAGGCCATAAACCTGGTGTTCTTGGAAGATTAAAATTAATATTCCAGTGACATTCACTTTTAAAGGCCAATATAGACACTCATATTTTTCAGAACAAAGCCTTTAATAGCCAATATTCTGTGCCAGCATTCAGTATTGTTTCATTTTCATTTCCATGCTAAAAATATGGAGAAAAAGTCTTTGAAACATTTACAGACCACAGGATATTTTAACTTTAACTGCACTGTAACACAGGAAGGAATCGATCAGTCAGTGTAGGCAGTATGATTTGAGGAGCCCATCATTACCCCACTGTCCTCCCCCCAGACCTGACCTTGGGCTGCTGGTAGTGCTCCATGGACATGGTGATGACGTTGAGCCCTATGACGATGGTGAGGAACAGGTCCAGGTAGTGGCTGGTGCACATCTTGTGGATGAGCAGGCGAGTGGGGGAGTAATCGGAGTAGTAGGGCTTACTCTGAGCTTCTGTTGGAAGTGGGAAGTAGTGGGGGGTGGGGTGGGGTGCAGGGAGCGGGGTAATGAGGAGGAGGAGGGGAGGTGGCGTTCATAAAGTGAGATAGGAGGTAATATACTGGGGCACTATACAGTAGACCTGCTGTGTTGAGAACTGGAGCCACCAAAGCTGCTTTGAAAAAAAAGTGGTTAGTGAAACATGACAGCACAATAATGTGTTAAAGTCACTGGAGATGGTATTAAGAACAACAGATATGTGAAGAGAGATGTGAAGAGATTACAAAAGGGGGAGGCAGATCAGATAATGGACAGAGAGAGAGAGACTCTCCAGCCAAGCCCTCCTGTGGTCTGCAGTCATGTCTAATCAAATCAAATCTCCTCTCCTCTGATCAACAATTATTTAAATGAACTCTCCCCTGAGTGAGACTGATGGGAGATAAACAGCAGTGCTCAACATGTGTGTACACGGAGGAGGAGGTTGCTGTCAGGATATTTCTGTCTGGAGATCTCTCCCTCTGTCTCTCTGATCGTCAGGTGACTCAGCCTCTCCTTATTCTTTTCACTTCCCTCCTCTCAGGAAAAGAAGGTAACGCAGGAGAAAAGTCTTCCCATACACATCCATCACCCTGCTGCTCTCCTCTTTCCTCCATCCATAGAGGATGGATGGATGGGCCGGAAATTGGGATGAGGAAGAGAGAGGAGGCTTGCGCTATCTATCACCTTATCACTTCATCAGTGAAGGAGAGGCTCTAGGTCACACATGGGAAGGGGAGCGATGCACACACACACGATACACACTCAGAAGTCCTCTGGGTGTTGTGAGCTCTCCCGCTCTGCCCAATTAGCCCAAGTGTGCCACTGCAGCTGCAGCTGTGCTGGGTTGATACGATTCCCAAGAGTGCGAGTGTGTGCGCAGTTCATGGTGTGTACCGAGTGGTCTCCCCTTCGTATTGGAGAAACTCCACCCGCAGATCGGGGAAAAAGAGAGAGGAAAGTTGAGTAAGCAGAATGGGCTAACACTGTACCCATCCATCCCAATGTTAAACATGTATATCTGCATCTTTGGGGATTTAAGTTCATCTCTTGAGATAAACCCAACTGGGTGCACAGTTACTATCAATGCTCAGAACAGGTGTTCAATTTCAACAATTATACTATAGTATCTTGTGCTCACAGTAAATCACCAATATTAGCTGCCCTCTAGATGCCTGGTGAATATTGATCATTTTCATAAATATAAAAAACACATTTTAAGACATTAACTTATAACAATGGGTTCTCGACATGTGGCTGTGACTCAACCAGCAGTTTTTATCCAGTTAGTATTTTTAATCATGTGTTGAAATACAGCTCAGAGAGTCTGGCATCTCTGACTTGTATTCTTGTGTGACTTGTGTGACTATTCTTTTTCTTAAATGAAAAATCATACATTTTCAGATAAGAACTGTTGATTTTGCATAACAGCAAACAACAACTCAAATCTGGGTGCAGTTCAGAGGACAGGGAAGCACATTTTAATAATATCTACTTGAAAACTGGCACATATTGAGGATAAAATGAAATAAAGTAAATAAATGATTAAACTAAATGGCTGGTTGCTGTTAAGGCTGCAGCATTACAGGTTGGGGAGTTGTTGAGGTTTGGTAGAGGTTTAAACTCTGCTGAGTTCCTTCAACTTAATTATTCTATATTTGTGTTCAGGGTCATCTTTGCTGAGAGCTAATTTTGCGCCTGCTGGTAATTATTGATATTGACAACAGGGGAGATGAGCCTGTATACTGGTGGTGCCGGCTGAACCACAGGGCAGCCAGTGTTGGATTTTGACTGCTCCTGAGCTCCTACAGAGATGTGCGTGCCAGAAAGTGAAAATAATGTGGCTTCTGGTGTGCTTTGCCTGGCTTTTCAAATAAAACGCACTAAACCAGGATGACATACTCAGTCACCTGCCTCGCTTTTCAACTCAGGCCCTGGGATGTCTCTGCAGCAACACTTCCTCATCTTGTCAGCTACTTTCACCATATGGCCCACCGAGTGGACACTGATAAAGCAGCTTTAAGGCATCTTGGGTAAGTCTGGGCACATCTCTTTGAATAGGGGCAGTTAGGTACAGCCCTTGTGGGATGCAACAGCTTGGTTCATTCACTGGGAGTTCCTATTTACGAGATGCTCCATCTTCTTTGGATGAGCAAACATTATTTTTACTCTGTTCTACTTACTGTTTGCAGGTGCGTGGCGAGCTAGGCTAGACAGACACACTTACACATTTCACTAATCCATTTGTTTCACCTCCTTTTCTATACTCCTGCATTCATATATGCTGTTGTTTTGTGGAGCTTTATCTTTTCCTAGCAAGGTATATCTGCTGTCCTACTTAAAGACAGGGCCAAGAAAAAGAGTTTAATATGGTATGGGATGGCTAGATTGGTTCCCTCTCTCTCTAAAAATGTAATTTCAGGAAGTAAGTAAGCATTGCCCTTAATGTTATGGAAGGGGCAAAAGGGCAAGCCTAGACAGGAGACTGAGGTATAAGGGAGAAGAAGTGGAAGAAAGGAGACAGAAACCTTTTGGCGAAAGCTCAACTAGTCTCTAGAGAGGGAAGGGAATGAAGTGAGGGAAGAAAAGGTGAAAGTTTAGGAAGCTAAATTACATCGGGTGCCCCAACTCTCCTGAACTCACTTCCACTGCTCTTTTCTCCTCTGCAGAGAAAAGAAGAGGGCTGCTCTTAATGAGGAACGGCGTTTGTGCTGCTCCTGCATGGCGTTCGAATGATTCGTTTTTGAGTAAGGTGGAAGATAGAGTAATATCGAAAGATATATATCCGGTGGGATGAGGAAACGATTTAGCTCCTGCTTTCGCTCCCTCTCCTTTCTCTCCTCATTTCTCTCTCCCCTCCGTCACTGATGTGGCAGCCTCGTCTCTCAGCCCTGACATCATTTTGAGAAGGTGTGAGGATGGGTGCAAGGGCCCGGAGAGGGATCACGACCTGCAAGCCTCATTGCAGGTCACGATGCCCGCCCACTGCATCTCCATCCTCATATCTGACACCAATTCTATGAACATTTAACAGACCATCCAGGACAATCATCTCACGGGGGCTTAGATCTCATTTTGCTTGTTAAATAACTGCACTGTGAACAATTTCTAGAATTTGTAATGAAGGTATTTTTTTCTCAGGTGACCCACAAAAACAAGCCAGGCTGTTCATGTTGGGTCTCAGCATAACAGATTGTTACAGTGCTGCACTTTATCCCCTGAAAAAGGTCAATATCCACTGAATGTGGCTGTGTTACATTGCGGCTCCGTCGTGGCTGGCAGAGATGATACGCTGCTATTTTAACAGTAAGCTGTAGCACTGTCCACCAACTCCATGACCAGTCTCTCTCTCAGGGTTTTTTTTTCTGCTATCTTTATGTGCCAGGTCTATTTTTGCTGGAGAAGTTTGCATCTCTGAAGTGTGACATTCACTTGGGAAGGTATATAAATGCCTATTTTTATTGCCAGTTGACTTAAAATAAGCCTTTAATGATGTATTTCATTTGTTACTGAGAGCGCCTATAAAGCAAAACAAGTTTTTCTTGTAAACAAGTTTGAGGAGGAATAAGGGGGGGAGGGGCAGTTTTCTTATTTCATCTTTTTTTTCATCCTCTTTTGAGTTGGCAGACAGAGTGAAGAGTGGTGCAGACACAACATGCTGACTCTCAGCCTGTTAAACCTCTGTTCTGCCCCCTCCTGATCTCCATCATCACCTCTACTGTGTTTAAATACAGTCAAATTCACAATATCAGTGTTCTCATGTATATTTTTCTTTCTGTTCCTCCTGTCGGACAAAGGAAAGCAGTATAAAATAGCGATTTAATCACGGCTTATAAATACTACATGTTGACCAGCAGTCATTCCCCAGCTGCTGCAGCACTAATAAACTCCTTATTTATATCATTATTATAAAATCAATGACATTTAAAGTGAGTGATCACAGCAGGCCACAAGGTCGTCTTCTTAATGCCACACAGCTTCCAGCCCTCGCTGGGCAGGTCTACTCTTGTTCTGCAAGAGCTCCGTTATGCTGTGAGACATACAGCTTGGTGAGGATGGAGAACTGACGCTAAGAGATAAATATAAGCTCATAATTTTTACTGGCATAGGCTACTCTATATAAATTATTCAGGCATGGGGTAGTCCAATAATTAATCGGATTAAAGTTCAGCCACAAAGCATTTGTTTATTAAATGAGCTGCAAACTTGTGTCATACAACATAACAAAAGTACTGCAAAAGAATTCTAAACTATATTACATTATATTGTATTGGCAGCTGAAGAACAAACACTCCGCTTTCTTTCCTGTGGACACTAAAACAGAGATGGAACCGTGACTGAGCCGCAGAGCAACCAGAATGCCAAGCAGCCGGATCCTGTGGACATTCAGATTTAGCTTTACTGAGCGACTTCACTGACTGTCAGGAGATCTAAACCCCCTGTTGAAATTCTGCCTGCGGTCCGACAGACAAGAAAAAGTAAAACAGTGTTAGGAAAAACTAAAAGAGGTAAATAATTCCCTGTCCAAAAACAACCCCAAGAGCCTTTTTTCCTCTCTTTTGCCTTCCAGTGCACTCACCTTTCACTTCATGGACACCCGACTCTCAACTCACCTTTATGGATGAGGACGTGAAAGGCCTGAGGATCGGGCCTGGGAGTTGCTTTTGGACGCGGCCACGCTCAAAAACATAATCAATACATTTCCGAGGCGGTCTTTGTTGGGAAATACAGACACAGTAAGGGTCCTTGGTTGTGGGACCAATGAGCGAGAACAGCACAGCACAGCACGAAGGCTCAGCTGTGACTGTGCGGGTGAGCGCGGGTTGGGTTGGATTGGATGTATAGAGAATGGGTCTGGAACACGGTGAACCTACAGCTGTCCAGAATGTGGTGATCACGTGAGGGTGTCTGCAGTAGGTTGTGGAGTGGAGAGGATGCTGCGCCAGCTACCGCGATGAGGAGGCAGCCCTGACCATGAATCTCAAAACAACACGAGACACTGCTATGACTTTGATTCACTGGTGTGATGAGTTCCGCTTTGCTGGATCTCCTCTCAATGTCTATGAAGGTTCTATGGGTTTGGTGACTCTATCATACTTTTTGCGGATGATAGTGCTATTTAGGTGAAGGGTGTGGATTGGCATGGCTGAGGGGAATAGAGGAGATGCAGGGACTAAAAGAGACTTAAAGGTTGGATCCTGGATGACAAAAAGAATGGCTGTGAAAGGAAGAGCAGGGCACGGGCCGTAAAAGCAGCAACAGTGCACTCTGAAGGTAAAAGATGTGGATGGAAATAAGTAAGATGTCAGCGAGAAACATTTATATTTTCACATTTCAGAAGCAGCGGTTTGGTCGGATGCGGCTGCTGCTTTTATGCCCCTGTCCTTCATGGTGAATGGCTCAGTAGTAAACCTCGAGACTCAGTGTCTGCCAGGAAAAATGTGTCAGCCTTCAAGGTCGTGGACTGGATGTCCAATTTTGAAATACGGCAAACACTGAGTCTAAACAAAAAACAATCATCAACATAAACAGTTACTGTAAACAATAAAAAAAGTTTTTAACTGGGATTCCCGAATGCTCTGCTGCCTTGCTTACATATCAAACAGAGAGAAAGAGACACAGAAACAGGGAGAAAACAGACAAAAATGCTAAAAAAAAGGAGAGATGAATTAAACTGGAATAACAGAGAGGAGCAGCAGAGCAAATTTGAGGAGTCCAGAAGAAAAGAGGCAAAGAAATAAGAAAACATGACATCATTCAAAATGACAGGGCATGATAACACACACACACAGACAGACACCCACACACACACAGCACATCCACACTCTTTAACACACTAACAAACATTGTGCTGGTTCACATGGTAGACTGACACACCTCTTTCTGAGTCATACTTGAGCAGGATGGACCAATTGAAATGGCGGACTGGATGGTGAAGGCAAGCGACTGGACGGCGTGAGTGGAGTCACAGGAATAACAGTGATGACAAGGTGCAGACCGATGGGAAGCTTCTCAACAGTATTATGACACCTTTTACCCTCTCTGCCTTCGTTCAACCCATGTATACGTCCAGGGCAATGTTGTTAACACCGTCCTCATCAAGTACACAGTAAAGAGGAAGCTCAAAAAAAAAAAAAGATGATCTTAATGTCTCAGCCTTCCTTAGTTAAAGGCTTTTTAATCTTGAATTTAACATCTTAATCTTTTTTTCTGTCTGTTCTACCCCATCATGCAAGATTTCCAGTTAAGGCAGTATTAAACTAATTCAAAGCTATAAACCACACATAAAGTAGCTAAAATATTTCACTCTGTCAAATAAAAGTCTTTCGGCACTAAACCTGAGAGCAGATTTTGACTTCATTGAAGCCGAAATCCCACACATAACGATACATTTCCACCGACAGGCACTGATTGTTTAGCCTTGACAGTGAAATAGAAGCACATGTTGAATGACTAGCAGATGACTTGTAATTGAGTAAATACTGAAGACAACACACTGGACATCATTTGGACTACGATTACAGTCAGCCTCCTGTATCAATGCAGAAATGAAAAGGCATGAGAAATGAGAGAGTGGAAGAGAAAGACTGTAAACTCTACAGGGAGACCTGAGGAGGACTGAAACCTGCTGAAATGGGTTAATAATTCTCACTCACAGAACACCACAGGACTTTATCAATTGTACTATTTGTTTAGTGTTAATTAGCTAATGTAATTGTTCTAATACACACAACTAAGATGCTAAACCTTGTATCTGCTTAACATCAGCATGTTAGCATTTTAATATGGTGTCTTTAACATCTAGCATGAGCTAGAGCCTCTAGCATGTCTGTAGCCTCTTAATCTTGTTATCATTTTTTCTGCCACATGATGCTGACAGTCCTGATTCCACCCTTAAACATCTGACAAATCAACTCTAATTTGAATCCTTAAAGAGCAACTGGCCCGAACTAGAACAGATGAAGTCCAACTCAGATCGCTGTGATGCCCAAATTAAAACTACAGTCGGTCCAACAGAAGCGTGTCATGTCCAGCCTGATTTCATCACCCACCCTACTGACGCACTGACGGCCTGTTCTTGGACACAGCACATAAAAGCTAAGAAGCAGCTTTTGGTTCTGAATCCATGCATAGAGAACTCCCCTGCCTGGGAGAAATAAAGGAAAATTCAAGTCCGCCTCATGTCTCTTTCATCACTACATTCAGTGTGGCAGGGCAGCGCTACAATATGAGACTGTCTGCCACTCTGCTCCATGCTGCTCTCTTCTTGACATTTCTGTGGATGAAATATTCATAGAGAAAGTTTCCAACATGAAACATTCATAGTGAGTGTTGTTGGGGTAGTTTTTCCTCCCACACATTCGCAGCTTTTCAGTCAGACTAAGTATTTACTGTATGTTCCTTCACAGCGGTTTAAGCAATTATGAATGAGCATTGCCTGTGTGGAAATTAATGAGCTTTATTACTCATTCTATTACTTTTGATTTTCCTTTTTGGGCGTATTAATAGTCAATTAGTTTCTGCTGTCACCTATCCAGTGCATATCCATCATCAGTCATCATGCCTCCAGATTTATGGATGAACTTGTGCATTTAATGTTTCTAGGAGGCAAATGAGCTCTGTTTTCCTCGATGAGGTAACAATAATACCTTATGGTTATTCTGACTTTACTATTATAGGATACTGGTATCAATTGGTGGGTTCAAAGTAGGGTACATAACATCAGGAAACCTTGCCACAACCCCACTGGCACACCCCCCAGAAGTTGCAGTAACATGACTTCCAGTTGCTGCTAGCCCACAAAAGTTATGAAAGATTCATCACATTTAACACTTCACTTAACACCGCAACCTACACCTTGTGGCATCAAACTTTCATGCCCCTAAGCAGCATCTTTGAGACTTTTTGCCAAGGTTTGTCATCGTCTCTCACTCTCTCTCTGTTCCCCTCCCCTCTGGGATTTTTTTTTCTTTCCTCTCCCACTCGCTCTCTCTCCTATTCGCGCTCTCCCTAAAGGACTGGTGTTATTAATTACATCTCCACAACAGAGGAATAGAAGAAAGAAAAAGGGGCATGTGAAACTTCTGTTAGATTCATCTCTGTTCGCTCTGACCCAGATACAGCTAGGGATTGGCAGCGGCTGGCTTATGAGTCTAACTGTGTGTGTGTGTGTGTGTGTGAGCTAATAGATGAAGAAGAGCTATTCATGGAATGTCAAGCTGCCTTGCATATACCCACACTTATGTTTTTGGATGTCTGTGCGTGTGTGTTTGGCGGTAGGGTAAACGATGTGTGAGGAGATGATCCTATTATCCTGGTTTTGTTGTTGACTGCTGGCCGTGTACTGACAACAAAGACTAACGCCACAACATAGGAAACGACTTTGTTTATCCACCTCAAGGTGATGAGGATTTATGAATCTACATGGAGAATACAATGGTCACATTGTCCACATCAGCTGCTGACTCCATTATCTGCACAGTTCTAAGTGCACTTTTCACAAATGGGGAAACTGTTATATCTGAAACAGAAGTTTAAAGCCCTATTCTGTTTTTTACTCACTCTGAAACTGCCTGACCTGAGATTTAGAGACTTACATTACGAAGCAGCTTAGTTTAAGATTTACATATATTTTGGTGGACTTAAAAAAAAGTTCAAAAGGTTGAAACATTTAGTGAACCTCAAAGTAAATCTGACCTGCATTAAAGTTTGAAAAAGCTATTTTTTCTGTGCTGAAGTCTATAATCCCATTGGATTATTATAATTATGTTTAATGTAAGAAGATTTTTTTCATGCTGTAATTATATGATAATAAAAACAATTGCCAATTCATCACTTGTTTTATTTCTTCTTAAAGGTTGGTCAGTGTATATACTCGTTAATTGTATTAAGAAATGCACAAGCATAGAGAAATGTATCCAGTAAACAAGTGTTTCAGAGATAAATATGATTCCTTACTGCAAGCTCTTTGTAAATATATTACATAATATGCGTGTTAGAACTGAAAACAGCTTATTTTTGAAAGCAGGCAACAGATCAAGCTACTATCACTGAAGTCAGCCAAATTGCACTGTGCTGCATCTTTACTCTACCACAGCCTCTAACCTGAAAGTGGGAACAAACTCACCCACAGGGTGTATCCAAAATAATGTAAATACCTCATGGAAAAGTACTTTATCTCTGAAGAAACATTTGAACATCAAATAATGTTAAATTATGCACATTGTGTGTATCCTTGAAGTCTAAAAAAGAGCTAATGTATTTACTAACATTTTAAAAATATCTTAAATTTTAAAAAGCCTTGTTTTCATCATTTGTTGGCTTGCAGTCTTCTTCTTCCCTGTGTTTATCGGTGCATTTCTGTGTTGCTTGGCATGTTATAGCCGCCAACTGTTGATCAGCAAAACAGTGTGAAACAAGCGGCAAGAATGTGCATCACATGGGCCACGTGTTTGAGCGAATGGACAATACACACATCACGGGGAGCCACTCTTAAAAACATTGTTCCATACTGCTTTAGCACTAGTGGTCAGGAACTCCACTGGGTGCCTTTTAGCTGTCTGAGTGCGATGTTAATGAAGTGCCAGTAGGATGGAAGATATCACTTCCTCCCTTTGTCATATAGGGTGAGTTTTTTAAATTTAATGGTGGTGCTATGGAATAATGTTTTTAAGAGTGGCTCCCTGTTTTGTCGGTAGTTTGTGTGTGGGGATGCACTCGCGTGTGGGAGATGTGATGCACAGTCCTGATGATGGTTTCACACTATTCCACTGATCTACAGTTGGTGGTGGTAATGTTCCATGAAATGTAGCCATGTGCAGACAAAGACCAGAAATAAGGAGACTGGGTAAGCAAAACATGGATGCAAACAGTGTAGGTCTCAGATTTATCTGAAAACAGATCTACAAATGTTTTACGATAAAAGGAAATACATTCAGCGCCTTTATTCTGTCCCAAACAAACACACAACTTAGTTGTTGCTGTTTAGGTGAGAAATAGTGAATGTAAATCTAACTAAAAAACCTCCACGGGGAACCTCTGAGGTTGTGCTTCGATTGCGGTCACTGGCTGTGTAACATACAGAAGCCGTGAGTGGAAAAACAGCAGGAAAGAGCAGTTGCTGGACTCTGAGTGGGAGGCTGATTTACAGAGAGCTGTAGGAATCACTGCAGGTCCAGCCTGTACTGTGCTTAAAGATTAAGTAGTATAAAAGATGTGGTCGTACTATTTTGCCTGGCACCACTGGCAATCAGCACTTAAATATGTGAGTTTCCAAAGCAACGTGAGACCACCAACAGGGGGAGGGAGAGTTTATGACATCTGTGGCCAAAAATAACAAAATTATTCAATTCAAGGGTAACAGTCTTGAAAATCATGGCAGCTCATGCTAAACACAGACAAGCTGCAAAGAAGGAATAAAAACTAAGGCACATAGTGTGACATACATATACAGTAACTATGAAGATGACTACGGACACCCACCTGTGTGTGCTTGCACTGCTTGAGGTGTACACATTATTTTGTCCATGCACACCTTGATAAGATGACTGTTTGAGGTGAGGCGTGATGAGAGAGTGTTATGATAGAGTGAATTCATGTGGGGGCTGACCCAGACAGAGCTGCTTGGGCTACAGCGTTGATCTGTTCAGCCTGTTCGGGAAGTCGAGGGCCATCTGTTAACATGGCAGAGCCACAACTCTCTGACTGACTTATATAGGAGTGCTAGCATGGCACGCACGCAGACGATCAGAAATTCAAACTCCTCTACCATAAGAACACAAAGCAACATATAACATAACATAATATAACATAGTCACAGCACATTCACATTCACAGAAAAGGCTGCAGAAAACTACAGTTTACATAAGTTTTCCCCTCTGTTGACAGACTTTCAGACTGTGTCAGTCGCTCTCTCTATTCTTAGCTCTCCTTTTTTATCTGTTTGTTTCTAAACCCTTCGTTTTTGTAGCAGCTCTCTCTGCCCAAAAACTATCTTTACACAACTAAACAACTTTTACCAAGTGTTGGATGACATCAACATTTATACACTTCTCACTTGGTTTATAATGTGGGTGTAACACCCTCAAATTAATGTTAAAAGCTGGTATTTTTACTTTTAAATCATTGTTTCATATTAATTATGTATTATGTACAGAGCCAACACTGTCCCTGTCACACCACTTACTTCCTGCACTGCAGCTTTTAAAATGAAGCCCGTACAAGGCTGCATCTTTTACGAAGTTTCAAGAAATTCCGTTTATATATAACAGCAAACATGTTTTCATGGAAAGATGATGGCACCTGCATTATGACTTAAACATAGATGGTGCCAAGACATAATGTTTGGGGAGAGCCTTATCCCTGAAATGTTTTATGTTTTATGAGAAGAATAATAAAGTCGAGTAGGTCGGCATATACAATGATGATAGATTAAAACAAAAATAAAGTTAGATAATGTCATGAGTAAAAGAGATATATGAGTTACTGTAGAAAAAATGTAAATTAAATATTTTAATGATGGAATGTAAAGTAAAGTTTCTTAACTCTATCAGATCTGTCTGTATTATACAGGGCTTGAAAAAAGCAACTGAGCTGTGGTGCTTAGACTTGACTAGATTTCATAATTAGTCATTATGCTCTTATTGACTGAGTAGGCCTTCTTGTTGGTCCACTTTTCCAGCCTCTTTGCTTTTACTTTTCATGTGGTGGTTGAACAATATGACACATCTACTGGCACATTATGCAGAACTGAAGTCACAATAACTTGATAATCTTCTCTCACTCACCAACACAGCCTATATTAGCCTTTTCATTCACCCTAACAATCATCAAGCCAAGTAATTTAGAGAAGTCTTTAGAGTAACATAGCCATGACGTCTTAATAGTGGTGCCACAATGTACATTAAAGTAGAATATCATCTAGTAGCGACTAAAGTATCAATAAATGTTTAGACTTATGCAGAGGTAACTTGGTTACAGCTTAAAGAACGATTGTGATCTTGTTTAACATTGCAAAAAAACATTCACTTTAGCCAAAATCCATATCCGTCCCTAACCTAAATCAAAGTGATGTTGTTGCCTTAAAGCAAACCACTCTCTAGCGTCTAAGTCTTGCGTTTTAGTACACCCACCATCACCCGCCTACGACTTCTGTGTGGTACAACAATGTAATGTAGCAAAAAAAAAAAAAAACATTCCAAAGAAATACAATCCTGGCAGCAATTACGCTTCCCACAAAAAGTTAAATGGCAAAACAAATAAGCAAAACAAATAAAACAAAAAGTAAATGGCAAAACAAATAAACATAATTTCAAGGAAACAGGGTTAGTTTGGTAGCTGTTTGCCAGTGAGGATCAAATGTTGCCAAAGTAATGTGAAGTTAAGTTTGAGCTTTTCCAGTCTGACATTTTTTTAGACTAACAATTAATGAATGAATTAATTACAAACATTGTTGACAGAACAACAGATACTGAAAATTGGTTGTGCAAATGAGTAATTCATAGGTTATCCAACGTATGGTGATAAAATCTATATGTTTCAAACACTGGCTGTAATAAATACATACCGAATACAGGCTGCAGGAGGTATATAGAGTTCTTAAATTATACACTTCTGAGAAACTGTCACAACAGTGCCTAACAGTGCCTATTCCTACTGCAGCACACAGCAGCCAACAGCCTATAGACTAGTGCAGAAACACTGAGAGCATCATTACCCTGATACAAGCTGCTGTCTGTCAAAATATCCAGCATGCTACCTTTCTGATAGCTCAGTGAGGGTGGAACAGGGAGGAAATAACATGAAACTATATTTACAATGTGCGGTGTACTGGAGCTCCTCCTGATGTGTCTGTCACAAGCCGCTGACTCAACGACTTAACACAACAAGTCGACTCAAACAGGGCGACACTTCTCATTGACCCTGAAGGAAGCTAGTGCTGCCCTGAATATGTGTATGTGTGTGTATGTGTTGCTCATTGTGTGTCAGAGAGGATGCAAATCTACCTTTGTATATAGTTGAGATTTTACTTTTTACCTCTACTTGATCACTATTTGCTTCAACCTCAAAGCTCTTTCCTTTAGCTGACCTTAGGATTTGTCATTAGTTTTGTGACTCAAGTACACAACTCTACTGTGATTTTAATGTGTATTTGTAATGCATGTCTATAATCATGCAGTTATATTTTGATCAAACTTTTCATAGTTGTGCGTACATTTATTACGTATGTATATTTGCATAATTCTACCACCTCTCCACCCCCCTGTATCTCCTCTCCTCCTCCCTCCCCTTCAGTCAAAATCTTAATGCGCCTCCTCCATCATCTCCTCTCCTCTCTTTGTTCCTCTCTTCCTCCTAGCCTCCAGAAAAGGCTGCTCCAGAGCAGTGCAAGCTAAAGATAAGAGTCCACACGCTCGCAGACAAACGACTGTGTGTGACGACATGCACGCCCACACACACACACAGACAAACACCTTGCTCTCTGAGTGTGGACGGTCCTGACACACGTCCACAAATAACACACTCTGCGGACGCCGTATTTTATGCGTGTATTTTGTACTCTTGGCACTTCTGTAATTACCTTTGGGTAAAAATATCAAAATACCGCGAGCAATGAAATGCCGCATAGGATCAACAAAGGGGTGTCGGGGTCCTGCTCGCCTCTCAGACAGTCATCCAGACTGAGAGGAGAGGGGATTTGGAGACGAGAGCTGAGAGCTCCTGCATATTTTACAACCTGTTCTGCAACCATCTGCTCCCTGACACACTCGCGTATGCACACACACACACACACAAAATAATACAATATAGCACAGTCTAGCCTACCTTCAAGGAATGTGGCACTATTTAACAAACATTACACCACCTGTTAAGGTATGTGCAAACAATGACACAAGCACACACGCGCAAATACACTCATGATGCGGGAGTTAGAGAAGGGGTCGTCATTATCTAACACACCTCTCTGCAGCTCCCAGCTAAAATAACAATACCTTAACCAGATTGCCATGGAAACAAGTTGCCACAGCAAACTCGTCGGAGTGATCAGACAGCCCTGAGATGACCTTTATGCCTAACAAGAACCAACTGCTGTTAACAAACCTGCTGTAGTCTCACTTAATAGCAACTTGTACTTCAGTGACCTTTGTACACGCCGTGCCATTAGTTTAAGATAAATTTATGCTTTTTGGCAAGAGCCTTAATTATATTTTAGATCATGGCTTAATAAGAGTTTTCCACCAAAGAGCCATTTGGAGGAACGAGCTATGCAGAGCCTAAGCTGTGGAGACTGCAGCGAGAAAAACTAGTGAGAGTTTGTTGCAGTTTAATTTACTGCAAACACATTTACATATTTTGGCACGGGGTGTCTTAAATTAAACTTTTAAGTCAAGCACACACTCAATGGGAAAATAACAGAATGTTCTTGATTGAATTTATGTGGTCCAATGCCCTTTAACGGAAGCAAGTGACCTTTAATAGTGGATGTTATTAGACTGTTGGCAACAGAGAGAATGTGTTCACCCACGATGGCCCCCCTCATGCAAGCTGTCTAATCTCTGGTACTGAATTCAAAGAATTATTACCATCAATCCTAATAACTTTGGTGATTCCCTGACATTTCATCTAGAACCATCATGAAGTAGACATTTCTCTTTGGCCAACAACACTAGGTTTTATGACTAATTACGTGCAATACTGAGCTACTTTGTGTTTAGTGCTAATTTGACAATGTTGTCTGACAGTCTTGATGTGAATGCCCTTTGCTGTCACACATTGCTGTAGCAGATCATCATGTTCCAGATCTCTTGCTTTGGGGAGGACAATATAGTCACAACCAACATTAAAGATGGCCGTCGAATGAAAGCGAGTCCCAAGATGTAAAAAAAAGTGAAATAATAAGTTGGAATTATTCTTTAAATGTCTACTGGATTAACAATCGTGGGTCTACCCTCTCCCTGTCGCACCACGTCTCCACCTCACCTCAGTTTCCAAGCCAACCTAGCTACACAAGAGTCTTCTTCTTTTGTGGTGGTGGTGGTGGTGCAGCGGTGCAGTGCTGTGGACTGTGGATGGATCGCGGACGGCGTGGAAGAGCTGTGAAAGACAAAGCCACGACAGAGAAAACAGGTAACAGCATGTCCAGAGGACTGAGGGCTGATGGGAGAGAGGCAGGGGGGCGGGGACGCGGGATGGGGCCCTACCTCCCGTGATCATTGAACTTAGAACCCTAGCCACCATGGTGGGTGGTCGTGGTCGGTGGTGGCGGGGGGTTTAAAAGGGACACACAGAACATGCTGGAAACTCTGTACCTTTCAAAGTGCCTTCAGAGAGGGCCCAACTCACCCCCGGAACCAATAAATCTAGAGGAATGAGACCGTGTTAGTCAGGGAGAAGCAGAAGACAGCAAGGAAGGAAGGATGGCTGAGAGTTAGAGACAGGAGAGAGTCAAAGAGAGAGAAAGAGGGAAAGAGGGATGGAGTAAGGCCAGAAGGAAGCGATGACAGATTAAGCTGGTTTATGTTCCTACGTTTTGTCTTTCCAGTGATTCTGAGTCCAGATCTTTGGATTAACACTTTTTGGTTTCGTAACAATCAGGAAGCCGTCAACTTCGAAAAACCAAAGTTCTCAAACCAAAGCAGACCTTTACAACCACCTAACAAACTGTCTTCTACGGAGCTACGCCAGTGAGCTGTTTCTTTCTGTGAGCAACCTTGCCTTTTTGTGTTGCTGTTTTCCTACAACAACCAACATCCAACCTTGTTTTCACCTTAAACAGCGCTGTGTATAAAAACGGTTTCCTGGCAAAAAAATAGCAAACCAGAAAAAAAGACCGACTTCTCAACAAAAAAATTCAAAAAAGAAAAATCAAAAAACAGGGAAACAAACTGAGAAATATGAAAGGTTTTGTGTGCTTTCAAGAAAAAGGGAAGGGCCTCTTGAGATGTAAAGTGTATGTGTGTTAGACAGAGTGTGCAAGGGTCTGGGAGAGGTTCTCAATTGGTCGGATACCCTTGGCAGACACCTCCTGAAAAAGGAAGATCAATTTCCATCTGTATTTCTCAAGAGTCAAAAGGAAAACATTCCTATTGTCAAATAAAATGTCATATGGACGGAAACAAAGGGATTTTTTTCAGCATTAAGAAACCAATAGTGTCCACTCCTCCTTGTAGAAATGTAAAAAGAAAGTGCCTTAGGATTAAGTGGGTAAAATGCTGTCAGCATAGGCACTAAATTCACAAAAAGTCTAATGCTAGCAGATGCTAGCACTTGTGTTTTTAATTGTAGGAGGCAGTGGAAAGAATAAAAAACAAACCAAGCAGTTTGTCACCAACTCCTATACAGCCGGAGGGGAGGGGGAACAGGCAGGAATTAGCGCTACCTCCTACAAATCTCACCCAAAGTGATCTCAGATCTTAGCTACGAGAAAACAAAGGGGAGACTCTTCATTTTCCTCCAGATTTTAGTCTATCCCTGCCCCTGCGGCTGTACTAAACCACATGCAGAAGAGGGGAAGGGAGGGGGGTCGTCTCGTTTTCTTTTTAGGGTGATTAAATGATCAACAACTCCCCCTCCCTCTAGCTCTGTATACCCACCACCATGCAAGCCCCATCTGTCAGCACTCACTGGGCATGCTCCAAGGGGCCATCCCAAGCACGGCATCTACGGTAGACCAGGCAAGGTAGGGGAGGAGGGAAAGGTAGGAGGGAGCTAACACCAGCGGTCAGCTGTCCTAACTCTGCAAACCGGCCGATAATGGAAGCTTTTCTCAACATCCAACTGGATCAATTTGTTGCTGGAGTTGAAGAAGAGCCTCCACAGTCTGTAGCAGAGTCTGCAGAGCCAGAATAGGTGACCACCAGACTGCAACAAAAACTAGCCGGAGGCCGAAGAGGATGGTCAAGGGGAGAGGGGAGGGATCTACCACAGAGTAGCAACTGTAGTTGGAACTAGCTCACTAATTACGTTCGTCCGGATTCGGCCAAACCAAATTAAAAAGCAAAAAGAAAATAAAAAAGGCTCAGGCTCAAATCAAGCAGGACTCAGAAAGATGTGGAAAGACTACCGACCAGCCAGCTCCTTCTCCTTACTCCGTCTCTTTTTCTCCATGCGTTTCAGTCTCTTCTCCTCCCTGCGCTTGGCCTCCTCGGCCTCCTGGTGGCGCCGGCACTTGTGGAAGTTCTCTACCACCACGCCCACGAACATGTTGAGCACAAAGAAGGCCACGATCAGCAGGAAGGAGATGAAGTACAGCAGCATCCACGGGTTGTAGTTCATTTTTGGCTGAAACATACACAGGATACACAGGACGTTTACAGCAGAAGGCCCCTTTTAGTGTGTGCATGCTGAATTCTGATTTGCTAACAGGTAATATCAGTGTATGTTTTTAAGTGGATAGCCTCATATGTTATGTGTTCTTAATCTTTTTTACATGTGTGCACTTTTCTGTGTACAGATATGTGTGTAGGTGAGTCTGAATGGATTTACCTGTTGGTCAACCCCTACAGCGTCTAGTCCATCATACATAATATCCACCCAGCCGTCTTTTGATGCCAGAACGAACAGAGACATCAAAGCCTGATGTGCAGTAAGAAAAGAAAGGGGTGAGACAGAAATAAATGCAACTAAAAGCTTGCAAAAACTTCATATTGAACATTAAATATTTGTTTATGTATTTGTTGATCAGAAATCTTGGCACTCCTGCAGGCTCACCTGTCCCAGGTTGTCAAAGTTGTACTTGTGTCTGACCCATTTGTAGTTGGCCTGCAAACAGTCTGACTTGTTGGTGATGTTTTTTACATGTTCTCCTTCACAAACAAAGAATTTTCCCTTAAAGAGCTGGGAAGAAAAACACAGATGCTCTTTATTAATAATTAACAAACTAAATTATGCAACCTGTGATAAGCCTGATGCTGTCAAATAAGTGAATTCAGTTTGAAGTGGGAAGTTCTTGCAATGAGTAACTCTGTGAAGTTCATGACTGCATACACATATATATATACATATGAAATATATATACATATTAAATATATAATATATAATATAATATATTGATGATCTAACATAACATATTAAAATTAGAAATGCTGTTTATTGATCAGTTCAGATTTGTTTTCGAGTCTATCTTGACACGATCCTTGCATTCCCACATGGATGTTAAAAGAAATTAACTGGAATTAAATGACTTCATGCCAGTTGCCATGTACATTCACACAACAAGTACATTCATCTCGTTTATTTACAGATGTATAATTTCAGGAGAATTTCTTAATCCACACAAGTCATGTTGTTGCATTAAACTGCATTTAACAGGAAGGATTTTGCCTTCAGACATAGCCAGCTTAGCTGTGGGCAGTAGGCTTACATTTACTGTACAGACATGAGTGTGATATCGCTATTCTCATTTAACGCTCTGCTTTTTAAAAAAAGATATATCAAAGACAATCAATGAGTGAAATGAACGGTATCTTTTGTCTTGGAATACGTCCTGCAGGTACATGGGGTACTCTACTGAGTGGTTTAGGTTATGAAAGGTTAGGGGTTAGAGGACGATACAGTGAGTTCTATGGATGTCTTTTAACAAATGTCAGCTTCCAATCACTGCCTCGTGGAATCCTCACAGTCATTAACCCTTCATGACACTACTTTACGTGGACAGATGGCTTACGGACATAAACATGCTGATGGCAGATAGACGGGAGCCTGAACTGCGCCAAGGGCACAGAGCTCGTTGGTATAGATTGGTCCTTGGGCCGTTAGCCATGAAATCTCCATTGTAACCAGATAATCATACATAAGTGTCTGAATGTATCAGGTATAATGTGGAGAGTGCATGGGAAAACTATTTTGCAGCTGAGATGTCATGATGTATGCGCTACCAATATGGTATAGGAGAAAGTAAAGAACTGTGGGAATATTTATCATATGTTGCAGCGTGGTAGGAGGGGAATAATGTTCCAGTGCCACGGCCATCTAGCCACCTTTCTGCCTTTCTGTTTTCTCATTATTTCTGTCTCTGTGCTCCCTTTCCTCCCCTCTCCTCACCTGTACTCCCAGGATGCCAAAGATAATGAAGAAGGCGCAGCAGATGACCACTATGTTGCCGATGGGCTTCAGCGACGACATCAGGGTCTCCACCACCAGCTTCAGCCCCGGGGCTCTGCTGATCACACTGCAACACAGCATACAATAGGATATTAGCGCACTGCCTGTATGTGTGTGTGTGTTTGTGCAGGGCACTTTTGGGTCACGTATACTACAGCTCGTACCAGATGGAGCAGGGACGCCTGCAGCGTTCCAACCCGCAACCCCCACACACCCCCAGGCCCTCACCCTGTCTGCACACACACTTTTACACATATAAACCCTTTCTGTTTTTTTCTTGATTTCTTTTTTTTTTTTTAACCATAGTCCTAAAATCTTTTTCTCATTTGCAAACATTTCACAACTTTTCAAAGCAAAACACTTGTTGGCTTAAAGACAAATTAACTTCTCTTTCATTCACTCCTACTCTTCTAAAAAAAAAAACATCTTTTTCTCTCTTTCACACCTCTTTTTGCTTCCTTTCATTTCTGCCGTCAAGGAAACAGACACATCTAATTAAGCCAATGGACTGATGAGGATGTTTAATTAGTGCCAGCATGGCACTCGGCACTGCACCGCACCACAGCTGAGCTTCTCCGACAGGGTAAAACACAAACACACACATACTACATAAAAGCTGCCAATGCATAGACACTCATCTGTAAAGGCTTTCACACAAAAGAAACACAGATGTACATGTGTGAGCACACACACACACAAGTCAGTGTGATTGATAAAGAGATACATAAAAAGGGCTAAAATTGTCGTTACACTGGCAAAGTGGCTGTCAGGGTGATAATCTGCTCTGCCTTTGTCTGTTAGTCACTGTCTGCATCGTATGTTTTCCCCTGAGGCGACAGTGGAGGGAAGGCAGAGTCAATAGCACATTAAGAGACGACATGAGACAGTAAAAGGCCAGGACCGACCGGGGCCAATGATCAATAGCCCTGATCAGAAAATAATGAGCCTATGGCTACACCTCATCATTTTGCACCTCACCCCGTCTCTTGACATTCTACTGAAAAGCATGTTGGGATGCAGTACCACTGCTGAGGTATAGAGGGTACTATTGTCCAAGAGCTGCATCTGCATGTGTGTCTTTTTAGGTTGAATCAGTTGTGCTGCTATCAGAGCATATTTCAGTCCAGTTGAAGTGTTTTTGTCTGGAGAGGTTACCCTCCTATTTGGCCATTACGACATATCTCTTTACAGATAGAAATGCAAAACACTGCAAGGATCAGTTGAAGATACTGTTTCAATCCATCTGTTTTAGTCAGATATTTATTATTTCTGATGTTGCCACAAAGATTCTCAATTATTTTTTCATTTGAACGTGTTTCTTTCCCGATCTATGCCAATTTGATACCTCTTCATTAATGTCTGTGTGTCTCTCTAAACTATTTAGAAAGTGGGGGGAAAGGGGGGGGAAAAGAGGACACGTTAAATACCACACAAGTGGAGAGAGAACAAAGGTAAAAAATGCAACTTGTTGGGGAAGTCGGTGAGTTTGCAGATTCTGTAAAGGACAGAAACACATCGTTTACAGCCGCTCACCAGCTCAGTCCCTCAAGATGTTTCCACATGTCACTGCTTTGCATATGAAAACCTCAAGCCAACCTCTCTGCCTCTTTACATCATGTTCTCCTTCTGAGCTCCACTCTGACAAATATGCTGTAGCGAAAAGCCTTATTAAGGAGGGGAACGAGGGAGAGACGAGCCTCTTACTATGAGTCAATACACTCTGATGATGCAGTACGTGAAGGACACACACTGCAATGGGCTTCTTTCCATAAAGACTATTTGCATATGACACGGAGAAAAAAAAAGGATGAGGAGGAGCTGGATTGAGCTGAAGGGAGAAAAGTTATCGCCCGCTTCTTCTAATCTACCTCTCTGCATAATTTCATAGCAGTTCACAGCGTGTCCTTGTTTTGTGTGCTGTACAAAGGAGCGGGAAGGAGTCTGCTGCGATGCACAACACCTGCACACACGCATCACCCATGTCTCTCACCAGCATATCCCTCACACTTAGGAGAGAGAAACAACAAGTCGGGCAATAAGAGGCAGGCGTGTTCCCACAGAGCAAACACTGGGTGTAATTAAGAGATGCAAGGAGATAGAAATAGGGAATAGAGGGAGGAGAGGAGGGCTGGTGAGTTGCAAGGATATAGAGGGAATAAGAAATGAGGCAGCTGCTATTTTCTTTTTGTCTAAACTTTGTTTCTCACCCCACCTTGTTGCGTAAAATCCTTCCTGCTCTCCTACTTTTTCAACCTACAGCCGTCCTTCCTCTTCAGCTGTCAAACCTAACCACTCGCCACGTTTGTACCCGTGGGTAAATGAGCGTAATGTTAATGTAAACTGTGAGCCAATGAATTCAGCTGCCACACAAACACAATCTAAGCGTCTTGAAGAATGGTAATTATGTGGCGAGTTAATTGCCCGCCGTCAGCACTGTCACATACAAGGCGTGAGGGTCAGAAAACGTACGTGCTGGTGAGGAGGCGCATAGAATGCTCGATGGAAGCCTTGGGATAATTACATCATCATCAGGTGACGGATGGGCTCAAAGGCTGAGCCGACAGGGGTCGACCACAGAGGGGATTTATCAATAAACAAAACTGTTGGCCAGCCCTTGACCTCACAAACACCACAAAGCTGTTTAGATCAGTCCACCAGCAATGAAGCTTGGGACTGTGGCAGGTACAATTAATGGATACACTGCAAGCAGGGTGAGGGGGGGGTTGAGGGAGGGATGGGGTTTCTAGGTTGCAGCTGAGTTGTCGATGAGGTGTAGGTGTTGTTTGGTGACATAAAAGTGCCATTCGGTGACACTGGGTACTAAGCTCCAGGCCTTCCCTGAGGCCGGCCCTCAGCTCAGGTTGTGGGCTTGATAAATGGCTGCAGAGGTGTGTGTGTGTGTGTTGTGTGAGAGTGTGTGTGCTACTAAACAAAGCTAATGCATCATTCTGTCACACACACACACACACACACACACACACACTTGTGCACCCCTATGGACCAACCGCAGCACACACCTGCACACCAACAATGCCCAACAACGCTCACACAAACACATGTAGCAAGCCACTCAAGAATGTGATGATACGGCTGCCTGGGTGAACCCCACGTGCACCGCACTGCCAGAGGGGAAAACACAGACAGGCTCATATTTAATTCACACAGCCAGTGAGCATGAGTCTGCCACGATCGAATGAGAGTGACAACAAGCTGATATTGAAACTAACACTGAAGTTTATGGATGACAAAGCTCAGTCTGGATGTTTGACAGGTGTGATTTGAAGAAATACTTTATAGTTAAGAGGTTATACTAATGGAAATGGCATGAAAATTCTTGCAGACATTATAACCTTTCATTTTCTACATTCGATTTAAATATACATTTTTTAATTGGGCACATCAACCAAAAAGGCTTTTAGAAGTGAGAAAATGATGCTTTGCTGCCTCTAAGTTTAGTTTTGTCTTCCTAAGAGAGCTATTTTGCTGCTGAAGTTGGTTTTGAAACCAGTTTTTCAGATCATCATTATTAGCACGCATCTTAGCAAGCCCAAATGTTGGCAAATAGTAGTGGTCCCTGAGGACAGCAGGACCAGGGAACCATCACAGCTGAGAGACAGAGGCTGGAGCTCTCTTTAGGCCTTATGAGGCAGGTTTGTTAAATCACTGTAAGACCCAATGAAAAGAGGTGAACCTGAGCTAAATATTTAAGCTATAGGCTTTCAGAGCCACCATCCAGCAGTTATTACTGGTACTGCACTTGCTTCAGTGCTGGCACACTGAGGTGGCTGCTTGGGAGTCAGATGGTGCTTCTCAAGAATGCCAACAACCTCAGAGGACCGCTCTTGCCAACTCTTCAGGCAAGTTCACAAGGACAGAAAATCTCCCTGTCAGAGTTTGAGATACCACCTGTAATGAGTATGACAGGGCAAAATGAGGAAAAGATACTTTTTTTTCAAACTTAGCCAGCTTTTGGGGACATGACATGTCCCCTTATTATGTTTAGATCTTCAGATTGTAGCTATGAGATGGAGACACAATTCAGAGACAGGCACTCTTGTAAAACTCTGTCTAAAGTAGATTATAGACTTTTTTTTACAGCTTTTCTTTTTCGAGAGTTAGTTCTGGAAGTGTCAAGCAGTCTCCAGTCCTTTACATCTTGACAAAAATCTGACAAATAGATCCAGCTTTTTAATAACAAAAGATCAGGTTTGTGTTTCCTCTTAAAGAAGCACTTGTAGCACCATCATGACTAACTCCACAAACATTGTGGTCCACAAAGGTATGTTGGTTCACTGTTGGTTCACTGCTTAATCTGAAACAAGGCTTTAATGGAACACAAGCAGTATTTCCACTCATATTAAATTATCTCTAACAGGGTCTAAAGTACCTGCAGTACTATTACCAAGACTTACAGTATACCCACTGCAGCGCACTAACAGCCTAATATGCTATAGCCTTTAATGCTGTGCTCCTCCTTTTGGATTTAAAGTTAATAACTACCTTAAAAATTATTTTACAGCATTGCTTTCCTGTAACTCATCTGCAGCCACAGGGGAGGATAAAGCAGAGCTACCAAGCTCAGCTTCTTCCTCTTTCTTCTTCTCTTTCTCTTTCTATCCTCTCCTGTATCTTCCTCACTCAGTCTCTGCCTGTGTTCATATAGTCTGCCTAATCCCATTTCTCTCTCTGCCATTTTGCATCTTTCTCAAACTGAAGACGTCCCTCCCTGGAGAAATGGTTGCCCTTTTCTCCTGAGAATATTTCACCCAAACTTCAAATTTGTCCAATTTCCTTGTGTAATTGCTACATATTTTCTAATCTGACTTTAAAACCTTCCCTACTCGACATTAATACAGCCTCAGCCCGGCTGCCCTCGGGGGATTAAATAAGAGAGGGCAAACAGCAGAATAACTTGGAGACAGAGGCTTCAGCAGCAGTCTGAATCAGGTACTCCTTACAAGTGCTCAGTTTGTCACAGTTGCACCAGATCTAATTAGAAAGCTCCTTGTTAGACAGCGAGTGCACTCTGTAATGTCACATTAATACTTCACATGTAAGTGATCAGCGTGCCAGTGTTTTTAACTAACTGTGTGCCACAACCAAACCACATTCTGAAATGTTGCGTGAAGAATGTGCTCAGGGTCTGCTGCTGATCCTGTAACATTTCAAAAGACCCTCCTCGATCCCTGAACTGACATGTGGGCTCCGAGCTCTCCTATAAGGGGAGGTTATTATCATCACTCCCTGCTGTGCAGAGCTGGATGTTTGTGGGGGAAACATTGATACTACTCATATTTTACATTCACATAATCATCTCTTCTATATGAGCTGGTTGAGTGCAGTAGAGTGAGGATGGTAGGTCAAAGAGGGATGTTCACAGTGGACATTTTGGACGTCGTCCACGTGTATAAGTTGGACTAAATTGGGGGTTTTATTCAAAACCTGTGTGATTATCTGACTGCTTGTGTTTCTCACTGTTTGACTTTTTAGACAACTTGAAGAGATCACAACAATTACTTACAATTAGAACGATGGCCCAGAAGTAATAAACTGGAATCATACTATAACATGAACCCTGCTAAGACTGGCGCAGTCACCACTCACCATTCTTAATTGCTTGTTATGATGGGTGCTCATAAAGATACTTATTGCAAATGCACACAAATATACGTAAATAACGTCAAGCACATACAAATTCACCATCTCATTCACATACATAAATATTACAGTGTCATTTAAAGAAGAAAGTAACACTTTGAAGGCAGCGAGAGCGAAAGAAGATTTCACTTTCATGTTAAAGGTGAAAGTTAAAAAAGCAGAAAAAAAACAGATAGAGAAGATCGGCGGCGTTTAGTGGGTAAATTTGGCAGGATGAAAATGAATATGCTCTTCCTGAGAACCGCAATAAATATTCAAGAGAGGGCAAAGCCTGAAGAGCTCCCCTTCACAAGATGAGACACCAGGCATGCGGCTGCAAGCCAAGTCAAGCATGACGCCACACACATGCAAATGGCACACACGCAAACACACACTGACGCAGTGCACACACACAAAGACTCTGATATTAATGATAAGAAGACGCACATTCCTGATTTTGACTTTGTTTTTGTTTTTCTTCCTCTCTCTCTCTCTCTCTCTCTCTCTTACACACACACACACACACACACACACACATATTTGGAGATGTAAGTACAAATACAGTCTCCAAATTGGTGATTTCCGCCTTATTTCCGCCCAAATAAACATTACTGAGCAATTGTGTACGCACTGACAATATCACACGCATGAATGCACGCTAAAATAAATGCCTCCACTCCACACACACATCTCCCAAAAGCTCCAAAAGGTGGCTTGTGTCAGAGCTGAGAGAAAGCTCACTTTGCTTCCACCTCCGTCTTGAAACAAAACATCCACTTCAGGCGCTTTTATCATCCCATGAGTCTGGGGAATGGAGATTTAAACCTATATATATATATATATATATATATATATATATATATATATATATATATATATATATGGTGGTGCTGGCCTTTAATATATTTCTCACCAAGCACGTGCCCAGCTCCTGATTTGTATAAGATGGTATTACACGACAGATAAGACTTCATTTTATGATTCCTATCAGCAGTCTCAAGGGTGGTTGTCTATCCTGGGAGAGCCACTTACCGTAGCGGCCTCAGGGTCCTCAGCAGCCTCAGCACTCTGAGCATTCCCAGGATCTTGGTACCAGAATTGGAAATGAATGACACCAGGATGTCAATGACAGAAATCATCACCAGCATGCCGTCCAGAATGTTCCAGCTGCTCCTCAGGTAGGCCTTGTCCCCAAAACACCAGCCCAAAGCTACAATCTGGATACAAATGGGACAACGTACAAGAACATGAAGCAGTGCTGTTACTGTATGCTACTGACATAGCAGATAACACAAAGGGAGAACTGCTGTTTGTACCAGTTTGGATGGGATAGGTTTAAAAATGTAATATCTAAATGTACAGTAAGTGGAATAAAATGATACGAGTCAGTAATTCAACATCTATTTTGGTCTGTGCATTTGCAGATTTATTTGTTATAAAGCCACTTTTGTATTTATTAGGAGTCGATGCTTAATATCCTATATGCACAGCTTATTGACTTTGTGGAGCGATTGTTTACTCCGAAGATCATAAAAGCTGCAAGCTTCTCCAAACCTCATTTCTAATTCTATAGGCTCCACTCCTCATGTATTCTGCCTATAAAGCAATTTGCATTCCATAACAAAGAGTGGCTGGCTTTGTTTTTTTTTGGATCAAACTTGTTAAATCAGGCCAAGACAACAATTTTTTACCTTACGCATTTCTAAACACATATTGTAACTGAATAGATGAGGAGAGAGAGGAGGATGGATAGAAGATGATTAGCATCAGTCAATGCTAATCAGTGCGTAACACTACACACTGTATATGAATAATATGGTAGGGAATCGTCAAAGAGGCTGATCAAACTTTGCAAAAATAGGCGGGTCACTGACAGTCAAGACAGCCTTCATTTTTAAAGGATGGAGTCTGAATGATACTTAACCTGAGTATTGCCATTACATTTCTACTGCCCTACCGTTTAGAGTGAAATATTACTTTTAATATACTTTTTACAATATACAATATACTTTTTAATCGAAATTTCTGTGACAGTATTTTCCATATTCTTTGTAAATCATTTTTATTTATACATATTATTTAGTTGCATAATTTTTGAGCATTGTCTAAGGGAGCAAGATAATTTCATTGCCAGCGACTGCTCCATGTAATTGTTTTGCACATGATAATAAAAATCTTGACTCTTGAATTTATGCAGGTCAAAGATCTTATAGTTCTTTCACCAAGTTAATTAATTCATATTAATCAATAATGGCTGAATTAAGTAGCTCCTAAGAATTAGATGTGGCGACATGGTCAGTGATCAGCCAATCATAACTGTTAATATGTATGTATGTGTATGTGTGTGTGTGTGTGTGTGTGTGTGTGCTGCCTTCATTCGTGGGCCCGCCAATCGCACAGGGACCAAAAATAGAGACAGAGACTCTGAATGAGTGACACCCATGAACTTTCCTCCCCTCTGCCTCCGCTCGCTCCTGCCCACGCCTGCATGGACCTCCATTCAAAGCCGGTCCATTTGAATACTGGCGAGACAATCCTCCGCTTCGCATTACGAAACAGCCCTGAGAGTGTGTGTGCGCATTGTGTGTGTTCACTGTCTGTTTGGGTCTCAATCTCTCATTCTCTTCCTCCCTTTCCTCCCTCTGAACTCTGTTTTCTTTTGTGCTGTTGGGGCTTACAGTACATGCGGGAATCAGGCAGACTCTGTATTTTCTCTGCGCCTTTGTGTCTGAGCGGTGCTGGGAGTCTGGCTCGGGTTTCTCCATCTTATGCAAAATTTTTACATTGTGAGAGAACACAGATGTTTCATCTTGTTTCTATCAGAGCTGGAGACGAACGATGAGGTATGGTACCAGAAAATCCTCAGCCGGCCAAAGATTTTGTGGCATAAGAGCTGATGTCGACAGGGGTGAGTGAGAACAGAAGTCAGTGATGGCTGCGTGGAAGAATGCAAAACAAACACGTACCTTTTAAATGATAACCATGAATAGACACAGGCCGGGACACATTTTTATTAATAAATGTCCAAAAAAAATGACCAACATCTCTCAAAAAGATTTGCACTGGGCTTTAGAAAGTACACCATTAAGGACTATCACTGAGAGATTTTACAAACTAAAGTGTCAGTGTTTCACCTTTATGGTCATCTCAGCCACAAAGATCGCCGTGAAGATGTAGTTCGACACTGTTAGGAAGATCCGCTCCTGTAGTAATGAAGGAAGAAGAAACGTGGTTGAGTAGAGGCACGTGCTAATAGTTTTAATAGTTTAATATCTGCCTTTTTGCTTGTTGTCTTCTCCCAGACTGATCCAGTAGACAGCTGAGTAATACATGATGGAGCCATTTTCTTCACACACTGTGTAACAAACATCTTTATACAAACATCCCTGTTCACTCACTAATGATAGCTGGCAGGCAATTATGAAGTTTACTATTTATTAGTGCTGCAGGAACTATGTAAACAACACACCTAGTCTTTAGGCCTAACGTCTTTAAAGCTTCCTTTTATTCGAGAAACAAAATGATAATGCCATCCTCAATGCAAATAAAGTTGTTACAAGATTTCCCTGAATCGAAGAAACTGCACCGGGGACAAGTGGCACTGAATCACCTGTAGAGCTCTTCAGTCGTGTTGAGAAATGATCATTTAAGGCTGAAATTGGCAGTTTTCCAATGAACCGAGCAGCTTGCATCAGAGATAAACAGTCAATTGAGAAAACAAGCACCATCGTTCTGTTTTGCGAGCGCGCACGCAACACAACACCATCAGGGCCCGGCTATTAGATCTCCATCTCCACACACATTACTGCACTGCATGCTTCCCTGTGGCCTGAGGCAGCATGGCGCACTGTGTGTGTGTGTGTGTGTGTGTGCAGGGGTGTGGGGAGGATGGGAGCCTATTTACTGAGCTAAACAAGGACAGAGGAGAGAAAACAAGCAAGCGAGTAAGAATAAGATCCCTTTACCGACTGCTTATTTACCCTTCGTCCCCTCTGTCTGAGGAGACACAACCCTGACCTGCCACTGAGTGTCTATGTGCTGGGTGTGTGTGTGTGGGTGTAGGTGACCGCCTTTCCCACGGCCTCCGACTACCATCACCCATGCCCCGAGGAACACGAAATCACACACACAATCCGGCAGCCCTGCAGCGTTTTGTTTTTTTTTTTGTTGTTTTTTTTTTCTCTGGGAATGTCAGGCATGACATCACTGGGAATGCTGGAGTTGAGAGTTTATAAATTCCAGGCTTGACAGCAGCCACCTCCGTCCTCTGTGAACAAGTTTCCATACTTTCATTCATTGTAAACTAACACAGGCATGTGGTAGGGATGAGAGAGGGGAGGAAGAGAGGGGAGAGGGAGGGAAAGAGAGAGAGGGGAAATTTGGACTGTATGCCTTAATGAGACATGAATTCACCAGTTTAACAGTTTAATTCAGTGTGCTGTCAGTCCAAAGTGGCAACAGGCTGGAGATTTAGGTGTGTAATCACATTACCAGCTTCAGCCTACATAAACTTAACTTAAGCTCTGGCAGTATACACAAATGTTACAGGAAAAGAGCTGTAGCCTGTAAATAAAAGGATATTAACTTGAAGTTAGCCGTTGCATATGTGTGCTTATATTTAAACGGACTAAAACAATCTCTAGAGAGAATTTGAGAATTTGCTTTAACATTTTGTTACATTAAGGCAAAACAAAAAACAAACAAAAAAAAAAGTAAATTGGTGTAGCCATTTTAGCTAGCTAGAAATGAAGCTAAGTATTAACTTTGGGTTACCTTTTTCATAAGTGGACTTATATTTTGGCCAACTGAAATGAATTCAATGATAGAATAAAGTTAAAAACACTAAGCTCTCTATCAGGTAAAATGTAGTTTGCCAGCTGAAATATTACCTGTAAATAGCTGTGCTGTTAGCCATTTTAGCTAACTAGCTGACCAAAACGAAGCATGGAATGAACTTCCCAAGGTTACTGTGACTCCTCCATACTCATTTACATTTTGGCATACTAAAATAAAAAAAAAGAAAGTAACAAATAAAACTAAATCAAAACATCGTTACCATGTCCCCTCCAGCCAACCACACACAGCTGATGGGTTTTCATAGCTCTATACAGCTCTACATCGAGGCTCTGACACGGAGATGTTGACAAAAACAGCTTGTCGGTGGCTCAAAAGGGGTAAAACACCTCCCTCTTGCCCCC
The DNA here is from genome assembly GCA_023238725.1 of Scortum barcoo. NCBI lineage: Eukaryota > Metazoa > Chordata > Actinopteri > Centrarchiformes > Terapontidae > Scortum > Scortum barcoo. Next base: position 15,273,112 of record CM041542.1, read on the forward strand.
ATCTCGTTCTTCTAAAGGTGGCGGGGTTATTCCCAGTTCAACGCCTGGCATCAATGTGCCTGACCACAACTCAGGGGACCACAGGCTGGTCTGGTTTGAAGTAACACAGCACAGGCCAGCAATGACTTAAACTGAGTGGCACTTTGCTTAGTAACAGTGAAAACAGTACCCAGTGCTAAACACTTCCAGTAGGTAAGCTCCAGTGCTCCACTAGTCATTGTACACCGGCAGCCCAGACGCTGCAGAGGTACACCATCACTCCCACTTTTAAGGAACTCCACATTCTACAACAGTATGATATTAATAAGCAATGCACTGTTACATAAAAATCTCCGCAGCATTCAATTATGCAATTACAAACTCTTCCTGTATTCCTGAGCAGCAGATAACAAGAATCAGCCCACACCTCCTGGAAAGCTCTCGTCGCGGCGCAGCGTGCAGCGCCATCTCTCTATCTCGATACTGCAGATGACGTGGCCGCAGAAAACTTAAGACTGATTGTATTTTGTGCGGTTAATGCCGACATAATTCAATTTTGAGCTCCAGACAGTGATGTATTGTCCCCTAGCTCAATTAGGAATAATAAATCATAATAGGTGGTATAATCATCCTCAATCATTTCCACTGAGCTACAGGAAGACAGTATCCAGGCAACCTCCAGCACCAAACCAAAACAGCAATGGACTGCAAGCCAAATGCAAAGTGTGACATAACTTCCAGGACAATAAACTAATTATTCAGCCTGCACTGCACGCTAAAATGTTGTGACTAATACAGTTTATCTCTGCGACACTGACTACATTTCTATTTAAAGAATATAACCTTTTGTCGAGCTGGCACCACGGGCGATGTAAAGCGGGGACTTCAAAAGAGTGACAGCGCGGTAATAAATTATACATGTTTGGTTGTTGCACACAGCCAAAACAGAACCAAGCAAGTGGAAATCGATTCACAAACGTCTTCATTAATTCGAAACAGCCCACGCAAGCAAACAAATCGCATCTTGCAATGACCGCTTGGGCAAATGAGATCTGGAGCGGTAAGCATCGTGGCTCAGGCCTGTAATGACTGCTCATTCTCTTGTTCCAGGATGCCCGCTGCGTCATGCATTTCCATGTCATTTTAATAATGGCCTCAGGGCACAGACTGGACACGACGGCTGTGGCAGGAAACTAACAAAATATATGTGCACCTGAAAATGTCGCCCTCTGATTTGAATGTTAGTGTGGCTGCTGGTAGATCTGGCGTGTGCGTCATATTTACATATCAGCGTAGGTGCGCAAAGGTGAGAAGCAGGCAATCATTCCATCTATATGTGTGTGTGATCTCACTGCCCTGATTAGACCGGGCTGCCTTCAGGGCGGCCTCCATTTGTTAAACATCTCCTTTCCTGGACATTAGCCACGTACGCCAGCCCACAGATAATTGAATCAATTACGACGGCACTGTCTCCTCCGTGTTTCAGTCGCAAAACAAGCAGAACGGAGCGTTCCAGTGAGACCGAACCGCAATTAGGCCCATCCACGGAACACCTCGCTCAGTGAGGAAAGAAGAAGAAGAAAAAAAAAAAATCAAACAGTGATAATTATTGTGTTTATGCACGGAGTGGCTGGGCTGTGTTCTGCTGCTATTGCTGGAAGTGACAAAGGACATAGTTAGACGTGTGTGTGTGTGTGTGTGTGTGTGTGTGTGTTGCTGCAAGGCATTCAGCCAGCCCTGCTCTATTTGAAGGGATGGTGCATTAACAGAGGAGGTGATGGCGTTGATGATGCAGTGCAGCAGATACAGGGGTATAGCACACATTGCCCAAAGCTCCTGGCTCACAGTCAGACAGGGGTGGTTCCCTGCTTACACAACGTTCCCTGCAGAGAGCAAACTACAGAGGTAATTCTGTTATGGGCGAGTGTGCGCGTTTGTTTGAACAGCCATCAAGGTTGGAGCTGCTGACTTTCTCCCTTTTTTTCCTCCGTTTCTGTTTGGACTTTTTTTGAGCTGCCAGCGACTTTCTTTAAGATTGATTCTACACACACATCTCAGAAATGCCTGTGCCTATATGTGTATATATGGGTGTATGCCTCAGTGCCTGTCTTTCAGCCTCTTTCCTTTTTCTCAACTTCTTTATGTGTTTGAAGGTTGTTAAGGCAACACACTGAGGTTATGCCTTTCTATAGACTCTTTATAGAGTGAACAGTCACATAGTGTGTGTGCTGAGTGTGCACTCACAGCACTGGTGGGGTCGATGCGGGGCCTCTCCATGGCGATAGTGATGCAGTTGAGGAAGATGATGATCAGCACAATGTGGTCAAACATCTTGTGGTGGGTGATGATCTTGTTGCACAGGATCCGAAACCTGACAGAGACACACACAGGCATTTTAAAAGTTCAGCAACACTGGAAAAGGACATTTGTGCAACTGTGTGCTTTTTGGTATGAGAAAAGGGAAACCCTCAGATTACTGCTCCACAGTATATAACCTGTGACGGGTGGGAGTGAAGTGGAAGAGCAATTAGAGTTAAAGCACTGGTAGCTTGTTCTTCGAGCACAAACAACTACAAGTATCAAGCGAACACACCAACATTATCAAACTTGCGAACATGACCAACAAAAAACAACGTTGACTAATCAGCGAACTACACTAATAACATATCAGACACAAATGTCCTTTATATGTTTATAACATGTCAGAAAGGAGTAGCAATATTGCAATACAGACATTAGTTGCACTTACTTGTTCTTCGAACAAACAACTAAAAGTCCAGCAACATAAATAAAAGATATACTTGTTGACAAAAAACAACGGTATTCGTATTAAAATAGATTTAAAGTACTCATAGCAGAAATATGTCCCCTGTGATAACATATCAGACACAAATGTCCTTTATAATGTTTATAACATGTCATTATACTATTGTAAAGGAGTTATTACTAGTGATGCTGACCAATTTTATTTACTGCAATGGGTAGTTTAGACCTGTATTTTACATTACAACTAAAAGTCCATATATGTATTATATGTTTTCAACATAAATGTAAAAGTCTTAATGCAGGTATACAGTCGTACCCTAAAATAGATTTAAAGTACTCATAGCAGAAATATGTCCCCTGTGATTGAGACTATAATGTATAGATTATACTATTGTATTATTACTAGTGATGCTGACCAATTTTATTTACTGATGGGTAGTTTAACCTGTATTTTATCATAGTTTATATATGTATTATATGTTTTCTATGTAAAATCTTAATCTGTACAGTACCCTAACTAGTAATGGAGATGCAGTAAAAAGTACTTAAATATTTTAATTGTGGTGGAGTACAGGTATGTAGTACTCTGCATGAAGTGGAAATACTCTGGATAGCAGCTTGGTCCAGACATGTTCTATTAATCCTGAAATAATTTTACATACTGTACAGGGACGTTTACTGAGTAATGATAGATCTCATTCATTTTGAGAGAGCTTGTCTCACATACAGTAACTCTGTAATGAACCGCTGTAGAATTAGGAGACATTAATTATGCTTGACTTTCATTACGAGACATGAAAAGGTTCCCAGGCTTTTAGCTCGTGACAACAGAGAGAAAAGGAGAGGGAGTGCTTGTTATATATGGCGCTGGGAGGGAATTAACCGTGCATCAAATCCACTTTGATGGCTCATATCGGTCTAAGTGTACAGCGGGGGACAATATTGTGAGGCTCAGATCTGGATTTTTGGCTTTATTTGGCAATGCAGACACCATTGTGTCAACACCGCTGAATGTTGCTGAGTCTGTGTGCGTGTGTCATCTGACTGCACTGATCCTTATGCATACAGTATACAGACTGGATGCTGGATGAGCTCATTCTTCTTTAATATCTGCTCGCCATGAACCATGATGCTAAAGACTTGAAGTGTTTTCCTCATGCGGGTGGCGGGGGACACATGGTGAACACACTGCTTTGGTGCCAGCTCCTCCTCCTCCTTCGCCACTTGGAGGGCTGAGAACTTTAATGTTAAATGACCCCCGAGACTTACACACACGCAAAAGCCTCAGGAAAAAACCATCACCGCACACTCAAGCAAACAGCAAAACTGCCCCTTTCTGTCAGAGCTGGAAAAAAAATCACTGACATCCTGATGCTTGATGATGTTTATATGAAAAGATTTTGACAAGTGTTTGAAGCTTTACCCTGATGGTATTTACTGACCTTTTGCTTTTGAGTTGCCTGCCATCGATGGCTCAACTGCTTCTCAGAGACTGTTGACATAATTGGCTTAAATATTGATTTCATTCATTTGGCTTATACTTTTAAAAGTGTGTCCAAACACTTCTCACTTACAAATTCACTCCTGCAAAGCCGTAAATATGAAATTCACGTAAGAGTCTTTGAACATCTCCGCTGTGTTTTTTGCACCGCACTTCCCATAAATCACCTGTCACTTAAAACCAGTGTAGGCGGCAGTGTGACACGTTTGCTTGGATCTTCTGCTGAAGAAGTTTCGAGTTCCTGCCGGCGGTGCTCAGGCACTGGCACAGCCTCTTTCTGCAGAACGCCTAGGAAAGATAAGGGCCGCCGATGCTAATTACGCAGTTCTTCTTCTGTGCATTCCAAACAAACCAGAGACATAAAGCGCATCACTTCCTGTTTGCTGGACGATTGCTTTCCAGGAAAGAGCTGACAGATGCTGAGAACAGTTAATGTTTTCTCTCAGCTATAGGCGGAATCCTTTTTATGTGAGATCACTCTGGGCAGGAAAGTGGCAGCACAGAAAGTTTCGACATAAAAATGCTGCAGATCATTACTTTCACTATTACTGTAATTCTGAAACTCCCCCCCCCCGCTGTCTATTTGTTCCATTCTTATCCGTACCTATTTATGTGCAGCTCAGATGGCCCACTTCCCCCACTTGGTTCAGTCTAGATCCACATAATCTTATCATGGACTGTATGAGGGACCACATGTACATCCCCGGTCTTCATGCTCATTGACCACTCTTTTTACATAGCACATCTCATCACAGTGACTCCATCACTCCTCCACTCCTCTGCTCCTTTAAACTTCCCCTGCAGTAATCTTCAGTAGCAGCGGTAACAACGGCGAGCACAAAGGCAGGTTGAGGTGAACTCGGGTCCATGTGAAAGCGGCTGGGCTCCGGTCTCCCACTACGCTGCTGTCTCTTGATGTGATTGTGAGCACAGGCGGGTGTCCGCGGTGGTTCAAGGCCAGAATGGGCGCCACGCAGAGCCCGTGTCCTCGGAGTCACTCGCAGCGACGCGGCCCGCTGCGATTGAAAGCCAACTAGAAGCCCGGTTTGAGCCAAGATCCTTCACTTGTCTTAATACTCTGACAATAACAGACTACAGGGAGCTTTTCCTATTAACCTTTTCCAAATTATATAAAACAGCCAACAGAGTGGAGAACCATCCAGAACCTTGAGACTCACACATAGACTATATGTCTTTGGCTCTACTGACTGCCTCCTGAAAATGTTACTTTTAAAGCTGAATTTAATTCCAGCAGTGGTTCTCATTAAACTCCACTCTGCTGTGTTTGTCCTGCATGATAACATGGAGAGTACATTGGACATTACTTCATTTTAGCCATAATAACACCAGGTTATGGCTAAAATGAAGTTCCCATTTGGTGTGTTGGGTAGGGGGGCTTGTTGCCTGATGCTGCTTGATGTTTAATTGGGTAGGGGGGCTTGTTGCCTGATGCTGCTTGATGTTTAATTAGCATATTGCAGGCTGGAGCCAGCGTGTTGCTCTGTGTTGCCTCTGCATCCACATCCTCCAAACGGACGGCGGAGACGCACGGATCAAAGCCCCAGAAGGGTAGGAGGAGCGCAGGAAGAGAGGGAGAGCGGGCGAGGGAGCGATTAACCTTTTCCAAATTATATAAAACAGAGGAACAGAGTGGAGAACCATCCAGCAACCTTGAGACTCACACATAGACTATATGTCTTTGGCTCTACTGACTGCCTCCTGAAAATGTTACTTTTAAAGCTGAATTTAATTCCAGCAGTGGTTCTCATTAAACTCCACTCTGCTGTGTTTGTCCTGCATGATAACATGGAGAGTACATTGGACATTACTTCATTTTAGCCATAATAACACCGGTTAGTTATGGCTAAAATGAAGTTCCCATTTGGTGTGTTGGGTAGGGGGGCTTGTTGCCTGATGCTGCTTGATGTTTAATTAGCATATTGCAGGCTGGAGTATGGAGCCAGCGTGTTGCTCTGCCACGTGTTGCCTCTGCATCCACATCCTCCAAACGGACGGCGGAGACGCACGGATCAAAGCCCCAGAAGGGTAGGAGGAGCGCAGGAAGAGAGGGAGAGCGGGCGAGGGAGCGATGGATTCAGCTCCACTCCTGGTTGCCCAGATAACAGGCAGCACTCAGTGGGAGAAACTCCCTTCCTCCCTCCGCTCCTGCTTACTCACCCCTGACACGGCAGAAATGTGCAGATAAAAGAGACTTCTGAAGTGAGAATGTGGGAGGGAATGGGAGTTGATATAGGAGGGAGAGAAAAAAATGATTCTCTCATATTGCGGCAAATAACACTTTGCCATTACAGTCAGCACTATGCGATGTCAGTCAAATGCAATATTAAGAATTCTCTTCTTCTTAAGAAGAAAGCTCAGTCTTTTCCTCTGCAGTGATAACAAAAGACTATCATTTAAAAAGTGCTGTGAACTCATTTCTAAGACTTCACGTTAAAATTAACAACTGCCACACGGGGAAGCTGTTTACAAGTGTTTTCCTTTCAGAAACAACAAACTTCCAGAGTGCTGTGCACCCAGGAGTCCCATGAATATGTAAAAATGCCCTATAATAGAAAAAGGACCTGCAAAACTAAGAGGAAAGAGGTGGAGTTGTGGGGCAGGCGGAGGTGTGAATCCTACCTCGACTCTGGAGGGAAGAGGTAGAGTGACCAGGTGTCCCTCTGTCTGCACCACTCTGGCTGTTTCTTCTCCAACCAGCGGAACAGTCTGGCAAAACGACCCTGGGAGGGAGCAGGAAGCGCACAGTGCATTTATTATTCAGATGCTCACAATTTCCTGTTGCGTATTGTCAGCCAGTACTACACAGATGCAAGTTTTTAGTTTGAACTTACAAAGCTGTTTATGAATAAAGCAAGGTTTGTTAAAAAAGGGATCACTTGCAGTACAGTGTGCAAATATGCATAGCCGAGATTGCTATTATACAAATGCCCCTAAACTTAAATATTTTTTACCATCTGGGGAATTTCATTTGAACACCTGTATAAGACAGGGTTGCCTTTTTTCTTCACTCCTTTTTACATTGTCAATAATTACATGTAATGCATTTAACTAAAGTGGGAAAATCCATATAGTGTTTGTTTAAAATTTTCTTTAACATGCTTGGGGGGAAAAATTCATTCGTTAAGACGGAGACACAAGAACAAGACATGCAGACTGACCCCAGCGGCCTCCTCTTCAGCATTTTCATCCTCCGTGTTGTCCTCCAGAGAGACATGCGTGGGGCCCAGGACGGACGGAGAGCCCTTCCAGGAGAGTTCCTTCCCATTGCAGTCACTGTGCTGTACGTGGCCCAGCGAGGGGGGGCGGGAGCTGTGCATGCTGGCTGAGCGGTACAGGTAGGGCACCTACACAGGGAAAAAGAAGGGACGCAGTTACACTTGTCATGTAAATATCTTTCTGTCTGATTATCTTTAACGTACTTTGGGTGACACTTCTGGTATACACCGTGCTGAATGCAACAGATGAGATTTCCATGAGTGTGTCATCCTCATCCCTGTGTCTTCCCTGTGTCTTCTCTTTGGCTTTGTAAAGATTGTTGGAAGTGTTTGGTTAAAAGAACTGCACCCTGCGGAAAGGTCCTTCCCTCGTGTGTCCCTGTGAGTTGAGTGAAAGCAGCTTTCCATCCGAGCCGAGGGCGACAGCAGGTGAGTTTCCTTATTAACATTCCATCAGCCAGAGGGGAGTATTTATCCAGTAAATACCCCGGCTCTTATCTTTTGTTGGAGGGAAAAGCTGCATACAATTGACATTCTGCGGCATATGAGTAAAGAACACCACCACCATCCCACAGTGTGTGCCAGATTTATTTATTTTAGAAAAGTTATGATTACTGCTGGCATAACCTGCTTCACTCAACTCATAGGGCGGATAAAACGAGCTAGCCTTGTTTCATTATGTTTGCTTTAAAATATATCAAGTTCATTGTGTCATCTCCTGCTCAGAGCTGTGAAGAGGAATAACACTCCAGTAAGAAGATGCCATAAAAATATGACAATATATAATTTTAAGATGTACACTAAAAGTTATGACTGTCAATAAGCGGGACTGCAATTGTGGTATGAGTATTGTTTCTACCCTACTTGTAGTGTCAGTTAAATGTCATACAGTACAAATGCCCCACTCTACCTGCAGCAGAGCGTCAGGGGGCAAATCCATGGAGCTCCTCGTCTCCACTGACTCCATCCTGCGGTGTCGGGGCCCCCTCTGCGACTGAGACATGGAGTCCGTCCTGGCCAGAGAGGCTTCGTCTTCCTCCATCAACCCGCCTCCTCCTTCTCCTCCGCCCTCCCCATCTTCCGAGCTCGAGCCGCCTTCCCCGGAGAGGAGAGACCGCCGCTCCCCGGACTGCCGCTTCTGTCGTTTGAGCGACGGGGCGCGACCCAGGCTGTTCCAGCTGGACCGCCGGCTGGTCCGGCCGCTGCCAGAGCTCCACGGGGCGTAGGAGGAGGCGCTCTGGGCGGAGGACGAGAGGAGGTCAGGGTGATAAAAGAGCAGGAGGGAGAAAAAGAATCACAAGAGGGACGGCATGAAGAAGTGTTGGTCTTGTACGTCGGCTCATGTTGTTCTTTTATGCAAGCAAACCAAGCTGAACTGGACTGACTTGGCCTGACATGAGCCAAGCTGAATAGAGATTTACACTGACAGGCAGACAGAAGCAGATGTACAGATATGGGCTCATCTTCTCAGGTCTTTATCCCGATCATCGGTTTGTCAAATAAAGAATGGCAGTGGCAGCAGTACGCAGAGTGTCAGACCGGCACGCCACATTAATCATCATCAATCATTACGACCTCCACACATCAGCAGGACACGGGAATGAATTGAGAGAGACACTTGGGGGTGGGGGTGATAATTCCTGGCACTTACACGTATATTAATGCTGGCTTTCTGACATCCCAGAGCAGGGCTAATACACTCGAGAACCGCCACATGCTTGTAGTGCAAAGTGCGTGAGAAGAGTAATAAATATACAAACCGGTGATTTGTCATTGCAGGCCGGGTCTACGGAGACGCTGCTGCCTCGGCGGGACTCGTAGCCCAGGGTGGGGTCGCCCCCCACGGGCAACTTGGGTATGGGCATGGGGGTAGCGGCCGTGTGAGTGATTAAAGGCGGAGTCAGGCTGGTCTTCAGGTCCACGTGACCATTTACAGGCACTACTAGTGAAAGAGAGAGAGAGTAAGGTTAAAGGGGATGAATAGAGAAGATTAAAGTTGAGCGGGGTTTAATGTAAAGAAGAGATGGACCCAAGAAAAGTTGAAAAAAAAAAATCATCACAGGGGGAACAAAAAATAGGAAGAGGGGGCGCACAGGTGGCTCAGTGGTAGAGAGCGTGCACACATGTATGAGGCTTTGGGCCGCAGCAGACCCCGGTTCAATTCCCTTTGCTGCATGTCCCCCCCCTCCCCCCCCTCCCACCTTTCCTGTCTGTCTTCAGCTGTCCTATCTATATAATAAAGGGTAAACCCCCCCAAAAAAATACTTAAAAAAAACAACAACAGGAAGCGGTGGTGCAGGAGTGCCACATGGGTACACCCTCAGTAACACAGCGTACTTAAAAACGGATGCCTCATACTGTTATTGAGCGACATGAATATTTCAGCAGGGCATTAATCTTATGGGATGCGTGGGAGAGAATATTATGTTTGGCAGCAACACAAACACACGACATCAGGAGGGGGGATGCAACTTTAATAACGCAAATTCCTTCATCTTCCAACCTTTATCCGAGGCCTGGAAGATGCATATTATCCTCTAGGCTAAAGGGGAGATGATACTGTACGTCTGGGAGTTGTCTTCCATACAGTAGTGTTTCCATCAGGCTCTTCAACAGTAATTAGAGGGGATGGGAACCGGCGTATGAGGGAATTATGGATGAAAGCTCCTGTGCTGGTGCGGTGCTGCACAGGGAGACAGCCGGGCACGTGCCCACTGAGTGTGGTGGGAGACACAGAACAGGTGGGGGAGTGTTTGGACAGGTTATACTCTAAATGCCCCTGGCCTAACTCGCTGCTGTGTTACAAACTCTTACATACATTCTGTGAGAAACATAACACACTATGTAATCTACAGAGATCTAAGAGAGATTAAGGAGGGAAAATGCCAGCAGTTAACTGTGCAAACACAGATGGTACAAGTGTTTAATAATAAGGGGAAAAAAAATCACACAGGTTTGGGTTCAGCCTTTTGCGTTCCTCCTGCAGCATCCTGGGCTCCAGCAGTGTGTGTTGTCTGCATACCTGTGTGCACTTTGTGTGCGCGCCTCACCTGCAGAGGCTGACAGATCCTTCTTGCTGCCGTTAACATCCTCCATGCTTCGTGCGCAGGAATCGATCTCCGAGCCCGATTTAGAAGCGTCACCCTTGACACACAAAAGCACACAAAGCGTCAGAGGAAAGCGCCCATGGAAAGCCTCTTAGTTCCTTAGTGGAGTTAACAGGAAGCAGGTGGGCTGAAGTTGCCTCTAAGCACAGATCCCTCTGCTTAGCTGTCTCTCAGTCCCAGTGTCGCATCAGTCCCTGTTTGGGTCTGACCCCGGATCGGTCACTAGAGGCAACCTCCCTCTTGTAAAGCAGGCGGGTGGGGGTGCGGTCTCCCTGATCCCAGAGTTCAAAGGTCAAACGGGTACAGAGAGAGGGTGAGAAAGACTGACCGTGTAAAGTGTCGTCATGCAAGGAGAGTGAGGAACCACACTGAAACTCTCGGACAGGACCAGGCCAGTTGTATGCGTGGCAATTCTTTTTTTACTTGCCGTGACCTGTAAACAGCTACAAAAGAGCTTCAGTGTGGTTCCAAATCCACAGCCGTCACACTTACACACACACACACAAATACACACACAACACATTCCGACAGCACTCCGATGTGGCGCAGGGCAATCTGTAAATCAGCAACCCAGTTTGACTTCTGTCAGAACAGCAGAACAGTTTGTGCCTTGTTTTGTTCTCTATCATTGTTCCAGACAGTGATGTCAAACTGAGTCTTCCTCACTATCTCACATTTACATATCTTCCTGCTCCTCCTTACTATCTTCCACAGACTTTTGTCACGCTCCTAATTACTCTCTGTTTCACGCTGCCTTTTCCACTTGCAAACCCCTGCTGCAGAGTTGCTGCATGTATTTGCTGCACTACGCCAGAACCTGCAGACTCCATTAACGTGCGCGCGGGTGCCAGGCTGGAAACGTGAAGAACCTGAGAATGGCTAATTTATATGACGGGGTATGAGATAAATAGAAGCACATTTTCATCTGTGAATGTGTCAAATGTGTTTTTGCTTCATTTTTACCTTTGTTGTTCATCATTAATATTATTTTAAAGATTACAGAGACCAGGATGACTTGTTCAAACAGCCTGTTTTTTCTGACTAACTATTGTAAATACAAAGATATTGAATTCTACAATGATAAATTCAGGGTAAAAACTGCAAACTGTCACATTTGTGTAGCCGGAATTACAGAATGGGTAGTATATATAACAGCTCTATGTTTAGTTAGTTTAGTTTTGTTACCACTGTTTTGGCTAAATACTAGCCAGTAAAACTCATTCTGATTCTGTACGAGCAGCATCAGGACAAACAGTGTTCACTTGCCTTTAGGTGAATTTTTGAAATGTTTGAGCATATAGATTATAAAGCTGACAAATGTTCACACATCCGCCATCACACAGACTTACCGCTAAACAAACACACAGCCCACACACAATTAATCACCAGACATAAATTTTTAAAAAAATCTGCTTTAACCACAGCGAGAGCCCCTCTCCCACAGGGCCCATCAGCCCACACGCAATCAATCAGAAAGGACAGCTGTGATAGGACAAACCCAGTGGCGCATCAGCATTAAGCGTTGTGGGTGGTGCTCAACCTCATCTCCTCTCCCTCTCTCTCTCTCTCTTTTTTCAGGTAGGAGGGGAAAGAGAGGAGAGAGCAGCCGTGCTTTTGGTCCTGGTTCTGGTTCCTGCTGAGCGGTGGACAGTTAGGAGCTGGTATCTGCGGTAGCCTCTGGTCAGTGTAAAGGTCAGTGTGTGTTGTGTGTGTGTGTGTGTGTGTACTCACAGGAAAATCAAAGATAGGCCAGGGGCCTCGTTGTGAGGACCTTGTAGTATAAGCATAAAGACCAGGCCTGACAGGCCCGGGTGAAGGGTGACGGCACAACCTGATCTCTCCTTTCTGAGGCACACAGACAAAACAGCTGGACTTAAGGATTTTTTTAAAAAGTTGACCAGTTTACCCATTGAGATTGACGAGTGATGAAAAAATAGACATCATCATCATCATCATCCATGCGTCCTCCATAGACTGGGTGCTGTGGTTCTCTATGCTGTTATATTTAAAGGGCGTATCAAACAGGGCAAAGGGCAACGTAAATGTGTGTTCAGACTAAACGTGAGGGACATTTTAGATATGCAAGAGCGCATGAATACATATAAATGTGCCCAAAAAGGCACACGCTGAGGTCTTGTTAAAAACGTTTCAGTTTGATCAAAAAATTTGCGCTTGTCATGCAGCTTTAATCTGACCATATTTTACAAAGGTACAGACACGAAAGGAAAAAAAAGAAGGAGTGAGAGGCTGGAGGAAAAGAAGCGGAGTTCTTGGAGAGCTGTGAGATCAGACGGAGGCTGAGCTGCCACACAGAAACACACTGACCACACACATAGCTGGCTGGCTTGCAACGAACGTCAGTACGATTGGTACATTGGCTGGGGCAAATAAACACAGACTATCTAGTGGTCAAATCTGCACGAATAACATTAGGCAAAAAAATGTGCTTTGCTTTCTTTCTGAACACACCTTACAGAGCCTCTCTCTCTCTGACAGCGACACACTTTTATTGTTGGCCACATTAAATGAAAACTATGGCTTAACACGAGACAAGATATACAAAATATATCAATGTTAAAGAAAAACAACATCATTTCAAAGCCCTCTTTCTGCAGGAGTGGAGGAGTTACAGTAGTGTGTAGAAGCACACATTCCTTTCAGGTAGTTGTTTTTAAATACACTTCTAACTTTTACAATAGAAGCCAATGCAAGTAGATATATACCTATAGAACTGACACTTTTGGGGCAGTAAACTAGACAACAATTAATTTTTATGCAGATGTTTCTCCAAATCTTTAGTGTCTTCAAGAAGATAAAGTCAAGCTATTGGTTCTGTTGGCTCAGTATCTCAGTAATACAAACTTAATGGTTCTTTTAAGGAAATACACTGCAGGACTGTAAAATAACTGTTTATTTGCCATGACAAATGTGCTGTTACTCGTCAGTCTATCCTACAGCGCTCTAGTTTTTCTCCAGTTTTCTCCGGTCTGGCCTCGTCTCTGTGCAGCTGCAGTGTAAACCTTTGATATATCCACAGAAGGAACCAGCAGCTTGAGACAGACGGAGCACTTTTAAACTGTACAATTCAAGACCGATCATGTCCAAAGAACGAGCTGACCTAAGATCTGCTCGGCCCTAATCCGCTGATTGTCAGGAGTGCACAGGGCAATTTGGAAAGCCGCAGTCAACTGGCTGCTGAGGTGAAGAGCTAAAATCAGTGAAACTACATCAGACCGCAAGGGAGAGATTAATCTATCTCAGACCTGATTCTGATCTGCCAAATTTCCTTCTGTCTCTCGCTGCTGCCGTTCACTTTCTCTCCCATCTCTGTCTTGCCTTTCTGCGTCATCTTCTTAGTGTCTATCTTTTTTTCCCCTCTGTTTTAGCCTTTCCCCCTCTAGTATGTTGTGTACAGCTTCTTCATTGCCAAGCATTAATCCGTATCTCAGCTGTCAGAAAACAAATCCTCTGAAAGGAAAAAAAAAAAAAGGAGAAAAACGTTTCTGCACGCACAAAAAAGACATGACGTTGTTTTAATTTTCAGATTAAGGCATCTCAGGAGGAGATGTTGACGGATAAATCTTTGCACTTTTTGGTTTCAATGCTTCAGGGAGAGGGAGGAGAAGATTACCAGATTACATTATGGACTATACACTTTCGGTTTGTTGGTGTGGTATTTACTTTTGGTTTAAGGGAATTTAAGGAATATAGGGAAATGCTCTCAACAAGCATTAAACAATGAAGGTTTCGCTGGAGAAAGGAAAGGTGGAGATGATAGCTTTGGAGCAGAGGGGTGGGACTGGACTCGAGGGAAATCCCTCCTCCTGAAATAGCCGTCTTGTTTGGATAGCTTGTTTACACTCTGCCACCCCAATTTGGGCATGATGGTGGGAGCAGGAGATGGGCCAGACCAGTTCTGCTGCTGATAGCCAGACAATAATAGACACCAGCGGACACACAGGGGGATCTCAATCACATCGCTTCAAAAAGGGTGTAAATGGGAGACGGAGGGGGGATGTGGATAGGAGGCAATTGCGTGTCTGTGTGTGTGAGTCCACCAAAATGGTATTCCTACCACAGCTGAATTTGAGACTCATCAGCCCAGAATTGGATTGGATATATACCTGTGCTGCAGTAACAAACCTCTAAACAAACACCGAGGCGATTAATGACATCCGAAACAACACAGTTAGGGAAGTCCAGGGGTGCCAAGATTTAAATTAAATCATGTCACCCAACTGTAATTTCATTTTCCACCTGTGTGCTCACATTAAGATCTAACCATACTTTGCTTATGAACCAATATATTGGACGAAATAAAATTTTGACCTGATGCTAGTGCTTGAGTGGTGCTAGTAATAAAAAATCATCCCAAGGAGGAGAAATCTCATGGCAATTTATCCAGTAGTTGTTGAGACATTTCAGTCTGGAACAAATTTATGGACAGGTCCATACTGTCATCCATAGAGCCAGGCTGCTTTGCATTATAATAATGCATTGTTACTGGCAAAATCAAAACTCCATTTTTATATTTATATATATATTTATTTAGTATAGCACTGCATAATACTACCATAATAATAATAATAAACTTAACTGACAAATTGACTTTTCATTTCCTTTTTCAAATAGGCAGATAATGGGCACCTTAAAGTTGAAAATAAGATGGAAATAGAATTTTAGTCAAATTTCTGTTAATTAAACAATTTCATTTTAATATTGGCATCCCTGAACTTCCAGAGACAGCTGGTGAATACAGTGTATGCAAAGTATACAGTATACAGGCGGTTATAAGAGGCAATATAGGAGAATAAAACTCTATCAAGTTTAACCATTAGACTAGTCAGCAGACCCCACTCAAATCTCAAAACTTGGGTCCCTAGTGGGCCGCTCTATTTTAAGAATTTGAAAAGAAATTCAAAAGATGTTTGGAACATTTGCCCATTGGAGAACTCCTGGATCAGTTCTGGATGGCGTACAACAGTGTGAAATTAGAGGATATGAGGACAGGACTTACAACCACCTGTTTTTTAAAGTCCTCATTTCACAGAGTGTACTGGCCCTGCCTTAAGAGTCTAAGTCATGCAAACAGAGTTGATCTCTCCCGTCTCTTTATTAGCTCTCATCCTCTAGTCCGGCCGGATTTATCTGGCTGTGCCGGGGCCTCCCAAAAAGCTGGCACCCCCCACCCCTCGTCTTCACTTCATCTCTCTCCTCCAGCCAGATAAAACAGAGACGCAGAGAGGGAGATCTTTGTCAGAGCCGGTGCAGCTTTCTTACCCCGAGGCTGGTAAAGAAAAAAAGGGAGGGGTGGAGGGCTGGTGGGAGGTGAGCGTTCAGTCTGAGGTTTGATGTGGAATCTGCTTTCCAAAAGGACAAGAAAAGAAAACACACACTGCAAAGTGATGCGAGTGTTTAAGCACGTTGCCGTCTCCACTAAACTCCTCTGAACAATCACTCACTGTCCCGGTTAGTTTCAGCAGCTGAGGCGTCATGCAAGAAGCAGGTTAGAGGGCTTTTTGATCATGTGACAAATTCTCCAACAGCCACCATGTTGGAGGTCCTGTGCTTTTGGCAACATAGGTAACAATAGTGCAATTCTTCATTTGGGATGGAGGTGGTTCATTTCTGTGCTGTACTGTTAACACATTTGATTGCACAGTTTTTATTATAAAGCTAAATGTTTACGTTTCCTCCCTTTCCCCTAATTAATCCTAGCTGTAAAAGTACATTCACTCAAAACTTTCAAAATTATCCAATGTACATCTGCATTTTGACAGTTATTGGTATTGGAGTCATGATGATTCAATTCAACAGAGGTTTTGATAATTCAGTTGCTGAGACTTGTGCCATCGTTCCAATACAGAGGGAATAGAAATCCATCTGTGGAATGGAAAAATACTTAAATTAAATTGCAATGTCTCTGCAGACCAGGCAGGACTCTTTATTTTTCTCTGTTGTTGTTCTCTTTTTTTTTCGCTGTTTAAAATTGTTGTCATTGAGCCCCAGTCTAAGGTTAATGTTGGGCTATGCTAATCACTTTTGACTATTTTGGCAAAATCATTGTTTAAATTGGTTTGGTAGGAAGAATGGTAAGATGGGTTGCTCTTACTACGATACCCATGGATTAATTTCAATCAGGTTTCTATTAAGGTGAGTCTTTAGCTTGTAGTTGCCGTTAGCAGTCCCTGATTGGATATTCACCACAATGCTGGAGCAGAGTTACTGACTCCTCTCTTTACATTTTTATGTACCTAGGTTTGTACCTTAGTGTTTTTATCAAAGAAGATACTTTCTAGAATAGTTACTCATCCGTTGTACTGATGATTCATCCAAGAGACTTTAATGTCCAATGAAGCCTTGGAAAAGCTCCAGTTGCAAACCACTTGATGTGGTCTATGCATAAAATGAACTGGACTTTGCTTCCCACTTCAGTACTCTATTGAATTGAGTTGGCAGCTCGACATTCAGCAGTGAAGAGATCTCTGTGTCGCAATACCACTAATGGCAAGTTAAGAAAATAGAACAGATAATTTTTTTTATTTGGGCAGAGTGACCATTTAAGACACTAGTCGTTCGCATAAGCTTTGAATTTATTATCTGCATTAGTGTAAGTGATAAACGATAAACAAAAGCAAGACTGACCCACATACACTTTGAGTAATCTTGCGTAAGTGTTGCGTCTTCGGCCATTAATGAGAAGAACACGACCTCCAAGCTGTGGCTGTTTAGAGATCTGACACATAACTGCAAAGCCTCCACAGGGAGGAATGAGGAGAACGGGTGGAGAGGGAGGGCAGAGGGGAGAGCGAGGGAGGGCGGTTAGTCGATGAAGTGGAGGGAGGGAAGGCAGAGCTGCAGTGCTTTACATACCCCTGAGTCTACAGGCAGCTGAATTAGGCTCAGCTGGGCATGCAACTCCTCCCGCTTGGCCACTTCCTATAGTGGAAGTGATCGGTGCAGCCGGACAGGAGAGGGAGGCGCACACAGGAAGAGAGGCACAGAGGTGAGAGGTGGAACCACAGCAGTAGACAAGAGCAAAAGGACAGAGTTAAAGGAGATTCAGCCTGCCGTAACAGTTTTGACCTTACCATGCAACAGAGCATATCAAAGCAACCGTCCTGGGCCACAGTGCGCGGTCACGTGCTGCACATGTGTAACTGGCATGAAAAGTCAGGACGGCACAGAGTAGAAGTGAGGAGCACAGCCGAGTTTTACCCTCCGAGTCAGTCCGTTGAAGTTTTGTATGAAAATCATTGGGTCAGAAAGCGGTAATGAAGACTGACATATAAATTGAATGAATCTGCAGTGCGGATATACATCGCTCAGAACATAACGTGCGCACCATGGAAGCATTCCTTGTGCCTATTTTTGCCTATCTGTGAAATGCATGTTTCTTCTCACAGAGAGAGGTGTAATAAAAAAGGACAGCGTTTGTCCCTGTAATGTTAATGGGTCACTGTAAAGAGATTGTTCTGGTTGCGCTCTCTGCAGCGGATGCTCACACCGTTACAACCTGACAGAGAGAGACATCATGAGAGGGAGAAATATGGAGAATATGGAGATGGAGAGCATGAAGGAAGGAGTTAACTCAAGAAAATAAAAGCAGGCAAAGAACAGTAGTGAAAAAAAAAAAACACCTCCATAAGATGATTTCCCCAAATGTCCAAAGCAATATGGACATTAGAAGTAATACACTTTGTTTTTCTGCATGGCTGTGTGTGCCTTGGCTCCACATCCGTACATCTCTCCTGGCTTAGCTCACGTCGTTCAAGCGCCCGTTACCTAGCAACCCTGACGCAGGGAAAGTTTGGCCGACTAAAAATAAACTTTGTGTTTGCAGAAAAGGATGTTAAGTTGAAAAAGGAGAGGGAGATTCAAGCCGACAGCTATGTGATGATACAGGAGACAGAGGGGGGAGAGAACAGAACACGAGCTAATAGACTTTAGGGGTTTCTACAAGTGTGTGTATATGAGAGTGTGTATATGTTTGCGTTTCTGAAGATTTTTCTCTTTCTCCCTACAGAGCCCTGAGCAGAAGTAAAACTTAAACAAAGACACGATAAGCATTCAAACTCAAGTTTGAATTCTTCAGAACTTTTGTTTGAAAAATAACCTAAAACGATACTGCACAGAGCAGAACTCTTTATTGGTCCCTTGGGGGCAGCAAAAACAAGCTGTGAACACAAAATTTATAAATACTTGATGTGGCAAACCTATAAGCATTTTATTGCACCACCAAAGTTACTGTTATCATTAATTGGTGCCAAAATCACACCCCAAAAAACACTAATGAGAGGGGTTTTGTCACCTCAGAAAAATAGACACAATTGTTCTCTTTTGACCGAATCTGGACAAAATATGAGCACAAGCCAAAATAAACGCAGAGGATAGATAAATTGATTCTGAAAACCTCATTGTATTTTTTGTTTTACTTTGCGAAGTTGACAGAAATGCATTTCATTTTCGCCTGCATGTAGGGCTGTCGTCTTAAGCAGCTTTGGTCAATGTCTTCCACCTCCTCTGCGAGGCCATCCACCACAGTCATGAAACTGATATTTGTACAGCAGATAAGCCCAATAGCAGCACAGGCCCATTCCAATTAATCCATATTTTATGAAGCTGTCAACCTCCCTCTCTCTGCCGCCCCTCCTCTATTCTCTCCCGTCTCATCCGAGGAGCCAAAGAGCGCCGGAGATCAAAGCATAGGTGCTGTCACCCCTTAAAGAAAGAGAGAGAGTGGGAGACAAGTAGACAGCCAGAGAAAGGCTGAATACTCGTGTGATTTACTCTCTCCATCTCGTCTCACCCTCTATTTATTCCTTTCTCTCTGTGGCTCTGTCTGTCTCAAATAAAGCCCTGCGTGCTCCAAAAGGAGCTGGCTGAAAAGTGGAGGGAGGTCGCTCAATGGGTTTCAACTTCTTTGCTCCCTGTAGACACGAAAATGTTCCGGGAAACTGTTTTTTTTTTTTTTTCCTCAGCTGCCGTCTCTAAACAAAAACAGCCATTAATCCACCGTCTTCACTCTCCTTTTGCTGCCTCTTCCTCTTTTCTGTCTCGGAGAGGGATCGCAAACACAGTGCGGCGGTGGATAACATATCACTTTTGTTTTATGGCATCAGAGGAGTTGCACTAAAGAGCGGACGGAGCGGAGGGGGCATTAAGAGAAGGTACCGGAGCATGAGGCTGATGAAACAGAGGCCGTGGGTGATGTGGGCTGATGCACAGTCTCGCCTAGCGGACATAGTTTTCTTATGATGTACTTTATGGCATGACTGCATTGGCAAATAAGCAGAACAATAATGAGGATGACTGCTGAGATAGTGGGAGGAGGTGAGGTTGACAGCGAGATGAAGATGAAGGGGAGAGGAGAATGAAACGCTGCAACTAGTGTGATGTCCTCACGTAACCCGCTGCAGAGAGTGCAAGAAAAGGTGTAGGTTCATGCCTCCAGTGTGTGTGTGTTTATGTATGTGTGGCCGTGAACATCCGTCCATTAGAGTTATGTGCACTGAAAAATAAGCACCTCATTGTATAATTTAGCATCATGTTTCAGCCTCAAAACTCAAAAAAAATAGCAGGGCTGAGTTATGATAAGAATATATTAACACTATTTCCAAAGCACTTTCACTGTCTACAGATTTTATTTGTAGTAAGACCTGGAAGCAAGCCAGAATACCATGCGAGCTTCAACAAGTTGACCTGCATGTAAAAGAAGACAAACAGTCTCACTGCAGTAGCAGATTTCTTTCACATTCTTTTATGAAAAAAGGATTTTAAGACTAAATTCAGAAAAAAATAGCTCAATAAATTAAACTGGCTGTTTTTTCCTACGGTATTTTTGCGTGCGTGTGTGACCAGCAACATTATACCTCGGTCTGGAAACCCTCCACCAAGATGGCCACCAGCAAGTTGAAGAGGACGTAGTTGCCAAAGGTCATGAGCGCGATGAAGTAGAGAGCAGCTACGGGAGAGGTGGAGGCCATGCCGTTATAGAGTACCTTGTTCCAGTCCTCCTGGGTCAGGATCTGGTGGGGAGGGGAGGTAAGTATTCATAGGAAAAACACATCATTATTCAGAAGTTGCTTAATAGTAGTTTAATAGTATGTCTCAGCGTTAAGCCTCGCCCACTTAAGACACTGTTTCTATGCCTGTCAAGCTTTCTATTCTCACATATGCCCATGGCATTGCTTATATTGTGGTTTTACAGCTCCAAACCTGATTTCAGACTGAAGGAGACTTCTCAACTCTATTCAGAAACCATGACCATTTTAACAGCTGTAAGAAGCTCAAGCTGGTTAAAAACACAGTCTCAGACTGACTTATTTTAAAATGAGAATCATGTAAAAGATATGATTTCTATGCGCTTGATGGCTTTGTACAAAGTTTCCTGCACCGGACAAGAAGTTTGCATCTTCACCAGCTGATGATGACATGTAATGCTACAGAAAGAAAGAGTTTGACAAAAGTAACGCTGTCTCAGCTGATGTTGGCTGAGGCTGCTGGAGTTTAGACTTCCTCGAATCCAACACAGAGCTGAACAGAGCATCTAATGGTACCTTAAACTCTGACAGCATTCAGGGGTGATTTCCACACAGTGAAGGAATACTACAGTGATTGGACAACTGCCGTTAAGGTGAGCGATTTGGCGAGTGGTCAGTTGTGTGAAGTTTCATTTCCAGGTATCTCCCTCGTATTTCTCTGTAACACATCCTATGCACTACAAGATTTTTATTTAATACGGACTCAACTCTGACATGTAAAAGCTTCCATGACTCTATAGACTGAATCAGTAAAGCCTCTATGTGTAACATCAGGAGAATGGACATGTTAGTACAATGTTCTGAGCAGTGAGACATGCTGACACTTTACATCGTCCTGATCAGATGCTTCACTGAATTATGAATAGTTACTATATTAAGGGTGATAAATACTATAGAGTAGTATATGCAGAGATAATGGATGGGTGGACCCCACAGAGGGCCTTCGAGCTGATTCACTAATTCAAGGTGACGTGATGCAAGAGCCAGGCCTACTTAATCTATGTAAGATTCTTGGAGAGATGAGTGGAAGAAAATGAGGGGGATAGATAAAGGCCAGGCAGTTAGGGGGGGAGAGGGGATGGCAGAATGAAGAGGAATATTTGATTTGATGTATTTTATTTATTCAGGAGGAAATTGTCTTTCCAGCCGCTGAATGGGGACAGCTTCAGTCAGCACTGATGAAGCGGGGAGATGTTGGTTGCTTGAAGGCACTTCAGCAGGCACAGTTTGATCACACAGGAAGTTGTGGCTTCCAGATGGTGGTTGAACTCTCATACCTTAAAGTCATGCTGCTGCTAAATTTCGACGATCGCAACAGACTGTGAAGTGAGGCATAAAGCCGGAGCTAAATTAGCTATGACACAGCAAAATGTGGGTATTTAACAGGGTAAAAAAGGGAAGGGGAGAAAAGGATTTGTGCTCACCTGGAAGACGGTCACTATGGCCCAGAGAAGAGAGTCAAAGTTCTTCCTGTCCGGCAGAGTGTCTCCATCCCTCTCAGACCCAAACTTACAACCAAACAGATGCATCCCCAGGATACTGACGCAGGAGGAGGGAGAGAGGGAGAGGGGGGTTAGGGGGAAACAAACAGGAAACAGAGGGATAAATGTTTACATCAGGCCAACTCATTAGATACAGAACAAATAAATGGAAGCGAACATGCTGAAAAAACTTAGCGGACTTAGTGTGACTGCACCGAAATGCTCATACCTGCTATACAAGTATTTACTTAACACTAATACTATGACCAAAAAATAGCAACAATAACAAAAAGACTGTGTAAGGAGTGCTGTCAGTCAGGTAATAAACAGTCATTGGTTCTCAAACAGTTGGCCCATAATGCATTGAGGCAGAAATGTTGCCAAGAAATGGAGTGAAAATGGAGTGCTGGTGCCAGGTTAGGTTCAGCACCATGGAGAGCGTCACACACCATGGCAATGACACCTTGTGTACATTTTGTATGACACTCATTCAAACCAATGAAGATCACCGGCATCAGAATCAAAGACACAATTTCATCTGACTGAAAGTTTAGGAAACTAAAGGAAGGTTCAACAAGCCCTGCTCTGTTCAAAGGTAACAAAATCCACCTACTAACACCTCCAAAGATCACCAACCACTAAGTTGATGCATTTCACGTGTTTAATCTGTGCACAAGCAGTACTGTGAAAACAACTATTATGGTTTCAGAGGAATCTATGTACCCTAACAGGTTCCTGGCTAACAACAGTTTATCCATCTGTTCATGTCGTTTCTGCAGCATCTCTGCTGGTTGCCTGGAGACCTTACTGTCATGACCAGACTCTGGAGAGTCACAAGTTCTTTAAGAAAAAGTTCACCATTTGGGGAAATTTGCTTTCATTAATACTTGGTAGCATGAATAGCTTTTGCAGTTTTGGTGTGTAAAAAGAGGGGAGTTTAAGTGTAGGCAGGAGTGAAAATAAAGGAAAGAAGAATAAAGGAATAAAGAAAGAAAGATTCTCTCTTTATTTGCAGTAAGACAGTGAATCAGGGGTGTTATTATTATGAAGCAGCGGTGAGTCTGCACTGCAGTCTGTCTTTTATTCAGAAACACAGACGCTGCAGCTCAACTGGAGCTGAGGGATCAATGAACAGCCCTCTGCTGTGTCAACTTGGCAACTCCTCACTCAAATCAAGCGCTGTTTATCTATGCATATACAAGGCCCCTGGAACTCTCCGCGTATTTTGTGTGTGTGTGTATGTGTGTGTGTGTGTCTGTGTGTAGTAGTACACGTGTGTGCCCTCAGATGCACGTGCACTCACATATACACACATTCCCAATAAGCTGCTGAAATGATACACCTAACACACACACAGAGGCAACCAGAAGCAGAGTGAGGGGTACACCACACATACACACACACACACACATACACACACACACACAGATACACACACATACACACAGATACACACACACATACACACACAGATACACACTCACACAGATACTCCTTGGCATCACATCTCCAAGCATGTGGAACTTATTCTTAGATATTCTCCCATTTGGTGTTTTGATGGTGGTGGTGTCTAACAGGTTAGTACAAGTTCTCCCGTGTGTCTTGAGTTTGGTTGAGATCTGGTGGTGACTGTGGTTAGATATACAGGAACTTTAAACTGCTACGTCACTGTTTCAAAATAATACAGATATGTGTAATAATGTATATGTATATTGTTTCTGAAGTCCACACAGAAAAGTACATTTAATTAGATCAGATCAGAGATTTAAACTGTTAAGCTCTTAATAAATAATACTTTATTTATTCATGTTTCTTACTGAGTCATTAATATTTAATGTTACGGGGAAAGTTTCAGCAGTTTCAAGGGAAATTAACCATTTTCAGAGGAAACCTTGAAAAAACCTAACTTAGAGACATGCTTTATGATAGGTAGACACTGGCTGGTGCTTCAGGTTCACTGCATATTTTTACATATTTTATCAACAAAGCTGTAAAAAGAAAAAAAAATCTAGGTTGTGTGTGTGTGTTTGAGCATAACACAAGTGCAGAGAAACCTCCACACATTCGATTGCTGAGCTCGGCCACAGGCCATGCAGAAAGAAGGCTTTGCTGATGAAAAGAGGAATCACTTAGACTCGCCACCCTATCGACTGATCTCATTCTTCCTGGCACATGTCCGTAGTGACTATCATCTTGAAGTTACTATGTACTGATTTACCAATTTATTTTCATTCCAAACCTTTGTGCTTTCAATTCCATCTAAGGAAAATGTGTCACGGTCACTGATCAAACTCCCTTTATTCAGCTTTCTATTTTCTATTTCAGCTGTCTTCGATGTCGTCCTTTCATCGGCAAAGAGGACCAGACAATTCTCTCATTGTTTTGTGAGACTGTTGTTAGATCGATTCGCAGTTTAAGGGAGAGGATGTGCGGCCGCTCGCTCTCCCTCCGCCTACCTGAAGATGAAGATAAAGAGCATGAGCAGCATGCAGAAGGTGGCCACGTTGTCCATGGTCTTCATCAGCACCACCAGCTGCCTCTGCAGGGCCGGCATGAAACGGACCAGCTTCAGCACCCGCATCAGCCGGAAGGTCCTGAGCACCGACAGACCGCCGCCCTGCTGACCCACAATCTCCCAGACACTGCCCAAAGGGAAGACAGACATGTTTTATGATGACAAGCCCCAAATGGTGTTGGTCTGACAATAAAGTTACTCTTTATAGTACAAGTGCGGTGGTTTTGAAGTATGTTAGGTGCAAGGTCTTCAAATAAAAGCCCTGATTCTCAGCCCAGTTCAAATGTGGGTCCATTTTCATGTTTCTTTCAAGGTCTAGTGCAGCAGAATAATTTTTCTTAAGAAGGCAACACATGTTCAGTAAATGTTTAAGAACTGTAAACACCACTTACATCTTGGTTATACTTAGCTGCACATTGCTTATTCATGCCTTATAAAACGTCTGTTAGTCATTTATTTATGCTCGATTAAATCATTAAATTAGGATTTATTCATTCTTTTGGCTACTCTGCGGCAGAAGACCAGTCTATAAACACCATCCTGACATATCGTGACACGTCACCTTGCGAAAGCGTTAGCAAACAGTCTTGTCCCTGGTACCTGCCAATTTGATGAAACAGCAGTAAAACACTTTGGAAATGGCCATTATTCTGGTGGTGTGTCATCACCGTGTTTACTACAGCATTGCACCACCACACAACAAACTGCAGCATTGCTCTCAAAGACTGTTTATAGTGTTTCACCGCTCTATTTACTCCCCGCCTTGGAATGGTGATATCACATTGTTTTTCTGGGATTCAGAGTTTGGGTAAATTTCGTTGGATGGGAAGCTGATGTGACCGAACCTTTACCCTCCGTCTGATTTCCCTCAGGCTTCATTGCAGCACTATATTTTTCTTGTATAACAATAACCGTGGGTATGTAGGGCCTTTAAGTTGTGTTTTCCCAGTGGCGTTATTTTAAAAAAACAGACACAGAGAGAAGGATGAAAAGCGTCTATGTATCGTTTCAGGGCTTTCCGGAAAAGTCAGAGAGCAGCTCTGCGGCTCACACCTGATGACCACGATGATGCCGTCAAAGATGTTGTAAGGGTTCTTGATGTAGCCGAAAGGCCCGTAGACCAACACCTTCAGCAGCATCTCCAGAGAGAAGAGGCTGGTGAACACGATGTTGCTGATCTCCAGCGCGTTGGTCAGCTCGTCAGGCTGGAGATGCAGAGAGAGAGACAAAGAGAGGGGAGTTAATGCCTGATTGTGGCATGTTATGTACACTCCTGTATAAACCAGGAATTTGCCTTGTTTTCATCTAGACTGCCAGCACTTTGAACTCCTTCCAACACCACTGGGTGTTCCTGTATAATCCGTGCTGATGATGAAAGCTGGAAATTGCCAGACTGGAGTCAAAAGACATTTATATGACTGCAGCACCTGCTGTGTCACATGTGCACGAGGAAATATGCCAGTGACTACGTTCAATTCAGATATGACAAATCTGTCTTCTCACAGCCAATACAATACACACACTCAGCTTTTATCTCACACCAGGACACACACACAGATCACAATACTGCTGCTGAATAATGCCTAGGATGTCTGCTCAAAGCTCATCAGAGAATTGGGCTGCCACTCACATCTAGATCAAACGACTCTGCGTGTGTGTGAGCATTTGAGTGCGGCTGTGTGTGTACCAGAAGGAAAAAAAAAAGAAAAAGCGAATGAGAGAGAGAAAAACAGGCAATGCAGACAGACAACATAAGGAACAAGAGCCAAAAGATAAAAGGCGCGGCACATCCAAATATGACACAGTATGTAAATCAAACATCTATAGCGAGTATCCGTAATTATTGGCGAGGAGAAAAGAGCCGCTGGAAACGCTGTCGTGTGTCTGTGGACTGTGTAACACCCCAGACAAGCTTCATGAGGCCTTTCATCTCCATGCAATAAACAGTTTACACAACTCAAACACGGTGTCATACACACACAATACACTGACATGACACAGAGGATGGAAGGTGTTGAGGGCCTGATCTGTGTTTGCATGTTCTCCATCATAAATGTGTGAGCGAATGTTCACACATTGTGTGTGTGACAGCCTATCTTACAGTCTCAATAACCCTCTGTGTGTGCGCGCGCGTGTGTGCAAGTACAGCCGTCATCCCGGCAGAAACGTTATCCCCGGGTTGAACCAGGAGGTAATGTAATGCAATGTAAACACACTGTGTGCCATTAAGCCTGTCCTGGTGGGCTGCCACTAATCACCATACACTATGAGTGTTTGAGGCAGCGACAGCTCTCGGCGAAAGGAATCCAGAGATTAACATCACCATGTGAAAAGCAGCTCTTCGAGCCGCATTAAGGCACCGGTTTGTCTCGAGCACTTAAGCGTCAGTGACACGGAGACCGTCGGTTAATGTGAAATGTTGTCACCGGTGTTGCTACGCCGCCCTCGGGTCATTTGAGAAAAATGGCTGCTCAAGTATCCCAGCATTAAACATTTAAAACGCAGCGCAACTTAAGCTTTCTGCTACAGTAAATACTCGTCTAGACTCAAGAGTTTGGCAGCCACCCCGCATTTCTCTGTCATAAAGGAAAAATAGCACCATTAGTTAAGAAAAATACATTAAGAAGTGTAATTTAACTCCAGCTTTTTGTTTTGCTTGTTAAAGGAAAAGTCCGACATTTTGGGACATATGTTTATTAGAGGGGTAGAAGAGAGGATCAGTACCACTCTCCTTAGCTGTTAATATAATGCTATGTCCTGAGGTTGGCTAGCTTAGTAGTCAGACACATAACAAAGACAGGAAATTATTGTTATTACATGTCACTTTTTGTATGACTTTTAAAATGAAAGAGATAAAATGTCAATTATTGAGCTTTAAGGGTCCTAATAGATTTCTTTTTTTTCCTGATGGATGAAGTCAGGCTAGCAGTTTCCTCCCTCTTTCCAGTCTTTAAGCTAAGCTAAGCTAAACTAAGATAAGCTAAGCTAAGAAGCTGTAGCTCCATAAAGACAGATTGGTCTCGAGCTTCTCATTTAACGCTTTAATGCCAAATGTATCATATTTGAGTTTTTTAGACCTCTACATCATTAGTGTTTTTTTTTTTTTTCCCTGAAAAACTTGTTGTATACAATCAAAATGCCCGGAAAATACAAAATGAAAAAGGAAAAATGCAGAATGTAGCAAAATTGATTCAAATAAAAAATCATATATGCAAATAGATTTTTTTTTTTTTTATTTGTCAGTATCCGTATGAAATGACTTCCAACCACACCCATTAGCAATGCTAGGCATGGACAGGGGCGCAAAAGACTTTCAACTTCAAGGGAAGCCTGGTTTTAAGTCAGTAAACAAAACATTTACACAATCGCAAATGCTCGCCGAACTTTTTTGAAATTTTGGGGCTGAGACTTGAAATGGGTCATTCACTGTGTGCATGTGTTTTAAGGACAGTCCAAACCACCCACTGTCAACAGAAAACTTCAATAAGAGCGTCCTGACAGCGTATCTGAGTTTGAAGCCAGCACTTAAAAGTCATTGCGTAGTATTAAGTCATTATTCCCATAAGGCTGAAACGCAACAGCAGGCCCTGAGGCAGAAAAGGTCCAGCAACACTAAGGCCTAGTGTTGCACCATAATTGAGACCCTGAAGCTTCAAACCTGAATTTCACTGGCTTATGATGAATTCCCAGTCCTGCTGTCACTGTTGTAACACGTCTACGTACCTAAATGACTAAATATCTTTTAACTGCCATCCAAAATGACCCGTATGACCTCTACAAAAATGAGACACTTTTCTGTTTGTGTTTAGGATGACTGAAGTTTAAATGACTGAAAGCACTTGGCAAAAGTTGCAGTCATGGTTAAAAGAAACCAGCGTTGACTGACACATAGGAGACGCCATTCAAACAGCAATCTCCGGTGTCAAAATAAGACAATGCCCACACCCAACTATCCATCTCAGCAGAGCCCAGCCTCAGGACAAACAGGAGCTGTGGGCTCTTATTCAGCTCTCTGTGCATTGTGTATGTACTCTTAATACTTTTAACTTTTTAATGTATGTGGTGTTGTGGTATATTTTTTTGATGATTCATCACGTTGCTTCTGGCATTTACTGAAAAGCTGCATCTCAATAGTCTTGTCATCCTTATGCTCAATAAAACAAAGAATAAATCCATTTCGAACTAGTTCAGATTTGTTACCATTATTCTTATAAACTAGGCTGTTAACTGATATTACAACTGCTAACAATGAGGAGAAATAACGGGAGAATCTGAGTGGTTGGCACTTTTTGGGTCACTGAACTTCAATGTGAGTTGAAGAAGAGCAGAAAGTGACTGCTTACTTTCTCAATTTGTGACAGGAATAATATAAATGGAGCGTATTTCATCACAGTACTTGCTACACACGTTGGTTTAAGCACAATCGTGCAATACATGTGCAATGTTAAACAGACAGAGAAGAGGACGACATCTTTCCCCTCCTGTCTTCTTGTTAAAAGAGAAGCTTTGCCCACAGCCTGCAGTGCAGCTCCTGCCAGGGAACCCCGCTTCCTGAAAAACAAGCTTTTCTCCGTTTCATCTCACCTCTTTGTCATTGTCTGTGTCTCTTGTGTCTGTCTCTGGGTTCACAGACACAGATGGATCTGCTCGTTTGATCCCTCTGCTTTATTGTGTCCATTCGTTTGTACGCTGACTGAGCGGCGGCGGCGAATCCTTCATACGCATGCCGCGCTCGCATTGTGCGACTAAGAAAAGTTCAAAGGGTAAACAAATGCCGGGGCACTTAGATGTTTATGTGTTCTTTCAGATGAATGCCCTCACACACAGCTATGTAGAGACACACACACACTCATGCACAGACCAGTGTGATACCACAAACGCACGGGCAGATTGTACATTAATAACCATGAGCGCTCACACATCCACAGGCCACACACATAAACCCAAACCCTACACCCATCATTACTCATTACTGTGTACTGTATGCACAAAGCTCTGCACACACTCACACTTCTAAGCATGTGCGCAGACACACGCATGCACACTCAGCTCTATAATAGATGCGATTGATAAGCCAGAACAAGAAGTACAGTTTTTATGAGGTGAGACTTGGACTGCAGACATCTGGCCATGAGACTGAGGTTCAGGTCATTATTTTTCCCCCACTGTTTCTGCTCTGCTATTGTTCCAGCTTGTATATTAGACATTCCTCAGACATCATGCAAGATTACTGCACGAGAATGAGACCATAAAAAAAAGCCTTTCTCACACATAGAAATGCACACGGGAACACGCAAGAGACGCAGAGGCAGAAAAACACACCACACACGCACGCTAGCGTCACCAAAGGTTCACAGCCATTAGCTTACCAAATAGGAGAAATTTCTTAATTGACTAATGGCCACCGAGGTGTGCCTGCTACCTGGAGGGATATGAATGTGTCCACGTGCCGGAGTGTGTAAGTGAGAAAGACGCTCTCACTTTTCTAATTGCTTCCTTCAATGGCTGTTTGCTGGGTAATGAGGCTACAGGAGCATTAGGAGGTAAAGTGTGTTAGATGAGGAATAGTGTAATCTGGTTAGCACTAATGTAATGTCACCTAGTCTGATGTGATCTAATCTAAGCGGCGTGCTGCGAGACGCTCCGCCCCAGACTGTCAGTGATGCAGCACCACGTCTGGGATGTGTGTGTGTTTGTGTTAGTTTAATCAAGTGGTTTGCTTAGGCGAGCTACAGAACGGGAAATTTCAAGCATGAAATGGAGAACGATACACTGACCATTACGGTTGGTTGGCTGTGATTTAATAATAATGCTGATTTGTCTCAGACGACTGAATGTCTGCATCAGCACAATTGATGGAAGGAGTTGACGGAGGGGGAGGGAAGATAACAGTAAGGAATTCATTGTGGTTTTGGCTTTCCTTTCCAAAGCATTTGAAATTGTGTAAAATGTACTGCTGCACAGTCTAGGAGTGCCATATGATGCCTTACAGTGGTGATGTTCATGTTTAAAGTCAATTTGTCGCTACTGAATTAACTTAGCCTCTATCAACTAAAACTGACATCTTGGTAGATACAGTTGTTGGCTTTCTTGCTGAGACTTTGAAGACTGATAGCACTTTCTGTATGGTAAATATGAAGCTACAGCCAAAAGACTGGGAAGCGCTAGCCAAATAATAAACCCAGTAACACCACCTGCCAAGCTCACTAATGAACACTTATTTAACTCATATTTCACTTGTTTATTCTGTACAAAAAACAAACTGTGTCTTGGCCAGCGTAGAAAAGTCCAGCATATAACTAACTGTGAAACAGCGAATAGCACCATGATATTTACACTTGGATTTTTTTTTATGTATTAAAAAAATGATAACATGTTTATTAGTTAGTTTTATATCAAAATGTAAAACAAAAGCTCATCCATATTCAGTGGACTGTCATTGGTGGTACTGACTGTCTCATTTAAGTCTTGCCAGAATGAGCATATTTTCCCAAATATCAAATCATCGCTTTAAATGTGACGTGTGTGTGAGAATGCAAAGGGGATAAAGCGTTAGATTCAGAGCTGGAGGCAGAAAGAGGAACTCGCTATGTACAGGCAGCATGTTATTTGACATCTCACTGAACTAGGAAATAACTGAATCCATCATTTGATCACTTCATTGATTCTCGCTTTTTGAGTTCATGGCCTTCGGGGCTAGAAAAGCACTCCTCGTGTAAACCCGGATTAGCATCTGTTGTTTTGCCGTCTACCTCTCACCATTGTACAAATTAGAAAAACACTTTTCTTAGGCCTGCTTTGGATGGAGGCCAGCATCTTCAGATGCCAACTCTGCATTCCTTAGGCAGGGCAGGATAAAACCTGAATAAATATTGTCTGTGGTTGAACTAAGTAGCTAGTGAGAGGGTCTTTCCACTGTCTCTCTAGGTTTGGCAAGTGGAGGAGCAAATGTGTGTGTGTGTGTGTGTGCACAGTACAGCATGAGAATGCATCAAGGGCCCGTCAGACACACATAAACATTGATGACTGTACATTAATTCCACAAGCTATGGAAATGGAAAAAGTCATAACTTTGTTATTAAACTAATGTTATTGTCAGTCCTTACAATAACTACAAGATTTTTACCTATGTTGGGATGCTTTTATATTGAAAGGAGAGAATAAGTCAGAGAGGTAAAATGGTGGAGTAGGATGTATAAAACAGACGCAGCATTCAATCACAGCATAACAACCTCAGGTCCCTGTGCCTCACAACACAAGCAAGTATGAGTACAG
The DNA here is from genome assembly GCA_023238725.1 of Scortum barcoo. Taxonomy (NCBI): domain Eukaryota; kingdom Metazoa; phylum Chordata; class Actinopteri; order Centrarchiformes; family Terapontidae; genus Scortum; species Scortum barcoo. The sequence continues at coordinate 15,305,015 of CM041542.1, forward strand.
CGTCTTCTTTTACTTGAACATTCTTCCTCGTGATGAATTGTTAGAACTTTGGTGTTCACATGACATCTTTTCTCAGCCACGTCTCTTGGACTGTTTAGAGGACGTTTTAGATTAAATGCTGGATGGCAAATCATTTCCTTCAGAAGTAATTACCTTTGGTCCCTATAAGTCCAGAAGTCATCTCATCAGTGAGCTAGCTATAGGTGAAGTCACAGATCAAAAACCCTGAGTGATATCTTTGATTTTTTTTTTTAACTCAAGCCATTTCTGTCTTTCTGTGCTAGGGAAAAGGTTTTTTTAATTACTTTTATATTTTATATTGGAATGTTTCTTTGTACAGCACTTTGGTCAGCTTAAGCTGTGTTTAATTCTGCTCTTGAAAAAAACTTACTTACTTACTTATTTGGCCAGAATTTTAATTGGTCCAATACTTTGGTTTTATGGCCAAATACCAGCAAAACTAAAGACAGAGTCAGTTTTGATGTCCGTGTGAATCATAAATGCCACGACTTATTGCATTTCTGCAGAAACATGCTTTTACGTTTACGTTAGCTTAGACAAATGTGCACACAGTATGTTAATTTCAAATGGGAGTCACTGACAGGTGATTGAACTGCATGTTGTAGTGTTTCAGTCACAAATATCTGCACATGTGTAACTCTACTTTTCAAGTCAATCCCCAACACTTGACCCCAACATATGCCTTTCCTGTGTTGACTGCTGCATGTCTATCCCCATAAAGTGAGAAAACGAGATCAAACACACACAAACATTCTGTACAAACACGGAAATGAATCACTGTCGAGCAGCAGTCAGAAGTCTAAAGACCCACTCCACCATATGTGCTTTCTTTTTCTGGAGCGTAGCTTTCAAGGTTAATAAAGTCAAAACGCTGTCTGCAGGACGTGGGGACCGAGTGACCCAAAAGTGACTTTATGCTCATGTAACGGCTACGAGCTGGAATTAATATTCACGTCGGTGCTAAAAAGCTTTCGCTATAACAATTTCCAAAACTGGAATCTTGCATTTTGGCCCACTTCTCCCTCGACACCCCTGTCTTTTAACTTCTCCTCAAGCTATTTTGGTGACAGCACCATCGAGGGGAAGACTGATAGGAGAGCCTCGGAAAAAGGAAGCAAGGAAGAAAGGGACGGCTGCCTCTGTGGCCATAAAGACGAGGAGAAGTTTCTTATGTAAAGTGAGAGAGAGGTTGACCTTCCCGAGTAAATAGACTATGGCTGTGTCACATAGTTGGCAGACACACAACTATTCCATCAGCTCCACCATAAATGGTAACGCTCTTAAACTGCACGGGGAGATAAAGCAGACGCTGTCTTCTCACTCGTCCAACCCGTCCGCCTCCACTCTTCCATCCCTTCACCTCCGAGCCCTTACGCGCTGTCATCCCTATCCAACACTCCATTTAATCATCTTTTTATCCGTCCATCTCTGTGTCGCATTTACATTCGCTGCCTCCGTTTCCCAAGCGGCGCAGAGTGTTTGTGTGTACACGTTTGTGAGTGTGCGTTTAGAGAGATTGGAAGCAGACAGGGGGCCTCTGTTATGTGTCATGGTCAGCGCGGGTTCAGGCGCTGTAGCTCCACATACACTGATGCGTTGCACGATACCAAGTGTGTCCATATTTGAGGGACACGTGTGTGGATGTATAGTATCTATGGTCCGTCTACTCAGGGGACTGCTTTATATCTGTATCGCTATATATGTATATGAGTGTGTGTGGTGAGTGCAGTACAGAGTCTCATCCAGAGTTACGGGTCCTGAGCTAAGGAGTCAATATTTAGTAGTCTAAGAGCAGAATTTGAAGCTCGCGAGTTGCAGCCAAAGTACTGGAGCAATAATGAGCAGATCTTCTGTACAATGATGACGTGTTAATGTTTATCTTAACGACATTTTCACAGGAGGATGCGACTGATGCAGTCTTGACCTGAAGAAGAAGGCTGCTGTAAGACTGTTTTCAGTTAACTTCAGTAAAAGCTGCAAAATGAATAAATATTGGAAATACAGTATATGTGTGTATGTAGGGCTGCCTGTGTGCCCTTTTGAGTGAATGAGAGGCATTTTTGCATCATAAACAAACCTGGTGAGAAACAGACCAAAATGAACCTGAATGAATCAACTGCAGTGTAAATGAATATGGCATCCACACACACACGCAGACATGCTGCAGCCACAGAAACTCCACCCTCCAGACAAGCACATTTTATGTAATTATAATTATTACTAGGAGAAACATTGATTGGCCTTTACAAATAGGTTGTGTCTGAAGTTTGATTCACTTTGTACATTAGTTCATCAATTACTTATCGGGTGGATGTTTTATCTTGTCAAATTTTCTGTAAGACACAGTAAGAACCCCGCAGTCTTATTTGCAGCTGACCCATACATAATAGCTTCAAAGCTGTGCTTGTGTGTGTGTGTGTGTGTAAGTGATCCATTTACAGAACAGGAGGGGGACTGAAAAACAGGTCAACTTGATTGAAAAGCTGCCACACTCAACTGAGCTGAAACACAATTTCTTAAAGGGGCAGTTTTCCCCAAACACAAACTTTGAGATTTAGCGGATGATACAGCAGCTTTATGTCTATCTATCAGAGAGGTGTAGGGATTAAAGATTATGGTGTCTTTGATACATCCACCTTGCCAAAGGCACAGAACAGATGAACACTGAATGTAACTTAAAAGTTGCTCTGACTATACGGCATGGGTAAACTGCACTATAATAAACTCAGTGTGCCAATATAAGGGGGGTCTCAGGGGGTCTTGAATACCCTAATTATCACTATCAAATCTTTTCTTAATGTAGTTTAATGTATAAATATTGAAAGTTGAGGAGTAACACAGAAAATGTGCCTAACAGTGAAAAGGCAGCTACTGCCATGAAACTGTAATTCTGCTGTAACTATACGGTTAATATATTATAAGCAAAATCATACTCTGCAGTTCTGCTCCTCCTCTCTGTATTTGAGAAGTCTCAATTATGTCATGTGTCTCGGCTCATCTCACAGAGAGAAGGTCTTGTGTGCTTAAAACGGTGCTTAAATCTCAAAACCTAAGAGAAATCAAAGAGTTTGTGGAATTGCTGGTCTGTATTCTACAAATAATCTCACTGTTAAAACTTTCAGAACGGCTTACTGCTGTCAGAAAAGCACACAAAGTCACTCAACAGCTGATGTTGATTCCTTGTGGTGTTTCAGCATCATTAGATTTTGATGCTGCACTGAGAAGTTTGCAGTCTATACTGTGTACTTGATTTGTGCGCAGAAATGATTTACTGCACTTCACAAACCACCTAGAACATGTGACTGTACGTTATCCACTCTTTGCTTTGGTTTGAATGATGTCGGTGAGATGAAATACAATGAAATGATACTGTTTATCAGCAGATGGAAGGTGATTTTAAAATTGGGTGCGTCACAGCAGGTAAGACGACCAAATTCCTGAAGTTGCAGGTGCAAGTTTTGCACACTGTATGCAAAACTCCAGCAGAAAACTTGGTGGAGGATGTATGGAAATTAAAACCCAGCCTCTCCTCCATGTGGACAGAGTTACAGAGACAAACAGAGGCTTAGTGATCCTCGTGTCTATTGGATGTCGATGGGCTTGCTATCAATGAAGCGTCTCAGTAAAGTTTTAAGCAGCCTGTCTGGAGACAAGAGGGATTCATGTTACCCTAACTAGGAGAGAGCGCTTTAAAGAGTGAGGAGGAGGGAGATGAGGGGATGAAGTGAAGACGAAAGAGAAGAGAAAGAGAAGTGGAAGTTAGAGGGAAAGAGAAGGAGGAAGGAGGCAACATAGGAAGAAAAAAAGGGGATGAAGGAACAGAGTGGCAATAAAAAGAAGGAAGGAAAAGAAGTGAGGAGCAAGGAGAAAGAGGTAAAGAGTGAACAAAGGTAGAGACTAAAACGCTATAAAACCTCTGTGTATGTGTATGTGTGTGCGCTGAAGATGTTTGGCATCTGGATTTGTTTATAGGCACTGGGTCAGGGACCGAAAGTAACCCCATAAAACCTGGCCATGCTTCAATCTCCTACTACACACCTACACACGCACACAAACAAACACAATACTGGTGTCACTTTCTGTACTTGCGTTATATAACTTTATACGAAACCGCACGAGCCAACAACACAACACAATAGCCTCAAACACATCTGAAAACTTGGCAAATTGTTTTATGTAGGAACGCTGATCTCATCGCTCAGAAAACTGCATTGTGAAAACATGATTTTTTGATACATGGGAAGTAACTGGAAGAGCGATTCTTGTAGCAATTGAGGTAGCAGAGTCCACGTTTCACATCCCATCTGCGGTTACATTTAGGAAACAAAAGGACTTTGGGTAAGGTTCAGGAGAGATTGCGGTTTTGGTTCAGTGTTCTTTGATCCTTCTGTGACCTTAAAGTGCTGCCAGTAGTGGTGCATATTAACTTTAATTTAACTTTAATTTCTTTCATATTTAATCAAATACAATACCCTATTACACATTTGAGATACTTGTACTCTACTTTCCATTTTATGCTACTTTTACAAAATGCAACATACACATTAATGCAGCAGTAATATTAATCCTGAAACATCAGTTATACCACATAATGAGTACTTTTACTTTAATATATTAAGCACATTTGCTTGATAATACTTCCATATAACATACTTTTACTTAAGTAATGTTCTGAATGACTTTTATTTGTAGTGGAGTGTTTTAACTGTGTGGTATTTCTACTTTCCCTTAAGTAAAGGATCTGAATACTTCTTCCCCCACTGGTAGCCAGTGCCAAAACATAAATAGAGAAAAGTTTAATGACACTGTAATCAGTACAAGTAGATATTTCATGGTATTGACAGATTGGTATTTATATTTTGGTAGAAAACAAATGCAACAGATTGCCAGTGAAGATTTTACTGATATGTTCAGTATCCACTTTCAATATGCCACTTGCCAGAAACCTCAATTAACATTTTCTCATTGTGATAATAGAAAATGTAATTGGGCTGGCGTTACGTTTCCTTCAAACGTATTTGCTTTTATAAAAGTAATTTCTAGGAGACAAGGTTGCCCACAGCAACCCTGTCTTCGACAAAGTTGTTTATATACAACTAATTTGTCTCACCAAATAAGTTTTAGAGGAAACATAATTGCTGCCTGGATCATGTTTGCTGCTACATGGCATTGCTGCACTGCAGAGGACTCAGAGGAAGGAGGTGGGGCAGAGGGTTGTCATGGACACAGTGAAGTACAGGGGTCGACAGGGGTTCATATCTGATGTCCAACATGTTGTCTGGTTTAGGCGACTAACACACAGATAAAGATTAGAGACTAATATTGAAGGATGGTCTTCTGCTTTAAGTGAGCGTTAACCTTTAATTAACTTAAAATTCAACCAACATTGCAAACTTTCCCGCATTATTGCCATTTGCTAAGAGTGGCTTAAACATTACCATAAAACATTAATCATGTTGCCTTGTATAAAAATTATTGTAAGTCTACACAGTGAGGTTATAGAATTTAAATGTTGGAAAAAAGAGGATACTGGTAATCGACTGGTCCTCTGTATCAGCAGATAGCCTTTGATTAGTTATCAGAATTGGTAGAGAAACATTGGACTGGTGTATCATTAGTTCTGTGATCCATCAGATCTCAACACATCACAAGTGTCTCAAGTACTGTAATTACCTATCTCAGGGCTACCATTCTTATTCAACCTAATCCTTAAATGTATTACATCTGGTGTGTGTCTAGATACTTTGGTATCTGTAAATGTTGTCTTACTATTTCATTCATGTTGTAATGTGATGCAACTATTATGCAAGGTGGTGCTAGCAGACCTGTCAACAAACACACATGTCTGAGGTTAAGGAAAGTGAAGCTACTGTATGAGCTACACTTTTTTCTATTTTTCTTAGGAAGCTCGTTGCAGTCATATGCAGCTTTTTGACAGGAATCTTGAGATAGTTAGGAGAGGTAGCAGGGTTCAGTAACCTTTCAACTTGACGGGCCGATCCTTTTTGGAGATCGTACAGATTGCATTCACACCTGGCTAAGATCTGATCACGCTGCTCTCCATAAGACTGCCAGATGTGGTCTGGTCGATCAGATACTGTAGCATTCTTATTGCTCTGTGTTCTGCGTGCATTTACACCTTGCATTAACATGCCTTTGTTATAATCCACGTAAGTGTGTCCTGATTCGGATTGCATGTCATTATCAACTGTAAATGGGGTCAAAGAGAACGAAACCCAGGAGTAAAAAAAATGCAGAAATCTCTGGCAGATGTTGTAAGGGCCTTCCTCACCCGTTAAATCACCCCTACTCCCCTTTCTCCCTCTTGTTGTCTCTCTCTGTGTCCTCTGCCTCTCATACTCTCACGTTTCCGTTTTCTCGCTCACATGGCTGTAATTACGCTCGTGTAAACAAACGAGACCAGAGAGAGACATCAGGAATTCCAGTTGGGCCTGTGGGAGCTGTGAAGCTTACACAATCACACAGAATGACACACACGTACACAGAGGATCTAAGATAAAATAATACCTTTGCTATAATCTTTCATTAGGTCTCATCTGACTGTCCATTACGACTGTATATTCCCGCTGCGGACTTTACGCTTGCATTCAGGTTTTCCATCTCAACAAATCACCAATTTCACACACTCACACATGTACCTGCTCATGGTACTCGATCCCCATGCTCAGAGTATTGATCAGAATGGCGATCATAATCCCTCGTCCAAAGTACTTGCTGTCCACGATCTTCCTAAAGGTGTCGCACACCAGCCTCCAGAAGTGGACAAGCTTTGCGGCCGTTTTGCCCATCCTACAGAACTTCTTTTTGGGCTGTCGGCTGTCTCTCCTGTCCCTGTGGTGGAGGTCCTGCGTGAACTCATATACACCCTCACTGTCGGAGTCTCCGGGGGTCTCGTTACCGTCAGTGCCACCCTCTAATTCATTGGCTAGGGCCTTGGCGCAGTAGGGGCAACTCTCTGGGTCCAGTGTCAAAGCAGCTGTGTCCATGGCACTGCTGGTGGTGCTGAGGTCACGAGCCGACAGCTGGCAGGAGAGCTGGGCTGCAGCCGAGTAAGAAAGGTCAGATGGAGAAAGTGAGACAAAGAGAAGGGAACTGCAGTGAAATCAGCATGATTGTGATAAATTACATAAATGAAAGGTTTAGACAAATTGTCAAATCCAATGAAAGAGATCTGTTGTGAACAACAACATTTTTGGACAGTTGCGTGTGTGTCAGAGAGAGAGTGTTTGATGGTGATGGACAGTGTGTGCTGTATGAGTAATGCCTCTCTACAGGCTGTGCTGTGGCCTGTCTGGCTGGTTGCCAGTGTTTCCACCGTCTGTACAACCTGAACAAACCTGGCCTGACTTTTGCTGAGCCCGCCGCCTTTTAGAACTTGGCCAGAGGCAGACGAAGCTGGCTGCGATCTTGGACATGAGGGATTAACATTTATTGACCATAATTAGCATGCTTTCTGTCTCTCACGAACAAACCCCACTCTGGATAGTGTTATAGTTTGAGGCTTAATCAGGACAAATCGATACCGTACTCCACCAAATAGGTGATTGCAGGAAAAGGAACACTTCCAGTGGCGTGTCACTTGATTTGCTGCAGCACTGATACAGAAATTAAACACTTATTCTGACTGAAAGAGATACTCTTGTTATTTTCAAATCTCTCCAGGCCCTCCGGTTTTTTACATAAAGGGAATGCTCAGCAAGGCAAACTCTATCCACTTATAGCCAACTCAAAGGCCTGCAGCTAATTGGGCTAATCAAACACTTTCCAAGTTGTTGATTGTATTTATTATCATGATTTTCAGTACAATGTATCTGTGACCATATTCCTGTTAGTAGTTAGTTGTGATTTGTCTACCTGTGGGAGTGTGCGTGTCCACCAAGCTTGATGGCCGTCTGTCCAGGGCTGTAGGCGGGATATTCAGATTGAAGTTGATGTTAGTCAGAGTGCTGGCAGCGGCACTCCCTCGTCTGGACTCTGCCAGGGCACAAGCCTGCAGAGTGGGGTAGTTCTTAGGCCCTGGGGCCGCAAAAGGTACAGAGTTCCTCTTCATGGCCCTGGGCATGGGAGCTGGGGCAAGGGAGAAGGGATCCGGGTTTGTGGACGAGGGGGTACAGCGAAGACTTTCTGTGTGAAAAACACTGCGTACTGAAGATGGATCAGCAGCTGCCACAGCAGGGTTGGACAAAATGGCAAGGTTTGTATCAGAGATGGCTGCTGTCACTGAAGATGTTGGTGCTAAAGCAAGGTGCCCAGAGCCAGTGGTTGCTACGAGAGACCCTCTATTGTTGTTATGAGCACCAGCCTCCACATCCCTGCCCTCCAGACACCTGATGCTCACTCCTCCCCTCACACTGCCATTCCCCAGGTGGTAATGGTGGTGGTGGTGGTGGTGATGGTGCATCATGTGATGAACTGACACAGATCCCTGCCTGGAGGACTTCCTTCTCCTCCTCTGGCTTCGTTGGGGCTCCGTGGCTGGGGGCGAGGCGGCGATGTGGAGCCCGGCTCGGCGAGCCAAGAACCTGCAGATGTGGGCCACTTGTTTGGCCCCCTTGCGGATGATATGAACCAGGTACTTGAGCAACTCATCGTAGCAGGAGCCCGGCTCGGACAAGGAGGCCAAAGTGCTGGCGTTGGACATGAAACGCACCCTCTGCTCCTTCATCAGCTGACTCTCCCTCTGCTTGGTCTCTGAGAACTGAGTGGCAATGACCACCAGGCACAGGTTGATCATGAAGAATGAGCCAATCTAAGGACAGGGAGGGGTATATGACACTGTTATTCACACACTCACAATGGATACTCAAACACCCATCCCTTGACTGACCCATTCGTTCAATCATCAGTAGACACACAGCCGGTGGCACCATAAAGTGGCACTTACAATGATGAGTAGGATGAAGTAGATAAAGTTGTAGAAGGAGTGAGCATCCATCACAAAGTACATGATGTCCACCCAGCCCTCCAGAGTGATCACCTAAAGAGGAACACGGGAAGGGGACATGAATACAGAGAGACATGGTAAATACAAAGAAATCGGCGATCGGACAACCACAAAACCAAATAGAGAGTAGAGTTAAAAATAGGTATTAACAGAGGCCATATTTCACAGGTTGAAGTGTTCCATATACCAAGAGTCAGCAGAAGACTAATCCCCAACATTCCTCTTGCGTGCTTTACCCCACACAGGCAAACCGGCACAGTGACCAGACTTATGGGAGGACTCATCTCCAATCTGGCTTTCGTCATCCAAAATTACCCCCCTCAGCTAGACAGCGATGAATGAACACTACAACTGAAGGCTTTTCAGATGATGTGGAGATAGCAAAGAAATCTTGTGGAAAAACGAGGCCACAGTCTGGTGGTGTGGCTGCAGCGACCTGATAATCCTGTAAGCCCCATTTCTCTGATACACTAGTCGCTGGGCCAATTAGGCCCCCTCTTCATCTCCATCTTGTATTACAGGCTTGTACATCAGCCTGAGCATACTGCATGTGCCTCACTGCAAAATCTGTGTCTTACATACTTTTTTGGTCCAGTTGTTGTTTCTAGTTGTATAGCTCTCGTACCTGAAAGATGGCTATCCAGGCGTAACAGATGTTGTCAAAGTTGATGGCTCCCTTGAAGGGGTTGAACAAACCAGCGCTGCAGTTGGTATAGTACTGGTTCCAGTTGACGCAGGTGGTGTTGTCGGTATTGTTGTAAGAGTTTACATCCAGGTTGCACTGCAGGCCTTCCTCGTACAGCTTGGGCACCGAGCTGCAGTCCCTCATGCCGTTGTCTTGGGGCAGAGAGCAGATGAAAGGGTTCTCATCGTCGTTTTCACTGTGGTAATATTTCCCCAACTCCACGGACAGAGGGCTTTGGGAAAGAGACGGAGAGGATATTACAGGGCTTAGCTTCATGATTTACACTCACCTTGAGAGTACCATTATTAGCATCTGTCTTACACACTTTCCATCCCTTGACCTGAATAAGAGTGTGTGGAATGGGACCACAATGTGGAAATATTTAAGGAGGAAACAACAAACATGCTTTCTCTGTGATAAATGCAGTATTTTATTTCTGTCTGTTACCTGATAAAACATAAGGTAATGAAAAATTGGTATTTCTATTGGTGAATCTAATATAACCATATGTAGTGATAATGGTTGGATAATTGAGCAAAGCATGGCATCTAAACAAAGTTACAATTAAACTCAGTGGGGCCAGTAACTGTAGTTCAACTGTAGCAGACACAATGTAGATATAAAGCCGGGTCAAGTCGCTGAGAATCTGCTCCTCGCTTGGGCGAGTGAAGGAGTTGAAGGTAGCATAAAAGTACATTAGGTTAGGGCTGAATGGTGCCGCCTGTCAGGGGCCTAGTAGATTTATGACAGTATAGCCTGATACCCACCACAGGGCCTAATGGTAGGTCAAAACATCAATCAACATGAATACCGGGCTTCCATACGCACGTTTCATTGTTTCCTTGTTGCATGTTGCAATCACATGTTGCATGTTTAAAATTAGTTTTTTACCTCAGATTTTCTTAGAAAAATTTGCAAAAGACTGTGAAGTCTCTCTCTTCGTGAAGCCGTCTTTGCCCTTCAGCCATCATTGTTCAACTGCAACTTGCTTTTTGCTGCCAGCTTGAGGCTGTTAAAATGGCTGGGTATTTTTATATCAAGTGATGATTCTGCCTTTGGATTTTGGCATACACTGGGTTGAATTTTAAGTGGATCAACTCTGAATTGCCAAAGTCTGCAGGTTTTAATTCCATGCAAATCCGACAGCAGCTGATTTCACTGATTAACACTCCTTCAAACAGATAGGAGGAACTCATCAGGGAAGCCAGCTTTAATTGGGTTGACAAACCTGTGGCCAAATGGTTGGGGAGACCCCTGTGAGTTTGAGTCTGCCTGCTACACCACCTCTTGGCATATCTGTTACACAGCACTCCTCTGTCTGTTATGTGTGTCTGGACTGTGGTCCAGTCCGACGTGTCATATCTGGCTTGTCTCTCAACACACATTCAGCTGGTGGGCTTTATTAATTGCAAAGTAGCCTCACCAGACTAGTTCTTTTCCACTTCAGCAGCACCGCACGCATATGTATTTACTTATACATACTAAAAAGCTGTTTCACACTTTGGAATGATCTACAACAACATTTATTGGTCTGATGAGCTCAGTATGAAACACATTTGATTTATCGCACCCTAAAATGACGCATGGGATGTGGTTCCTACCGGGTGCTCTCACATATTTTCAATCAGTCTAATAAAGAGTCACTGTCAACCCAGTTAACAGTTAACAGCTGTTACTTTGCCAAGGCACTAAATTATGTATCAGCGATATGATTTCAAGAAAAATTGTAGCAGGTGTTAAAACAAATATGTTTATGACTTCAGACACTGGAGCCAGAAATGCCATTCATCTGATGCAGAAAAACAGACCTTTCAGAGGCTATAAGAAGAAGGTCTAAAAATTGATGATGATGACAAAAAAAAATATGCCAGCTCACCAAAGGCATTATGCATGAACTTAAATTACAGCTGTGAGATGTCATAAATCCTATAGAGAGTAATGAAGTCAGGATGACACAGGGAACATGAATAAGTCATGGCTGTCCATGTTCCATATATGGAACATATGGGCTATGTGGGGTCTTTCTCATTATTCCAGGGCTTGTCGCTGTCCCATTCATCACTGGGATGAGACTCTATAATCACTAACCCCATTGACTTTAGTACTTGACCTAGTTTAGCATGCAGGGTCAAGGTTTACACCCAAAGTTTTACCTTGGCCTCCTGCTGACCTGTTTGCAATCTCATCTGTGTTGTTAATCTCACATCTATTAGGAAAATAATCATTTAAAAGAATGAATCCAATAACCTTGTACACCTATAGAATAAATACGAATTTGATTTGAATTTGGTTCTTGAAGGCCAATATCTGCATAAAAACTTTCCAACTGAGAAGAATAGTTACTTTTTGTGCATTGTTGTATTTGTGCTGTTGTCTTGTCTTCATCAGCATCTTTTTTTGACAATTTGAAAGTATAATTCTACTTTATTAAAACACTGGTCTTGTTTTCGCAGGCTTGGCCATCACTTTTAATTAGCACAATCTACACAGCAAGGTGACTGGCAGGGCAATAATACAGAATATAACAGCTTGGCCAGGTTATCTAACAAAAACTTATTTGGAGGTAAAAGTCCAAAAAGTAAGTACAGACAACATGTAATTCAAGAATTCCTCATTGCACAGGTGTGTACAGCTACAGTAGGAACAGTGGGTCAAGGTTGAACCAGGGAGTGGGTCTTTAAACTGCGTACAACAGATAGTTTGTTACTGTTTGTTACTTTCTTTCCTTCTATAAGTTTGCTAGGCCAATGGTTTATTTAAAACCTGGAGGAGGGCACACCTGCTTGTGTGTTCTGTCCCATTGGACCACTACCAGATCCACTAATCACTCACTAATGACTTTAGTGAGTACAGTGTTAAATTGCTTAAACAAATAAAACAATAAATATAAACCACAACAATCCTTTAATGCTATAATTTCATGATTTTACAAAAAAAAGGTTTAAGTGGTAAGTGATCACATCTTCTGTCTAACTAATAATCTATGATATTAGTGAAGGACATAGTCAGAGAAGCAATACTATAAATTATTCCATTATTCCATTGTGAAATATTCATCCAAATAGTAGCTACAGCTTTTAACTAAGCACACTGTGCAAATGTAGTATAATATCTTCCTCTCATTTAGGTAAAACACTCCCATAGTAATCGCGACACTCACAAGGAGAAGTTGTCCAGAAAGCAGCGGTTTCTGAGCAGGCCGGCCCACAGCTGGACGCCCACAATGCCGAATATGAAGAAGACGAAGAAGCAGAGCAGCAGCACGTTACCCAGCATGGGCAGGGTGTCCAGCAGCAGGGTCACCAGGATACGCATACCTGAGAGAGGAGACGAGGATAAGGTCAAACACCCGGGCTCAAACAACGCTACAACGATGCACACAAACAATTTGAATTTGTCATATGAAGCAGATATTGATGATGTAAACTTTTGTTCTCAGGCTCCCTCCAACAATGCTAAAACAATATGTACAAAAGAAAATCACACAAGTAAAATGAGATAGATCGAAGGAAGATGAGGATAGAATAAAACAAAATATGAAATATAACACTGAGGTAGACTAGTGTATGTGGTGGATATGTACTTGTGTGGATTGGGTGTATATTAGTTGAACTGAAAATCAAACCTCTCTAACTACAAGTGGCAGTGCAACACATTTCAGAGCTGATATGACTACTGAGTATTTTATTGAATAGACTGGTCGATATGAGTACCAATCCAAGCGCCTCTCTATTTGCAGCCATTCGCTCATAACACACTCGCTGGGACAAGTGCGCAATTCAGTGTCTTTATTTGTTTGATCAAATTATACACTCGCCAGTGGATGCTACACCACTTTTTATAGTTTAATGAAAAACAAATTATAACGATGAATGGTAGACATAATGGCCCACTACACATCACGGTGCAGTGAATTTAGCCTCTCAGTGTTTTATATTAGTTAAACAGCTTAATGAAGGACTGTCAAAACAGGGTCCTTCATTGTAACGGATTAAGAGCGGTGCCGTGGGTTACTCGAACGCAACACGGGGTCTGTCTCTCAACAAGCAGAAGTGATTCAGCTCATTCATTGGTCAAGCTGAGGGAATGCTCTGCTGGCATATGCCAATTCTGAGTGGTCACTGCCACTCCGCTGTTCTTCTAGTTGTGTGTTGCTGCTGTTTGAAAGCAAATAGTACAAGACTCCTTTTCCACTGCCACACACCACCCCTCTCTGGCTTATGACGATTCTTTACTGGCACTGCTGATTACTGGTATGTTGCTGCTGTGTGGCACATAAAAAACATCATGCCACTTACGTTCTCCTGACCAGTGCCACCTTTCAGCAGCATCTAGTGATTCTTACTGACATATGTTTCTACTGTGGTGAATGTGGTATGCCTAATACACTGCATACTGTACATCTGACACTGACATATATCACTTTTTATGTTAGATAAATAGATTATTAGACAAATAAATAAACATGAAATCATGCCATTTGACGAATAGCTTGCACTGAATAGTTTTGCATCGATTTAGCATTGCTCTCTGTAACATTATTGGATTGTCAGTTTAAAGAAAGGGATTGAAATCGATGCAGCAGGATGAGAAACATTATATCTTTTTATTCCACACATTCTTCTTCCTTGTCAAAACCTGGTGCCTACATTACCCATAATGCAACTCCAGCACCGACATTTCTGTTGGAGATTTGGGTGTGTTATGCCAGTAGCAGCTAATGTAGCCTCAAGCAGAGATGAGGAGCGGGGTGCAGAGGTCAGGTGTCATGTGGTGCATAGCATTGACATAATCTGAAGCAGCATGTACCAGCAAAGAATTGTCATTAACCAATGTGAGGTGGTATGTGGAAGACAAGTGACATAACTTTTTCATGTGCCACATGCCAGTTGAACAGCAGCAACATACTGCTACTGATAGTACATACGATTCAGAATCACCATAAACCGAAAACTGAAACACGAGTGGTGCACCACAGAGTGGACACTGGTACCTGCCTGTGTGAAGTGACACACAGCCGCTGCATGTTATATCAGTAGTGACAAAGAAAGGAAGAAAGTTTATGCTGGTAGGAGGTGTTATTAGTCAATAAAGCACAAGTGACATTGTGTTTAGAGGTGCAATAACGTAGTACAGTGCAGCGTCATAATAAAATTCTTATGAGCAAGGGCACTGAAAGCTAAAGATGCTCCAATAGTAATTACAGGCCTGTCACTGCACTGTGTCAGCTGTGGGTGTGAATGGGTGTAACTGTATAAATATTAAGCAGGCCATTGTAGAAAACAAAAAGTGTGCTTGGTAACATCCTTCCTCGGATGAATAAAGGATAAAAATACATTTGGAGAAGACACAAGAGTCCTGAGTCAAAAGGAAGTACGGAGATTTGTTAGCAGTCTGCGAGAGTGTCAGCAGTACACCTACAGTTTGCTCTGAATTAACGCCACAGTAAAAGACCTGCTTTTTCGCCTTTCGTGCAGCACATCCCTGATTCTGTCAGCTCTGGACAGTGTTCCCTCAAGTTTCTGACAACACACACACTTCCTGCCGCCCACACACTCCCTCTGCTAAATCTGGCTGTCCCTCTGCTGTTGCAGCTCAGATTCTTGCTCTTATTTTCACGATTTTCGATTATCTATCTATCTATCCATCCATCCATTCATCCATCCATCCATCAGTTTATGCTCCTGCTACTGTGTCATCTCTCACAGTTATTGTTCTTCTCTCTGTCTCTCTCTCTCTCTCTCTCTCTCTCTCTCTCTCTTTCATCCCTGCAGGCTACCCTTCCAGCAGTAACCCGGTGAGTCAGACGTCAATAATGAGGATCATTTTTCTGATCAGGGGTTTTCTGGGTAATTGGAGAGGCTGGGACAGACCCTGTCGGAGCACCGGCAAAGCTCATCTGCCGGGCTGACAGCCATGGAGGAACAGAGGGAAGGACGGCGAGATGAGGGAGAGAGAGAGCAGAGAGAGAGAGAGAGAGAGAGAGAGAGAGAGAGAGAGAGGAGAGACTTTTGAGCAAGATCCCTTTAGAGGAATTCAAAGGCACAGGGCGGCCATGCTGTTTGAATATGCAGTATATTCATTCTGAAAATTTCTCAAAATACAAAGCTGACTTAAAGTGACAGCAATTAGAGCCACATTTATTCACTGTGCTGCTGACGGACCTCACTGTCTCACAATGCAAGAACCCTTTTTTTTTTTTTTTTTTTTTTGAGGATGTTTTTTTTTTTTTTCACAGCTCTGGCTGCAGCTTAGAAAAGGCTAAAAAAATCATTGTTACCATCTCTGTAAAAACATTTTCTTTTGCTATTTGCGGCATTTTAACATTTAAATATTCAGCTCTGTTCCAAATTGGAGTTGGGTTGATGCACGTCAGCGCACCACTGAACAGCCTCGAGAGGTCAGGGGGCTCAAAGCTCAAAACCTGTTTTATTTCAGTGTGTTTTTTACCTGCCAAAAAGTATATTTGAAAAAATATGATGCACTTTATTTACAGGTATAGTGTTTTTTTTTTACATGTGGTGGCATACAGTGAAATCCTCTCTGGTTTAGAGTTGTTGCTTTAAATGAAACACATGTATTTACAAGGCATGTTTAAGAAAAAAAAAATCAAATCCATCCATATTCCAACACCTTTCATCCACACTGTGCCATCTGGGAGCGGCACAACAAACTGCATGAGGAACTTCTCATATTTATGGATGGATTGAGAAAAATATCTTTCTCATGTGGCTACACACAAAGACAGAGACTTTTGGTGCCGACAGATGGATGGAAAACAAGGAGGATTTTGCAGATTTGTGAAGATATGGGGAACAAATGAGGAGTACACTGCCAGGAGAGGCAGGGAGGAGATAAAGGGAGGAGAGGAGCAAAGGTTCGACTGAAGGACGGGAGGATGAGTGACAGACAGAAACATCTGCGGGAGAGCACGCACGCTTGGGTTTGCATCTTTCACAGCATCGTTCTCAAAGGGAAGGCTCTAAACATGAGACGCAACTGGGGAGAAAGTGACAGCAGTGAAAACACAGAAAAAAAACTCCTGAATGACATCCAAGCTTTTTGGAAAAAACACTGTTTTTTCAGTTATTTCAAGTTATTTCAATTTGTGCAATAGCTGCCACATTACGCGCTGGATGCAGTACTCAATTACCAGCATAACAGTGTGTACAATCACAGTGTGAGATGAGAGTCATAAAGAAAATACATCTCCGACGCTCTCATAATCGCACTGTGAAAAAGTTATTAAATGCTGTGCTACGGCGCTGTTTACAAGAAAACACTGTGTCAGGATTCAAGTGCAGAGTGCAGAGAGTTATATAAAAATGAAAGTGTGAGTTATTGCCTGTGGTGGTTTGTTGCCACTTGCCCATTGCCACGACACCAGTTTAACATAATTACCTTGAACTCCTAAAGAACGACTATCCTGACACGTTCTGCTGCTGTCACAGAGGTGTGGAGGCTCACTGCCTGCAGCAGCAAGTCTACCCCTATCTCTCTCTAGTTATTAACGAGCAGTGTAGGCACACACACATCCCTTGGCTGACTATAGGCACACACACAGAGGACACATTAAGCAGCAGCTTCTTCTAGTGATTGCCCTCATAGTGTAATGTGCTGAGCTGTTAGGATGCAGCTTAGCAGTGCCTGAGTTAGTGACAGCAGCTGGGATTACCGTCCTCTGCAGACCGAGGCGCACCGACTAGTTTCATACGCTGCGATCCAGAGATACGTTTGCACAATGACAGTTTAATACTTAAACTGCCTCATGCTGCTGTTCACACCTCCGACAGCTGCAACCACGGAGAACAGAGCCGATCCTCTGCCACACTGGGTCTCGTTTATCACACAAAGGAGCAGGGTTTGAATCTGACAGTCCTCTGAGTCTTTGACATGAAACGTTTCAGTGCCGCAGACTGTCAGTGAAATGAGTTGAGATGCTTCTGTCAAAATCCATCATTTTTGGTGAACTGTTAGGACAAATTCACAAAATAAATGTTTGATGAATTATGTTATAATCAAAAAGATAGTTAAAACTTAAAGTTTAGGGGAACAACACAGCTGTGATTTGTCAAAGTTATATTAATAACTAGGCAGGAAACCAATATAAATAATGTCACAGCAAATATGAGAAAGTCTATTGCACTTGTGCAGAATGCATAAAACAACATTATACACTTAATATTGTTCCATTTAGATCCATATCATGCGTATTATGTGGATGCAACAAACAAAACATTTTTAATAAAAATGATTCAGTTATATCTGAATGTACCCAAAGGGAAGGAGGGCATTAAGAGTTGTGAGGTACTGTATGTACATGTTTAACACACAAAGGGTAAAACTCATTAACTTTGTGGAACAGTTTAGTAAGAAAGAAAAGATGCCGCAGGATGCTCAGTAAGTTTAAATATGTATAGCTTAAAGGTACCCTTGGTTTTTCTTGCTAACAAAGTTGTGTTTACATTCACTATTTCTCACCAAAACACACTGTATGAATCCTGCAGGCCAACAAATGTCTTGGATACATTTTCTTCCACCTACAACATTTGCATTATTTATATCCATGTGTACACCGTCTCTCAGTCTTGTTCTTGTCTTTGTTGCCGCATTGCTATGTTTCTTGGTGCACTACCACACCGAGTTTTGATGGGTGAAATACCATCCTTCACTTAGAGAGATCATTGGCTATCAAGAGATGAAATTGGCGACCTAATAATAAAAGCACCGCCCCATGGCACCAGCATTTGTCAGATTCTCTACAGTTAATGAAGAAGTATAAAAAGATGATTAAAATAGCCATAAGGTAAAGATGTTATGGACTGAAAGAAAAGTATAGGTGTAATCTGTTGTAGGTTGTGGGCTTTATTTCATATATTGTGTATTCAGATTGTAATATTGGGAGTCATTGCTTCTCAGTTGTTTTTTTGTACCTGTGATACAGTTCCATTTGAATTTTAATGGACTTCACTAGCAAATGCTCTGGTGAGCATAATAAAAACAACCTCTTCTATTGATTTTACCTTTGGCTATTAGTTGCACAGAACAGGTCAGCTCTTTGTGAGAACACTGAATTTTAAGAGTGATGGAGAAGACAGTTAGGGAGCAATTCAGCCCAAGGTACACGGGCATAAAATATTTGTGGTGGCAAAAATGAGTTTTTCAAGATTGATTGTCATTTTGATGCTGTTATAAATCAACTGGACGAGAGACATTTATGAGGACAGCTCTTCCTACAGCGACGCAGACAAACTTGAGTATTATGGGGAGAAAAGAAAAAAAAACACTCTGCTTATCGCCCAGATAAGAGAATCAATCCTGTGAGCTTCTCCCGGCCTGAATAGCGCGCTCATTCCAACTGATCGACATTTCATATTCAATAACAATCATCTCCTCCTCCGCCTGAGCGCCCTCTCCAACCTCGCTGTGGGCGGCCACTCCATTCCAACATGGCTGGCGGGCGGGTGGCTGTGTGTGATCGGGGAGCCATCTGTTAGCAGGCAGATTAGGTCTGCTTCCTCTGCTCTCCTGTCCAGGTTCAGGCCCGGCCTAGCCAGCTTTGTAATCTGTGTACTGTGAACTAATGGGCTTTCTGAGTCGAGGGCCAGCGTACACCTGCGTCTCTTCTTATTTGCTCCGAGTGGATGGTAACTAGCTCCGTGTCGGCGACTCCAGACGGAGATGACTAGACGTCCCTGAAATGGAAATGTGACTCTGCATAAGCGAGCCGTGTGACCCGAGCAGAGAGTTACATGCAGAAAAATCAAAACTGATGGAGAGAAAAGAGAACAGAGAACCCTCCTGAACTCTGTTTTATTCGCCCGACTGACTTTACTTGTTTCTGCAAATACCAGTTTGTATGAAATTACAGGAAACAGAATCAGATTAAATCTGGGGCCTCATTTATCAGCCATGCGTACAGAAGATTTTGCGCTTGAGTGATACTATGGCTTCATCCAGGGAAAATTGATTCCTAAATTACAGACACACAATCCCCAACTAACCATGTGAGTGGCCATTATCTTTCATGATGATGATGATGATAAATTTATATTTTTATTTGAAAAACAAGAGAATAATTTCTTCCGCCATTAATGCCTCATTATTGTACAAATACAGATATAAATATTTTTTAGGTGCTATGTGCGTAGCGTCGTTTCAACCAAATATGGCCCGTTTGGGAAAACTGAACCAATTATTCACACTACATCACTCACGGTCTGACTGCCTTCCCGTGTAATTACTAACTCAGTAAGTAAGTGTGGAAACGCTGGAGCCATTGTAGAACATAATCTTACTGTCAGTAAGATCTGAGCCGATGCAGGAAGACACGATGACACTTTCGTCCGTGCATGCTGGTCACTTCACTATCTTAACGTTATTGGTTGTGATGGTTTCTGTCTTCATCTTTCTCAGTTGCTGCTTTTCTCCACAACTCAAGCCTGAGCAGCCTTAATGATAATAATAATAACTGTATTATAATGATGTAGCCTTTACATTCAAAGGGGTGTGGTTCATCATATAAGGACTTCCAGGGGACTTTTTTTGTTTGTATAGAAACACTTGTTCCGTGTATGCTTTGATAAATGAAGCTCCTGGACAAAAAACTAAAAAAAAAGAAGATTTTTTTATCCTTTTTTCTCTAAAAAAGTTCACTGATTTTTGTTTCCACTAAATCACTCTCCTAACAGGAAAGCAAAAGCAGCACTTATCACAGCTTAAACTCAAATCTCTTTGACAAATCACAGCTGTGTTGGGGAGATGGTTGCCTACCTGTCTTCAGGCTATCAGGGAATACAGTACCGCAGCACGACTCCAATTGATCAAAGAAGCAAATTTCAAGCTTTCAGAAACTGCGGCAGCTTAAAACCTTGAACTGAAAATGAATTTGGAAGTGAAACAGAATCGCTTCTCTTTTTAAGCAACAAAATATCACTTTCTTGCCAAGAGCTGCTTTGGGTTTTCTTGTCATGAGGATCGACTAACAAGATCTTTTGTTTTGAGCAGCAAAGGGATTGACAGTGAAGAGCAAAGATTACTCTGTGACATTCTTCGCTTCTGGCAAGCAGCTTCCTCCTCTGAACTCCCTCTAACCTTATCAGTCTTTTACTTCTCTGGCTCCAACAAGGAGCCCCTGGATTAAGCCCGTCCCCAGGGCTCTCCCTCTTGTCTTCACATCACAATACAACAACAGAAGTCAAGGGGTGACTTATGTATAGGCCTCGCGGAGAATAGAGGCTAGGACGTTCTTGCCAGATCTTTAATTACAGTAATGAGGCTTTGCGAACAATGTGCTATAGGAGGAGGAGGGCATGAGCGCGCGGGGAGCTCGGAGGTCGATGGTGTTGCTCTGTTGTTGTTGCCTTTGGGGCTTTTCTGGGTGGAAGTACAAGACAATGTGAGCGAACCAGGCTTTGCTCAAACACCCGGTCTAACAAAGCGCGGCGAACAGGATGAAACACTCCGTATAGCTGATTTGTGAAAAATAACAGCGCGCACGTGCATGCGTCTCAGGTCTGCATGCGTGCGCATAGGAGTGTGAGGTAACTGTGTGATAGTGAGCGCTCCTTGTGTGTGTGTGTCAGTTTGATAATGCTTTGGGGAAAGGGCGCATGTTGAGGCTGAGCAATGAGGGCACACTCAAAGGCTATTCTGGGCCTCGTCAAGATGGAGACGTGTTTGGGTGTGTTTGTGTGCTCGCGCAAGGGTATGTGTCCCGTGATAATCACCTATCGACAGCTGCCTGTGGCTTCTCAATCAACACTGCCTCGCTCAGTCGCAGCTCGCTCATACCGTCGAGAGTTTCACCAACACTCGTTGACTCGGAGTTTGGGAGCATGTTAATGTTTTACCATCGTTATGTCTGTTTAATTTGCAGGTCCGGGCTATCATGGGTCAGGTTTGGATCTCAAATTGGGCAGTCGATTGCTTCCTAAAGATGTGGGTACATGCCAAGTACAGGTCACAGATTTAAACTAAACACAGACAGATTAACAAAAGACAGCAGAGGGAGAGATATTCTGAATTTTAGTCCACAGTATGAGTCAACCTTTAAAAATCCTGCAGCATACATTTCCCACAATGCAACCAACAGTCTCTTTTCAGATTTTTTTACTGCAGATTTTGCCCAAGACCAAAGAACTCTGATGATCATAACTTTCTCAGACTCTTCTGGTGCTGTAAAAGAGTTCCAAGCTGGAGTTCAGCTTGTCTTGGCATTAGGGAACTGTTGTTAACCAGGGAGGAAAAACACATTAACCCTTGCCAGCAAGCGAATAATGAATTGTAAATACAGACCGCCACCGGATGATATAGCCACCAAACCAGGTGCATTGGCAGGTTAGCACCCCTCTTCATGAGGTTCTTCTCTATATCAAAAATATGTTAGTCTCCTTATAATGACAGTAGTTTCTGCTGGATAGTGAACTAAATGTGGCACTTAAGCCTGGGGACAAAAAAACTATTTTCCCGCTGTGTATAACAGTGGCACCTTTACTCCAACAAACAGACGACAGAAAATTATATTTCAGCATTCTACAGTCAGTATTCTAGGTTTCAGTGCCTCGAGGCCTAAAACTAAAACCCATTTAAGCAGCACTTCACTTCTATTTGCATACTGTAGCAGCTGAATCAAGGTCACAAAAGTAGCATTTGCTGACAATATATTCTAAATGTTAAAGTATGCAGTTATTTAACACTTAGTCGAAGCTCACTGTGCTTCGTGGTTTGGCTCTCTCAATAATTTAACAAATCTAGGTTTCAGATTTTTTTTCTTTCTTTCCATGGTCTCTACACAACTCATAATACAACCTCACCATGGC
This sequence comes from Scortum barcoo, assembly GCA_023238725.1. Taxonomy (NCBI): domain Eukaryota; kingdom Metazoa; phylum Chordata; class Actinopteri; order Centrarchiformes; family Terapontidae; genus Scortum; species Scortum barcoo. Next base: position 15,327,507 of record CM041542.1, read on the forward strand.
ACCATATCTGTTACCATGAGCAGTGTGTCCAAAAAATATTCTTCTCAATCACCCAGAAAAACATACTGTATCCTGGACACACGAGTGGCTGCCAGCTCCCTTTGAATATTAAGACCCACACAGGGGTATGTCACAGGCTGTCATGTCTGCCTTGATGTAGCCATTGACAGGCCTGGTACTAGGTCCCCGTGGGCCGGTACTGGACGTGAGGGTAATAGCCAATCAGGTGGCAGACGGTGGGTGGTGATGTGATAGTGACACAGCCTGGGATTTTTGGTTTTGTTGGCAGTCGGTTGGAAGAAGCCTGCGAAATGTATCTGTCACTTCCGCTGGCAGGGCTGCCATGTTACCGCATCAATCAATGCCAGAGCCCAGGACGTGGACACCGGCCCAGGAACAATGTGTTCCTTAATACAAGACTGAGGGGGAGTGCGTGTTTTAAGACGAGCTCCAGCCTTCTGTTCCAATACAGACTTAAGGTAAGAGGTAACAGGCGTGAGGAAAGAGCAACAAGGGGCTGCAGACACTGCGGCAGCGGGGATGTGAGTGCTGACAGTTCCTACATCTGCTGATCCAGGTTCAGGTGGCTCACATTTAAAGCAGGAGAGGACAAATATCAACAAGAGAGTCAACTGAGAGGCTGGAGATGGAGCGTTTATACCTCCTTGGACTGAGAGTGTGAGTGAACCCTGCTGACGTGTGTATGTGCACACTGATATGAGCTATTTCATCTACAGTGTGTATCAGCTGAGGTGTGCAGCACTGTCTGGTCTGCATCTTCAGCTGTATATCAGCTTGGCTCTGTTTCCACCTGCATTTAATATGCGGCACATATCTGGACTGTGTCACTTTGGGATTTACTGGACCGCACTTACACTTAATATTGAAATACAGCTACATCTCCAGTATACACAATGGCAATAAAATCCTCTTGTCCTCACCAATACAGAGATTAATACACACATTATTGCTTCTAGTAGTATTTATTATGTTTAAAAATGACGGCTCCCATTAAACTACAGTAACCTGAAGATACATCCTGAGTAGTTTATCCAATCATACTGATGACAGTCTGTTTTATTTGTGTGCTTCTTAGTGACCTGTGCTATAAATGTTTTTTTCAAGCATTCACCTATTGGCTACATTAGATGGACTGGATGCTCATTGCATTACAGTAATTGCTGTCAGTGTGGCTCTCTGTCAACTTGTGCAGTGCTCAGTTTCTTTTTACACCTGAACCTTGAATGCTAGCTAATCACTTCAGTGCCATTAGCCTTTATGATAATGCATATGGTTAAACTCTGTCTCTGACTAGATTAGAATGCCCTGGAGTTATGCGCCTCTTATTAACAGGTAAATAAATTTAAGCAAAGTGATTTCCAAAGATTACATGAATTATGACAAACATCAACATACAGTCAGAGTCATCAAAAGCTGCCCTTTCAACAATTTTCATCTCAAAAGAGGAGCCAAAGAATCACAAAAAACCCATATTACAGAGAGGCTGATTCATACTATGATCATCAGATGAGCTTTGTTTTTGGCACAATATGGAGCAGCAGTGGGATTTTTGGCCATGCTAGCAGCATGACATTAGGGATGGCAATCCGTTTAGTTTGCTAGTTAAGCACTTTGGTTTACAGTGCAATATCTCAAAAGCTGGACCGACAGAAAATGAGAGACATCCTTACTAAAGCACGAACCCCAGTGAGTCACCCAAGGTTAGAAACATGGCACAGGAATGAAGGACAGGTTCAAGGTTCAGGTTCAAGGTTCAAGGCAAGTCTGCCTTAAAACAATACTCACATTTCCATTCATACTGTATATCTATAGAGTGAATGGTTGCTCTACTCATTCCACATGTGCATACTCATACTGAGTCATTGTCCATATGGATATGTGATGCTTATTTAAAGATACAGCTGAAAAATCTGAACCTAAATCTCGATCCTACATTACACTGTTTCTATGTGTCCACTGCAGGTCTGCTCTACTTAACATATATGACTCAATGCTGTTGCACTGATACAGCTGTGGATCTTTTGTAATGTGGCTGCACCGATTAGGCAGGTCATGTTCCTCGTACTTGGAGAACTCTGAAAGGGCAAACTGTAGCTTTTCCTTTTTTCTGCTTTGTTTCTTACCAGCGTAACAACTGCTTAATAATGGCACAATGGAAGAAACACCTTAGTCAGTGCCTAAATCCTGTCTAACGTGGGAAATGAATTCACAGTGTCTGAGAACTACAGCTCCCATGTATTCAAATCCAGTGAAGTGTTCCTCAAAATAGCCTGAGCTCCACCATAAACATCTCCACCCTGAGTCACGATGGATGCTGCAGGCTTCTCCACAGCACTCCATTATGCTGGTGAAGGGATGAAAGGGGGTGAGAAGACAGATATCAGACACACCAAACCCTCGGCGACCCCTCCCACCACTACCACCGCCTCTCAGCCCAATGACATTTTTCCCACAGGGCCAGGACCAGACCAAATCACCCACACATTAATGCCACTATTAGTCCTGTGATTAGGATGAGGGATGATTGGATGCCTAATGAGCGAGACTGTGTGCATGACTGTGCGCTCTCTGAGTGCGAGTATGTGTGTGGCCTAATGAGCGGCGGCGGACCCCTACGACGGCCCTGATTGACAAAAGGGGGAGATTACAGAAGAGGTCTGGGAGTGTCATCGGATAGGAGACATGGGAAGGGGGTTGATGTCCCATTCATGCACCTACACCACTGCACACACACAGACACACAGACACACACACACAGACACACACACACAGACACACACACACCCTGGGATTCATTGCCTGCAATCTCCTCTGAGCAATTGAGGAGTTAATGACATAATTAGAGTCTGTATTTAAATAAAAGCATTGCAGGTGGTGGAATCAAGGTAAGAATAAAGGCACAGAGTGGACCACTGGGTGGGTATAAAAATGCTTATGATTTATTTAAACATTAATGTGTGCACTGGAAATTCAATCTGTGCTGATTAAACTCTAATGGAGACTGATGGAAGAGAAGAAGGAGGGGGATATGGAACTTTTTTTGTGGGGGGTTGAGGCTAATATATGTGTGTGTGTGTGTGTTAGAGATGGGGAGGGGGAGGATAACAGATGGAGAGAGCAACTCTGGGATTTGTGCATTTGCATTGCAATATACAAGTGCGATAGTCTGCAAGCGTGATTGTAGCTATGAACTACAGTCTTTTAATAAAGGGCGGTGAGTTGGAAAATTGCATATAAATCTGTCTGAGTCCGACGCTGGCTGGCTTGGGGAAAGCCAAAACACAGAGACACAGTCGAGGCAGCATACTAAGCGTGGATCGGCCAGTCCCTGACCTACATTCCACCGCCGCGGAGGAATCCAATCCACCTGCATGATCGCCAATTATAGCAGGCGCCATGACAGAGGAGAGGAAGTCCAATATATTAAGATAAGGTCCAACTGTGCAGCTAATATCTTCAGCTGCCGAGCCCGATTAATCACGAGAGGCAAGATATTACTTGCTGGTCATCGTGATAAGGTTATTAATTGTCAGTATTTAGATAAGTCTTTCCAATCTACAAACTGGGACTTCTGCTTGATTTCACGCACCGAATTAGTGTGTCAGGATAAAAATTTGGCCCCAAGTTATGAAGTTGCATGTCTGGATTAGATATTAATGCAGTTACTTTTGAGTTTAAACTATAGCCAAAGTCAGTTTGATGTCTCATGAAGTGTCTGTTAAGGAAAGAAAAGGCACCTTTTGCTGCTACCTGTCATTGTGTTGGTTTGCAAGCAGCACAAGTGTACAGATTTTTTTCAGACTGTGTCATAAAGGTGCACACTCTTAAGCATTGAAGGATAGATAAACTGAGCTGAGCCCTTTGACCTTGATGAAGAAACTAAATTTGTCATACATCATAAGACTATGTTCCTCTGGGACTATTTTGTGACTTCAGTGTATTGACTGAAGCTTTTTAATTGTAGGGCCCTCATACATGAATCTTACTTAAAGGTTTAGTTTGAAATTTTGAGAAATGTGCCTATTCGTTAACTGACAAGACTGATAAAACATTTCATTTGTGTGGTAATTATGAATCTACGGTCTGCAGCTAGTTAGTTTAGATAAAGATCAAAGTGCATTTCCTAATGTGCATTTCCCCAACACATATGTTTAGTACTGCATTGTGGGAGAATGAATGCACATCTCTGTTTAGTTTTTCTTTTATGGCAAACTGAGACTGTTGCTGTTAGCATTAGCTATAACATTGTACCATCACTAACTGACTGAGATAAATCTGGGATGGTAGTGATGTCTTGTGACTGAGTTGTGACACACACACACACACACACACACACACACACACACACACACACACACAGTAGGCTCTGTGTATTCTCGCATCCTGCAATGGATCTCACACACTGTACACGTACAGCCACTAATAACTATGTGGCTATGTTCTGTCACACTACCAACGCTCAAACACCAGAAAATATATCCTCACATTATGTAAGAAGTGTTCTGCCAGGGACTGAACTGCATTTCTGTCCAAAGCCCTGCTACAGTGTGGCAACTCCCGTCCTTTGATCCACTATCCAAGAGAATTTCAATGTTTTGGGGACAATGACAATATTAAACTGAATCTAGGATGTATTGGGATTATGCCTTTGATGAGGAAGACAGAGCAGTGCTGAAACATGGAGGCTGCGACCTTATTTAGATGCTCAGTGACAGAAGATTCGCCAATTTCGTTCCACTTAAATATTAAAATTATTTTTCCTTTTTCATACTTCCTATATTTTATTTTTCCTCAGCTCTCCATTCATAGTCAAGTAGCTCACACTATGGAAGACTTGATCAGAGATCTGAACCTCACACACCACTTGCAGATCACTCACGCTCATGCCCTAAAGCAACAGTCAGCCTAAAAGCTGTACGCAGTGTGTGCATCTTTAGCAGCCTGGATTCAGTTCAAGATCAAGTGTATTTGTCTCCCGAGGAAGCCAAAGGTGTTGCGGACGGCACGTTCTGGGATCCAGAGTCTGGTTAGAGAGCTAAAGTATGAGAGGCCAGCGGGTCCAAACTCACTTGGCACGCGATTGATGGCTCTCAGAGGTCTCAGCACGCGAACCGTCCTCACCGCTGAAAAACTGACGTTCTGCAGGTTGAGGGAGTACTCCAACATCCTGCAACACATGGAGAGAAAGACAGGAAATATGTGTTAAATACAGCAACAGCGATACAAATACTTTAATTGCAATCACGGCTCATACTGCAACTCATGCTCGATCATCTGGGAATAAAAACACAGAAACTGTAAAGGCAATATTATGTAGCCAATTATATATTGCATGTATTACATGCTCTCCCACTCTCACTGGGCAAGTGGTAATTAATCCTCCAATGTCCCGAATCACATTTACATTCTTGCCTTTAGAGATGAATGCAATGCATGTGTTCTGGCAAACAATATGCTTTCATTCCAACGCTTCACTGGACTGCAACTAACAGACCAGAAAGTTAGAAAAACACTACACACACACACAAGCTGTAGTGTGTGTGTTTGTGCTTGTATATGGACCGCAGCATACATACACTCAACGTTTGTGCGCCTAACAAACACACGCATACATTCACACGGGCCCTCGCACAATCAACCTTCAAAGTGAGCAAGCGGCGTATGTGCATCCCCTTTGAGACGTCGAGAGCAGGTGAATCCGTCGTCATTGAGAGGAGAGTGTGGCATCCACAAGAAAAGAGCAGCATCAGATCAGCCTGCCTCGTAACCTTGAGAAGGCGCGCGCTCTCCGGCAGCTCTTTGGAGGCTCTCTGAGGCTGTGACGAGAGGTTAGAAGGACAGCGCTTAGAGGAGAGAGCGAGACTGTGGAATGCTTGAAAAAACGTTTTTCTTGTTTCTTGATCGCTGTTTATCGGCATCTCTTCTCACTCTCTCTCCGTGTGTGTGTGTGTGTGTGTGTGGAGCAGATGCTGAGCACATGTGCAGCTTGAAGGGGCGTGCAGATGAAGGAATAGAATCCCTCCTCGCACTGACTCCAAGTCTGTCTGTCTGATCTGACCAAATTCGCAACACATGTCGGACAGTGTGTGTGTGTGTGTGTGTGTGTGTGTGTCTGTGTCTGTGTGTGTGTGTCTGTGTGTGTGTGTGTGTGTGTGTTTTTGCGCAAAGTGCTTTGCGCGTGCATGCTTGTGTATATGCATGTGCTTGAGCGGGTTGGTCACCTAAAGTCCAAGAAACTCCCTTAATGAATGTATGAATGTGAGTGCTCTCCTTTAGCACTTTGAGGTGTCCCAATACGAGCCTTTTCTGGTTTGTTACACCGAAGCAGCATTAAAACAAGAATACACACTCACTTTCTCACACACACACACACACACATGACACACACACTCAGAGCTGACAGATGGCCTGCAGGCTACAGAGAGAAGGTAAATGGGTAAACAGTTAGCTGAAAGGCACAGAGATGCCCTCCCATCACCCGCAGAGAGATGCTGGGCTAACAGTATCTGTTAGTCCCTGTAAACAGGTACATCGCATTAGCAGCTGTGGAATGTTCTGCTGTGGCCTCCATGGACATTCAGGTCAAAAGGAATCAACTGGCACTTTTAAGAAAGTGTAACCTACTAAAAAAGCCACTTTGGGAGCACAAAAATATTAAAACTGACATGAGTGCCACATCAAAAAGTATTAGCCCTAATAGGAATATTAAGGTCACAAACCACGGGAAATGAAGACCAAACATTAAAGCAGCACTTCATCAATAGTGAAGGTGCAATAGTGACAGTATTACAGAGTAAATATACCATAGAATAACTGTGGCCATGGCTCTAGAGGAGCTTTGTCAAGAATGGGAACATTATCATTATCAAGTTATCTCAGTTTGTGTTTGGAGACAGGGAGGGCCTGATGAAAATATACTATTGCATTATGGGAAGTGTAGGATTCAGGGCGTTGGGAGGCTTAACTCCCAAACTAAACGTTTGCAGCTTTAAGTTTAGTTAACAGAGTCACTATTGGGTAGTACAGATACAGTAGTAGTTATATGATACCACAGAAGAAAGAAATGATTTATGATGATTAATGATTTAAAATTAAAATAATTTGATGATTAATTTATATGTCAATCAACAGAAAATTAGTATGCAACTATTTTGATTATCAATCAGTTGTTTGGGGTAAATATTTTTTCGAGAGAAATGAAGGTCTTTGGTTTGATGTTTGGATTTTGTACTATGGGTCAGACAAAACAGAAAGAAAGATGTTTGAAGACCTTACCCTTAGGTTTCATTGCAACTGTTTCTGTTTCTCTACTGGTGGAAAAAACAGACAAACTAATCAGGTATTTGTAGGTAATTCTTCCTTTTCTTCTTCTGGACTCAACAAGATGTAACATCATGTTTTCTCATGTAGAACCAAGCTGTTTCCTTTACCATGTAAATATGTGTTGTCCAGGAAAGTGAATAAGGGCATTTCCCAAAATGTTGAAGTATTGTGTTAACTGCTCCAAGCAACCACCGCTGCTAACTGCTTCTATGATGTTGACAGGACAAATACATGAGTCACTACTGATTAGTTTGGTCAAAATAACAAACCCGGCCAAACAGAAACCAGATTATATGAACCCGATGTCAGAATAATAAATAATGACGTTAAGCAAAATGGCAAGTCAGTCAGTTTATCAGGCTATAAGAGATAGAGAAACACACTAATATCAGTATGATTTCAGTGCTGAATAGCATAGTTCCTATGGGACATTTATGGTAACATTATCAGAATACCAATGGGAAAATTCATGTTTCAGTGCCATGGACACGCTATAAATCCCCTGAGCAATATAATACAAATATTAGGGTAATTTTTCGTCAGACAGAGTTACATAAACAAACTTAAAAGCGGATGATGAATGATGTCTGTTGAAAAATAGCCCATGCAAAAACACTTGCTGCCCCTAATGAGAGCCAGATGAAGTTTGGTGCACTCAGTGAAAACTGACCCATCTCCCCTCATCTGGAATGAAGAAACAGCCGAGGAGAAATGGAGTGTATCAAACAAACGATGGAAACGACAGGAAGTCGTGCGCTGTTTTCGTCAGAGTCCGTGCCAGTGTTGATGATGCTGATACAGGGAAGGGCAGCGGGAGGCGGACGGACTAAGAAATGAGAAGCAGGAGGGGACGGGGGAGGCCCAACCTCGGAGGGAGCTCGCGTGAGGAGAATTCCCAAACTAAAGCACATGAAGCCGATGTGCTCACAGGGACGGAGGCGAGGGCGAAAAACATCTTTTACATTTTGTCATACACACTCTGATGTGATGGTTGTGCACATATGGAGAGATCTTTACAAGGACAAAATCACAGTAGAATGTAATGAGATTCATACTGTATAACTCCTGCAGTAAAAAGCACCCAAAGACATGCACACACACACACACACACACACTCTCTGTCAAGTGTACAAAGCTTGCCTCTTAGCTCCTGTCCTTATCGCAGAGGGTGAATGTGTGTGCGTTTGTGCCAAAGGAGCCAGGCGCATGAAGGATGGTATACACATGACTTTCCAGCTACATCTTCTCCAAAACAAAGGCAACAGTAGCTTTGAACAGGTTGTGCACACACACACACACACACTTGACATTATACCACCCAGAAAGACCTATAATAGGGAAAGTACGCAAGGCAGCTCCAGAATGTAGAACAGTGTCCAATATTTAACCCGTCCTGTCCTCCCCTAACCTTTCTCTGTTGGTCTTTCTGTCTGTATCGGTCTGTCTGTCTGTCTCAGTCAGTCCACCAATCTGTCTTCCTGTCGCTACACTGCGCTGTTATAATGTTAAGTAGCCACCCGTCCTATATCTGAGATATGAATAGGAGGGAATGGATGACTGATAGATGGACCAAATGACTAAACCACAGCGAAATCAATGGTGAGAGAGATATAAAAGGAACCCCACGAGTGTGTATTGTTTCATCATTTCCCCCGGCTGGATTTTTCATCTCTGTATTTTTATGCAAATCATGATGGATGGGCTGAGAAAAGATGAAGGAAATTGACAAATTTTGATGGAGTCTCCTCAGTTTTCATGCTCGATTTGAGGATGGGGAGTTTGTTTTAACAGTGATGTGAAGAAATGATGTGATAAATAATGTTGGAAACACATTTGCTGAGTAACTGATGAGGTGAGCCGTGGCTTTCCCGCCGCACAGCAAGCTGACAAATGGCTTTGGGTATTCGTCAATGTTTTCAGGCCCATGGCGGCAAAATAGACACAACAGATATTCTGCAGGCCCACTCAGCTCTGTGCTATAAAAACTTCTTTTAGCTCTTTGTCTTGTTTTTTTGATCGGCAATTCCACTCTGATGGACGTCGTTTCAGTCGTGAGTGACTTTTAGCTTGTTGTAGGTATCTGCTATTAAGAGACCAAAAACATAGCTTTATACTCTGTTCATCTGTACAGGAGCAGGTAAGGGAGGCATTTAACCGAGCAGAACATACATTCTGGAAACTGTTGGCATAGCTTTGTCAAACATGGTAAAAATTATCTTCAAACAACAACATAAAATTAAGTCGTTTTCATTAAATAACACCGATAAAGTCTGTAGAGTTCCTACACCTTAATAACCAAAGTATTCAGGTTTAGTGACTCCATCTTAAAATTCTACCTTCTAATCAGCATTTTTATCATCAGTGCTGTCGTTTTGTCCCCAAACTCAATTTCAAAATGAGCCAACCACCTACAGAAAAATATATTTTTAGTTAGAAAAAAATGTAAAAGATTGCTTTCATACAGAGGATCTAATTTTGAAATGTTTTGGAGGCTTTTTGACCATATTAAACATTTGCATACAAAATGCTGCCACCCCGGAGTCAAATCATTCTTCCATGAAATATTGAGTCATATTCATAAAAACTGAATAATGCATTCATGCAGCTCTTATTCAAAGTTTTTGGGACTCAAATCATTGTGTCAGAGCTGAGGCCATATTTATCTTCAGCCGTCACACCAGGTGATTGATTCACAGTCAAAGGGCTGCTTCACCTGTTTAACACCACTGTTATTACATTAGATAATGACTTTGTTATTACATTAGCTTTAGCTGCATATTACTCCGTCATAATCTGCCTCATCACTTATCGCTTATTATGAACTACCCAGTCATCTGTCCTCTCCTCTGATATTCCTTTAGTCACATATTGTTTACTTTCTACTCGCCTCCACATCAGCGACAGGCCGGCTGTCACACTGTCACACTAGATGTTTCTCAGCAAGTCAATTTTGAGCGATGGATAACTCACTTAGAGTGCATATGTGTGTTTAGGAGGTGAATCTTTGCTGGGCTGTGCTGGGCGATGTATGTGCACATATACACAGTACATAGTTAAATTACAAATATTACAGCAAGTGCACCACAGAAACGACTTTACACACATTTGAACAATAGGTACAATTTGGGCAACTGCATGGACAACGGCTAATGCTGAGAGCCTGATAATATCAAAGCAAGTGCATGTAGTGTCATTAGGGAGAAGTGGAGAGAGGAAAAACCACAGAGAACAGACAGATGGAGTGTTTTCATGCTGAATCAGATTGAAACCCTTTCATCAGCAACACTTTCTGCCATCAACCCACTCTGCTGCTTATCTAACCCAAATGTTAACCAACTTATTCTTCACAGTCCATGGTTGATTACCGAATATCTCTCTTACTCTTGAAACAATCAGATACTGTGAGGGAATTCTCCTTGTTCTGGCCCCGCAGCAGAAAAGTCAGAGGTCTTAGCTGCAGATCTGCACTCCTACATAGAGCAGGCATTAAGAGTGTTGCTCATGAACACTTCAGATGTCCAGATGGGAAAGCTTACCATTTGTTGCACCCTCCTCTACCTTCTGTTGAAGGTCTGATGGGCAATTAGGTGCAGTTGGCTTAGAACTAATACGAGCACAAGACATCAGTAGAAGCAGCTCATATTTAATAATACATACCAGTAATAAAGTTCAGTGCTTACCATCACTCCCCCCAGGAAACCCATTATTTTGTAACTGTAGCAAACTATGTCTACAAAACTGCTCTCAAAATGTGACGGTCCCCATTATCTTTCCTGCAGAGAAAACAGTTAAATCCAAGCCAACTGTTCCCAGGTCAAACAAAATCAAACTCAAAGCAGTATTCTCCTGAATGTGCTTATGCCTCAGAGGACTTTGTGTTATCAAAAAAGAGGCGAGTGTTATTTCCTGATAACTGCCGAGCTTGGTATCCCGCTGATACCTCGGCCACTTGCAATAACTCAAAAGGCAAGAACTTTTTATTTAGCAAAGTGCTCTTTAAACATGAATCAATGTCAACCTTTGTGTTACTGATACTCTTACAGCAAGAACTAAAACTACTGAAAGTATTTTTACAGCCTACTCCCATAAGAGGGAGATTTTCATGATTCTTATGTGTTTAGATTATCAGCTTCTACAGAATCTATAAAACATGGTTAGTTGGTTCTCAGTACGTCATAAAGTCACTACAACAATTACAATACAATTTATTAAAAAGCTAATAAATGGCATCCACACTTGGTCATGCTCTGTAGGAAAGTGTAAGATGTCTCTGTATGGAAAATAATATAGAAAATAAAGAGATGGAAGTGAAATGGACAAAGTCTTGAAACTGAAGACACTGCATGATTTTATAAGCATTCTATCTAGTGTTCATCTATAGCATTGAAAATGATTAAAAGTTACAGTATACGTGGTCTGTTATGAATGTGTGGCTGGTGTTAAATCCCCAGCCTCAGTTATTATCCCAGTCCGACTCTGCTTGTCAGAGCCGTACACAGCCTGAGAGGATGAATTCACAGTACTCGGGGCTGAAAAAAAGCATGTTTCATTTAATGGATGTTTGTACCTACAATAATTAAACTAAAAGATGCTAAAATGGAAAGCAGTATTGGACTGTCCTCTTTGTGGTAAAGATGGAAATGCAACATTATTAATCACAAATTTTCAGGTTGCAAATTTTCAGGAAACTGAATGTAACTTAAGGGTGGGCACATGAATAATACAGACATTTTTAGTTTTTTTTTTGTTTTTTTTTCTTTACCTCTGAAAGCATGATAAGCTTCATCATTTCATTTTAACGTACATTCTTGGTAACAAGACAGAGAAAAGCACAACATAAGACAGATGAGTCTACTCTCCAGATGAATGCTTGCTCTCTAAGAGTGTTTGCTTTCTGTGCACGGAGAGAGTTTCCCTAACGGTGATTAATGAAAGCGGGATTTAATTTGGGAATGCGGTGAATCAACAGAAGCTGCAGGTTGCTCTCCTGCATTACTACTTTCTAATTTCGCTCGATAATGCGCAGTTTTCCATGCGAATATACCCTCGCGAAGCTTTAAAGCTTTCCGCTCACTCGTCCGCTCAACCTTTTTTCACCTTTATCTTCCCTCCCTTCTATCTCTCCAGCGCCCGCTCCCTCTCTCTGACTCTAATCTATGGCTGATCTGCTGACCCTCTTGTAGTTGGGAGATAATCTAGCTAATGGAGGAGAACCCAGATGGATAAGGACACCCAGGACATGGAGATACAGCAAGTCCACTCCTGATACTGTGCAGTGCAAGCTCACACAGAGAGAGAGGAGAGAGGGAGGTGGGGGGGCTGAGAGACCTATTGCTGGACTCCTGACAGTGGACAGTTAAATGGCCATCATTGTTCATGGATGCTGTATCCTTGCTGTCTCCTCTCTCTCTCTCTGCCTGTGTCCTTTCTCCCCCCCTCTCTCTCTCTCTCTGGTCTGCACTCTCTCATCCACACTTCCTCTCTGACTGAATAGTTCAGCATTGAAATACACTTTTATTTGCTTTGATTGCTATTGGTTCAACACTGTCATGTTTCCGTACAGCTTAGCGTACAGACAGCTGGCCTGGCTCTGCTCAGTCAAAACGAAATGTGACTACCAACATGCTTTGTCCTGTCTGTGTAAGTTTGAGTGTATGGTCAACACAATGTACCTAGTTAGTGGCTAGTTTCACTAGCAGATGTTTGGAACAGTAAACCCACCACTTTGTTAGATTGCAGCATCTGTCTAACTTCAGCATTTGGCTAAGTTGAGTTGGATAAATAAACATGTTATTGACTCAGTAATTAATTGTATGCGTTTTTTGAGAGGCGTGCTTTTTTTGTCTTTTAAAAAAGTTGAGGATGGTTGTACATATAGTCACATAAAAATGTTAATGAAATATATCATCAACTAAAGTGTCCCAGTGAAGAAAATCCTCTAGGTCCTCCATCTCTAACATCTCTAGTCTTTCTTCTGCCCTGACAGCAGTTTAGAGGGATCGCCTCACACCTGCATGGACAAGTATCAATTTGAAGTTCTACTGTAACTTTACTTTGTGACTACCTTGCATTGTGCAGCTTGTTTAACTCCCACACTGCAGCGCCGTCGAGTGGAGCTACATTTAAACTTTAACATAGCTTGTCTGCTCCTCTCTGCTTAATTCTATACCCTTCTGCTTTCCACTCTTGTTTTTTCTCTCCCTTCCCCTTGACATCTCTACCTCCCTCGCCTCTCCTCCTCCATCCTCACACTCTCTCTTCCTTCCACTGCCCCCTAAACTGGGCTGGAGCCCATCCAAAGTGCCATCAATAAATCATAAAGAGAAGAAAGGAGAAGACGCTGAGGATTAGGTTCTGTGCTTCTCTCCCACCTCCTTTAGTGTGACTCAATCACAGGTCTGAAATCAAAGAGGATGTGTTGAATCTTTAAAGACAGTTAAAGGTGCTAAGCTTGCATTTTAAATCCATCAATTTATCATGCTGAAATTAATAGTGATACCCTCTAATAATTACCTTAAATGTTCGGGATCATGGTCAGGATGGTGGTTTAAGCATATAGTCTCCACTTTGTGCCAGACCGTGCCTGAGCAAACTTCCACACCAAACTTTACTTCTTTGTACTTTATTGGAAAGGATGTACTTGTCCTCCAGGTTTGATTGATTTTCTCCTCTGTCAACTTAAAACATCCACTAGTTTGAGAAATTCTCCAAGTTTTAGCTCTGTTCTTACTGAAAAGGGGAAAAAACTGATCATTTGTCTAGAAATCAGGGAATTTTTTTTCTTATTTTACTCTAGGTCACTGATAGTAAGTCGGTCCACCATTTGGGGCCACTATTGGATTGATGGCCATGAAATATGGTACACCCATTCATGCACCTGTCAGCATACTAACATTTGCATATTAGCAAATATTAGCATGCCGATAGTGATGAAGGTAATGAACTTTACAGCTGCTAAAATTGAGCATGTTAGCACTGTCATTGTGAACATGTTAGCGAGCTCACACTGACAACTGATTGGTTTAAGACTCTTTATAGGCTATTTAGTCAATGTGACTTGTTGTAAATTTCCTACTTGATCACTGTTTATATACCCTGTGACATATACGAGTTAGAATCAAATGTCATTTATCCAAACTGACCAACACAACCATAAAAGTGTTTTCCTCCGCAGCATCTGTCCTCAAAATTCAGACCAGATTAAATATTGAGTCCAGTGAAGCTATCGACCCGACTGCCTCGGCTTCTCTTCCTCTCTCTGTCTGCCTTTCTCTGTCAATCCATCGCCCTTCCTCTTCTTCCCTCCTCACTCCCCCTTTTCCTCCTCGGTTATCCTTTCTGTCTCTCTCCAGGAGGAATCCAGCCACAGGGAGAGTGTTAAGTCAGATCGATGTGCTATGGATAGGATACCCTGTCTGCTACTGTAAGTGCTGGTACACTCTGCTATTGATTGGGGCTCCGCTGCACTAATCAATAAATAAATGCATAAATAAATGAAAACACTCTTAACAAGTCATTCAATCTAGAGCTGAGCCTAAAAAATGGAAGTTGTGTGCAATCAGTTCTTTCACATGAAAAGAGTCTTGTTTTGGCAGTCAGTTCTTTGTGCAGACGACATCAAAAAGCTTCAAAAAGATATTGACAGGTAACTAAAAAACCTCCAAACGCAACTTGGAAGTGTTAGCGCAAGTCATCTGGAGCCATCAAGCAGCCCGAGTGACTTTTTCTATTCACACCGGCTGCTGTCATCAGCTTTTTCACACTCCACACACATGCAGCCGACAAGCGAAATATGCGAGTTCATGACTGCGAACAAACCAAGCATCATAAAGTTAACCTCACATAAAATATCTGGTGCTCTGAGGGTATTTCCAGTGATGCAACAGCAACATAACTTATGGGGTGACACTTTTTGGCGTGTGAGTTTTCATCAGCGACCTGAAAACTGATGTAAACTGTAAAGCAGGAAGCTCCCATCCGATGATTTTTTTCTTTTATCATGCGAATGCAGAAGCCCATCCATCCTGCGCTCCCGCCAACATTCGCCAGCCAAATTCTCCCCGCACATCTCCCTCTCCTTCTCCACACTCCACCTGTTCCGTACACTCGTCCCTCCATCATTCCCTCCTG
Organism: Scortum barcoo; assembly: GCA_023238725.1. Taxonomy (NCBI): domain Eukaryota; kingdom Metazoa; phylum Chordata; class Actinopteri; order Centrarchiformes; family Terapontidae; genus Scortum; species Scortum barcoo. Next base: position 15,342,981 of record CM041542.1, read on the forward strand.
TCTCCCTCCTGACAGCCGGGTGATTAGGAGGAGAGAGCGCAGACCTGCTGAAAAAGCAGCTTAGCTGTAATTATCGTCTCGGAAAGAAACAAACAGTTCATCAGAGCCTTCCTCCGCAGACTTAACAACTGTTGCCAGGATATATCAAATGCTCGACAACCAGCCGTTTCCTAGGTTACCATTGTCTCTGCGTGGCTCGGGGCTCTCCATACAGATGAGATTTTTTTTTTAATTTGTTTCAAAAATGGCAACATAGTGTAACCCGTGAAAATACCAAAACATATTAATACACACACACACATGCATCTTCATACCATCACCTACACTTTCAGATGTAAGACAGCATATGTACAGAAACCACTGCATACAGGCATAGAAAGAGAGTTAATTTCATGTGCAATGTTTTCTCTCATGTTGCTCTGATACACACATGCTGAACCTATGCCAACCTTTCCAATTGTTTTTCACAGTTATTACAGAGTAAAGTAAGTAACGTGAAATATGTTGAGAGAGACAGGCTCCATTTCAAACCGAGACATCGCAGTTGCATGTTACAGTGCACGCAGACCGTTGCACCAGAATACAGCCTCAACCTATGTCGGCCAGCTTCCATCAGCAGAACGCTCTGAAGTCAACAAGGGAGAGGATAAAAGTCTACATGTGAGAGGTAATAAGAGGATTTCCTCGCATAGTGTCCATGTGCATCACATGAACAGAGTCCCTCGGGGCAAACTTGTGATATTGTGCTGTATATATAAAACTGACTTCACTTGACGGCCATGTTTCTGCACATGTTCTGCTGTATATGAACAGAAATATTTTTACCCACATACTTACTGTTTCATTCTTGTAAATTATAAGTGTAAAGCATAGCTTTGAAAATCTTCAAAGGTGGGTCAATCAAGTGTTAAAATATGCTTAATAAAGTAGCACGTTTAAAACACTGTACACCTCCAAAAATCAGCCTACAGAGGGAAGTTATGGAAATTTCTGAGTGTATTTCTAAATGTGGGAGACCATTCACAGATGGGGAATACATAGAGGAGGCTTTCCTAAACAGTGCAGAGGTTTTGTTAGATGGTCTGCCCAATAAAGACACCATCATGTCCAGGATTAAAGACTCACCTCTGGCTGCAAGAACTGTCCACAGACGACTCACTGAAACAGCTGAAAATGTACACATCCAGCAAACTGTTGCACTGACTAATACACAGTGTTCAATGTGGATGTGGATGAAAGGGTGGACATCGATGACTTCTCACATCTCGCAGTGGGCTGACAACAGACCATTCAGAGGAAAATATTGGCAGTTGAATCGATGAGGAAAAGAATTGTTAGTTGCAGCCCTGGATATGACTTTCACACAGAATGTGGATGACGACAGTTGCTATTTTCAGAAATGTATGAAATATCCTAATCAAATCACTGCGCCAAAGTATGAAGTCAGCAAGTCAGTATAAAAACTATAAAAACTAGAGAGTTTTTAGGCTTATTATAATAACAACCATTCCTAAGTTTAAGCAAAACTTAGAGAATTTCAGTTTTAATCTAAAACTGCAACACATAAAAACATAAAAAGGACAAGTCTGTCTATTGTGTATATTTTATTAAGAATTTCCACACAGTAATATTTCATCTAGCAGCCATCCTCTTTGCATATCCTATCATGCACTGTGGCAGTGACCCAGTTTCCCCCGCAGTGCATTATAGTTTCATCTGTATGCGTCTAAGTAGAATATCTCTATTAATCACAGCTGTAATGTCAATTCAATAAACATTGAATCAGTTTTCACTGCCTCTTGCTGTAATTTCAACTTGAAGGTCCCTTTTATTGGTCTTCTTATAAGTCAGTGGATTAATGCCTGAATATCAGACATTGAAGTATCTCCCATCTGGTTCCCTCTGGTTCTGTGGCACAGGATCAGTTGTTCCCCGAGCCGGGACGACCAATGGGGAAGCAGCTTTTACCATTTACCATGATTTTGATAGATTTTCACTCAGGTATAAAGAGAGGATGGGAATGAAATGAAGGAGAGCTGAGGCAGAAGCTCAGAATTGCCGTTACAGAAAATACAAAGACAGTAAAGTGTAGAAAAATAGGGACTGCTTCACAGGTGTGTTGCTGCATTAAAGTGGGTGATACGTGTCTCATCACTGCCTCTGAAGGACATACACACACACACACACACACAGTCACACACACTTGCAGAAGGAAATGTGCCCTGTTCCCTATGATGGACAACAGAAGCTGTGGCAGAAGGATGGCATTAAAAAGCAGCAGGGGATGTAGTGTGATGAAAATGTCAGACCAAAAGCAGCAGGCTATGTTCGGTAACATGTTTAATCAAATTACAGCGTGAGTGCATTGCTGTTTGTGCGTCAGTGTGACCAGTTTCTATACCCACTGTGTTCATATACCGCATGCATTTGTGTGTGTGCATAGTATGGCTGTTGATATGTATGTATCTGTGTGCTTTAATTGTGTGTGTGTGTGTGCGTTCTGGAAGTACAAAACATATTCAATGTGCAAGTGAAGTGGAGTTATAAAGCTGAAGAAGCTCGGAGTAAAAAGAAACCCCTAATTTTGCATTCGCTCATCTTAAAATCTGATCTCACACTCTTCAGCTGTTTGACAGATTCTGAGCACTTAAGAATTTAAGAGAGCACTTGCTACCAATTTCTAGTTAAAAGGCTTTTATGGGACATTTAGGGTAAATTCATTTAATGACAAACGGTGGAGTGCATGGGGAAGAAGCCTGATGTCACTTAGAGGACCGGTTCTAACAGGTTTATGCTTCACATCCAGTGTGGTTTGATCTACTCTGGGGGAAGTTAGTGAAAGAAAGAAAAAAGCCTGCAGCTTGTTGGAATCAAGTGACTCAATAACATTTACGAGTCTCAAACATCTATTACACTCTCGTTTCATCTTTGTTCATGAATCTGTCCCGACACTCCCAAATCCTCACTTGCACATTGATTCCTGTTCAGATGTGCTGTGTGTGTGTGTGTGAATACCGCTCTTTGTGCCTCCAGTGTCTATGCATGGTTATGCTTGGCCACCTGTGTGTTCATGTGCGTGCCTTTGATGTGCGTAATTGGGTAACTCACCCAGCCACCACTATGAAGAAGTCCAAGCGGTTCCACGTGTCTCCAAGGTAACACTTCTTGCCGAAAATCCCCAGAGCCACCATCTTGATCACCATCTCAATGGCGAAGAACGCAAAGATGAAGTCATCAAAGTCCTGCAGAAAGAGACAGGCACAGTTTCCGTTGTCATGTAAAGTAAAACCAACACAAAGTACAGCTTTGTACAGGGCTTTTGTTTTTTTATACTAGTTTTGTAGGTATTTGGTCATAAGCTCAAGGACACATTTAAATTTTGGTTTGATAAGATAAAAGGCCCGAAGCTCACCAAAGTTAATACAGTTGAAAATGACTGTCCAAAATGTATCATATAATCAAAATCCATCCAACAGTTCTTGAAACATTTAACTCAGAACCAAAAAAAAAAAAATCAAGGGATCATCAAAAACATTCGGGTACACTGTCTGAGAGGCATGAATGTCTGACTTTCTTTTTTAAAAATAATCATTCAGTGGATGCGTTTAAATTTTTTAAAGAGAAAACTTTGATCTGCTGGTGGCGCTACAAGAAAGGTCAGAGGTCACCAACATCTGTAGGTTTCACCGAGTGGGGACCATGAATGTTTGTACAAAGTTCTGGCAAATGTATCCAACATTTATTGAAACGTATCAGTCTAAACCTAAACCTAAGTCTAAACCTGTGAAAAGATCAATCACTTTGATCAACCGATAAACAACCCAGTAGACTGATATTGCAACATAGTGTGACTCAACAACAATTAAGGTCTTTTGCAATTTGTCATTAAAGACCTGTGACAAGTTATGTACAATTAAAACTCTAAGGTCAACTTGCCAAAAATGTCTGCACATAATTCTTTGTAGTGTTTTTATATGGGAGGGAAGTCACCACCAAAGGTGACCACCTGTTGCTGTATTACCTGTCCAACTTTTCACATTTTGTCACATAATAGCAAGTGAACCATCTCCATAACAACTGAGCAAACTGCATCCACTGATGACACCCAGAAGATGCTGCTGAAATCTCCAGGCTTCTGTTTCCGAAGGTCAATAATGAACCTTTGGTCTCGACTTTAAATTATTCTTTGCATGTCTTAACTGCAATTTCCTGTTATTGAATAGAGTATATGTGTTACTTAGTGGCAAAAAATAAAGTAAATGGCAGCTTTATATGTTATAATCCATGAGACCTCAATATTATCAAGCATACCAATGTATTAGTCAGGCTCTAATAATCAGTCATGTTGGATGCTTAATAGTAGCCCACTGAGAACCTTTGACAGTAATGTGATACTTTATTAATCCCTGCAGAGGGATCCTCTTTTCTCTTTGCCCTGCTGTCAGGAGGTCAGGCTCCCTGTAGAAGGGGGAACAAGGAAAGAAAAGGGGAAAGAAGAGATAAGAGCCTCCTTGCAGCTGCGAAGGATTGAGTGTCTTGCTCAAGGACACTTCAACAAGCCAGATGCTTCTTGACAACATGGGTCCTCCGGCCTAATGATGGATGTGCACACCACGAGGCCAACTTGCTGCCTTAACAGAGAGCCAAGAGACAAATGGTTTCCTATCCAGAATATACAATGTAATAACCTGGAATAAGCCACTCATTGCACTAATCAGTATTCCTGCCCTCATTACTGTCTGTCTGTCTGTCTGTCTGTCTGGCTGCCTGTCTGTCCAAGCCTCAGCTCTCCAGATCATTATGAGACTAGGCTCGAGAAGGAAAACAAGAATGAGAACAGCACTTGGACAGGAGTTAAAAAGATCACCTTAATTTTTGAAATGTGAAAATCAATAAATACATTTAAAATGGCAGAGGAGAAGGAAAGGGAGACGAGGAGGGGAAATAAAAATCCAGCTCAAAGTCAAAAAATAAAAGAAAAAAATCTGGAAGGAGATCAAGGCACAGGACACCCACTGATAGATGAGTCATCCCAACATGAACAGAGAAATGTATAAATATATCAAATCCTGTTAGCTTAGGCAGAAGCTAGCCTGTCGCTGCTCTGAAGTTCACTGTAAGTAAAATGTGGAGGTTCACACGGGAATCTGCGTACAGTATGTGTGTGCATACAACTCGTACAAGTTCTCATTCGTCCCATCTCTGGAGAGCATTCATGTAGCCTGCCCAGAATGCCCAACAGATTTTTTGTCAACATATGGGGTCGCACTGCTTTTTCCAGGGCATGCCATCTATCAGGCAGTTGGTTTCTTCAGCAAACAGCTGCCCCAGGTTAACTCCCCTAATACTGACCATACATCACTCCAGATGTTTAACACACCACTCATTTACTCCAAAGAGGCAGACCAGCCTCGGAGTAGATTGTTCAGTGACGCATAATTCCCCAAAAGAAAAGGTAGAAGAAAAAACATCGTGTTCAGTGTTTGATCTAAATTTAATCGGAACGGTTTTACTGCTGGAACCAACTTTTCTCTGCCACAGGGCGTGACTAACGTTATGCACTGTCATCGTCTAAGTGTTGCCAGAATAAATACCATAAAGTTATTACAAGTCCAATTTCTAGTACAAGTACTGTAACCATGGTTAAGTCGCAGCTTTCTAATTGTGGCGCTATTTCCCATTGTTCATTATAATCAGAGGTGTCACAGTAAAAAGGGAAGTATTTCCAACTCGGCTGGGTGCAATAACTTTCATCTGAAGACTTTGAAGGTGCTGAAAACAAGCCTAATTTAACCACTGACATATTAGAGGAAGATAACTTACTCACTCTAGCACATTCAGTGTTCCATTTTTTTTAGCGGGACGTACCACCTTTGCATTATTTGCTGACGGATCATTAACAGATATTTTCTTCCAGTCCTTTTTACAGCTAACTCTGCTGTTAAACTTGGATGTCTGTGTGACAGACATGTGCTACCTCCATCACACACAAACTACTATTTACTTGCTAGCAATGAACTTCATTACGATAAGAGGGTAAAACGCATGGGGAGTTCATGTTATTCTCCGCAGTTCTACCTTTTATCGTGCAGACGGCCTGCCAACAAGTAGGAGCTGTTTGTGTGGCAACAAGAATGAAATCCCTCACCGGCTGCTCACAAAAATACTGCTGAATGTGTGCAATGGAACATACTGGATGTGGTATTACTACAAGGAATCAAACATTGGGTGGAAACTTCACCATGCAGCCATAAAGCTCCAAGTCTTACTAAAGTGAAGCAGAAAAAATATACTTCAGGTAGAGAGACATAAAACTTCCTGAAGTATAACTTTAAACATTAAATTCAACTTCGGATAACGTCTGTGTCGGAAAGGACAGAGCAGTGAAGTATTTCTTTACCAACCAAGATTAAATCCTCTTTGCTTTTATACCGTATGGTAGTGAATATTGTATAGAAATTGATATATTTGTAGTGGACGTTTTCACATGAGATATGTAAGTAAGGTTTGTGTGAATGCTTCATGCTCAAGCCCTACTGAACCGACAGAGAAGCACCCTGCCCCTGTTAGTACTCAGAGATTCTTTGCACATTGATCCTTGCACGATAGATAACACGACACGTCAACAGGCTGTTGGAAAAATAACCAGAAAGTCCAACTATTGACAGATGTTACAGCCCAAGACGCATGACTGAGCGAGAGCGAGCATTGTGTAAAACAGAGAGCAGAAACATTTACTGCCATGCTGAGCATCAAATGACTGCATTGCTTTCTCCTTTAATACGCCGCCCTTCTATCTCTGCTCTCTTTTGTTTAATGAAGGAGCCATAGCTCTTCTCTCTGCTGGGGAGTAATTACTCATCTATTTTGCATTAGCTGAAGCCTGCATGCCTGCAGAGCCCATAATATAAGAAGACTCAGAGTGATGGTGACAATATCTTTACTGTCACACACACATACGCGCACAAAAGTACATCTGCACACTGATTACACATCACATACAGTACATACATACTGTAACACATACATCGTGGGACAAAGCCTTTAGGGACTCCAGATAAATTAACATTGAGCTGATGTCAGTCAGCTCAAGCTTCCCGAGCGTCCTCACTCCCACCGCACACACACACACACACACACACACACGTTATGACACTCTACGCACAGCTGGGTTTTGAATTCATCAAAGTCAACAAGACATGCTGGCCTGAGGCTTTCCCAATGGAGCACAGCGATGTAGCAGCAGACTGCAATACAGCCTCTGCAATCAGGATATTGATTCCTGAAACGTGTATCACACATCAGTGGAGCGTGAAGCATGTTGCATGATCCTGTTGACCATAGATTGGATTTAATATCTAAACATACAGGAAAAGCTCTGTAGATGCGCCATCAATCACCGGCTAAAGTCTCAGAGGGTGACATTGAGGATGCCGAGCTAACTCTTTACCAAAATGGAAATTTGTGTGTGTTTATTGTCACCATGGTTCACTAGCAGCATGTCCATGTGGAGACCAGAGAGGCAACACACACAGATATGCCTGCCTCAGAGGGAATAGACACCAGTGACCTGTGCTGAACGGCTCACTGCTCACACACATCCTAACTTCTACCCTCCACCGCCTTCTCTCCCTGCGAAGAGACGTACAGAGGGGCAGAATATTTCAACTCCATCGCAAATTTTTCAGCAACTTTTGGAATCTCTCCAGAGAATAATGACTTTCACATTATGTGCAAACAAAACTAAAAAGTTAATTATGTTATATCATCCAGCCTAATCCCAGTTTACAAAAAAAAGCCTCACGAAATTGGCTTTCATTCGGCGTGACAGTTAGAAAAGTGTGAAATGGGCCAACAAATGACAGCAGAGAAACTTGTGTTGAGTCAATCCAATCTAAAACTCCTTTAAACAGAGAGGCATGAAACTGCAAAAAAATACTGTTGAAGCATCATTAAGTGGTGAATCAGATAATGTAAGGGACGGTTACTCAATATTCTTTGGCAAACTGAAACCCTTTAATGGGTACATCATGAAAAGCACTTTAAAGGGCCAGCGTTTCATTCAGGTTTCAGGCACTGGTGGTTTTGCATTGCATCCCTCAGAGATCACTCGTCAATGAAACAGTGTTGGCAGTGCTGTAAAGTCTTTGTCTTTTGATTTTGTGTGGGCGGCAGGTAACGCTGCTCATCCTTCTATATTTATTCCAAACAAACCAGTCGCTGCTGCCAGAAATGGAAAAGCTTTCACTTCCTAATGAACCCTGTAAAGACTTACCAGACCTTTTAGAACAACCCGTGTAAAAGCTCCATGCTGTAAACTGCAGGTAGGGCATTAAACTAATGCCCATCTTCTACCGCTTATCCAGGACCAGGTCACGGAGGCAGCAGTCTGAGCAGAGATGCCCAGACTTCCCTCACCCCAGACACTTCCTCCAGCTCTTCCAGGGGGACCCCGAGGCGTTCCCAGGCCAGCCGAGAGACATAGTCTCTCCAGCGTGTCCTCGGCCTCCTCCCAGTGGGACATGCCTGGAACACCTCCCTAGGGACGCGTCCAGGGGGCATCCGATACAGACCATGGCCTCCGATTTGAAGGTGTAAATGGACACACATGTACCCAGATGTTGCTCTTTCACAGACGTTTTGACGCGCCACAGTATGAAAAGCACAGGTGTCACTGACGACATGAAGGATGGCTGTGAGTCACCAGGAACAATATCAGGACCCTGAATCTGAAGCAGCTAAATGGAATTCAGCTGGCATTCATTGTTTTATTTACATTTGTGCTTTTTCCTTTTCAATTTAGATACAATTTACTTCTATACTACTACTATTACTACTACTACTACTACTACTGATAATAATAATAATAATAATAAAAATAAGAATGATAACTTTTAGGCCAGAGAAGAAAGAGCAGTAGCAGGATACACACTTATATCTTTGGCCCTCTGTCATCCTTATCTGCTCTCCCACTCTCGTCTCCCTGCAGTAACAGCTGGATGGGATTCCTGTATGTGAGCTCCTGGCATTCCTTCTCCTCCTCCTTCTTCTCTCGTCTAGCACCAACTTCCATCTCTCTCATCTTTATCTTCCTCTTATCTTTTTCTCCCGCTGCCTCCTCCTCCTCCTGTGTCTCCCAGAGAAGGCGTATCACTGGTTCTGTTGCTGTGATTATGTCTCTTGTAGTATCTCGCTGCGTGTGCGGCTGAGTCTGGGTAATGCCACATCTGTGCGTCCGCGTGCTCCCGTGTATATGGTGTGTCGTTTTTCATGTGCTTGCATATAATAACTTTTGAGTCCATGTGTGCGCTTCCGTGCGTCTGTCCCTCACACACAATTGCAGACACACATAAAGCATTCAGACAGCTCCCTCCGTGTGTATTCAGGCTCGCGTGAACCTCTCAGCCTAAATAGTGACGCCACACACCAGCTTAACAACCCTCTGTGTGTGTGTGTGTGAGCACCCATGTTGCTTCTCCCATTGCCTGAGAACAAGTGTAAACACACGTGTCCACCAGGCGCGCACACACAAGCACAGCGAGCTGCATTCCGTGTTATCAGCGCGCCGGGCGAGTGCCAACATTACACGCTCTCTCGTCACCTCTCGAACGGAGCCTTTATGTTCTAAGTGCACTTAATCACTAATGCTGAGTGCACTTAAAACACTCCCTAATGACTTGATGTGGCTCACTCACTCACTTAAGTGTCACAGCAGTTATTAGATACAGTATGGCGCCCGAGTGTGAAGTGCCACGGCTCTTGACGAACAATCAAGATCGGCGGATCAGAAGCATTCCTGCGTGTGAATCAGATATCGCCATGTGTTTCTGCACATGAGCACAGGCTGGTGTGGTTAAATAATCAGCAGTCTGTCAACGCAGGGGGGAGCTGCTGGTGAGGGGTCTGTCTTTCAAGAAGGAGGGAGGCCACAGCAAGTATCCACCCTGCCACAGTGATCTTCAGTGAGAAGGACCCTGGCGTCTGCAGCTGACCTCTGACCTCTGCAGATGGGGTGTAAGCAGGGATTCGTTTGACAACCAGTAAAGTACAATGTCATAGCATTTTGGCATGGTCCTTGTTTTTCACTGATTTTTCTTTCTTTTTTTTTGAGAGGTGAAACGTTAATTCATGGATTGGTCAGTTAACAGAAACATAATCTGCAACTACATTGATAATCGACTAATGCTTTCATTGATCAGGTAAAAATGCCTGACATTCTCTAAATCTGGCCTCTGAATACCACAGATTTACTGTTTGTCTTTGTCTGAGAATGTAGAAAACTGAATATTTTTAGATGTTTGAATATTTAGTTGTTTGACCTGAAAATTCACCTGATGAAATTACCTTGGCTGTTAAGAAACTGAGATGGGCATTTTCTGATATGTTATACCCTAAAATTAAAATGTTAATGGATGAAATAAGATTAATTCACAATAGAAAATAATAATGATAATTAATGATGTTGAATCATGTTGGGAAATAAATTAATTGCTTCATTAACTCTTGTATGTATTTTTTTCTACCATTTCAATAACCTGTTATTAAACATACAACAACACTGTCACTTTGAAGAGGAAATAATAAAAGTAAAACAATAAAAAAAACTTGCTACACTTACAATATTTTCCTTAACATTCAATGTCCAGATATTCCACATTTTTACACACATTCACATTATTTTCTCTCCTAAACTATGATTTGGTTCATCATAGTCCATCACTTGTATTCACCAAAATGTTATCAAAATAGACAATACATTTGTGTCTTGTTACACTATTGTTCCAGAACAAGTGGTTGAACTTAAGTTGCCACATTTTTATTCCACAAGTGGTTACCACAAGTTCCCATAATAAAGCTATCTGAAGTGTGACTCAGTGTTATTGGTTAGTAAGTCAACTACTAATGCTTTAACCCTCACAAACCATTAATGTGAAAAAACATGAGGTTGCTTGGTTGTGAAAAGTAATGCTTTTTCTTTCTGTTTGGAAATAACAAATGTGAATCCATTCATATTTGCTTAACACGTTGATAATAAATCTTATGCCTAATCTGCTCTGTAGCTCATTTGCTGAAGGTAGGTGATCATACATCCACCTATTGGATGAGATTTTCATATCATGGCAAGAAATATTATTTGGTTTATAACTGATCTTAGAAGACTAATTAGAAAAATGACTTATCAGCGATTAATAAAGCAGCTAATTAAGCTTTTTTTGTGGGAGCTCTCTGCAGATCCCAGAGATCGATGAAATAGTGCAGCCAGTCTTTGTCTGATCTGCTGCCTTGTGACTACTTTCTCTGCTGGAGAGAGGAATTTCATACAGGGAAGACTGCATCATTATATGAATGTCAAACATGAAGTATCAAACTAAACGTGTATTAACATGAAAAGAACGCACACAGTGTCTCACAGAACCCAGCTAATGAAGCCTGACTCCAGAAAAACGTGTTTTCTTGGATGGCTCCCGTGTTCGTCCCCACACTTTACTAAAGGGCATCCTAACAGATAGCATCTAAAGTCACGTGTATGAATGTATAACTTTCTCTTTGGTGGCTGAAACAGGTGCCATCAATTCTGTGAAAACATTTCCCTGCAACCTCGCCCCGAAAATAAATCTCAGCCACTATGTATGCAAATTCTGCCTGTCACAAGCCTGAATGGAATGCTATGATCACAGGGGTCAGACGCTTTCATCACAAACACACACACACACGCGGGTGCGGGCGGGGGGACGGATGTACGTGCCGTATGCTTCATGTGGCGAGGACAATAGGGCGGGATAACTGTAATCTGCCAGTCAGAGGAGCTCCACTCCTCACAGGTGGAGGGAGATAATATTGTGAGAGCTCAATCACGACCATTCATAGCTGTCGCCGGTAACGCCGCATCATCAAACACGAGCGCGGACACGAGAGATCTGACGCTTCTCCATCCACCACGCCAGGCTGACGTGGGGACCAGTGTGTGTGTGTGTGAGGTGTGTGCGTGTGTGTGTTTTCTACCTGGGCCTGAACTACTCCTGCAGCACTTTCATGTAGCGGCCGGCGCCACGCAAATGTCAGAAGCTCCATCTCAGCGAGGAATTTAAATCTGTGGCTCCCCTCCCTCCTTCTTCCTCTCTTCCCTCTCTCTGTGTATCTTTCTGTAACCCAGCGTTTCTCATTGTATTGGCACTCAATTTATTAGCTTTCCACAGACATCGTTTTGTGCTGTATCTGTGGGGGGACGATGGAAGGTTAAGTGCGCGCTGTAGCATTCAGGGCAGAATGTGTTCCGTTGAAATCTCTCCTACAGGGGTTAGAAGAGACAATCCTTAACGTTAAAGCTGCTACATTATAGCTGGAGTTTGACATTTCTTTGAAACCGCTCCATCGGCTAAATCATCACTTATCCCTTATTTTCATACTCCTATCCGAAGTGCTCTCTGATGTGCTCTCTGCTGTATCTCATCTGTAGTCTGCCCGGATTTGTTTATCAACTGGGATAAAGTGCTAGAAGAGGCATATACCTGAGCAAAGAGAAACAGCGATACTATTTTCTACCTGCAGTTTGCTGTTGGAAACCTGCAGTACAGAAACACAAAAGAGTCAGACAATTTGCCATTACATAGCTTATTCTTCGGTAAAGATTTTGCACATACCATGATCGTGATTCTCCAATAACCAAGTTTAAGGAAGGTTTATGTTGTAGTTTGAAGTAAAATATAGCTTATGATATATGATTATCTCTCAAATAATGTGATCGATGTTGGTCCCAAATGTCCATAACCACGCTAACAGTTGTATCAGGCAAGCAGCTTAAGCATCAGCATTCTTACATGCACACAATGACAGTGTTAACATGCAACACGTACAATGTTTGCCATGTTCACCATCATAGTATAGCATGTACAGTTGCTGGGAAGGTAATCGGTTTTGAAGGCATTTTTAAAAACCATAGCACGGGGCAAATTGAAATTTTGAGCTAGATGGAAAAATGAGGAGAGCAAAAGTCAAAGATCACCAAAGTTATTAGAATTCATTGTATAGGGATTGTGAAGGTATGTATAGACTTTCATTGCAATGGATCCATTAATGGTTGAAATATGTATGTGTGGACCGAACTGATGGACTGGCTGACGACCTGATGGACACATCAACAACGCCTTCCCAAGAGTCAATAGGATGGCTAAAAACTGAATGAATGGTTCAGACTGAGGCTGTCAAACAATTTAAAACTGTAGGCGCATTAAATAACAGTCTAATCACTGATTTATGATTTATCATATTGTCCAGCCATGCTGTAACAAAGCTAAAAACAAGTGTACTCAAAGTGACTTTGGAGTGTCATTAAAGCTAATTGTAAATAATGTCTCAGGGCAGCCTTTCAACAGTGCTGACACAAAGCGTGGGTCATCCTCCTCTCTGGCCCGCAGCGACACACTGGCTTGTGACCGTTACAGCAGCCATTAGCTGTGTGCGGAGATGAGGGCTCATTTGGCCTGCATCAGAGAGGAGAGCCATGAGGAGGCCTGGCTGTGCCCCCTCATTATCTCTGAGGCTAACATGTTAAGCACAGGCCTGATCTGGGAGCTCGGGCACCGACATACGGAGCTGAGGAGCACAGCTGCTATCATGTCATGTGGGGAGGTGTTTTAATATTTTCAAATCAATGCATCCCTGAATTTCTGGCATAAAGCGAGGCAGCAATAGAGAAAAGCAGCCCCCCACTTAACTTTGACACTGATTTTCATAACAGTTGAATCCAATTGTTGGATATTCTCATTGTTTTAAAAACAGATGCAAAAACAGGAAGTTGTTAAACAAAGACTGAAAGGATAAAATCTCTTTGGGATGTCAGCTTTGTGTCCATGTTATCACATCCTCTTAAAAAAATCTCCCCATTTGTTTGACTTGCCACTTAACAAGTAAGTGAGACACTAACAACTGTTCACTCCCAAATCGCTGTAATTCTTTCTTTTCACCAGTTTGTACCAGTGAGTCATGGAAACACTTAAATGTGAGTGGTAAAAGTGGTGAGAGACAAACAAAATATAAACTCTCAGTACTTAATCTTTAGAAACAGTAATTCATTTATAATTTTTTTTAAATATTAAAAATAATTTTGTGTCATTATTTGGCTTTACAAAAATGAAATGGAGTGTCATGTTATTTTCTGAACTACATTATCCTACTGATCTTTACTGGGATGACTGACATAATTCAATTAATGGTAATCAAATAAAGTTTATAGTTTACAATGTGCTTTTGTATAATGTTAGTAACTGCTGATGATCTATATGTCTGCATCTACACACTTTAGCTTCCTATTAAAAGTCTGTTTTAAGCTTTGGGGATGGAATAAAGACCAACCACAGAGGAGTTGCCTCTGCACACCATTTCTGTTTTAGTTGAGGCTCCGTAGGGAGACACACAGAATAAACACACTAAATGAAACAATTACCACCATTCATTTTTCTGGTACCAGTGTACTATGCTATAAGAATTGATCAGGTACGGAGGAAAATATTTGACTTTACTTGTTGCAAAGGCGTGTAGGTTAGTTGCCTTTACGATCTCTTAACATGTCGGCGCAGAGAGAGACGGGGGGGGGGGGATTGAAATGGAGGAAGCGAGGAATTAATGAGAATGCATTTAACCTCTAGGTTGTACACTCATCTGCGCTCCCGAGAGGAGACATGCTGAATTAAATCACATCTCGTGTCCCTGAGCGGAGCGCTGGAAGGAGTCGATGGGCTCGGGCTGCCTTAGCAACAGCAGACTCGAAAAACCTCTCCGTGCTCCTTTTCTCATCTCAAAACATCACTCCCTCCAAATTCACCTTCCATACTCTCTCTTCTCTTGTTCATTCATGTCCTTTCCTTTCTTTCCCACTCCCTTACGTTCTCCTCCACTGCCCTCATTCCCTTTCCTCTACTCTCCTTTCCTTTGCTTCAATTTTCTCTCCTCTCCTCCTCCTGTTTCTATTCTTCTCCTTTCCCCCATTCCATTCCTTTCCTTCCTTTCCCCCTCTCTCTCTCTGTATTTTCTTTTTTCCTTCTTCCTCTCATTTCTTTCCTTTTCCTTTAAATCCTGTCTTTCCCCTCATTTCCTTTCCCCCTCTCTCCTTTCCTCTCCTCTCCTCTCAAAGGCGATGTTTACATTCCATAAAACAAACAGATGTGTCTGTATCCTTTTTTAGAGAAACTGCAAGCACGCTTACATAAAAAAAGTGCTTCACATCAGTAAACGTCTCACACAATAAATTGACTTTAATATCAGAAAGCATTTATTCGGATTCGGGCTCTATTTTTTAAAATGATAGATATCTCATTTTGGAATGAAACTGCTCACTTTCACTGAGCCAGTGGACAAGAAAATAAGAGGACTTTGTTCTGATTCAATCTATTTGGAACCACTTTGCAGGCATATTATCCCTTCACCGCACAAGATGAACAGCGGCAGATAACACAGATCTGTCCCGCTGCACCTTGGCCCGCTCGGTCCCCCCCATCCAACGCAGAAAAATGTATTTTCTCTCCTCCCTGTTTTACAATGAGAACAACAATGCTCCTCCATTAGTGTTTGTTCGGTTAAAGGAGGTCAATAAATTAATGGAAACGCCTTCACACGACGTTGTTGTTTATTTTCCATCTGAGTTATGCAAATGGGGGGAGCTGCAAAGGCCAGATTTGCTGGATAATATTGTTTCAGTGTCTCTCTCTCTCTCTCTCTAAATTTTTTTAGAAAACTGTGCCCGTGTCTGACAGTGTTTTTATGCTCCTGCTCTCTGTTGTCTGTTTTGCTGTGTCTGAATGATGCTCACAAACAGAGGTGCTTTTGCCTCTCTGTAATGCCTGATGGTTCCCAGCCACTGCTCTGCATCTGTTTGTCCTTATCCCCCGGTGTATCCCCCGCCAGAACGTTGTACCTGTAATGCGCGTTTGTGTTGTGTGCTTTGTTTTTCCGGCTTGTTCATCCCACTGGAAGTCCTTTCAGTGGGGCTGTACTTGTCTTTGTAAATGAAAATCAAGGGAGATAAATGGATGCGAGTGATAAATGCGTCCCACTGTCATGTCTCTCTGTTGTTCCTTTCAACAGGACACCTCAAACATAGTTTCAGTCAACGTTAAATCACAGCGCCCAGAAAAGAGAGAGGAATAAACTTCAGGTAACCATAGCAACAGTACTTCTGCCTCATGCTGTGTTACTAGCCAAGTTTAACTGGTGAAACAGAGCCAACTATACTAAGTAACTAAACAGACTACGAACACACTTTAAAAGGGGCATTATACCTATTTTACATGTCAAATTCAGTTTATTAGACATAAGGAGTACCAACCAGCAGGTGAAAACTGTAGTGTAATGGATGATATCATAGTGACACACTTGCTGTTTCTTATTGAAAGTGTCAGAAATAATTAAAGACGTAGTTAAAAAGAGGGCTTGATAGAGAAGTTCAATCCTGCTTTCTCTCTCTAATGAGCACAGTGAGTCGTAATGTCAGGTTTCCCAAGCTGTTGCTTTGGCCACTCTGTTCTTAAATCTGTCTCTCACATTACTTAGTGGAAGTTCAATACAAAATCATTCTAGACCCCCTGAAATGTATGATGATTTCATCAAAGTGCATTCGTTTCTTGTGGTCCTACGTGCTCACGATCTGGCCACTGTCACTGGCCCGAGGCTACACACCACCGCCCAAAGGTTGGCACCCCGAAATGTTGTGAACGCAGTGAAATAAGAAAAAAACAGGCAGACGGCAAGAACTCTGTGGATACACACACCACCTAAGCCCTTGTCTGTCTGCAGCACTCAGCCCCAGGGTTCACACTCCCTCCAGCCCAGAACAAAACCAGGTGTTTTCTGACAGATTTGGAGTTACCATAAGCTTGATTTTAACTACTATAACCATTATTTTCATGTTTCAAGAGGCTTTGTTGTGCCTAATCGCGGCAAATAAAAATGAGTTTTTTCCTACTCCGCTCTGATTTTTCATAATAAGCAAAATGTGAAAAGAAAACACTTACCTGCAGGATCTTGCACCTCTCCGAGTCGCAGTCGATGTCCTCACAGGGATGAAACATGCCCAGTGTCACACAGTTCAGCAGGATCACCAACATGGACGCTCGCTCGAACCATGTAGAGAACGGCAGTCAAGGAATGTAACAAAGACAGATAATTGCAGATAACAAGCAAAAAAAAGAATAAGAAAAAAAAACAGCATTTCTCTGGCTTTCTCCAGTGACCTCATTATCCCATTCGAATGTATAAACTCCTCTGACAAAGTGATGCACATTTATCTCTTCCACTCCAATTCACTATCAAAAAATGTCTTTGACAGGAGAAATGAGCCACAGAGGGATCCGGGAAGTGGGAGAGCACACCTGTGGCAGTTGAAAGAAGAAGAAGAAAAAGAACAGTTTTGCAAGGCGCGTTGGAAAATGTTCAGATTGTTAGCGATGGCGCTGGATAGGCAATTTACAGAGACTGTGTAAGGTGAAAAAAAATAAAAAAGAAACAGATGCTGAGACACTGGGAGGCTGAGAGGAGGATGAAGTATCCGGCCTTAGAGTTAGTGAGGGTGAAGACGTTTTGATGTACAGCGCATGAATTTTATTGACCACAGGGTCGAAGCGGGCATTGCTAATGCGGTGAGGTTAAATGCGAGCCTGAGCTATGTGACACCAATCAATGATGAGACCAAACACGGATTAGGCTGATCCTGCATCAGCGCACACACACAAACACAGTACGACAGATATGACACAGATATGTGCACGCATACATATAAACACACACACACACACACACATATATATTATGATTGTGCATCCACAGTCAGCACAGTTGAAGTGTGTGTGTGTGTGTGTGTAATGTGCGTGTGAGCTACAAGGAAAACAGTGCTTTTCATCTGTGTATATGTCTGTGCTTGTGTGTGTGTAAAAGTGTGCACACAGGCTGAGAGGACAAACGATCCATCCGTCTCATTCATCCCCCTGACCCATAATGCAGCTGGGTCAGCACAGCCCCACAGCCGACGCACGTACACATACGCATAAAGAAAAAGTGAGAACAGAGCAACAGTGCAACCTGGATTTTTAACTTTCTGCCTTTATGCTGCTCAAAGAATCCACCACAGGCTGCTGTTTCAAAGCAGAGCAGCAGGCGAGATGATAAAAGCTGTGAAAACTGATGTGTGACATCTCAAGTATCTAAGCACCATATCTGTGCAAAAGTCTGTATTTACCTTCAGGCTATGACATGAATCTTTATTAGCTGAATGAATCATGTAAATCATAGCAGGCGGTGTTATATTCAGTCTTATCTTGTGTTAGTGGTAATATTTAGCGACATGGCGGCACTACAGGAAAGGTCAGGGGGTCACCACGCTCGTTACGTATCACCCTCTGCTAATAGTCATGACCTAAAGTGTTGATCACGGTGAAACAATAGAGATGTCAGCATTAACAGGCTATAAGTATATTTCAAAGATGCTAACACACTCTCTCAAAGGGTTCAAGTGAAGGCTCAGTCACCCCACCATTTATAACCTAAAAGCAAAAATCCATTCATCTCAATGGAACGCTGCAATCAGTGGATTTGTTAGCCGCGGCAAACTAACTCCAAAGGGAGCTAGAGGTTCAACCTTGTGAACTTTGACACACAAATTTGAACTCCTGCCCCCAGCTTTATGGAAGTACTATGGTAAGTTGAACTGTGACAGTGAGTGAACCACTGTTTCTCGCATGAAAGTCAGTGCTCATCCACCACCCACATTCTACATCGCTAAACAAAGGGGACACTGCTTCCTGCGTTGGCTCTGAACATCGTCTTTGTACATAAATCGTGTGCTGCAGAATCATCCAACTTGAAACAGATTGGGAGGGATACTGGGTGAGGGTGTGATTCTCTGTGGTCGCTCCAATCCAGTATTGAACGGGAATAATGAATAATAGATGCAAGCTGCAGGGAAGTTGAGTCAGTGACCACGAGGAACCTCAGTAGCATCAGTCGGGTAACGACGGTCACATCTGGAAGACGGCACAGGATTATGCTATACACAGGAGGATGCACAGAAAGTTTTGCGGGTCCAATGGGATGCAATTAAAAAGATCAGTCAGGATGGAGAGTGGGATCATTAAACAGGAAACAAAAGCTGAGACACACGGGCCTGGAGTTTGAAAGTGGTGGCGCTGAGAGTTTTAGGGAGAGCAAAGTGTTGTTGACACGCAGGGGTAGCATCAGCAAAAGTTCACAGTAAAGGACAGAGAAGGTGGGGCTAATTAAAAATAATGAGCTTCATGGGCTGTCTGTGGAAGCTACTGATCATCAGCCTCCATCAGGGCTAATCACGGTGTCATTTCAGTTCAGTCAAGTTTCTGTTCATCACCGAGATCCATCAGGCTCCACACGGAAACAAATCACATTTCATCTCCAGTTTTGGGAAATAAAGACATTCCTCCTGAAACTATACATTGACTGGTTTGCATTATCCATTCCACTTACATTCACACCTATGGGCAATTTTTAGATAGTCTGCTGTTTTTTTGTGCTGTTAATGTTTTGACATAAGAGTAAGCTCTTTAGGCTTCCACGCATAAAGACTGGTAAGACTGGCAACTTCCTCAGACTTTAAGGAGGCCTCTGCCCCCTTTTCAGAAATCTTAATATACACAGGCCACTCTCACAAAACTGGTTGAAGTAAACTGTGTGATGATCAGATGTGGAAAGCTTTTCCCTGAGTGTACCCTGCACCAGTGAACTGTCAACATAAATACTGATGCTGAACATCATTACTGTGAGCAATATGTGAACTTTAACGTTGATATTGTGTCTGTTGTATTTACAGCTTGTTTCTGCTACCCCCAAATGGCCACAAAACAACAGGATGAACTCAGTACACTCAGGGTTTTTGCCTTGCCTCTTGGGTCACAGAGAGAACTTCCATCTAAAAAGAAAGCAGATTTCCATTTCCTGCAACAACTGACCAGGTTAGGAAGCATTTTTTTAAAAGGCAGATGAATGAATCACTATGAACCTCGCAGCCTCGCTCACATGCCCTTGGGCTCACGTGTAGACAGCAGACAGATTTTACTGGTGCACTTGACAACCTTGTCAACTGATGAAGCGTATGAAATGTATTGTTTATTGGAAGCCTTACAACCAAATAAAAAGAATATATTAACAGAAAGAAATCGAGGAGAAGGCAGAGGAGAAGGCTTGGGCAGACGGATGGAGACAAAGCAAAACATTAAATATGAATAATCTGACTAATTCAATCAATAACTCTTCCTCTCTTGCCCTTGTTCTCTTCCTCTGCCTCCCCAGCTGGTGGGCTATAATTAAACAATAAGGAGAGAGTGTTTGCAGTGCTCTGTCTTCAGTGTGAACACACACACACACACACACACACACACACACACATACCTTCATGGTGTCAGCATATAAACAAGCGGTGTGACGCCCTGAGGGATGGATTCAATTAGAGGAAAGATACACAAGGATATGCTCTGTCAAAACTCTGAAGGCCTGCTCTATCCCACACACACACACTCCAGTACACAAACACACACACGCATGCAAACTCACATAACAATGCTTTCATCAGAGCGGCAACATTATCAAACTCATCAACACCTCAAAAAGTATTCTGCGTTCTGCTCTCATGGGTTCTTTTCAGCCATCCCTCACCGTCACACTCAGTCTCTAACACACACAAACACACGCACGCACACACACACATCAAGTCTCTTTCTTCTCGTCTAATGAAGGGAAAACAATATGCAAGCCTTATGTATACCCCCACCCCCACACCCCCTGCCTCCCTGCATCACACTGCTGATTCACTCTGATTCTGTCCACTAATGATGTGACACCACACACCGGGACACAAACAGCAGACAAGACAAGCTGTGTGTGTCTCTGCGCGTGTAGCTTCAGATGAAGAAAGGAGAAATAAGGTAACGTATTTAAAAGAGCAAAGTTTGGCGTAAAAAATGAAAGTTTCAGCTCGTCTGGCGAAGTTCTCCCCCGCTCTTATTTCTTTCATGAGGGCAGGGAAATGAATCCTCGGCTGGTAGAGATGAGGTGCGCACACAGTCCGAGGGCGATCGATACAGACGAGCCTCTCTGAATAGATATTATTCATTGTGTTTACTATAACTCACACAAGACGTGGTTCTGCATCTGTCTGCGCTCTGCCCATCTCCTCACACGCACACACACACACACGCACACACACACGCACACTTTACGCACCACGCAGCCTTGGCTCTTTCTCCAAATCCATATCTGCCACCGAGGGGCCCGAGCGCGACGCGCGATACAACAGCTGCATCGAGAGCTGTCGTAGACGTGTGAGGCCAACACCTTAATCAAACCTCTAGTGTTGATTTTCCACAGTGCAATTTGCAGACATTGCATACATTCGTTCTTCAGTCTTGCAAGCGCGCGTCTAAAGAATAGCATCTTTAATATGACTCAGAAAAATCAGCTTAGAAAAATCTATTTTTCCCTGTCAGATACTGTAGGTACTGGAGTCATCGGTGAATGTTTAACTTATGTGAGACGCCACCTCTCCACACTCCCAAATCGCATTAACACTCGAAACTAGGTGTTGCAGGTATATAATAAATCCTGGTTATGCAACTGTACAGTCTATATCACACCTTTGAGACGAGTATTGTTGAGAGAATTGAGAGAAATGTGTTTTTGCCTGCCCACACTATTTCATATATATAAAATATATTACATACATATATACATATACATGTTCACTCCACTAGTCAAGTCATTAAAAACACAAGCTGCTCTGCTCATGCATGCAGTTATAGGTAATTTTTTTAAACCTCCAGAACGTCAAACTCTAAAAGTTTAAAGATACCAAAAATCGGTTTTTGAGTTGTGAAATATTTCACTCAGTGTAAACATCATTCAGCTTTAATGAAAAGCTGTGGAACAAGCTGCTACAGAAAATACATCAAAATATGAAATAAGCTGATTCTAACTATCTTTATTCTACTTGAAGGAAAAAAGTGGATGTTAGGGGCTTAAAAGATTACTAAAAGTCTCCCAAAGCCACAGAAATTATCTTGATAGGTGTCTGCTGAGCGATTATCATTACAAGCAGTGCTGATAAATGTATATTGTTATATTGTTAATAGGTTTTACTGTTTGGCTGAGGTGGAAAAAATCAGTGTAACAACAAAAATAAAATGTGTCAAAGTGTCATGGAAACCTTCTTTAAATGAATACATGAAATAAATGTAAATTAGAAATTTCCTCATTTGAGGTTTAACTTGTGCTCCTTTAATTACATCTAATAAAAATCATTGCTTCTTCTGCAGTGGTTTAATGGCAACGTGAGAAGTAGCACCATCAGCTGTGTACCTTGTACCTGTGTGATGCATCCACTTCTCATGATGAATGGAAACACGCATTTATTTGCATTTTCTTTCGCTGATTGTCTATATTTTCCATTTAAATGTGCTCTACATTTGGATAGGATTTTAAAATTCCTGATTTCCTACAAGCATTTCAATGTTTCCATTGTATTTATTTTAACAACTGGTTGCTTCAAATCCCAAGAAAAACTCAAAAACTCAAAAATTCAAAAACGTGTCTGAGCCCAAGTTAAAACATCATAATTAATGCTTACTCTGTACAGTATGTAAGACTGTCTGCTTGATGCAACCTGGTGAAATTCTGACTTCACAAGTCCCCATTATGTTTGTGAAAGGAATTCAGATCAAAGCACAGATGATCCTCACAGAGGATGCGCAAAGCCACCTCTTCTTGATTAAAACTCAAGTTGAAGTTGCTGAAGTTCAAGCACGTCGCAGGCAGGGTCGCACACCGGTGAACGCGAGGTGTCTCGGTACGGGAAGCAGCCGGGACACCGAGCTGGAGGCGGGACAGGTGCAGTGGCATTCAACTGTACGTCACAATGTATGTGTGTGTGTGTGTGTGTGTTCAAGTCAGTGAGACTTGTAGGAAAGGGCAGGCTGGACTGGAGCAACCGGGTGGACTGAAGTCAGATTTTGATTGTTTACTGCTAATGTGACAAGATGACAACTGAGAATGACAGTAAGTCTACCTTTCGCACATGTGAGCTGGATTCTTGCAGACCTCTATCATACAGTGACATGCTAGCTGTCATCATGTCAAGTCTGTGAGAATATTAGACCATGAAGGGACAAAACACATGATAAGACCAGACTGAAGACCTCATTCATTGCCATTTACATGCCCACTGCGACAGACTGAGGCTGAATTAATCAATTAATTATTAGTACCAATCTAGGAAAAAAACTACAAATACAAAGTAAACCAGCAGCAGAGCAAACCAAATAACTTTCCCTGAACAAACACTAAGAGTCTGGGCAAGTTGTCCACTCTGTCAGTGAATCAGTAATCCAGCCTTGTCTATTTTTATCAACAGTTCTGCACAGAACTCACATTGGCGATTTATGCAAAATACCAAGCCTCACTGCAAAAATAAAAGTATCAGTTTGTCACATCATTGTCGAAAGTCTTCTTATTAAAGTTTGGAGAACTCTAAAAGTCTACAGTGAACCCTAGAAATCATCAAAAAAGTACACGGATACTGTGCTTTATGCCTCGTGTGGACTCAAAGACAAAAGACATGGTCTGTAATTGAACACAGACTGACACAACAAAGCTTTTCCTTATGCGATGGCCCTATTGGCCTAAGAAACAAACACTGATTGTCCAGCCGCCACAGCCTCCTCCCTGCGCGAGACAGATTTGGACAGCCCTTAAAGTCGAGCACAGGGAAGTCCAGACATTTCGGTTCAGCCAGAGGTTAGCTAGAGAGAGGGAGGGTAATTGAAACTTTTCATGTCCGACGACAGGAAATCATTGGAGAGACGATTATAAAATGGCTGCTGCGAGGAGGAATGCTGACACTAAAATCACTCTCCCCTTTCTTAGCTCTGCTTCTCTTCAGCGGCCTCACTATTTTAAAGACCACTCTCTCTCTCTCTTTTACCACTCATGACAGCCCCTCTCTTTTTGTCTCCGCTTCCTCAGGAGTGCAGTGCCTCCTCTTCAGAAGACAAACTTTACAAAGCCGAGAAAGCACAGCAACTACATGTGAGGGTGCGCAAAACAGGAAGGAGGAGAGCTCAGGGTGAAGAGCGAGGTTTATCTCTAAAGTCGGAGATCTGCTGCTGCCTCACCTTTTGCTGCTCATCTCCCATCAATCCTTCCTTTCTCCAAACCCCTCAAAGCTTTTCTTCCCCCTCTCTCTGATCACTTTCTTTCCCCTCTCCTCTCACTTCTCTGTCTGTGCCGTCTTCCCCCTGCTATTGTCTGGGAGGAGATTGACAAAAATGAAACTTTTTTTTTTTTCAGAGGGAGAATGCCGAACATGCCAGAGTGAAATAAAAAATGGAGGAGAGAACTGAAAGAGGAAGGATGTTCATGAAATATTGAGGGCGATTGCTGCGGCCCTTTGTAATGCACGATCTGTCACTGTCATCGCGCTTAAACGTGCACACGTGTGCCCATGCATGTGTGCGTTGAATGCTCTACATTCATCCGCCTGTGTTTGTGAGTCCTCGCGCCAAGAAATGCCACTTCACTGCAAAAAATAGATCGTGGTTGTCTGGCTTTCTTCCTGTTCCCGCTCTGAGCAGGTGAGCATTAAGCAGCTAACAATCAGTCTCCCTGTCGTCTTTACTCCTCTTTTGCAGCCAATGATTTCACTGCAGATGCCAATCAGACTTGGGAATGAACCAGTTTGGGATAATTAAAATGAAGCAAAGAGTGGCCCTGATGATGCACCAATCAGCATCTGAACCCTGTTAGCTTCATTACTGTACATGTTTATCACCTGGTGCTTGCCAGCTGGTTGTTGGGTTGGACACAGATAAGGCTGTTGGATTTCTAAGTTACATAAATGCTTCCAAACTTCCTCAAATATGTCCTCATACTGAAGGACTTAGATAAGGGACAGACAGTTTTCATTGATAAAAAAGAAGCCAATGTCAACTTTTCTTATAAGACTGTCAGAACAGCAGTGACACTACCTTTCTGTTTTTTCAAACCTGTTTGAAGACAGAAACCATGCTGTTTAAATACAACTTTATTAGAATTGTCAGTAGGAAAAACCTTTCTGGGTTCCATGTTTATCTTCACTGTATGTTATTGGGGACACATTAGACATACAAGATAAAAATAGTCTCTTCCAGGGCTGTAACGTTATGCTACTTCAGTTTTCCTTCCTTGTGAGTCATTGTTACCACAAGTTAATAACTGTGTTATTGATGAGTAGCACGACGATTGGAAAGGATATGGCGCTCCACCAAAGAGGAGGACTCTCGCCTAGCCTGGAAAGAGAGTCTCAAAACATATAGGAAAGCCCTGTGTAATGCCAGAGCAGCCTACTATTCGGCATTAATAGAGGAAAATAAGAACCTGCCCTAGGTTTCTTTTCAGCACTGTAGCCAGGCTGATGCAGAGCCATAGCTCTATTGAACCCCTGCATTCCCTTAAGTTTAAGTAGTAATGATTTCATGAGCTTCTTTAATGACAAGATTTTGAATATTAGGGACAAAATTTGTCAGGATCTGCCCTCGTTAGACTCCGATCTATCTAACGTGCCTTCAGACTCAGGAAATTTAGGAGCAGATACATTAAAACCTGAACAATTGCTTAGACAGTTTTATTCCAATTGGCCTTCCCGAATTATCCTCGTTAGTTTCATCATCGAAAGCAACAACTTGTCTCCTAGACCCGATCCCAACTACGCTGCTTAAGGAAGTTTTCCCATTTATTGGCACATCGCTGCTGCATATTATTAATCTGTCTCTGGTGTCAGGCTTTGTACCCAAGTCTTTTAAAGTAGCTGTAATTAAACCATTGATCAAAAAACCTACACTTGATGCAGATGTGTTAGCCAATTACAGACCAATATCCAACCTCCCTTTTTTGTCTAAGATCCTAGAGAAAGCCGTTGCCAGCCAGTTATGTAATTATCTCCACAGTAATAGTCTTTTTGAAGGTTTTTCAGTCAGGATTTAGAGCTCACCATAGCACAGAAACAGCACTTGTGAAAGTCACCAATGACCTGTTGACAGCATCAGATAGAGGGCTTCTGTCTGTACTTGTCCTGTTAGACCTCAGTGCTGCCTTTGATACAGTTGACCATCACATTCTGTTGCTGAGAATGGAAAAACTGCTTGGCATTAAAGGGTCTGCATTAAACTGGTTCAGATCATACTTATCAGATCGGTCTCAGTTTGTCCATATTAATAATGAATCCTCTGTGCATACTAAAGTCTGTCATGGAGTTCCACAAGGTTCAGTGCTAGGTCCAATTCTGTTTATTTTGTATATGCTGCCCCTTGGCAATATCATCAGGAGGCACTCCATAGATTTCCATTGTTATGCTGATGACACCCAATTATATTTATCAGTGGAGCCAGACAAAACTGATCAGCTCCTGAAACTCCAGGCCTGCCTTAAAGATATAAAGGCTTGGATGACAAGAAATTTCCTGCTTGTTGAACTCAGATAAAACTGAAGTGATCCTATTAGGTCCGAAACACCTGAGGAACACGTTTTCTCCTAATATAGCCTTGCTGGATGGCATTAACTCGGGCCTCCAGCACCACTGTAAGGAACCTCAGGGTTTTATTTGATCAGGATATGTCCTTCGACACCCATATTAAGCATATTTCATTTCAAGGTCTGCCTTTTACCACCTTGCGCAACATTGCAAAAATTCGGCACTTTCTGTCCCAAAGCGATGCTGAAAAATTAGTCCATGCATTTGTCTCTTCCAGGCTGGATTATTGTAATTCACTTTTATCAGGCTGCCCGAACAAGTCGTTAAAGACTCTACAGCTGGTCCAGAATGCCGCTGCTCGGGTGCTGACTAGAACCAGGAAAAGAGACCATATTACTCCAGTATTGGCTTCTCTGCATTGGCTCCCTGTAAAATTTAGAGTGGATTTTAAAATCCTCCTCCTCACATATAAGGCTCTACATGGTCTGGCACCATCATATCTTAATGAATTGATAACTCCTTTTATCAATCCGACTAGAGTGCTGCACTCCCAAAACGCAGGTTGACTTACTTGTAGTTCCCAGAGGTTTCCAGAAGTAGTCTAGGGGGCAGAGCCTTCAGCTATCAGGCCCCTGTTCTCTTGAACCAGCTCCCAGTCCGGGTCCAAGAGGCAGACACAGTATCAGTGTTTAAGAATAGACTTAAAACCTTCCTTTTTGATAAAGCTTATAGTTAGGGTGGGCACAGGCTCTGTGGCTCTTCCTCAGGTTTCTTCTTTTTCCCATAAAAGGTTTTTTGAAGTTTTTCCTGACTCGGTTTGGGGGTCTAAGGTCAGAGGGTGTCACAACTTTACAGATTGTAAAGCCCTCAGAGGCAAACGATGTTTGTGATTTTGGGCTCTAAATAAATACATTTTTGAATTTTGAATTTAACTGCATAAATCTGAAGCTTTTTCTAATACAAATGTAAAGAAATCTAGTTTGGGATAAATCCGTTTTGTTTTATGTCTTTAAACTGCTGAACTGTTGTAATGTTTCCACAACCCAGAGAGGCAAAAAGGAAGATGTAAAAACCTGGCAGGCCTGACAAATACTGGACTTGAGTTTAATCAAACCCAAATCACTTAAAATGAGTATTAAGCTTGTAAATAAACTGCCTCAGCGGCACACTGAGAGGCGCGACTCTTAGCAAGCGCCAGGCGTGTTACAGCGGAGCGTCTCGACTCGCGGCGTGGAAAATCCTGCTGGTATAACACCGCAGATCCCAACTGCTCGCTGACACGGCTTATCAGCGGGCTGAGTCAGGAGCCGGGGAGTTAGGAGGTTGAGGCAAATAGCGGCACATTGTTACGCGGCTGTATCAGTGCCTACCATATGAGAGGTGGGATGAAGAAACGGGCAAGCGCTTGAGCAGGGAGGATGGATGGGAGCGAGACAGGGGAGAGGGAAGGAGGTGGTAGGGCTGGGGGGGTGGGGTGGTAGGGCTGGGGTGGGTGGGGTGGGAGAAAAAGAGGAATATGTGAGAGACAGAGAATGTGTGAGAGAGAAAAAAAATTACACGGAGGAAGAAAAGGAGCGACAGGCGCAATGTGGAAAAGTGAAAGACGAGGGAAGAAGAAGAAGAAGAGGCACGCGAGGAAGATAGTGCTGAACATCCGTATCAGTTGAACTATCACGCGTGGGCTTTTTGTCGGGGAGGGTCGGGGTGGGGAGGCTAGATAACTGGCCTAACGATTTCCCACGACAGCAAACACCATTAAACTTTTACCAGCTTGCATTATTGATAGATTCAGCCCTCCCTCCAAGATGCCGTCCATTCAAACAGGCAGCAACTTTGTTTCCCTGCTCCCAGCTCATGAATATGGATACATACAGTATATACATACACCAACTATTATCCTGACACAATGGGGACGCTAAGGGGGGAACTATATGAAGAGATCAATTTTTATGGTGGAGCGGTGAAAAAAAAAGGCTGACGATCCGGCTGCCTCGTCAAAATTCACAACCCGAAGCAGTTTGTCCTCCTGTGGACGCGGCGCTGCAGACGCAAAGTGCAAAGTGCTGCTCGTGCTTTTAGAAGTGAGTTTTACATATGAAATGTATGCGCCGGGGGGGAGCAGAGGGTTCCTAATGGGCACAAACACATTCTGCACACACGCACACACAGCGCACACATCTCTCTCATCAGCCAGGAAACACCCCTGTATCTTGCCACTGCGGACTGCGAGCGAGTTGCTAGGCAACGCGGGCTTTCATTGGGAAGTATTGTGAAGTCACATCTCTATTGCTGTGGTGTCTGTAGCTGAGGTGATAGGGCAGAGTTGTCGCAGCCACAGAGCAGAACTTTAAAGACGGCACTGGGAAAAAAAAAAAGAAGAAAAAAGAAAAGTCTGTGATGTGGCTGACATTTATTTCGGCAACATCATCAGCCGCGGAAACCATCCAGAACACGAAGGCTTCTCGTCTCTGTCCTCAACCATCTGCTGGGACCGAAGCCCTGCTTTGTCATCTCGGCTTACTCCCTCACGATCCCTCGCCATCCACGCGGATTTCAAACCAACAGGCCTCAGGTCACGGGTGTGCAATAGGATGGCAAAAGCGTGGCATGACCAAAGAGCCGATCTAATACCTGTAGTGTAAAAAGACTCATATCTACCACACTCGGAGCAGAAAATATTGCTCTACTATCCTATTAAATGCCAGCAGGCCGATGTGTGAGAAGAGAGAGGAGAGCAGGAGAGAGGAAAAAAGAGTGGGAGAGAGATTTCACACTTTTGTCGGAGCTGCCTTGGTGACGTAATATGAGGAAACATCCCTTTTCTCCGCTACAGTCAGCAGGAAGGTGGAAAGGAAAGATGATACAGTGTAATCACATAACGATAGAGTAGCTCTTGCTGCCATTTGGAGCTTCAAATATGCAAGTTTTTGCACTATGGTTTTATGGCATACATTATTTGCTCAGTAAAAGGCTTCTGAGACTGTCAAATCAGCAGCTTTTCAAGCAAAGTTATGCCTTGTATGTCACTCTTCACAGTGTTTTACTCTTTATTACCCGGCCCACTTCGCCGTTCACGCTCGGAAGCTGGTGGAGAGGGATTATGTTACTGTGTTCACCGGTGTGAGTGAACACAAGGTGAGAGCCGCGTAGTTAAGTCATCAACATCCAGTCAATGAGAACACACACACACACACAAAGACACACACACACATTTACTAGCCAAAGAATTGATACTGGAAGATTTTACAAAGAAAAAAGGCAACATTTCTGAATGCCTGATGCCAACATTTTTTGGATTTATCATTTCAAATAGAGCCATGCCCTGAAAGTACAGTATGTTTAGGGATTGTAAAGGTTGGGGACCATGGTGACAGTAAGAGAGGATAGTTAGGGACAGAATGAGAACTCTACTCTACTGGCATGGAAGCTGGACTCACAACACCTATTTACCAGTCTGACCTTAACATCCTTACATTCCACCTTAATACACAAAGGGCACTGACAGCTTCCCGCACTGACAGTGGTTTTAGACTAAAACCGTGTGCTGCAGGATCATCCAATATAAACAAACTTCCCAGGGCTTCCTCAGGAACCAGCATGTCCAACAAGCAACAAAAAGTGCTTAGTTTAGCTAAGTTCTTTCTTAACCTTGGTAAGAGCAGGGGTGATGACAACACAGGCGCTCTACTGTTCACATGACCAGGGCATCTAGCTAGCTAGCCTACAGTTAATGCCTGTACAGGTGGTAAAGTGGCAACAGACTGCACGTGCACATTGTCACATAGTTGTCCCTTTCTGTCTGAAGAAGGAAAAGTGGTGTGAACTGCAGCCTTGTGTGTCAAAATCACACTCATTGTACACCCTACAACCTTTCTGACATTTTTTGACATGCCGCACAGCTTTGTTCTTTTAAACAGAAAGAAGGCACTCATTTGTACGACCATAAGGCATCAGGAAAATGTCTCAGCAGCAAACTTTGTTTTAAGCGTTTGAACGAACAACCAGTGCTGTTGTTTGGCTTGTGACGAAGGCCTCATGTGAAAAACACTGTACAGAGACACAGACAGCCGGTGAAAACCACACCTGCTTTTTCTGAGAGAGCAAACATGGAGGCACATGTTAAAACGCAAGGAAAGATAGACACACACACACACACACACACACACACAGAAACACCTGCGGCCAGGAAGTGCTCTCAAGGCTCTGAATTAGCAGATGTGTGTTCGTCAGACAGGATCCAGCAGCGTATCTGTCATCCTAATTGACAGAGATGTACTGGCCAGTGTTTGTGTGTGTGTGTGTGTTTGCGTATGTGTACAGGTGCTGGGTTATGTGTGTGTGTGTGTTTCTGAGTGTGAGTGAGAGCCTTAACAGTCCAGAGGGGGAAGAGAAAGCACATATATTAGCTGTCTGAGGACAGGATGACAGGAATCACTCCAACGCATGTGCACATCTTTTGAGTGGAAAAAGAAAAGCCACCCAAAGACAACAGAGACAGAGAGGTAAGTGAAGAGCAAATTAAACAGGCGAAAAGTGAGGGAGAGAAGGAGAGATGAGGGATGAATAATTGATCTGAAGGCCATATGAGGCTTTAATCCCCGGCAGAGGGGATTTTTTCTTTTTTTTTTTACACACACACACACACAAGGATTCACAGAGTATGATATCATCACTAATGGCTGCTACTGGCTGGCTGATAGATCCTTTTGTGGGTTGACACACACACACACACACACATTCTTGGAAATTCTCAGATGCAACTGGTCTGTCAGAAAGTGTGTGTGATAGACGAGGGGAAGAGAGAGGAGAGAGAGGGAGGGAGGGAGGCGAGGGCAGAGGTCAGGCAGTGTTTCAATTCCCTGTAGCTCCTCATTAATTAAGCATTGACTGAATCGCTCTCTCAGCCTCGGTCTATCTCTCTCGCCCAGTCTCCAGTCTGCCACCGCTGCCATTTCATTCATAAGCGAAGCTATTTAGAGACCTCCTCCCATTCGCCGGAATGAGAATTGAATGCATGTCCACAAACAGGCGCGCAAATAAACGCGAGCACCCGAAGAAATCCAGTTAAATGCCACGGCAAACAAATACGTCCTTAATCGTTCGAGAAAGAGGGAAGAGAAAAACACACCTCGCGCTGCGTTGACAGGTTAGCTGCAGGTCAGCGAGCTGGCAGAGTGGAGAAAAGCTCAGGGAGGGGAAGAAAAAAAAAAGGCAAAGTGGAAGTGAACAGAATGAAAGTAAAAATATGCAAATGGAGGGGAAATTAAGATACGAGAAAAATGCGGCGCAGCGCCAGAATCAGCATGATTAAGGTGAGGTCAGCTTTATCAATGCCGCTGATCTGGCCCCCGGAACAGAACACGGGCTAATATTAGGGAAGCACGCTACTGTAGTCTGCACACACACACACACACACAAAACAGGATATTCATGCATTAGATACAGTTCAAATATTTAGAGCACTCGGAAAAGCTAATTAGCAATCAGCGCTAACAAGGGGAAGGCGGATCTGAACTCGTACGATGACGACATTTACGCACATGTTCGCACACAGGAAAGAGTTTATGAAAGGCTGTGTGTGGACTCTCAAGTGTTGGAAGAGACCTAAATACAATAATCTGAATCAAAGCCAGACCTAATATTGTTGGTTAAAGGATAATTCCTCTTTATTATTACACTTTCTCTTCCTTGCTTCAGTCATTGCTAATTGAGATTGGATGTTCAACCTTTAGGAGCAGTATTTGTAGGCAGATAATCTAAAAAGGAGCTTCTTTAGCAAATGGTGTCATAACATTTATCATACGACCAAAGCTAAGTCTCGAGATGAATTCCAAGGCCTGCTTGTTAAAGAAGATAGTGAGTTGTGATTAAAAGCTCTGGAAAAGGCTAGTAAGCGAACTTTGAGTTCATATTGGTTTGTCAAACAGTTAAATGTACTGCACATAAGAAGAAAGTTGTGCCGTGTTTTGCAGCTGTACTCTGCATTAGTTTCAACTTACTAGTTAGCTACTTTTCTCAGTGTTATCTCCCTGTATTGAACTTGACGGAGAGCGTGAATCTGATATTTTAAAAAGTTTTTCTGTGACAGGCTTGAAGTCATTCGTATACCTGCAGAATGGCAGCAGCGTGCGCCGCAGCTCTAATCTGTCTCTCTGTGGCTTTTCTCATTTTTAAAAGAACACAGAACAGCCTGTTCTCGCTGTCTTCTCTTGTCCTCTTCTGGATAAGGAAGAATAAAAGTGTATTTGAATGTTCTGTCGTAAATCACGAACAGTCGCGTTTCTTTTTTTTTTTTTCCTGCCTTTTCTGGCAGAGCGTGATCGGCTGCTGCAGCGTGAGGAGACGTCTCTCAGACTGCAGACGCCGGGAGAGATAGCGGAGAGGTTTTTTTTTTATTACTGGTACTAAAATACATTTCAAATCTTCAGATAGGTATTCATTTAGTTCTGGGGTTGTAGGCACAATACCCAAGCGTACACACACACATGCATTCATACACAGATACACACATATGTCGGCCTGAGTGTGTGTGTTAGTAAGTCAACACAAATGTCTGTGATTACTGTGTGTCATCTGTATCAGAAGTGTAATGTCTCTCTGGAAGAAAGGATGGTAGAATTTTGATTAAACCTGGATTAGATTATTATTAGTTTTCATGCACAAGATCACGCTCAGGCATATAAGTACAGGAGCCTGGTGAACAGATATATGTCACTGTTATATGCTACCTCTCTTAGAGCTATTCTATTACCTCTGACTCACAGTTTATTTCCTGATCATTTTCACAGTTGATTGAATAAGATCAGAAAGCTATGACTAAATTTAGTTATTGCCAATATATAACAGTGCATGATAATTTATGTGTTACTTTCTTAATTAAATTCAAGGTGCCTTCCATCTACACTATCAATCCATATTATTCCTAATTTGCCAAGGCATCAACTTTGAGATATTAGAGTCAACATCTGCTGTATGAACACTGTAATGTATCCCAGACTGAATGAATCTCACTCATAGCAATCACTCTTTATTCTTTATACACAAAAACTTGGTTTGGTCACTTAGGAGGACTTTGAAATGGCTTAACTTGATTTCTGGAAGACCCACCCTGAGATTAACCTCTACATGAACTTTAATGGTTTACCTCGTGGGGAGCCGCTTTTTCTCGCAAAAATAGATAGAAGTCCCCATAATGTGAGTGTATGAACAGTTTTTTTGTGCCCAAAGCGTGAGTAACACAGGCACACGCACACTCTCTCTCAGCCTAATAGTGTATAATAAGTGGGGCAGTGAGGGTGGTGTAACGTCTGGTGTTTTCTGCATATTGTCTGGTTTTCACTGCACTCAAAGTATCCTTCAATCTCCGCTTGGCTGCTGCTCGTGGCCGCTACTTCATGCACACACACACACAGAGTCATTACAATAGAGACTTGGGGAACCTTGGGCCCAGAACAGCAGACTTCCCTGAGCAGAACTCGGCTTTGTCTCCCTCCCCCGACGCCACTTTCTCCTCTCCTCTGGTCTCTCCTCCCGGCCAAGCCAGTCCTCTGGCACTGAGCAGCCCATTATACAAAGCAAACAAGCCAAGGCTATAGGCTCCAATAGCTTCTCAGAAAAGGAGAGCGAGGTAGGCAACGAGTGTGTGAGGGAGAGAGAAAGCCCATAAACCCCAGTGACTCTAAAAGCTTTGCCAATCTCAAAGAATGCCTTGTGGATATTAAGTGTTGGATGACTCAAAACTTTCTCTGTAGCTTTACAAAAATCCCAGGTCTGTGTTGTTTGGCTCCCTCCGACATCAGGAACAGAGAGAAAGAGAGGGAGGAAGGGAGGGAGACTGCTAAAAAAACTCTTAAGAGGGGCTTGCAAATGCAACAACAGCAAATTTAAATCTCTGAAAAAAATAAGCTCCTTTTAGTCTTCGCCTGGCGGTGATGTCTTTGTTGCAAAGTTCAAGCGTGCGGCAGAACCCAAACAAGAACAAACAGTTATTGAAGAGCAACCCTAAATAACCTCTCCCAGACCTACGCGCCAATACAAAGCCATCATCTGACGCGCTCCCGACCACAGCCTCCACAGTCCAGAACATGTGGAGTCTGCTGGAGCATTCCTTCACCTAAAAGCACACCACACTGTGAGCACCATAAATTGTTGCTGGTATTAATACGTTACCAAGGCCCAGACCTTCTCCCGCTCCCTCTCACACACCCTCAAGCAACACATCTAAGGTCGCACACACACACACACACATAAAAAATCAGAACAAATACATGGCATGCAAGCAGTGTCCACTTCTCCATGACAACAAAGAAAATGTTTACGCTCCCAAGAAGGCAGCTCCTTCTTATTGGCCGGGATCCGGTTTCTATGGCGATGGAGCCGGCATCTCTGTGTTTGGGGCATCATGAGCCGTGAGTGTGTTGATGTTATGTACAGTACAGGAATGCGTACACATATGGCTGTGATTACACAAACACACACACACGCGGAGATGCAGCAGGAATATCATGTGTCTCCAAATTGGGAGTTTGACCAATGGCTTGTCTTTAAAGCAGCGACAAGTGCTCTGATTGGTTGTTTTCGTTCTCAATTTAAACTGATCAGAAAGCCTTTTTCCGAGACTGGGCTGGTATTTAATGATGTTTAAGACATGCCTAGATGGGTTGCACTCTCTGATTTAAGTGGTTACATTTGTCCCCTTCTTAGATGAAGAGTCGTCTTTTCAAGTTAAAGGTAAATCTCTTAAAAATGCACCTACTTACATGAGACAAATCAGAAAAATAATGTGGGATTTGTCAGATTTTTTCTGCCAACTGAACGACAAAAAAATCTTATACACCCCAAATCATATACACACACAGACACACACACCTAATCCATGCAGCGGCAAGTAGCCGTCGGCGAGCCCTTGTAATAAGGGAACACCAGTAAGCGCCAGGGGAAAAAAAGAATCGGATGGAAATAAAGATGGATGGAGAGAGCTGGGGAAAGAGTCAGCGACAGAGGAAAATCCAAACAATAGGAAACAAACAAGAGGGGAGCCTCAAAACACAGCAGCTCTGTTGAGAGATGGACAGAAAGAGGCAGAAGAGTGTAGCGAGGGGTAGAGAGAGAGAGAAGAGAGTAAAATCAAACCAGAATGAGTTTTTAATGCTTTAGTGAAATGAATATTTGCATATTGCAACTGCTTTCATTGTATTTTCTTCTTATTATATCAGTTTTAATGCAATGTTTTCAGGCACCCATGCCCAAATCCAACTTAAATTCACCAAGTGCTGCATTCAAGTGCTTAAATGCATCGATATGGAAGGCCTGTCTCCTGCTGTCACCTGCATAACCGCCCATTGGCAAAGGTACTTTCAGATTCAAAGGAGCGCCTCCATCACTGGGTTAGATCGCTTGTCTGAAACAAGGTTAGTGAGCGACTGGTTATACTATAGTAACATGAAACCACTGGCTGCCTGGAAGGAGGACTTGATGCACAATGGTTAATGGCTGGCAGGGGACGTCTTTAAGATGCTTGAAGTGCCTCCAAATGTTTTTTTTCCTTGTCCTTTTTGAGACAGCCTGTTTAAAGAGAAGTTTGTAGCTCAAGCCCTTACCCTGTGTTGTTCTGTGGTAATGCTTTGCGGTGAAGAGATGGGCACGGCACACATGGGAATAAAGAAAAACAACTATCCGCTGATTCTGCTAACAAATCATCTCGCTGGCACTGTTTGCTCCTGTCACTGTTTAAAACAAGAGATTCAAATACTGGTTAAAACAATTTGATAGGCTCTCGACAGACACGATGAAGTGTAGTATAGCTTAAGTTTATATCAAACAGTGTGGAACAAAATGTCAGAAAGCGTTGGGAGTTTTGAAAAAACAACATAATTCTCTTTGAGAAGAATGTGTTTCATAGAGGAGAAGGCAGGAGCAGAGAGAAAACAGGTAAAACATGAAACCGCATGTGAAAAGCTTTTAACTGAGGGAGCACAGGGTGGCTTTTATTGTAAAGCAGCCACAAGAAACGTCTTTGTCATCGTGGTTGGTGCTGGCCTGCATTGTAAAACAATGCTGTATCGGGTTAAAAGAAGAGGCCACAACGCGGAGAGCACTAAAGGAGCCGAGGGGGGAGTGAAAGAGCAGCAGCCAGAGGAGGCGAGGCTCATCAGCAAACAGGGGAGCAGGTGAATAAAAAAGGTACAGGAGGCACGAGGAGCAGTCAGCTCTCTGGGTGCCCCGAGCTGCTCTGTGTGGAGTGCACGCACTTCCCAGGTGCACGCGACGCAACAATGTGCCTTTCATGCCGAAACAAAGAGACCAGCAAGAGGGGAGCGAGGCAGACAGTCGGATCCACGGCACAATTAGAGCACGAACAGATCTCTGCTGCTGTGAGCAGCACCGAGGGAGCCCATACTCCCTGTTTTCCTCAACAATCAAACAGCACCTCTACACAGAATGAGCGTACGATGGGATACAATGGGGTCTGATCATATGATTTGTTATCTGTCCGTTGAAGTCAGTTCACTTGCAGAAGAACAATAAAACATTCTTCACTTTTATTATGCCACTGTAATGAGTCTGCAGAATGCGTGCAGGGAAACAAACACGGTTCCCTCTAGTGGCTCCTCAACACCTGGTCGTCTCCAGATGTGACTGAGCTGAGTTTCAATTAAAACGTGCTGAAATGTGCCTCGCATACAAACAGTGAAATTGTGGCCAAAACAAGCACATCACCACCTCAAATGACACTTAGATCCTTTGAAAAAAAAAAGAAAAGAAAAAAAGAGAAGGCAGTAAACACTTTGTTTCAGATGTTTCCCATCACACCCATGATTGCTATCTATTTTCCGCAAGTGTGTTATTATCCAAACTGTCTACCACCTGTTTGATTTGCATTGGTTTGATCTCGGTTTGATGTGTTCCGGCAGTGTTTATGTGAGGACTGGAGCACTGACACCTGTTAATGTTGCCAACAATAGCTCTGACCACCGCCGGAGCTGGACTGGGTGGTGTGGACACCTGGATTTCATGCATTTCTTTTCTCCCCACTTGATGCGTTTAATGTTCGCGTCCACTGCAAAGAAAATCTGTGGCTCCATGACAGATGTGTAACCTGATGGTAAAAGGCCAGGATTGAATTAACCAGCCTTGTGGACACAAGCTGTCTAGGTTTGTGTGAAACATCATTAGCAATCTGATAATAACCATGCGGCTAAACATGGATGTCAGCGGGGTTTAATGCACATTACAGATACATTTGCTGGGGTAGCGGCTGGTGGATAAGAGAGCCTAATAACAGAGTGAAAGAGCCAGCTGGGGAATGCTAATTAGCCACATAGGCTAACAATCAGATCTAATCGGTGCTAAGTAAATACCAGCGGTTGGCTAATAGCCATTAATGTCCTACGAGAGAGCCAGATAACCGTAGCATCGAGCTATTACATGTGGTTTTGCACTCATGAGGACCAAACATCCTCTCAAGTGTGATGAGAGGAAATATATAAACTTACCCAACAGAATTAGATAAATACCTACTAGGAAGTGTCCCTGTGGACGGGGAAACAAAGAGAATCTACTAAACATACTGTTATTTTGGAGGATACCAACTTATCTGGAAACTCAGGAGTATAGATGATGTTACAGCAGCCAGTAACTCAACATGCTGAACATATGGCATATATGTACTGTAATAACAGACTTTAAAGAATAGTTTAACATGAGCTGAAAATCTTGCTTTTACTAGTTTAACTTCTCTGCGTACTCCAGGTACGTCAGTGACATCACTGATGGGTGTGGTCAGAGGTAAGAGTTTTGTACATAAAGATGGATGACACGCCTCCACTTCCTCCCTCTGCACAAAAGTGAAACCAAAATACTGATACAGACACTGCCATCTTGCACTGGTGACGACTGGTAATCAATAATTGATGACTGCTTGCTAATGATCACCTGCTGAGGTAAAGGTTACGTCTACAACTTTGTATGAATGCTGTGTGCAGCTCAAAGAAAATAAGCACTGGCTGCAAAGTAACACCAAACATTGCTGAAGAGAAAGTACATTTCTGTTGGCAAGATAAGTACCTGTGATCATATTGTGGTCTAATTACACAGTGATTCTGCTGAAAACAGTAATCAATGCACGGAATCCGGAGTAAATAAAGGTAAGTGCCTCTAAAGAAGACGAGTTCTTCCCCCTCTACACTCCCCCAAAATCACTCACTGCCTCTGTTTGTCTTGCTTTAACACATCTGGCTACCTCTGCATGTTGATGAATTTGCTTTACAATGATTTTCTGCTTCCTTGCTGAAAAATAACTTAATCCAGACACACTTTTCTAAACTCCTTATTGGGTTTTGAAATATGTATATCCTCTTCTTAACACTGCAGGTGCCTGGTGTAGATTACGCCACCTCTACTTGTGAGCATCCAAAGGCTTTGAGCTTGTGGAGCAACAAATGCTGACCCGTGACTGGAAAGCAGGGCTGGAATTATTATTTACAGAATGATTACGAGCAGACGTTTAAACATCCGGTGGACTCTTCGTACTGTTAACAGACAGCACTGATGAAAACACAACAGCACAAGAATCATTGCATGTGAGAAGCCCAACTGGCCACACGCAAATCTACTACTGTCCAGGCAATCTGTAGCAGAGCAACATGAAAACAAGCAAGTCACCAGTTTCCTCGTGTAACTGAGCAATTGTCTTTTGAATTGCAGTTTTTAAAAGCGAGGGCTGTTCAAGTGACTCACACAGCTCTTAATTGGAGTGCCAGCAGCAGCTAGGCTAACCCCGTTAAGTTGTTTCAGATTAGCATCAGTAAGACGGCTTGATTGCAGCTAATTCACTGGGATCACACAACACAAGACACTAATGGAGCTCCTAATGAGTGATCCATCCGCAAATGAGAGCTGAAGGCCACTTTGTTAACTTTTAAAGGGCTGTTGCCTTTGAGGGGAAAAAAAAAAACAGGAGGCAAGAGGATGGAGTTTGACTGAGTGGTAGGATGTTAATTCACTGGGGATGTTTCATAAAGATCAATTTTACGAATCATTTAAAGGTCATGCTGGTGTTAGCTGAGGCTTTGGGCCATGACCTTCACTGTGACTTATCGTTTTGAGCATTTCTGCCTCATTACTGAAGTTTATTCAAATAAAAGACGCAGATTTTGTCTACTTTGGTACCAGTGGTGAGTTTTTTAAATAGCTGTGTGAATCTAATTATCTACATAATTATATTCATCAATGGTTTCCCTGCAGGCAAACACTCTAGTGGACCCATCTTGGTGTACTGTCCCAGTCTAAGGGCGGAGATCTCTGTTTATTTAAGCTGGCACAATGGAGCAGATCGATGAATAGGGGCCCTGCTCCGTCGCCTTGTCTAAATGTCACACGGGGCCCCTCAGGAGCCGCGGCCTGCTCCTGCTATCACAGGGCGACAAAACTAACGCGCTCGCACAAACACGGCACGTTCGCAGTCAGACACGTGTCCCGCTCTTCCGCTGGTGGCTCTCGCCGTGGGAGGAACTTAAAAGACAGGCGCATGTAGGCAAAAACCATCAAAAATCCATCAGCGCTGACAAAAGTATAATTAGAGATAATTCATAACGTGACAAAGACGGAGAAGACGGCGTATTGGCCGCGCGATGGACAAAAGATAAAACACACATCCGGGCCCACGCGCAAACACACACATTCCCTCTCCTGTCACCGCTAAGTATCTCCTGACACTTCGGCAGTGGTAATCAATTCCCATTTGCATTAGAGCCATTCTCATTAAACCGCTGGTCCACTTTTTCTCCTCTGGGACTTTCTATCTCTCTATCATACACTCCATCTCTCCCCCCTTTCATTCCTGCTCAGTGCTTAGGAAGGAGAGGACTGAGTGGTTTAATCCCTGCCGTCCCTTCATTCAGAAGTACATAGAAGGAGGGGGCCACTGATCTGCACACACACACACACACACACAATCGGTGTACCATATAGCTAATTTGGGAAATAAATGGTGTGTATATGTAGTGTGAGAACAGCCTTATTTCCCCTCACACCCCAATGCTTTGATCCAAAATGGCTCTGTTTATGCACACCTACTTATCACCTCACCATTAGTCCATTAAATTCTCAGCACGCTTGCCCTGTTTGATAAATAACTCTTCCCAACGACAATCCAAAAAGGCTTATGGATTATAGCCGTTTGATGGAAGTCTCCGCTTGCCAACTTTTATATGTGCTGCTACACCGCTACAATCAGTCTTCTGTCTTTTCTACACAAGTAGTAAATGCGTGTGGGCAGCTAAGTTGGAGCAGCGATGTGGAGGCAGCAGGTCTAAAGACGTGGGGGCCCCGAGGCGCACTGTGCACTTCCACTGCAGGGATGAAATGTGCTTAGAGACTAAAACTCCCTGTTCCATTAGCTCAACAGGCATTTGTTTCCATGCAGAGACGCCAGATTCGCCAGAAAAAAGAAAAAAAAAAAGATCCGCCTCGCACAAGGTGAATCCTAATTAACAGAGGATTCCCATAAAGCTTTGGGATTTACCGTCAAGCTTGTCGGAAACTCTGAAACCGCGCTGGCTAATAAGATGAAGGCAGAGCGAGGCATGTGACAGGAAGCGGGGAAGAGGGTCTGCGAAGAACCTAATCTTTCTTTCAGCTGTTTTGTTTTATTTTTATTTTGTGAAATTGGCTCACAGCCACAGAAGGCCTTCGTTCAGTCGCTCGGAAATGAAGCAAAAAGCCTCCGCGTTGGGTTCTCCAGGTGATACGGCTCGGAGACAGCTGTCACTTCTTATTACTAAATACGTGCAGTTTATTGAACTAGCGGCAGGATCAGAGAGTCTTCCATGTGCGTTCCTCGCACAGGAACAATGACAGGATCCTTGCTCATGTTGGGGGGGCGGGGAGGGGTCTGCCCCTGAGAGCTCCTGCCTGGATCTCTATTGATTAATCCCTCTGGCTGATTAATGTGCTGTGCTCTCTGGCGATGCCTCCGTTGCTGCAGTGGTACAGTCAGAACAAATGTTTACTGGCTGCAGATGTTTGGGTTGATCACGCTCAGCAAACAGTGGAGAAAAACAACAATAATGTTCTGCACAAATGTTAATGTGCTGGAGTACAAACAGTACAATTCCCACATGATGGATGTCACAGTCATTTTGCTCTGGCATAATTTCTTGCATTGCGATTAAAAACAAAAGTCTATGAAGGGAGTATGATCCTTAGCAGAGTATATCATTTAGTTACTTTTTTAGAGCAGAAGCATGAGAATTTTACTTACTACTTGTTGTTACAGTAGAGGATAAAAGCTGCAGTAATTTTCAGATATAAAGACACCTGGCCTTCTATCAAAACTGGGTTAAATTCAGCTTTTTAGACTTTTATGTTACCTACAGTGAAGCCTTTTTATCTCTTAACATAAATATGTAATGTTGTCAAGAAAACTTTAGCTTTAAATCTTTCACAAATAGCTCAGCAGTGATATTCCACCACGGTAATGGCAGCTTGTTTATCTCTGGCTGTAACCCAGTTTAGTCTATAAGGCCTGCGCGGCAGTGAGGCTCTTTTTACATCACAGAGCGGCGACGCCGACCTCCACGCCGCCACTATAGACAGATACGGTGGTCTTCCTGCCCACCACGCACGCTCTAGGTAGATGTAACCTGTGTGTGTGTGCATTCATTGTTTAAGTGGAGGAGCATACATCCTGTTACCGAATCAATATCACATGATACACCTTGATGGAATTATGGCACGCACTGATCAATATCTAATTTAAGGTAAGGTAATGGACAGATGGGCACCAATCCTTTGGGGCTTGAATGTAGAACAGGCTGAGATGTGAAAATGCTCCACGACCGAGAACTTCCCACAGGTGCACACACACATACACCCAAAAAAAAAATAAATAAACTGGCACAAATTCAAGATAACAGAATTTCCCAAAGCGGCGGACGCAATAATACCGCAAACAAACACAATTCTCACACTCACAGGTCGTGAGTTCTCCGTCTCAGATCCATCATGAGCAACCACAGACGGACGATGAAGTCTAAAGTCCCTCCGCCCCTTTGTCTGACTGTCACTTTCTATCTCTGTCTCCATTCATCCCTCTCCCTCCTTTTCAACGCCTGTCTCTTTCTGTCCATCCCTCTCTGCATCATTCTCTCTGCACAACTTCTCCCGGGCTATTGCAGGAGAGGCCGCCGCTTATTTCCATGCGCTGCTCCGTTCCCCTGCTCCGGCGCGGACTGCTTCCCCCATCTATAACTCCTGAACCATCCATCATCTAATGAACTCCGCCGCAATCAGTCAGCCCTCCTAAATGAGGTGAATCAGTTGGCGTGAGGAGCGACTGAGGCCAGAGAGGTTTCTCTGTCATTCATCACCGGTGAGATATCTTTAGATGAATGGAGCGGCATCGGAAGTCGTCACGGGTTGGGTGTGTATGTGTTGAATGGAAAAGACAATCAAACAACATGATTGTTAGCGCGGACGTAATCAGAAACAGCTCCCTGCTTCAGTGCCTCAGTCCGACTACAACATCACAGTCAGGGAGAGAAAGAGCCGAACGCATCCACAAACACCCACACAAGAGCACGCTGGCACAGATTGATCCGCTTTATCTCAACTTCAGCTGCCCTGTAGGGATGCTAAGATCCATCATATAGTATACAGCTGCTGCCGTGTGTGTGTGTGTGTGTGTGTGTGTGTGTGTGCAAGGGTTTAATCATCCCCAAAGTACCCCGGCACTGAAAGCATCACCAGACACCATCTCGGTTCAAATTGCAAGTCTGGAGGGGAAGATATGTTCTGCGGGCCGTCCGATCGTCCGGTTCCTTCTCAGCAGAGCTAAAGAGCAGCAGCACGACTGAAGTGAGAGGAGAATAGTGGGAGTTGTGACTTCAGCGTTTAGCCTCTGCCCCGCTAAAAATACTGCCAGTACAAAGGTTGAGAGAGTATAATTTCATAACGTTCATGGGTATCATTTTTGTTGATGTGAAATCTAAACCTCAGGAGTGAGCTTTAACCGCGGTGTGTGTTTTTTTTATTCGCTTTAGGATTTTGCAATATTCACTACTTGTTTTCGCTTGACACGCTCCATATTGTTATTTTCTTTCACGATCAGTTACTCACAAATGTCATCATTTGGCATCATTTTTTTCAAATGGAAGCTTATTCAATTATTGATGAGACATTTCAGTCTGGACCAAAGTGGCTGACCGACCAAAACAGCGACACCGCAGAGCCACACTGTGAGCATAACTGATAAAATTCTCCATTAAAAAGCAAAACAATGGCCATTATGGGGGATTTTGTAACTCTCCTTGTCTTCTATTCATTTTGTTTTGGGATTCACATTATTTAAAGTTTTTTTTTACATCATGCTTTCTGTGATGTAAACAGGATTGGTAAAACTTCCGAGAAGCTTCACTTCTGACTAATTTGAACCTTGGCCTCTCTGCACTGTAGATGTACAGACAACAATATCCTGGATTTCCTTTGATACTTAAGAGGCAGTCTAACTGATTTTGAAGCGAGAGCTGAGCTGCAAGCTAGCATCTGTGGTGTATGATTTATAGGTGTATTTACAGACATGTATCCTCAACAGACTGGACCTGGGTGGATGCCGGCTGGAAAGAGAAAGTTTCACCGATTCCAACAGTATATTTATATAGATAGATAGATAGATAGCCTTTATTGATCTCCAAGAGAAATTCCATTTCCAGCACTGAAAGGTAGAAAACTTAAGGGCATCGTAAGTACTAAGATGCAAAAAGAAATTATAATAAAATAAAATAAAATACATGTAAAAGTACAAAGTAAATGTGAAATACAATAACAGAATTAAAACTATGAAATTAAAAAAAAAAAAAAAAAAAAAAAAAAAGAAATATAAAGTAAGTATCAGTAGTCACAAAGGTGCAGCTTGCAAAATGGCAGTGTGTGACACATGACCTTTCTGACCATTCACTGTCATCGCTTTGTTGTAAAATACACAGAATGCACATTTTCCACATTGGCTACTACTGCAGGAAAAAAACCCAAAAGAGGCAAAGTCACAATATGATATCTCGGGAGGTTTTTAGAATTTGGGCCTGTGCTCCCCCTCACGCTGTGAAACTTCAGCTTCAAAAGAATGTTAATGCATGAAAGGAGAAAGTATTGAGACTTTGAAAGGAAAGAAATAACTAAACTTGAGTGTGCATAATGGTAACTTTCAATGCAATCGGGCTGCAGGATGAAAGCAGGATGATGTTTTTTTGACAGAAAATGTCAGAACTGACTCTCAGCGTAAGTCCAGAACAATGCTCAGTGAGTTCGACGTGTGTGTGTGTGTGTGATATTTCAGAGGCAGGCGACAGAAGGACCATTGTGGCTTTTAGAGGATAGCTTTTGGGGGAAGGAGGGAATATCTCTCTTTCTTGCGCCACATTTCTGTTA
Source organism: Scortum barcoo (assembly GCA_023238725.1). NCBI lineage: Eukaryota > Metazoa > Chordata > Actinopteri > Centrarchiformes > Terapontidae > Scortum > Scortum barcoo. The sequence goes on from CM041542.1 coordinate 15,387,919, forward strand.
TCCGACCCTTTCTTACAGTCTTTGGTTCTCACACAATCAAATCTGCAAGCTCTGCATCTCTTTGTCCAAAAAAAGTAAAAATGTTCATTACACGCACAAGCAGAAAGTGTGTATCAGCAAAGAGGCATTTGCAAAAACACATACAGTAGACTTTAGCACACAACACAACACAACACAACACAACATACACACACACACACTGCCCAACTGCATCTGGTTTGCGTTACCACGTCAACGGTGGAGAAGTGCATTGGCGCCCTGCTCCCATTGGTTCTTTGCTGCCGGCACTGGTTTTAATTGGTCGTCTTAGTGCCAGACCCTCAAGCTCAAGCGCACACACACACTCATGCACACACACGCACTACACACACACACACACACACACACACAGTCCTAGCTGGGGGCTGTGAGGGGAAACGTTCTAGAAAAAAAGGGGGAATGGTGGCCAAAGTTGAGCTAATTGGGAGCCATTTTCTCCTCTTTCTCTCGCTCCCATAGACACAGGCCTTCGACCAGTATTCTGCACAATTAGCAGAACTATTAATAACCCAAGGTGTGTGTGTGTGTGTGTCTGTGTGTGTGAGAGAGAGAGGGAAAGAAAAAGTAATGAGAGAAGGGGGCGCTAAGTAAGAATACAATAAGAGCTTTACGATAAATAAATAAATAAATATGCTTCCTAGAAAGAAAGTCCAAAGTTAAAGGGTGTCACAGGGTTGCCCCCTATTAGATACACCTACACACACATACACACACTCATCTGGGGTCTCCCTGAGTCAGAGCCAGGCAGAGTTTTTCTCCCTATGGTCTGAGAGATGCCGTGAAGGAATACACACAGCTGCGAACCACATGGCGACCGGCTGAGGGCTGAACCAGGACCATGAGCAGAACACATCGGAGTGAAACGTTTAATTTCAAAAACACTCTTTTCAGCTCCGCTCTGCTCATAAGAACATTTGTAAGCTACATTTCATCCCTTCTGATCTGGGACGCCTGGTTTTTTTTTCTTTTTTCCATTCGTTATCACGCCAAACTGCGAGAGAGTCGAGCCACAGAATCCATCAGAGATGCTGCTGAATGCTGAATCATGACGTGCATAATCGTCCCAATCCCGGCGACACTTCCCCTCTGTGGAGTAACGCTAACGCCGAGGATCACACGCGGCCCGTCTGCCGGGCTGTATTTCTCTGGGAACAATCCACACGGGGATCGATCAATATCCGAGATCTGGTCCAGAGCCAAGTAGGGCTCGGTTACCCCGCTGCATCTCCCGCCGAGAGATATATGGAGCTGAGCCTGTGAATGTGTCTCTCTTCTGTGTGTGTGTGTGTGTGTATCTGTGTACTGTAACTGTATAAACCAGAGAAACCAGAGAAAGACACAACACAGATTATGAAAGAAGGAGAATATGAGAAACTGTGCTCGCCATGTTGTTATATGACTGTGTAGTGTAGCCGGCCTGAGGGACAGTGAATTTGGCCGTGTCCTTCCCCACATCCTTCTATATTCGGTCTGTTCTGTCCTCTGGTTGGACATGCGGTCGGTACCTTGCAACCAGCCTGAAGAATTAAAGGAAAATTCCACCACAGAGCAGTATTTTGTGTGTTGAATACTAACCATCTGTTGGCTGGAAATTTTTGGTGTGAGCAGCTGAATACACTACAGCTAGTGCTCTCCACGAAGCGGCAAACATTGTAAGAGCAGCGCGTCAAGCCTACGGATAAATACGGGTCGGCGTTTAGAACACGAAGGAAAAATTTTTTGGTGTGATACTCCTTTAAAAGATCACACAGAGGTAATCACAAGTGTTTTCCCGCAGGTTCGGCCGAGGGAATAAAACATCCTCATTTGAGAAAATAAGCAGGGAAAAAATGGTAGAACAGAGAGGGGAATTATACGGAGGGCCATAAAGGGACAGAGGAAGAAAACAAGCCCCAAAAATGAAAGAACGAGCACAGAGTAGAGAGGGGGGACAGAGAGAGAGAGAGAGCTCTTTGAAGTGTCAGGCTGCAGGCTTGGCTACTGGTGGCACTTCTAATGAAGGCTGGGCTGCTGCTGGTGTGTGTGTGTGTGTGTGTGTGTGTGTGTGTGTGTGTGTGATGTGCACTGGGTAGACTGAAAGGTCTGTGCAGCGCTTGACTCTCCATAAAAGTTCAACAGCCACAAGGCTTTGGAGGGAGGCCATGCTACACCACAACACGCTGGCCCCCAAACCTACCTCATGCCTGCTGCAAACACACACACACACACGCACACACACACAAACACACTCTCACACACACACACACACTCTCACACACACAACATCGACACAAGCCCACAAAGCACGCAATGCTGAGATCATCTATAAAGCCACAAATATGGGCAATCAAACTTTAGGAATAAAACACATTGATACTGACACACACACACACACACATACACACACACATTCACAAAGTACAGCCACAATCTTGGCAAACGGCAGCGATCTCGTCATACGGTCAGAACCATAACACTAATGCAAAAAAGATGGAAAGTATGACAATCATACATCCCGACGAGTAGTACAGAAAGCAGAGTGCACTAAAAGTAGCACATAAAATATTAACAGAAGAACAGTTTGGCCTAATAGAAACCAAACCAAGAAACCAAACAGCTCCACTGTGTTTGCCTTTGAACAGGAAGTAGGAGTGACTCAGAGTGATGCTAACTAGACCATCATTCACTGGACTCCCCAGTGTACTGCTGCCTCCGTCTTCACCCTGTTGCATCTGTGGTGTGTGTGTGTGAGACCAACACATTGCTCTCCCTCCGACACTTTGAACTGTCCTGCTTCTGCAGCTCATAGATCACGCACAGAACAAACTCACACATTTTTAGTGTTGAGGGAGAGAATCTTTTTAAAATCAACAGCGACGTGCAACATTGGAGTAATAAACAGACACTCATCTCTTATAACACGCACACACACACACTCTCACACCTGCAAGAAACAGCTTCATTTTGATTACAAATCAATAAGACAGGCTGCACAGATGTTGATACTTAAATCGTACCAACATAACAGTTCTTAGTCCAGAACAGCTTCTACTTGCAATCTTATAATAGAAAAGTATGGAAATAAATGACAGAGAAAGCCCTGGTGGGAGTGAGCAGGGCCAAGACGAAACAACCACTAAAGCTGAGTCTGACTGAGACGCCTGTCAATCCAGTAGATGCACTGCAAAATTTACAGAAGGGTGAGGAAAAAAACTGAGCGGAAATGAGTTGAGAAACATGATGAATGTGGATGTCTTCATTCAGGGCACACAGGGCCTCTGAATGGTTTGATGAGTAAGAGAATGATATGAATCACACGATATGACCTTCACAGTCACCGCATCTCAGCCCAGTTGAAAAGTCATGAACGGGGCGACGTGCCTCTGCACACTTGATTATCAGCACGCCCAATGAGGGAACATCTTCTGAAGGAATCGTGACTTCAGACATGTCCTCGATGCCACAGAGCACTGAGGCCGTTCTGGAGGTTTGCAGTAGATAAAACTCTATGAACTCTGTAAACTCTCCTTATGTTGGGTTATTTTGTCTCTCAAAATCGTCAACAAAACAATCATAATGTGGAAAAAAAACATCCCTAAAGTTAAGAGAAGTTTTTGTAGACTGCAGATATTTCTTTTTTGGAGCCAGCAAGTAGTCATTACTGGTCCTCCCAAATTGGCTTCAGCTCGCGGCCACGATAGTGGACGCCTGGTTGAACTCAGTGATGCTGTCACCCCATGTCACCATCAATCAAACACTTCCTCGATCTTTATGACATTTGTGCACGCTCACATACGACACGGTCACGAGGATAGTGTCTGTGAACGCAGACAGAATGTAGGAGGTAACGGTAAAAATAACTCGTAAGCATACTGGGGAGATGGAAGAGAGCAAAGCATATAGGGTAATGACTCAGGGTGGTGCAAATGAGAGATAGGGAACAGACGACTGTTCCCAGTGGTGCTGTTTACATGAAGTCTAATGCATCTCAAGGGACTGAAGATAATTAAGATAATTTGTAATCAGTCAACTACTGCAACACAGCACCTACAGCCTTCCCTTCACTTTTTTTTTTTTTTTACTGCCGGCTTTCATTAACCCCCCTGCGCCCCCTCCTGCTCCTCCAGCTGGTATTTTTCCATGAGTCGCTCTGACAGGTGAGCTTGAATATTGACAATAAAATCTTTCGCCTCGATTTCCATTATGCTACTGAATCTAACCGCTGAATGGGTCCCTAAATTGCAGCCCCGAGCTCATTGTACAGTTATCATGACTGACAAATCCATCCGCGCATAATAGGGCGCTAAATACCAGGTTAGCTTCTCCCATCACACGCCTGTCCAAATGGGCACTGACTCCGAACTGCACACACACACAAACATCAGTAAGCAGGCCTGCAGTGTTTTCAACCTTTTTCCAGACCTTTTGTCCACAAACACGATCTCGCTGCAGTAATGATACAATTTGTTCCTAAATTCTTGACAATGGGGAAAACAACAATCATAAAAAAAACATGTGGCTCCATGTTTTAGGGCATTGGCATGTCAGTGCATGCGATGGACAGAAAATCCATTAAAATTTGGAACCAAAAATCCAAGAGTCTGTCTTCAGTTACTGAGGCTTGAAATTAAGATCAGTATATGATTCATAAACCGCAGTAATGGATCCTTTGCTTAGTACTGTTTGTTCTTTCAATAAAACTATGCATGCAGATATACACAGCAACTAAACCACCCACCAACCCTTTTACTTACTCACTGTTCTGCTTCGTACCCTGAAGTTGTTTAAGACAGGCATTTACGCATTGCTTGTCAGAGTGGGAACTTTGCAGGTGGGAGGCACCGGCTCGGCCTTAGAGCCGGCGACTGTACTGATGGAGGCCGTCCACACACAGAGGCTGGTAGCTGGGGTGAAACCCTGCAGGCTGTAGTCAGACTCAGCTGTGTTTCATGCACCAGTGGCAGCCAAACAGAGTGTGACAGGTGACGTGTGATTACTCTTCAGGGCCAAAGATCGGATGGGATTTTAGGCTCTGCAAAAAGCTCGTAAATGGTAGTTTTATAACTACTACCAATCGGAGTTTCGCTGTCAAAAATTTGCAATACAGGGCTTCCTGTTGTAACACCCAGAGGGTTACAAAATTCCCGGAACAGAAAACAATGGTGGATGACATGTAGCTACGCCAAAAAAGTTGTGTTTGGTTTAGCAGACACACACAAAACAAGTACCAGCACCACTGAAGCTCCCGAACAAACATGGTACATCTGGTTTGTTTCGCCCATCCAAAATATGGAGTGTGAAAACAACTATTTGTGGTTTTATGGGACTTATGTGGGGGACTATTTGTTGGCCGGGCACTTCCTGGAGTTGTTGCATTTCCTGGCAAACTTGAGGCGGCAACAAGACTCCAACAAGGCTTCCTGCAGGATAAACTAAGCTAACTAGCAACTATGAGAGTGACATCGACCCTCTCATCTGAATTTTGCCAGAAAAGCTAATAAGGATGTTTCCCCAAATGTGCAAATAAAACTTAAAGTGTCTTTATAATCACGTCACCAAAGTGGAAATTAGTCTATTTCAGCGTAGCTCTTTGGGAGGGTTTCTTGGCACCCCACAGGACTGGCAGCTCAGAGTCGAACCAGAAAACATCCGCATCCACCCCGCTCCGCCCAGACATGGTGTTAACACGGCAGTCTACAAAGCGATTGGCTTCCTTGGCTATCTCGATCACAACACAAACAGGAGGTACTGCACTGGTGGGGTGGGGATTAATAAGGTAGATGCATAAAGGCAGAGCAGCTAATGTAGGAGGGCGCCGCGCTGTTCTCGAAGACGATGCCAGACTCGGGGCGGTGGGGAGGGGGGCTGCAGCTGGCAGCACTTCCCTGGAAGGTAACGATATTGACGTTCAGTCTGCGCGCTTCAACCTCGCCCTCTGTTTTCCGCCCACCCCCCTTTCTTCCTCCTCAGCCCTTCATCCCATCCCCGACCTCACTTCCTCCCCTCCTCTCCTCCGCTGCTTTTGTCAAACTCGGTGTAAGACTGTCAAGCGAGCGGCTTTTTGGGAAGCAGCAATTAGAAGAGAACAGAGACTTTTTTGGGGGGGGGGGACTGAGGAGGGGCGCACACAGGCGTCTTGAGTATTTTCCAGCAGGAGCGACCTCAAAAACTGTCCTCATCACTTTGGATAATGCATTCTTAGAACAGAAATAACTCGCTGGGGCTCTGTGCTCAACCCAGTTGGATTTACATAAAACTCCATGGTTGGAGCATGACGAGTGGTGCTCGGCTTTATTTCGATTCTTCACGAGATGCTGCCGATGTGTGCTCTGCTGTGTCTGCACATGCATTATTTCCACACACATATGTCCCTTTATGCATGCAGACATGTTCATGTATCTGCTGCTGAACATATGCAAGTATATATATATATTTTTTTTCCCAAACACACACAAACACAGGTCTCCTCCCACGCTGTCTCCCCGTGTCATACATACACATATCACACGGCAGCGATGTAATGCGACCCATAGCTATGCCCTATATTCTTCTTCCAATCCATGATTTATATAGCAGATGAGCTGCGAGCAAGACCGAGCTTTTGACACACATAGAACCTAGCGACCCCAATCCAGTGGGTTAGTGAATTGTCAAATGGTTAACAGTGAGGGGTCAGTGGTGGGCAGCACCAGCCATTTTTTTCTAGCAGCCAGTCACCCGACATCACTTTCTGTTCCTTTTTTATCGAGAGAGAGGTGAAATTAGATGAAGTATTGATCTCTCATGGAGGCACAGAGGCAACAACTAATGGGAGGTCTGAAAAGAAAGAATAATAATACTAATAAGAGGTACTGCTGGTGTTAAAAAAAAAAAAATGTAGGAGATTTCTGGGATGTAAATTAGTCACTAGTCTGAAAAATGCCTGCAGTTTGCAGGATTAGTATTGTCAGGTGAATGAAAAAAGGGACAATAAATCCATTAAGGAATCCATTATTGACTGTAGCAAATCTTTCTATGACAGCACCAATGTTCCTACAGGCCATAAGGGATTACTGCAAGAACATGTTGTGGTTTCTATGTGTGACTTCTCAATATGAAAAGAAGCTCATTTACCAAGACAAAGGGAATTTTCTACCAGAAACTAATGATGTTTTCCTTCAACACTTTGGGTTATACTCTGAGTTTGGCGAGGAGAAGGGAGAGGGCATCACTCTTCCCTCGTCTGCCCCGGAGGAGAGCAGCTCTGACACGGTGTGAACATGCTAATGGTCTCGCTTCCTGAGCCACACCTGGGCTTCACACGTAGCAGCACACACACACACACACACAGGGCAGAGAGAGGAGGCAGACAGACGTCTGACACAAAAACAAGATGTTGACAACAACAGAAGCAGCGGTGAGCCCTCCAATCAGCATCGCAGTGGCAACAAGCTTTGACCAAATTACAGTCGTGTCTCTTTTATTCTCAGACCTCTTTTGAACTGAATAAAAAATTAGTTTATTGAATCCGCACACAAAAAGCATCCTGCTGAAGTGCATTCAATTATACCGGCTGAATCTGAACTACAACAGACAAAAACACTTCAAACTTACTTTAAATATGATGAGACTCAGGAATCACAACAACACAAGCTGAACACAGACTTTACCGGCAGAAGAAACCACAGCTGCAAGTAACCAAAGTAACCAAAAGGAATATAGGACCACAGATACTGTACTCATGGAGCTTTCCATGTTGCAGTTAGTAGCCTGACTTAGCTTAGTGTGGCAGTAGCAGTCTCAGAGGAATTCACATCATTTGGTGTGTTTAAGCTTCCTTTAAACATTTACAATCATGGACTCCTTTATTAAACACATCAAAAGTTTAAATGGACAGAAGAAAGCTGAGGAAACATGGTCACGTTTTGGGTGCAGAGCAAAGTATTTGTTTTGTTTTGGATTTTCTGTGAGGATGATTAAAAATCAGCCTAAACGAAGTAGATAGATAGATAGATAGATAGATAGATAGATAGATAGATAGATAGATAGATAGATAGATAGATAGATAGATAGATAGATAGATAGATAGATAGATGATAGATAGATAGATAGATAGATAGATAGATAGATAGATGAATGCTTTATTGATCTCCAAGAGAAATTCACATTTCCAGCATCTTGAAAGGTGGAAACATAAGGGCATGCATGCAAGTAAATACAGTAAAAATGCAAAAAGAAACTATAATAAAATAGAAGGTAAAAATACAATATAAAATAAAAAAAATATGAAATAAAAAAATATGAAATATGAAATAAGCATCTGGCAGGTCTTGTTCAAAGGTGCAAGTAGTAGAAATAAGTTTTGTAACTTATATATCTGTATATACATAGTTCAGCTGAGAGGCCCTTTTGCAGTGCTGCAGATTGCCTCTGGGGTACATTTGCAGTGCAGCTGACTCCCATGGCTGTACGCAGCTTTAATTTCTTAAAAATATGTATTTCTACTTGCAGTCTGAGTCACTCATTTTTTTGATGGAGGAAAAAAAAAAGGACTATGCCAATTCCATCCAAAATGCTTTGTCAACCTCTAAAGCCTGTACTCCACGTCTAAAGCCGAATACCGCACAGAGAAGGTTTCACGGTACAATAGTTCAGGCAAAATGTACTTGAGTGAAAGCAAAATTCCTGACTTCAGCTATTCAAAAACTACACAAAAAAGCTCCCCGGTCACACTGATGTGAGCAGGTAATTCTTTATTTCCACTCTTGCCAATTTCAACATACCAATTTTCACACTGCGTTCCCTTTCAAAACGGCCCTCTACGTGTGAAGCCACTTGCGGGGAGAGAAGAGGGGAGGTGGACGAACACAGATGAGTTAAATGGAGACAAGTACTGATTCATTTGTTGTGGTTCAGCAAGTGAGGCGAGACCCTGACGCACAAAAGATTAAAGCCCACTCCAGAGCGATGAGCCACAGCCAATTAGAGCCATTAAAAATCATGAGATTCATATACATGCTAAAATATGCCGAGTGCTCCTAGATGTGAAGAGCCGAGGAACCTGAGGATGGAGGGCGGTGTGTGTGCGTGTGCGTGAACGAGCCTTTTCCTGCAGTAGGCTGACTCTCTAACACAGTTGAGTGCTTTTTCTGCTGAGAACAAAAGAGGAATTAAAAGCAGAGAGAAATTCATCCATTGGCAGCCCATGGCTTTGTCTGTCACCCCAGCCTTTACTGTACGAACAAACAACAGCTATTTATTCATCTGATTTCCCCTTCAACCCTGTCGGCTAACAAATGCAAACAAATACACAACGCTGCCGCCACCTTTTATTGCTGCCACCCACCCCGACAAAACCACTGATACATGTTTGTTTGAAGCCAGAACAATTATGAGGGATGCCATGAATGCAGCCGCCTCCCACTGGGAATAATATGCATCTTACACAATCATTTATTCTAGCACAGTGAGTGTTAAAATTACATATTTTCTTAAGGCAAATGGAGGATCTGCCCAGGGGTTGGAGATAATTCCCCTGTTTTCAAGGATTTTCTCGAGTCAAGGAGGAGGAGCCACACTGTACGATTGGAGGGAAGCGCCACCGCTTCTGTCATGTTTTTTTTTTTTTTTTTCAATTTTAAGAGCCGTATCAGAGCCGGAGCAGTTTTTAAAGCATGCCTCAAAAACACAGTGAGATCAGACGGAGGGCAAGGAGGCGAGGGAGGAAAGAGAAAGGGGGACGGACTTGAGGGAGTAGGGAGGGGGTAAACAAGAGAAGGGTAAGGGAGGAAACAAGTTTGGAAAGAAGAGCTAAAAGTTGGTAGAAATGGAGGCGTGCAGAGGACAAAGAGAGGACAGGGTGGGGGTGGGTGGGGGGCATGTGAGGCTGGTTCTGTTCGATTAAGTGGGGGGCAGAAGGCTGGTTCCTGGGCATGGGGCAGGTGGGGATAAGACTGTCTGTGGAGCTCCCTCTGTGGTCTGCTGCACTGAGGCTGCCCTTCAACATAAACACTTCCCTTAATGAAGAGCTAGCCGCCTAGCAACAAAGTTAATTAAACTGTGAGGCAGGAAAAAAAAAACATCGCCACCTGCTTTTAACATTGTTTCTCAACAAAACTTGAACAGCCGTTAAAGGATAATTCAGCCTTATTGCGACTTGGACCTTATTTTTTGCAGCTCTGGCAGCCATTTCTATTATAAATGGGAGCTGCACAGGAACTAAGGCGGTCTGTCTGTGAACTGTGAGGGGCGTATATAACGGAGATTCTTTTGCGCGGTTCTTTTCTCTTTTAAATAACACTGGCTAACCTGTGACGACATATTGACAGATGACAGTAAAAAGCTCCACACATGCACAAAGAGCCCTGTTATAGAGTTAACATGGCGTTAACATGGAGTGTCCCATTAGGAAAGATGCATGGCACTGTTAGGCACCACGCCCCTCTCTGTTTTAGATTTAAAATGCGGTTCTGTGAAGTGACACCCATATGTCATCCTCAGTACTGTAGATTTTCCTTTTTCCCATAAAATTAGTCTTTCCTCTTGTTTTCCAGACTTGTTATTATCAGATGGCAGCAGATTAGTCCAAATCTCTTTTTCCCCAAAGCAACAAACAGTTGTGAAAGAAAGCGAGTAATGTTGGGAAAAGGCCAGAATATTGCATTATGCATTAAGCCGCGGCTGGGCTCGGCCGCGTGTTGAATAATAGACCTGAGGGTTCAGCTCAGGAGGTCACAGGCTCCACATCCTTTGCGAGAAAAATAGATGTACGCTACATGAACGAACTATAAATACATGCTCCTGGAACTACTTTGTTAATCATTCATTTGGTTGTGGTTACTCAGGCTTTTCGAACCCGGCAGGTGCGCTGCTGAGATACGCTGACAGTCCTCTAAGCAGAATTTGGAACTACTCAATCTAAACACAAAAACATACTCTAAAACGAGTGTTGTGACGCCCAGTGGAGATTGCGTCGTCTTTGTTTTGGTGCAGGAATAAAGGTCTGATAGACAGGAAATGTGGAAAAAGTAAATCCATCGGCTGCAGGAACATTGTTGTGCGAGATATTATTAAATGAGCGCAGCGACAGTTTCCCCTGCCAATAATTCCAGCCCCACTGTGGTTAATCAGGTGTCGAGTAAACAAAAACTTTCCTTTTAAAATATGAGATGCAGAGATGAATAATTCATAGAATGAGGTGTTTGCATGTGTGCTTATTGTTGACCTAGTTACCTCCCACTGTTGTTTTCAAAGAGGTAGTGCGAAGTACTCTAGCAACATCTGAACTTTCTCGTGAGTGTGTGTCTTTGTGAGTTGGTTTGATGTTGTACATTTTCAGACGCACCGTTACATCCCACTCATAGTACCCCAAACACCTCCTGTCATGTTCCATATGTTTAATGAGATTTTAAACTTTCAGCCATTTATCTACTACTTGAACTCGACCTACGCTCGCATGTGCACACTTTCCATCCAATCAGCATCAAGCATCTTGTAAAACTGTATAATTGTCAAAATCCCAACATCGCTGCGCTCAGCAGTGACCTCATGGTATTATTTCAATATTTTACAGTAATAGTGTATATATGGGCATGTGATTCTTCCCTTGCTCATTCCAATAGAGGAGAAGACACTGGGAAAGTAATTATGTATTGGCTGGAGTTAAAGTTATTATCAATTAATTATTAATATACTTTACAGTGGTTGTGGAGGCAGTTTTACACAAGTTGGTGGAAGTTATCACACTGCACAGCTGACGCTATGTGTGAGTGTGTGCGTGCCATTTGCTCCTCTTTCTCACGACAGCTGCTGTACAAGTTCAGGACTTTGTTTTGTGTGAAGTGTTTGCGGCTTGGCGCCGCACACTGTGAATGCAGTGTTTTCGACGTCGCCTTAAAGCCACCTCTCTCAACAGGCTGGGTGGGCACCACCGTCTTTACATACAAACACGGTTCTGGCTGGCTGGTTCTTTTGCGTGTCCTTCGACCATTGGCTTTTCCTTCCCGTGAGGACTCTGTGACTCAGAAAGCGAAGGTTGCTCTGTGTTTTTGCCTTTCGGCACCACCACTCGAGCTTCTCGTTTCGGAGCCAGAGGAAGTTCTCAAACAAACCCTCATGCTGGTGGACACGTTTTCTCGCAGATTGGTATCGCCTGGAAGTTTGTCTGCATTTCCACACATTTCTAAGAATTAAAATGTACATCTGCTTTAGCTTAAAAGTGAAATTTATGGTTACTGTTATGTTATGTAGTGAATTGTTCTGATGCTCACAGTGAACTAAAGGTAAAAAAATTCTGTACTCAAACAAAGGTGAAGACAAATCCATTGTTTTTTGTAGAAAGAGAGAATTTCATTTTGCTTTGCTCTGGCTGTGCAGAAATGTTGCCACTGAACATAATGCAAGTTTTGGCAGAATTGTTCAACACTGATGTTGTCTGGCGAGGAAGTCGCCCTTTAAACCTTTTCATCGACGTCCATGCAGGCTTTTTAACAACTAAAGAATGCTTAGCTCTGCACAGTAACATGCTGTATGAACAAAGATACTTCTGCTTGTTCGTGAATGCTAATGATGAAGGATGTTTGCTCGGCCTTGTCTTTGAGTAATGAGTGACCACACTGCACAGTCGCCTCCAAACCACTTTCCAGAGGATGCCGAGCGCATATTTGAGTGTAGCTACTGCATGTTCATGGACGTCATGCTCAGCGCCTTCCTGGCAGCTACATCTTTCCTCTTCGCTTCACCAACTCATCTCGTTTTCCCCACAGCACATCCTCTCGCCCCCCCACCCTCTCATTTCCTTTACGCTTGACTTCCATTAGCGAAAACACCGACTTCAGATATTCGGTCAATTTTAAAAACTTTCGCATTGCACAGCATTTGTTCCTCTTAGCAGCGCGCTAACGTGCTACTTCACAAACTGTCCCGCAACATCAACATTCACTAACAACGTGCGTACTTCCTGTCGGCGGCCACAGCAACCTTATTTCTACTCATCGGGAATATCTGTTCGGCTCATGTCGCTTCGGCCCCGATTACGGCAACAAAGACGTGTCAAAAGCTGTTAAAGGAAGCATTTGGATCCTGCTTCCTCAGCTGTAATGTATAGTTGTCAGCGTGGGCCTATTAAAGTAATGAGTCCATGACCAGCACAGGATATATAATCAAGGGAACTCGATAAGGGCACACTGACCATAACTGGCAATTAACTGCAAGAGCGGCCACCAGGAATAGTGGGGTCTGAGAGCCAAAGGGCAGTGATCTTAGAGGAGAACGCGCGGCTCTGAAGGGGCCGATGTGCAGAAGAGTGTCCAGTATCTGCTGCATGTATGAGTGTGTGTACGCACATGTTCTGTGTGCATATTTCTCGTCTGCATGCGTGTGGCTGAATGTCTGTGTCTGCGCTCCAGCTTGGGGAGAAAAAAAAAAAATGTAACCCAAATCAGAACCACATGCACTGTATTCACAACATGCTATAAAGTGCTGCGTTCTAACCAGTCGCAGGTCTCCAAAGTCATATATTACCCAATTCTGTGTCTTGTCTTTGCACAGTGGCTTACAGAGAGCGGAGAGGCTCAGCCACAGCTACCGACAACATGTTAATCAACTGGGACTGCACCACAATGCCACCATGAAAGAGGGGAGGCTCTAAAATGGCTGCCACCAGAAAAGGCAGATTACCGCTCTGAGCTGCTCCTCTCTTTGTGCCGCAAAAGTGACAGTCGCCCCGTGAGCTCGAAACTGCATTTCTGGAGGGAAAGGTTTTTGCAGAGAGTATTTCTGAGCCAGACTTTTACTCCCAGGGTGCTCCGAGAGCTTCACTGTCAACAAGTAGATAGTAAAATTGTCTTGTGAATGTGGAGTGAAGGCACGCTCGTCTACATGCAGTCTACATGCAAGCTCTGAGTCTCTCTGGCCCTCGCTTTCTCTCAAAGACACCCACCACCCCCTCAGCTCCACACACACAGTCTGCACACACACACACACATGCCATGGCAGTGTTGATGTGATGCCGCACTCGAGGCTAGTGTATACACACTGTCCATCCTTATAGCCACTGAGCCGCTGAGAATAGCAACAGATAGCATTAGAAGAGAACAAAAACAAATCACGGCCCAGCCAGGGAAGTCAAACAGAGAGAGAGAGAGAGAGACGGAGCGAGAGAGAGAGGGATAAAAGTAGGCAGGGAAGGAGTGAGAAAGAGGGACAGTGAAGCGTAGCAGAGGAGAGCAGAACAAATCTCTCCCTCAGGACTTTCCCACTGTTTGGGACTCGGTGGCGCATTCCCTCCATCTGTCTACCACAATGCCTATCATCCTCTCCCTCGCTGCTCCGTGCGGCCTTTCCCCGCCTGTTTGGATCTAAAGAGCAACAGAACTGATTTAGCACTTGACAGTGAGGCGAGCCGGACTCGGGGGGCTTGGCCCGCAGCCGTGGCTGCGGCCGAGGCAGCGCAGGTGGGATTAGTGTCCGGGAACACTCGCTCAAAAAAAAACAACCAACCCCCAGAGAGAAGTCGGTTAATAACTGAGCCGCTGGGTTTTTAGGATCAAACGCCCAATTAATGCTTCATCAGGTGTGAGGCAGAGACATAAACTGCCTGTTGTATAAGAACATGTTGCTCTGTAGTAGTGAAATACAGCAGCAGCAAGTCAAATGAAAAACTATTTCAAAATGACACCTGTGGAATGAAATTCTTTGTTACACACTCATAATTTACATTTTAAAACTCCTTCTAAAAAATTTAACTTCTTGAACTTTTGTTTGTCTTCTCTTTTGCTTCTTTAAGACCCCACACACCCAGGGATCACTGGGTGCTTGTTTGACATTTCTCTTGTTCTCCTCTTTTTTGTTGCTGGTTTTGCTGCACCTGTTAGGACGGGACAACAGTTTTCTGACCCGAGCAAACAGAGCCCTGCTCTTCTTTAATATCAAAGTAGGTCTGATGAGCCAGAATAACTGGAGGCACCTGTTGAACGGGGCTTTTTGAAACTTAATCCCTGAGATATTCTTTATATTATTGTTTCAACACATCATCAAAGCAAAATATTCAAACCAGTTCATCCTTTTGTACCATACATACCATATGTTTTGTATGACTGGTTCGTTACATCAAATCTAATATTCTATATGTCTTGTTTCATTTTTATACTCTAAAATTCAGTGAAAAATATTTGGTGTTATGGAAATTTGGCGATTTTGGCTAAAATTTAAAGCTTCACTAATCAATTCTGTAGTATTATCTGCATTAAATGACTGGGTGTGATGTGAAAGAAGTCATTCATAATGACATGGTTCGCCTCTTTTAGCTCATTATTTTGTTTTTCCACAGCTTTGATTAACTTACAGTATGACTGACAGACTGTTAGCCGCTCGCTGGTGAACATACTGGACAGAAACACCAAATCAATGCTAATTGTCTTAAGTGCCTGGTGAATGTGTAAATAAGCATCTGTTTGCTGTGACCTTTTAACACAACTGGACAGAAAATCTTTCGTCGTTTTTGCAGCTTCAAAATGAAACTCTGTGGGCTCCACCGAAGTTTGTCCGCACAGCACGACTTTATAAAACCCGTCTGCGAATGAGTTTAAAAAAGAAAAAGATAAAAGTCGAAATCGGTGTGATTGAGGCGGATTTCAGCATGAGGCCTTAGGCAAGCGTGAGGGGCGAGGCGTGATGTGGCGTGTGTATACATGCCTACATAAATACATGATCCTCAATGAGCGAGAATGTGAGGAGCTTAGCAAAACAAGGGCCTTAGAAAAATGAAAACGCCAAGCACAAAGAGCGATAAATCTTCTTAAGCACGGTCATCTGACAGAGTTTAGGCAGGTCTCATGAATAATATGCCTCCCCGGATCGAAAACTAAACAAGGCAGACGTGTGGCGACAAAAACAGAGCAGGAGAATTCGCTTTACGCTCTCCGAAACATCCCCGAATCGCCGCCAGCCAGTCATGAATTTGGCTCGTTCTAATGAAATGCACATATAGCGCGGGGAGATAAAAAAATACCGCTTTAGAGCTGGCTCTGATAATGATTTCAATTAATTTGACTCTCTCTTATTACAGTTATTTTTCCTCCCCGAGCAGCGTGTAGGAATTAAAGCGTTTATATAAAGATGTTTAAACCAGTGACATGGCGGGGATAAATCCTGGTGAGCTGTAAGCATTGTCAGAGGACGAGAGGGAGGAGGAGAGGGCGAGTGAGTGATGATCTTTATCTAGATTACTGTGGGTGCGCGGTGTGCGTACGTGAGCGTGTGTGTGTATGTGAGATGAGTCATTCTCAACCTTAAACACCCCCTATAATCACAACATCAACACAGCACAAGACGCTCGCTGCTGGCACAAACATTCCCACACTGATCTGACTGTGGACGGGGACGGGAGCGCGCGTACGTCTGCGCGAGCCTCTGTGTGTGTGTGTGCGTGCAAGCGGGTGTCTGTGTGTGTGCGTTTGAGCGGCAAAGAGTTCTGGTGATAATAGTTCTGTTATTGTTACAGTTTGGGTCTGCTTCAGGGATTATCTAATGCAGTTTTCGCCCAGCAGAATCTCCTCTCCGTCGCTCTAAACATTGGGAAAGAACCAAAATAACCGCTCGTGCACTGGTGTGTTTTTCTGTGAAAGTTCTGGAGGCATTCGATGCATGCAGGGAAGGAATAGCTGAACAAAAATGGAGGTAAAGTCGGGCAAAAAACACCTGTCGGAACAAAAAAGATCAAAAGTAATGCAGGCAATTGTCCATGTTTACAGTGCAGACAGGACTTGTTAGTTGCAAGTTTATTCTTTACATCCATGGAACATCCTTCTTCTCCTTCTTCTTTTAGCTACACTTTTTTCCTTTTTTATCGTAGGGGTGCGATTATCATGTTTTATTGACTCATCTGAGTAATTCAGTATTTTCTTGAGTAATCATTCAGTCTAAAATACATGTACAGTTTAAAATCAAATTATGACAAATGCCCATTTACCATCTGTCAGGCCAAAAGTTCTTTAAATTGCTTGTTTTATTCAACATTTAGTTTTACATCATATATCATGAAAAGAGGTATCAAATCCTCACATTAGAAAAGTGAGACTGACGTGATTAATTGTTGTTTGATTATTTGATTAGCTGTCCAACTGTTTCATCATTACTACAGTCTTTTATCCCTGGAGCACTGACACTCTCCTCGTCTCATTATGTACAGATATTTGCAGTGGTGACAAAAAATCTGAAGACCTTTATTTCTTTGGGAAATGTGCGTTTACAAAATCAGGCGACCAGTGGCCTGAGACACGATCTAGTGACTATTAATAAGAAGGACTGACAAATTAAACAGTCTGTGGGTCAAATGGCGACAAGGCTGCCATCATCCAACTTTAATTGCCTTCTATGGCAAATACATCAGTTAATATATACTGCATGTAAGTGTCTCTCCTGAAAACACTACTCAGTCTGCATCAGTGATTTTAAGTGTGTTTAAACTTGACTATATGCCTCTTTCACTGATGCCTAGCTGACAAATTTGAGTGCTCTCCCTCTGGGATATATTTCATTGTGTGTGTGTGTGTGTGTGTGCGAGCATGTGTGCACGCAATGTCTGGCCCGAAAGCGTCCCCGTCTGTGTGTCTGTCTGCTGTTGTGGAGAGGGCGAGTGTTTGCTGTGGTGATGTAAGCGGCGCTGTGAGTGGACGGTGAAGAGAGCCATTAGAGAAAGACGGCTGCTGATTAGGATTGAGCTTCTACTCTACTTCACTTATCGCATGCACACGCACACACACACACACACACACACAAACAGACAGACACACTCTGGCTCAGATAGCAGGTATTAGTTTATTAGCCTCTCTTGGTCTCTTGGCCACTCATGCATGCATGTGTCTAGACACGTGTACAACTGTTTATGTGGGTTTTGTGCGCAAGTGTGTGCGCCTGTGTGTGTGCATGTCCGCATATGTGTGTGTCAGTGTGCACAAGCACTTGTTCTTAAGTGCGTATGCGCGCAGACCTGAGTGTGTGTTTGTGTTATCAGGGTTGCTGCAGGTCCCCTGAAGCCTGGACAGTGTCGTGTGTCTGTGTCTGGCTGAAGGGAAGTTGAGGTTGCAGTGATTAGGAGGAGATAAGCAGCAGCAACAACACACACCTGCATCATATCTGACTGCTTTAACCTTCATTTAGCCGGGGAAGGTTAACAGAACACCATTTTTTTTCTGTGAGACACCTGACTTAACATTCACCCTGTGATACACCGTCACATCTGGGAGCTGCCCAGCTCAACAGTTTCTCATGTTTATGACGGCCATGTATCACTTCAGCTTGTGAGTAAACTAAAATCTGCGCCATCCCTTAAATTATATCCTTTCCCAGTCTGTCACAGCCCATCTAACATAGATCTCAACACACACTCACAAACAGCTATAAAAGATTTTTATGTGTGTTTAGGGTCAAAGGTCAACAGAATTTAAGCCCACTTCGGCAGCAACGATCATTTGTTTGGACAGGAGATAAACGCATACATTTTTTATGCAATATGTGATCGTAGGACAGACCAGGCATTTTGAGCTCACCCGTGATGACAGAAAGAAAACTTTTCCATTAAGTGACGCTTCCAACTGAACAAATTATCTCTTTTCTATACGGGGGTAATAAATCATGCTGTTCCCTAAAATGTCGGTGGTCCTGACAGGGCTGATCAGGGAAGGCATTCACCTTTCATACATCAAGTCGTATCAGATCACAGATTTCTATGTCAGCAACAAAACTGTGTCACAGCCGCCCTATATATTCAGCTTCGGTTTTATAATTGTACCGAGACATTTGATGTGCCGGAGCAGAACTGGATGCTGCTTCGGCACCTCAGTTCTGTAACTTTATTTAAAAGCTGTCTGTTTTGCTTTTGCGCGGGCGGGGGCCGTTCCCGTCAGGCCACAACTTGCTGGTCTCTTCTCAGAGGTCTCCGGGGGGAACCAGAAATAATGACCCACGACCTCTGAGGCAGATGATGGAGGCTCTCTGACGTCAAAAAACATCGAGATAAACCGGCCCTGTTTACTCAGCTGACTGACTGAAGAGGGAGACGGCAAATAGAAGTGAAGCGGGGGATGGGGGGGGAGAGAGAAAGGGAACGGCTCGGACAGGGGCGCATAAATGTAAATTCCCTGACAAATTGCCGAGCGGCAGCGCTAAATAGCCAGACAGAGAAGGGACAAGAGGCTGCGGGATCACAAGATGAAAGAGAAAGTAGCTATGATTCAATTGACGTGAATGCGACTGAACTTCATGCTTCCACTTTGATCATGAGAGATGGCGCAAATCGTTGCAATATGGGCTATGAAAATGCAAGAAAAAAGTTGGAGAGGCAATGGAGAGAAAGAGAGAGAGAGAGAGAGAGAGAGAAGGTGGTAGAGAGAGGTTGCATACCAGCCCAAGGCCCCGAGAGGGAGGGAGTATGGGAGAGGAGAAGGGGTTAAGGCAGAGAGGGAAGGAGTACTGTATAAATCAAAAAAGGAGGGAGAGTAAAAAGGGCAAGCAGAGGAAAAAGAGGCAGTGGTGGAAATAGTACTATAATGTCCTGCCCGAGCAGAAATGCTGCTTTTTCACCTACATTTTACTAAAAGCAAGAAAGTTTGAAAAAAAAAGAGCTTCGACAGTGTTCTTACAGAAAAACATGCTGATTTAATTAATAAAGAAAGAACATACTTGGAAATGATTTTTACAACTTCAAAAAGCTAAAAGGACAGAGTTCAAACCATATTGTTTTAAGTGGAAAAATTGGAAATTATAAAATGCCCAAAGTGAAGCCAGATTTTTGTTCTTGGCTGACTAAACCGTTCACTGGTAATGGCTCCAAAACTTTGAGGCCAAAATTTTGATGCTTGTGGAAAACCATCAACACTTGTATTAATTAACGAGCGTGATCTGAGTGAAGTATATTATGTCAATAAAAGCTTAATTAAGTTAGTGACTCAGTGCGCACAAATGCTACTCAAGGAACGAGAGCGAGCAAAACGACTTACTTCTCCCCGTGCAGAGACACTCCAGTGTCCTGGGAAGAAGTGGAACCTCTGAACAAAGGAAAATAAGTTATTATAGTCTAATTATGTTGTAGTTGTGGGGAACAGGAATCCTTTAAAGGCTCCAGGTTTAAGCAGTGAGTTAAACTGAGTCTATTCTTACAAGAAAACACAATGGTTATGCTTTCATTGTTACTGGCGGTCTTTCCCACGCAGGATTTAAATTGCCTAAACACACACACACAGAAGGGATTCATAGGAAACAATGCATGCATGTACTCCAACATTACAGTTTGTTATTCTGTCTCATTGACAGCACCCTTGCTCTTCACCGATCACTTTCTGCAGCCACATCAGAGCTGCGTTAAATTACCGCTAAGGCAAGCTCCCTGCTGCTGCTTCACATTAAATGCATCAAAATGACGTGTCACAGGATGGCTTTTATTTTGAAGCAGTCACATGAAATTCAGTGTATTTGTCATTGACGAGACAAACGTTGATTTAAAGGCACTAGTTTTGTGTAGTGGGCTAAATAGAGACTGTTGATGATAGAAAGACTGTCAAAATGTAGGAGCTGAAATGTACTCTGTAGTTCCCCCTTTGGGATCTTTCAGCTTACTGTTTTGGTTTCCCCCCTGCAACCTCGCTGTTTCCTGTCTCAAAGAACTCAGATAAACCCACTGAACACTTCCTGCTCAGCACCAAACAGCAGGTGACAAAGTTTGCGACTGGCTGGTGAACGTAGCAGAGCATTTGGCAGCTACAGAGATAGACTTTCTCAGGCGTTGGTGGAAACCAAATAGGCGAGTAAATACTGGACTTACATTCATCAGGTGAACACAAACATGACTACAAATAAATGCTAATGTTTCTCTGTATCTGCTTTCCCACATCAATGTTGTGTTTTCACCTTGTTTAGCTGACCCCAAGTAGTGAAAAAAAAGTCTGGTGATGGTCATTTCTATTGTTTTTTGGAAGTCATCCACTCAAACAGCATGGATCATTTTGTAAAGAGATGGTAAACAACCCTTTTGCTCATTGTTGCATCAAAATTTACTTGTTGGCTGAATTCAGTCTTTCAGAGGTGGCAGATTCTCTGATGAAAAGCTAACAGACCTTTGTTAAGATCAATTCATCCTCTGATCTCGGGATCCACACGACACTTTGAACACTGTACGTGAATCAATGGCGGGGAAGGATCGACGCCCTCGAAAGCCTTGAAGCAGGGCATGTTCAGTGTGCTCAGTCATCTGCTTTCTGCCTTCTTTGCATAATCCTCGCAGGCTGCCATCTGTAGCTTTAACATGGTTCTCACGCCACTCCAGGACCTCTCAGGGGTTTTCCCCATTTCTCCCCAATGCGGGGCACTGCCTCCCTCTCCTCTCCCCTCCATCACTGTATCTCCTCATGCAGCGAGTGCATCTCTGGAGGTCTCTGCTTTGCCTTAATTCATTCAGACCTGCAGTCCTGAGGGTCGACTGGGAGGTAAAATCGGCCGTTATGAAGTGAGCCATCACTCACACGCCTCCTCCTCTCCACTTCCTCCCCTCATTTCGCCTGCCCTGTCATTCTCTTGTGTTTCTCCCCTGGCCAAATTTATCTATTCCTGTCCTCTTCTGTGCTGTTTCACCCTCCTCTCCGCTCCTCTCCGCTCCTCTCTCAGTGCCCCAGCCCTTCAGCCTCTATCTCTATCTATACCGGCACATCAAAACAAACTATAACTCAAGATGGACCACCGCAGCCTCCCACCAGTTCCCAAAAGACTCAGCCAGCGGAGAGGAGAGAAGTAGAGAGGGGTGAGAATGAGGGGGGGTGGGAGTTTTTGGGAGGGAACAAATCGTCAGATAACGCTGACATAATGAGAGAAAATGAGAGAGATAACAGGAGAGCAAATGCAGGAGGTGGACGGGGAAGGGAGGCAGTGACGTGAGGTGAGAGGCATAGGATGTGCTGCAGAGCTGTGTAAAAATTGGAAAAGGAAGCACATCAAATAGATGCGGAGCCAGAGAAAGGATGGAAGTGAGGGGGTGAGGGGGGGGAGAGAAGTGACTGACTCAGGAGGGAATTGATTAGTGGACTAGAGCTGGGGAGAAATTCCTGCAAAGCCAAGGAACCACAGAGAGGAAAGAAAGGGAAGGGAAAAAAGGAGAGAGAGAAAGAACAGAGAGAGGGGGGGTGAGGGAGAATGAAAGAAAAGAAGGGAGCGCGGTGAGGGGAAATGCAGAAAGTGAGATGAAAGAGTAAAGTGAGGAAGGGTTGGAGGGAGGGGAGAATAAGAATATTGGCAGACGGTAATTTAAGGCTGGTCATAGGGGAATAAGAGAAAAGGAGGCTGTGTGTGTGTGTGTGTGTGTGTGTGTGGGGGGTGCTGCTGCTGCAAAAATAAGCATGCACACATACACTTCATTTTGCTCTCATAATAAAATCAGAGTGATCCAAGGCAGAGCTGCCCTCAGACAAAGCGCAGCCTCTCCCCGCCAGTCGACCAGGAAGTGTATCCAGGCACAGGATGCGACAACGGCCAAGACTCTGCAATGCTGGCTCTCAACATCACGTGGCGCGCATTTGATAACACAGTTGAAGCTCGCAGTGGAGGTGGAATAATTCTTCCGCTCTTCTCTCGGCGGCAGGCCAATGCTATTCAACAGTATTTAATGTACCGTCAGCTTATTAAGACGTGGACATTCGCAGCTTTAAGGAAAATCATCTTCTTTCTGATGAGCTGGAGAGTTTGTTTAAGCGGTGATGAAGATATGAAGATGAAGACATGGGGGGGGGGGTGACAGGGAAGTCAAACTTTAGCTACAGAAACATCTTCATTTTCTTTACAAGTGCGCATTCTTGTTATCTCAATTTTGCACAAATTGTGATTTCAATGTGTAAATTAGGTTTGTGCAAAAAAAAAAGCCGAACACCAGCAGAGCAGCCGCTGCAGCTTCAGAGCTCCGCCTGTGTCTATACGGGATGCGTTCAGGCACTGTTGAGCTGCAACAGCTAAAACAGAACAAAACAGACTTCAAAGGTTAAAAATTAGCTTTGGGTAGAGGTTAGGCATAAATTGCACAAGTAAGCAATACAGGCGAGTCATTACCCAGCCTGTGTGTACAGCTGGATTGTTTAATGGAAGCGCATCTGTGCAGCATCGTTACAGTATAAATCCCCCCACCCCCCACCCCCGCAAGGAAAACATCCAAGTCTGTCAAACTCCACACACCCAGTTTGTATCACAGGCTTTTGTGGTAAAAACGTGTGGTCTCCCACCCCCGAGCAGAGCTTACTCAAGTGATGTCGCTTTTGTCACAATTTTCTCAAAGTTGAAAAGCTCCTGCAGAGCCGCAGACATTATTCCAGGAGATTTCATTGGCTGATCAGCACTTGCAGTGACTAACAGTCTGATTTGCACATGTTAAAGTGTCCCTTTAATGCAGTACCTAAAATCCACAAGAGCAGTTTCACGTTAATATACAGCATTTATACACTAAATGACACTGCAGGTCCAGCAGATAGGCTTTATGTGTCCAGACAGAAAAAACAAATCCTGTGAGAATGACATGGATTTCAGTGCTGTGTGAAGAGCTATTATGCAAAAACCTGCAGAAAACCCATAAAAGTCTTCGATTCCCAACCTCAGCATGTCAATATTCCTGCAGGGATATGACTTTAATGGCTGTTTCTATCAGATTATGAAGCTGCAGCCAACACCACGATGGGAGTCTCATGCTAGTGGAGAGGCGAGGAATGTTAAACGAGTCAGCCCAGGCCATGAATGAAGCTGAAATGAGGCTGATTAGATCCCCTCTGCTTTGTTCCGCCCTCTGGCCAAGGAAACACCAAAATGACTTGTTATTCTTGCGCCGCGGCCAGAAACCGCTCGATGTCTCTTATTTTGGACAATGCTCCTTCACTCCCCGACTTTCACGTATCGCAGCAGGCTCTCAGATTTAGAAGAGTGTGTGCCGAACCGCCGCAAACACACACACACACACAGCTGAATATGAGCATGGATACACTCACTTTATCAGAGGAATGTTCTGGGCTTAGAGGTATTTCCTGATATCAGGGTATGATCCGATCAGATTGTGTGTGTGTGTGTGTGTGACTCAAATAAGCAGAAGACGAAGCAGAAGACGAAGCAGAAGCAGAAGACGAAGCAGAAGAAGAAGAAGAAGAAGAAGAGGCCTATGTAGGGAGAGAGACTGGCAGAGCCCTCGTTTAAAGCAAGCAAGCAGGTTTTACAACCAGCTGAGGAATGTAGACATGAATCGGCTTTTATTGTTTTACACAGAGCGGCGGTGGGCTACCAGCAGCAACTATCTCTATCTCACCACATTTAAAGCTTTCTGCTCTCTTTCACCTTTATTTCTACCTCTCTCCGAAGTCTCTGCTGTCCTCTCATCCTCTCTGTCTCTGTGCTCATACAAAATGCTCTTACAAAACGCACTTATTTGATACTAATTTGCATTACCGGATACATTATGATGGAATTTTTTGCTATTTTTCGCTGGCAATGTGTTTTTTTGTCTTGCACAGAAAAATGTGACGTTCCTCAGAGTAGTGACAGCAGGTCAGTGTGAGTGACTGTGCGTACAAAGCGCAGGACTCTGGACACCAGACTCCCATGTGTTGTTAGGTTTAATATATTAAAACCCTTGCTTCAGGTCGGGGAAAGATCACGGTTGTGGTTAAATACAGAAGATAATAAATGACCAAACAGCAAATCGGTGTCGTCGACTTTTTCACTAATTAAGACCAAGATGATCCTCTGACTTTCAGTGAGTGCTTTGGGTTTCAAATGTTTAGCATACAGAGAGTCATCTTGGGTTTTAATGAAAATGTACACTACCAGTCAAAAGTTTGCACACACCTTCTCATTCAATGGTTTTTCTTTATTTTCTTTATTATTTTTGACATTGTAGATTAATCAAAGACATCAAAACTATAAAAGAATTATTATTAATTATGTAGTAAAGAAAAAAGTGTTAAACAAACCAGAATATGTTTTATGTTTTAGATTTTTCAGAGTAGCCATACCTTTTGATTTGACAGTCTCAAACACATTAAGAAGAAATGAACCCTTGGAAAGGCACACCTGTTAACTGAAAACCATTCCAGGTGACCACCTCATGAAGCTGATTGAGAGAAAGCCAAGAGAGTGCAAAGCTGTCATCAAATCAAAAGGTGGCTACTCTGAAGAATCTAAAATATAAAACATATTCTGGTTTATTTAACACTTTTTTCTTTATTATAATTCCATATGTGTTCTTTCATTGTTTTGATGTCTTCAGTATTAATCTACAATGTAGAAAATAATAAAAAATAAAGAAAAAACATTAAATGAGAAGGTGTGTCCAAACTTTTGACTGATAGTGTATTTATGGTTTTACAGTGAACGTAACGATTGCAGAGAAATAATAATGACGTCATCGCCCCAAAATTACCACAGTTAAGTTTTTTAAGTAAGTCTTTTTAAGTCTAATATGTATTCATTGACTGTGTGTTTTGTGTGTGTTTATTTACCTTCATGTTTCATTTAAGATCTTGCGAGTGTCCTCACGTTTGCATAGTCTATAGCATGATACTCGTGTAACCATGAGCATGAGTGTGTGTTTGTGTGTAGGTAAGTGTGATGGATGACTGTGTCTCAGCAGCAGGAGAGTGTGTTAGGGGTCGACCAAGGCCGCCTGCTAGTGACACGCACTCTCTCTCCCAACACGTATAGTAAGTAGCGTGTCAGCTATGATGAAGCTGGCTACACAGTGCCGAGCTCCCTCACGTATATTTAGAGAGGCAAACCCGCCTCATAGACACAATCTGTATACATTATCCTCCAGTGCAGGAGAGTGAACACACACACACACACGGAGAGAGGCAAAAGAACTGAATTGACATATATAATCCATATATCCATATAGAATAGTCCCGGCCAGTTTGTCAGCGGGACAGCAGGGTTGTGTCAGATTTTAAGTGGCAGTAAATGATGACATCCCCTCGCACAGGCAATCCATCACACACGCACACACACTGTAAAGACAGATATTGCAGCACCATAAGCCAGACCAGTGTCTCAATTTAATAGTTTTTTCTTTATATATAGAGATGAACCTAAATACATATCTTGAAATTAAATTAAGCAAATAAATAAGTACATCCGTCTCTATATTTGTCTCATAAGTTTAGTTAAAATCTGTGTGTTGATCATAATACCAGTATTTTCCCTCCCAAGTACTGTACCTAACCTCAGTTTTTTGACATTTGGATTTTGCTTTATCGTGTTCCCAGTATTTATTGACAGCTGTAGTTACTGGTTACTTTGCACAATCAGATTTCACAAACATGAGAACAGCTATGTTTTGTTCTTAAATAAACTACCAAACAATATATAAATTTCCAGCATGACTACTGCTTACATGGTAATGTATTCAACGATAATAAACGAATAGAATATCACATATAAATAATAATATATGATAGTATAACACTCTTAAAGGGGACATTTAGTATAATGAGTACTTTTAATTTTACTAGCCCTGAATTTTGCTTGTGTTTCCAAAAGAGCTTGGTGATGAATTTTTTCATTGCTAAAGAATAAGGAAAGACATTTCTTTTTAATCAGACATTCAAAGGCAGAATTCAGTACATGACAATATTTAATACTCGTTGCTATGGATACTTTTTGGTCCCTACAAACAGTAACAAGGTCCAATTCCCGGCCTATTTTCCAGAAACAGTAACCCCGTTATAACCCTGAATACTCTGCAGAACACAGGGTCAGTAATTTTCACTGGAACTACTTTCTACCAAAGAAATAGTCCCAGCAAACAGATTTTCATTCACCTCCATTGTTCTGGGGTGGCGTCAGAAATCTCAGAGACAGCTATCATAAAATCTGGGCATATAAAACTATCTGCATGGCTAAGTACCACAAGCGGTAAGTGAGAAAATATGTTTTCTTTGTAATTTAGCTGATCCAGCCCTCTAACCAAAGGAGGCAAGTTGCCGGACTTCCTCTTATATAAGAGCATAATAATTACAGTATATCAGGAAAAGCAGGTTCTCACATCTTACTTCATCATCAAAAAATGGGACTGAGTTGGCGTGTTGCTAATCTTTGGCTTTTCTTCGTTTCAAGCCAGAAACAGAGCTGACTGGGTAAAACAGCAGTCAGGCTGTGTTCATCTGGAAGACTAATTCGTTAAATTCACTGTGTAGCCATCCATTGAACACAAATCCTACTATTCATTTAACACAAAGCTCTTCTCATCCATCTCTACATCTCTTTATCTGTCTCTCAAGAACCATAATTTATGCCAAAACAGATGCTGCTTCATCTGCCGCTGCTGTGATGCTCTCTGTGTGTCAATGTGTGTGTGTGTGTGTGTGTGTGTGTGTGTGTGTGTGCGTGTGGGAGGTGGAAGTAAGCGAAGCAAATAATAAGCGTAATCACTAATACAGGAACAAAAGAAGAAAATCCCTCTCTCTTCTCACACACACACACGCACACCAACCACACACGGCAATCCTACCAAACATGTACTCAATCATTCCTGCACTCGCATGACAATGCTGCATATTTCATGATATATTTCCAATCATCACACACACATACACACACACACCATCCACCCACACTCATACTCTAATATTCTTCAACCTCATTGACAGTGATGTTGCTGACTCAGGCCTCTCCGGGGGTTAAAGGCCTGTAGTGTTGCTGAATGGGCTCCAGTAGGACACACACACACATACACACACACACACACATTACAAACCAACCGGCATCACCTGAGGAGACAGATGGAAGCACACGCTCCGTACCAGCCGCAATCATACGCTTTTTCAACTCCAGTCCGTGTTTGCACGTGAGTAAGGGAGGCCGAGCGTGAGGCTTTGATCAACAGCTCCGTGATGCTTCTCCCCTGTGTGCGCCTTGTGTGTTTGCATGTACACGTGCGAGCTAGGGTACGCGCATGTGTTCGTCTGATGGGGGAAAGGCCTTTCATGTTGTTCAGCTGTCTGCATAGCGGAGCAGCAACCGAGATAAATATAGCGAGAGGAGGAATATCGTGCAAAGCGAGAAAAAGAAACGCTGACAGAAACAAAGACTGATCGACAACTTGACATTTGGGGCACATTGGCACACGACTCCGATGTGCAAAATCACAAAAGCAAACACACACAGAATTAAAAAGTGAATAAAAATTCAGCAATTCAACTGTTTTGACTATATGAGCTGTCACTGTGTGTATATTTTTTATTGATTTGACTGCAGGACAACTCTAGTACTTACCCACACAGATACAAAGTAACACACATGCATACACACACACACACACACACACACAGGTACTCCCTTGCTTCATCAGTCCTCCCGTTTTGTACGCCCACCTCTGCCTTTCCTTTCTTCTCTTTGCTTTTGTCTTAGTGCGTCAGCAACGCTTGTCATCTTCAGGTCACTCTGACAGCTCCTCTCCTCTTTATTCATTCTTTCATTCACCAGCCTTTAATTTGCATGCTTGTAAAAGAGTGTCAAACTCGCACTTAGGTTTGTTTCCAACTCAAATAAATTCATTCAACTGAAGCAGCACCTGTGTTAGAACAAACAGAAGTTGTAAATGCTAAATGCCAAAATAGTCCCAAAAATACTCACTGAGCGTTACAGACCAGTGGTTTGTTACATTTCCCAGATAACCAGAAATCCTAAATCCTTCTTCAATGTGAAAAGCTACTTCTAAATACTCCAGTTTCTAACACTGGCCTGAGATATCATACCTGTTTGGGTGTCACCTCCCTCTGCTCTGTGTAGTGGTGTATTCAACCATCATCTATGAAGCTAACAGTAAGTATCATTGTAAAATGTGTAATTGCCATAATTAAAAGGGGGCGGGGCTAAGTGAATGTTCAGTGAGGTCAAGTATCAAACTTGGATTAATCATTGATAATAGGTGGTGTTTGTCTGTCAGAGGTATATAAATAACCCCAGAAATGCCCATGATCTATCCTCCTTTCTCTATTTTTCTCTTACAGTCGTCCTACTTCTTCATATGCTATTTTATTGCTTACTTTATCTCTTGCTTTTGTGATTTGATTTGATTTTTTGGTTTTTTTTTTGTGTCCTTGCTGTAAAATTAATTGCACTGCTGCCAGCAACCAAATCTCCCCAAAGGGAACAACTAAGTTTCATCTTAATCTTATCTCTTATGACTCAGCTCACTTCAGTTCATTTTAGCTTCTCGGTGCCAAACCTCGTTTCCCCACATTTCTCCCAAGACGGGGTTTCCCTCTTTTCCTAAAACGCTTTTCACTCTCTTCAATTTTCCCCTTTCCCCTTTCCCCTCGCCGTTCCGCCTCACTCCGTCCCTGCCTCGCTGCGCGGCGGCACGCTGTGCCCACAACACCCTGACAGATAACGCAGACGGCTTTGCACGCCGCGCCGAGTGAAATGCAAGACCGCTGTGCACTCACTCCGGTGAATTTCACACACACATGCACACACAATTCAGCGAGCTGACTGGGGGAGAGGGAGCCGGCGTTAGGTGGGCGGACGACGAGATGAGAGGAGCTGAGGTAGACAGAGGGAGGAAAGAAAGAGGACAGGTGAGGAGACGGAAAGAATGAAGCTAAATAGAAGGACAGAGAAATTAGGAAAATGTGTTTAGGCCACATCAGAGACAGGAAGAGAGAGAGATACCTGTCCTTCCTGTGCCCGACCACATCCACCACCCAACCAATAAACACACACCTCAGCCCTTCCAGGCAAAACAATGGCTGCATCCTCTACACAGAAAAGCAGCCAGTCAGAAACAAAAGACAAAAGAAAAACCAGTAAGGAGGGAAGAAAAAAAAAAACATTGGAAGAAGCACTCAGTATATAAAAAAACTCACATCACCATAGCAACCCTGGCAGAAGGGGGAAGGTAGCATACCAGAAAGATGGAAAAAAGCTACTGCGAAAGAGGAGAGGGAAGGAAAAGAGAGGAAAATAAGAGTGCCCGGAAAGTAGGGATTGATAGAGGATCGAAAAAATTGAAATATATGCGTGTGGAGAAAAAGCGAGGCTCGTCAGCAGAGGTGAGAGAGCGGCCGAAGGGGGTCGGGGGTCAGAGCTGAGTGGTCGCTGAGTTGAAGCCAGTACGCAGCTTACGTGGGAGTGTATAGCCACGCTACAGCTGCTGTGTAAGGCTGTAGAGTTCATTGGAAAGAAGAGATCCAGCCATCATCAGCCAAACACGTAAAACCTTTGTGATGGCAGTAAAGGAATCGTTAAAGTCATCAGGATTCATGGTGGATTTCAGTCTGAGAGTGTATCCAATAGTTTGAAAAGTAAATGGTTGACTAGCCGACCGACCAACACACCATCCCCGGAGCCTCGTTCTAGCATGGATATGAAAAAAAAAAAGAATCAAGATAGGCCTATCATGCTTCAAAAAGCACCACCGACTTTAAAATCCCATCACCAGCCCTCAGAAAACCAAACACCTCCCTCCATCTCTGCTCATCTTCCCTTCGCCTTTTCTTAGCTTCCGGCATTCCTCCACCTTGCAATCTCACCTCTGCCCCCGCTCTTTCTTTCCCCTCTTTCATCTTAGCTTCATTGTGTTTCTTCCCTGGTGGTCATATCTATATCTCCCCCCCCATTTCATCCCTCACCCCCTCTCCACCCCTCTCCACCCATCCCCTCTCCATTTCCTCGGGGTAGAGATGTATTGAATAATTCAGAATGGGGCCTGATTTATAAGAGTGCTTGTAGTGCCCGGACGTCTCGGTTTCGCTCATCAGTCTGGCGGCTCATTACGGCTAAGGAACGGCATGGCCGCCTAATCTCCAGTGACACGCCGCTGTTCCCAAACTGGTGCGGGACGCCAGCGCAGTGTGTTCCAAACGCGCTCCTGTAAGCAGGCTAAGGGCGGCGAACGGATGTCGGCGCTGTCCAACATCTAGTCCGAGAGAAATACATCACTGTCGTCACGTGAGAGAAAAATATCCTAACTATCACGGGTTTTGGCGATTTAATGAAATATTTCATGGTCTCGTGTAGGTTGAGAAATTTCTGCCGTCAGAGCTATGAACCACATCAACAAGGGAGGAGGGAGCATTACTACCCTTTTCGTCTCCCCCACCCACGTTTTCCCAGCTGCTCTGTAGATCAGGATAAGCACTGTTGCAGTCACAGCCCCCCTTGCGTCTAAACACCATCACAGACTTGTATAACAGACCATTTGATAGATTTTTGCCCCGGGGAACCCTCATATGTGAAAATTTGTGTTGCTGGATTGTAACTGTCTGCGCCGTACGTGGGGAGATAATGGTGGTGGGAGGGAAACTTATGATTACGATAGCCATGCTTATACACATATTAAACGGGATAATTTGGAGTTAATTGAGGTATAGGGAAACTGAACAATTACTCATTATGCTGGTGCTTTCCCTCAAGGACCCCTGAGAATCCTACAAATCTGAGAGCCACTAACAAAAGCGCTGCCAATCCTGATAACATACAGTCGGCTGAATAAAGCATATATGCATCTAATGCATAAAGTGTAAAGTTGCCTGGTGAATTATTATATTCAGCTCTCACACATGAGCATGTCGTCTGACAAAACCTGATAATTTGGTTTGGCCGGAGAGTATTTGATTCGCTTTCCAGGCTTAATTCCTTTGAGTCCCTGAGAGAATACATTCAGGTTTAGCTTTCAACTGTTGCAAGAAACTACAGTTTAAATAACTAAAACTCAGAGATTCCACTGAGATGTGAACACCTTTTGTTGACTGTGAAGGCCCGAGTTGAGTGATGAGATGAGCCACATGAATATGAAATGCTGATAAAAATGTGCATCTGACACACTGAGAAAGTCAGGTGTAGCTTACTATCTCGTGCAGGCTTTTCACAAACACTGGAGGTCCACATTCAGAACTATTACAGTCATTAGCTTGAAAGATTAGTTCAACATTTTGGGAAATGCTTTCCTTAGCTTTCTTGACAAGAAATAGATATGAAAACTGATACAACTCTAATTTCTTGTATGCTAAATATGAAGCTAGAGCCAGAAGACAGCTTAGCGTCACAAAAACACATGGAAGCAGGGTGAAACTGCCAGCATAGCTTTATCCAGCGGTAACAAAATCTACCAACACTTTATTGGACGGGCATAGTGACATCCTGGAGATCCCAGCATCCCTGCAGAGACTCCACCACAGTCACCACAACTGTCCATGAAATAGTCCAACACAAAAAAAAAAAGCCAAACTTGTCATTTTTACTCTCCAGTACAGACTGAACAAACAAGATTTAACATGTTTCAGCTACAGCCAGAAGTCAATTAATTTTGCTTAGGAGAAAGACAAAAGGGAGGAAACAGGATCCAATCTACCAGCACCTCTAAATTTGATTAATGAACATATTATACAGTATATTGTTTAAGTTTCCAGTCTTCCATTACAGAGTGGAGTAACAGTGGCATTTCTTTCTTTAACAAACAATCTTACACAGCAACTAGTATCAGCTAGTTTTGGCTACTCTGCCACTTAAACTAGCAAAAGTGATGGTATGTACGAGGCATGAGTGAGAAGCCTGCTACTTGATATTGAAATTGAAATTTTACATTTCTCTTTGCTAAGAAGAGCTGCATTAGTTTAATAAATCTGTTTATTTTACCAACTTGGAGGTAAAACCCAGCCCTACAAATGAGATGTTCAGCTCAGCCACCTGACCTCTGAACTGTTAGATCAGCTCTTGTTCTACGTGATGGCAGTGGTATGTGTGTGTAGAAGGTCAGGTCAGGTGGTCATCGTGCTAAGGTCAAACTATCATGTTCACTCCAGAGAGGGCAGGCGGCCTGGATCAGGTGTTAGAGATGATACTTCCAGGGACAACGGACTCCCTTTACTCTCAAGGGATGGGGAGGAACATGTCCAATTAGACTTGCTTAATGGGGCTTAGGGTCTTCAATAATGCAGGCACTAACACGGACGCTGACCATCTGTAGGTGGTGACCTAGAGAAATGACCAATGAGCTGCTTCACTGAACCAAACCAGCCTATCAGAGCTGACCTCCAGGCCTTTGGAGGAACAACTCTGATATTACATTTATATAAGCAGTCACCTCGTGTTCATCTTCGCTTTTTTTGTCCACACAACACGTTGTCTTTTCACAAGCGGGACTGAAAAAAAAAAAAACAGGCTGAGCAGATGATGTTTCCTGCATGGCTGACTTTGTCAATCTTTCTCAATCTCCTTCAGAAATTTCAGTCAAAGCAATTCGACTCCAACCGCGGTAGCTGAAACAACAGATGAGCAAAGAGGGAGTAGGAGTAGGATAAAGTAACGAGAGTGTGATCGATGAAAATGCCCT
The DNA here is from genome assembly GCA_023238725.1 of Scortum barcoo. Lineage (NCBI taxonomy): Eukaryota > Metazoa > Chordata > Actinopteri > Centrarchiformes > Terapontidae > Scortum > Scortum barcoo. Next base: position 15,421,259 of record CM041542.1, read on the forward strand.
GAGAGGCTGGTAGAAACAAAAGCCATATGTCTGAGGGACAGGTGTGCACTATACAAGGAAACACTTCACCTTAAAAGCTTTTCACTTGGGGAGTTCAGCATTAAAGAGATTTTAAGTCAAACCCTTCATGAACCCTCCGCGCACATACGACCGCGTCAGTCATCTAGGCTATATAAACAGATGTGGTGCTCATACACCTCATCTTGCCTGCTACCGTTACTGCTGCCATGCATGTTCATTTATCTCAACTCAACTTCATGGAGTAGATGTGTATCACAAATTCAGCTGCAGGGAAATTTGCAACTGACATGTTTGTGCAAATCTTTTCTGGAACGGCATCACAGAGGCAAAGTCGCTCTGTCAAAGGGAGATATGAGGCATTGCCACAAAAAAGGCTGACAAGCATCTAGTATTGGGTAGCGAAAGGCAACTTTTTACCCATATATGTTCATTTAATAAAGCTGACAGAAAAGCTGTGACTGAATGAGCTTATCCTGCAGAAATCTTTGATATTTATAATAAATATAGTCTCAATTTTTAGAAACACCCCTGAGCTGAGACAGTGAGTGATATAAGATGTTTTTGATTCAGCTGAAATATTGTAGGGTTGGGCAATGGAACGATATAAACGATGAGATAATAGAAATTTGTCTACTGAGATTTCGTCACATCCTGTCTTCAGGAAATGATCCTTTTAAAATCCTAACTCGCAATTGCTGGCAGAGTTTTGTCAAATTTGACTTTTCTTTTCAGGGGAGTTCTTCTGTGCATGGAAATTGTAGGAACGTGGGCTGTGTGTACTGTGGGTGATATTAGATATAGAAAAGATTATAATATTTGCTGCTGAAAACCACAAGTGTATAAATGTTATTTCCAATACACAGAAATGTCCATTCAACTATCAGTGCATTCATATGCACCTAAACCAGGCTACTCAGAGAAACCAGGTTACGTGGTCATCAGGTTTCTAAAAATGCTATACCCCGATTGTTGTAACCAGGCTTTTTGCTGACATAACATTTCAGAAATCAGCTGAAGACCGCTGTAACTCGGTTACTTTTGTGCATGCATAAACACACTGTATCTTTGTCATAGTCCTGGTTGTTTAGCTCATTACAGGCAACACTGTAAATCAATGAGCATGACAGCTTTACAGCAATATTTGATTTAAAGGATTTTTGCATCAATATGAAGATGAATTTGGTGGGCATTTAATTGTGTCAATAAAGAGACATTCCCATCTGTTATTTTATCCATAAAACAATTCTTAATTGAATTTTCAGTAAATGTAATATTTCATTACAATAAAGCCATAAGAAATTATGTGCACCAAAATAGAGGATTTTATCCACACTGCCTACCCCTACTTATTAATGACGCAATCTTTAAATAATCAGTGACTTCCTCCAAAGCATGTTGGCAGATGACACGACACATTATAAAGATCTGACACATAACACCCCAACACAGCAAACAATAACTACATTTAGATACATGGTGTTCTACCGAGAGAGAGGAGCACGAGAGCGGCTTTTGTTCAACACACGAGCACATAAGAAGGATAAAGGCAAACAACCAGAACTCTCCTGCGAGCCACAGGCACACGGTTTTATTTATGAATTTAATTTGTGTTTTCCTTAAAGAGGCACTTGGAGGCCTGCCTCGACACAGAGGGGAGTTAGGACCCAGAGGAGGACAGCCAGGGAGCACTTTAAATTGGAAGCAGACGTCTTTCTCTCTCTCTCACCTTCTCTGTCTCTCTGTGTCTCTCTCTCTCTCTCCCTCTCTTTCGAAAGACAAAGAGACAAGGAGGAAGTGGAGGGAGAGGAAAGAAGAGAGAGACAGAGGAGTCTGGAACTGGTTTTGTAGCCACATCTTGTAGGAAATCCTGAACAGAGCATGTTAACGAGGGACACCGAAAACCACGAGCGCTCCCCTCCCTGCACTTTGTGTGTATATATGTGTGCGTATGGTGTGTGTATCAGAAAGTTCAATACACACTCTAAGGCGAACTACATGTGCACACAGAGCCCACTACTGACAAACGCACAATGAGCGCAGCCATACTGTACACACACAGACACAGACACACATATGGCAAGGGCTGGCAACTACATGATGCATAAATACATGCGTAAACACACTCACACAGGATTACATATTGCCCAAACAAACATACAGTACTAACTAACAGACACACACACAGACACAAACACACAAACACACACACACATCTCTTCAGGGACCAGACAGGGTTTCCCTCGCAGTCTACATCTGCAAACTGTATGTAGTTACCCAGGGATGATTGCAAAACTCACACACAAACACTCCTGCACACACACTCACACTCACACACACACACACATGCAGCAGAGCAGTGAGACCTCCCCATGTGCTTGTATATCAGGCCAAGCTATGCAGCGTTGGCCTATATGAAGGCTAATAAAGAACAGATCTTAAATAATGGTGCGCACTAATATGCACACTTGTTATAAACACACGCACACACGCACAGGGGGAAGAGTGGAAATGAGGGAATAGGGAGGATGGCGGTGGTGACTAAGAGAAAATATTAATCAAGACAAAAAGCAGATCTTGCTGTCTTTCTCATCCTGCATGTGGGATGGTCTGCACCCTCGGGTGGAGCGCATGCATTTTTCTCCCAGAAATGATATTGTCACATTTATGAATGTGTGGGAGCCTCTGAATGCAATATGTGTGATGGAGGGAAGGGGGTCGAACTGTTTGCATTTAGGTTTCATTTGTATCTGTGTGGGATGCAGGTATTGTCGAGTTTTGGCATATTCCATTGAGCTGTTGTTGCTCTCTGAGTGTCTGTGGTAGCTGGTGGGCTCTCAAGATATATGGAATATCTTTTATTACTTTATCCAACTTTTTTCATTACTTCTCACTTACCAATTCAGCCGCTAATCTGACATGACTTCATCTGAAGCAGAAGTGCGCGGCAGTATTCACAGTGTATGAACTGTCAGGTGAACTCCATTTGAAAGAGCTGTTGAGAGATGTCTTTTTCACTTGTGACAGAGCTCGGCTAACTGTTTTGAGAAAACATGTCCCAAACCTATCTGTGTGTACGGAGATGATGTAGGCCTCTTTCACAGCAGATATTTTGACTTTCCGTTTCATACACATACATACATGTCAATATATTCACATTAAAAGTAAGAGTATTTAGTACGTTTACTGTGAAAGAGGTCATTGGTAGTAATTGGTAAAAATTAGCACTGGTATGTTCAACATTTGGTTTTTCTGCCCAGAACGGTCCTGTTGGTTCAGTTTCACCACCCTCATCACGTCATATTTCCAGTAAGCAGCTGTTTTTTTTTGTTTTTTTGGTAGAAAAAAACCCACTGTACACAACATAGCCGACTGCAAAAGGCAGACAGGCAGAGCTAGAAAATAGCTAGTGAATGCAATAGAGAATTTGGCAGCTTTTTGGCAGATTTTCAGATATTTTTCTCTGGTGTCGGTGGAGACCAAAACAGAGCTTAAAATGTGAGTGAATATGGGACTTAATTTAGTAAAGTGGCCGGAAACACAAGTCCAAATGACTGTTGATGATGCTCCATGTCAACACACTTTGCTATAAAAGCTTTACAATTTGATTAAAGATCTACTTTGTGTTTTTTTACTTGCTTTGCTGTAAAAGAATTTATGAATACAGTTCTGGCTATATGATAGTAAATCACTAAATGCCACTACACTGCAATGATTAATCGACAACGGTGTTTTCACTTAAAGTAGCTAAATAGGCTTCTTCTCGACAATGCGTTGATTTGTTGCACTTGTGAGAATGGGCCAAATTACGGTAAGAATTAAAAGAATATGCGTATTCACTTTCTTGCCAAGAGTTAGATGAGGAAATATCGTGTCTTTACGGTAAACATGAAGCAAACGTTACAGCCAGGAGAAAGTTAGTTTCGCTTAGTCTGACTGGAATGAAAGAGCTAGCCAGGCCTGGACCAAAAGAAAGAAAATCCACGTACGGTACTAACGTCACTAAAGGTCAAAAATGCGTGTGAAGACGTGAGAGAAAAGTTATGTGCTGGACTATTTCTCGGCCAGGCGCAGTCACTTGCCGGAGCATCCGCTGGTTTCCTGGCAACCTCACAGTGATGTTGAGTTTCCAGGAGCGATATATGGAGATATATGGATTTGTGAGCTTCAGGAGGGCTGGTTGGCAAATTTTGTTACCTTTGGACTGAGCTAGGATAACTGTTTCCTGTTTACCAGCTGCTGGCTCCAGCCTCATATTTACCGTAGAAACAAATAAGCATATTTCCCTCCGTAAACTGTGCTCTGAACAGACAATATGAAAACAGGTCTAATCAGCCAGAATAACCACTAACACGTGTGTGAAGGCCTTACTGTCTTTCTCCTACAGTCTGCTTTTCTTTGAATTATGCTTTCATGTTTCAGATACAGCTTTTATCACAAATAACGATTCCATAAATCTGACATTTTTAAGGCCTCAATACTTAATATAGATAATAAGATAATAACCTTTTTGATGGCACAAAACTCAAAATGACACTCAACATAAAGTTTCCATTTTTCTGACTGGATTCAGTCTGGATTTGTATACAAGTCCATATCTTATTTTCTCCAGTGGTCATGTAAAATTAAATTAATAATGCGATGAAACACAGCTGCAGTCGTGCCCCGACAGAGGATGACTCCCTCATCAGGTGCCACTACACTGATCTGTGGCTTTAGTCTAACAGATTACACCTGTTTCACCTGACCTTGTAGCAGCCTTTAAATCTGGTAAGCCTCAGGCTCCTGGGACTTGACTTCCCTCCTCAGCTGATCCCAGCACAGGTGTAGCGGTTTTCAAGATGCTGAGGCTCGGCGCTTTCACAAAATGCTGTGATCTGATTCTGGAGCAGCCACTATCACACAGTCACCCCTGGGACATTAAGCTCTAATGGCTGCGAAACTGTAAATGTCACAGTGATTTGGGCCAAGCGCCGAGGGAAGAGAGCCCAAAAGAGTGTGTGTGTGTGTGTGTGTGTGTGTGTGTGTCTGTTATCATGTCAGTGCCACTGCCTGAGCAAAACGCATCGCAGTGAAAGGGCACTGGAGTGAAGCTGAGTAATTACAGTATGACAAAAGTAAGTACACAGACATGACACACACACACACACACACACACACTTTCCACACATACATCATACATCAGCCGTACAAATGCAAGAGCACACACACACACAAATATGGCAAATACCCAGAGCATACACACACTTAACCCACGTTTGTATGTGTACTAAAGCTTCGTATGCCAGGCCTGTGGGTCACTGCTGCAGTCATCTGTACAAGGATTACTGACTCCACCTTTTAGTTATTGCGTTTAGTCCTTGATGTCATACAAATGTAGAGAAAAGCAGCGTTTTCATTTCTAGTGAGTGATGTCAACTGAAATAGCATGCAAAATTTACCAGCTTTAGTTAGCCTAGCTAATCAAGCTAACGTGCATGAGTGGAAAACATTGAAAAATCTGTGGCTAAATGTCTCATGTTTCCAGCTGACTTGTTTTAAGCTATGTAATCTGGTAAAAGGGTCTTAATTATTCACTTGACGACTACAGACATAATGCTAAAACCCTGAGGCCGATAAAATAAAAAGCATTGTTTTAGTGTTGCAATGTGTTAATCTTAACATTTATTACGAGTATGATTTATCGTATTCCATGAATTTGATTCCAACATAACGTTTTTGGTTGCCTAGCTCATACTTTGACTTGGACAATCAAGACAGAGGTAAGAGTCATATTTCGCTGTCTGTGTTTTCAAACTGTGTCATTTCTTTTTACAAGACAACAGGCTTTTAAGATGAGGACTAACCAATGTGTTTGGCTAATGTAATGCTACCTCTGGAAAGAAGTTTCTGGAAGACGAATGACAGAGACGCTACCTCCGAAGTCTAGCATCCAACGCCGACCTTGACACGTGAGATGAAAAAGAAATCTTACTGAAACAGTAATGTTTCTCTTCCCTTAACTTTTAACCCAACAATGTAGCATGAAATGTTCACTGGTCTTGGAGGTAACACTGGGTTAGCTTGCTGCTATACGTAGTACGCTAGTTAGCCAGATATGCTTTACATTCACAGGAGAGATGTATTAAAGCTCTGGCTGCGGCTGGAGGCAAGAAACTGACCAACGGGGGCTGAAGATGAACGAGGCTATCGACAGGCCAAACGCGGATACAGAATCGCACACACACACACACACACACACACACACACAGAGGAGCTCGCTTTGCACAGGCAGGCTGAGAGGCCAACGGACATATCACGACTCTTATATAAGCTTCCAGCTTCCCGCCCCCAGAGGTATTTATATCCCTCGTTTGTTATCTATAATAAGACATCTCTCGTTTTTCGCTCCTTTTTTTTTCCCCCTCGCTCCCTCACCAGACTCCCCGGCCCTGCTGCGGGAAAATCCTGATTAGTGTCCTGATGACTTGACAGAGAGCGATCGAGATAGAGATGCAGAGACGGGGAGAAAGAGGGAGGAGGAGGAGAGAGGTGGAGGGAGAGACAAAAAAAAAAGTGCAAAAAAAAAAGTGCAGAAAGTGACAAGAGAGATGTATTTCTGTACGCGTCGGCTTGTGTCTGAATTATTGACAATACTTGCAGTTCAGCGGCGGGCTGATTTGACAGTCGACTGACTTGACACCCTACACGTTTGTGCCTTGAGAAGTGTGTGTGTGTGTGTGTGTGTGGTGCTGAGATAAGGCCAGCGGTCAGATCTGGTGTGCGTCAACAAAACACCTGAGTCCCTAGTTAGTAACGCGGCCTAAAGATTACTGCTGTCAGACACGGCCTCCCCTGCTGTGCTGCTCGCTAACTTATCAATCTGTCAGAGGAAAAAAAAATAAAAATAAAAACAGCTGGAGAGGAGGAGATGTAGTTATCACAGGAACTATTAGCAGAGGGCGGAGCAGGAATGTGTAAAAAACAGAAAAGACAGGAGAGGAAAGAGACTGTAAAAACCTGCTTGTTCTAGTAGCTTGTTGTGAAAAAGAGAAAGAGGGGGAGAGTGTGTGTCTGGAGAAGGGAAACAAGGGAAGACTGAAGTGGGTGGTGGGATGGAGAGAAGAGGAGAGGGGAGAGAAGGCGAAGTGAAGGACTAAGCAGAGAGGCGGCTGAGGTTCTGGCTATGACGTGGGACAGAAAGACAGACAGACAGTTAAAGGGAAATTCAGGTGCCCCGATGAGATTTTGCTGTGTAAGATGAAGTGTATAGCTTGCCCACCGCCCATCCTCCTCCTCCTCCTCCTCCTCCTCCTCCTTCTTCTTCTTCTTCTTCTGCAACTCTGCAACCCCCACCCGCCTTCTGTTGCCACTCTGTGCAGCCGAACTCGAGTCTTCTACAATACCCTAATGAGAAAAAGCTGGTAGGAAAATCCTGGACTGAGTCCTACATAAACTTACAGCCATCTCACAGAACAGCCCAAGGAGGGGGGGGTTGAGGACGAAGGAAAAAAAACACATCGAAAGAGAGCGAAGAATAAAACGAATTCACAGAGGTCATCTCCTCATTGCTTTCGGTACACTAAACTGTGTATGTGCATTGAATGTCAGTGTATATACAACTTTCTGATGTGGTAGCATATACTGTTCGGTGAAAGGAGGCAAATAGCATTATCTAAAGGTGCAGATTGATAGATTTTAGATATTAAACAATCCTAAATCTTTTATTTTCTGGTCTGTTTATTTATTCATAGTACTGTTTTCATGATTTCAGCTTTAAATTGTAGTCAACTTTGCTCTATAAAGAAGAGTAAATGACATTTGTTCTAAAGCCAACCAGTCAAACAAGCACCAATCCACCAACCAATCATCTAATCACCTCCACCAACCAAACAGTAAAATACCCCACCTGTCAACCCACAGACCTAGCATGAATTCAACAAACCACCCAATTAACAGCTCAACCAGTACAACCTAAAAACCATAGAGAAAAGCAGTCAAACAACCATTAAAAAAACAGCCTAACCACTCCAACAACCAGTCAAACAATGAGCCAATCAAATTCCCGCCCAGTCAACCAACCATCTGACCACCTAACTAGTCAAACACTCAACCAGTAAACCAGCCACCTCACCGAACATCCAGCCATCCAATGGGGCCCATCGTCTAACCAAACCGCCGTTCCCGGTAATTGACTGCAGATGACAGTGACAGAATTGTTTTGTTTTTTTCGTGCATCTTAATCATGTCAAGCCGTTTTCTGAAGCTGCAGTAATTAACCGCCGGCTTTTATCTGCACTAATTGTTCTCCATGTACAAATAATTGATTGAAAATCAGCGACCAATTTGACGTCTGGAGACAAACACGCGCGCGCACGTGACTTTGCATTCCCAAACCGCAGACAATACGAGAGAGGACATACTGTAGCTGGAGGTGAAAACAAAGATTATGAGCGAGTGAGACACACACACACACAGAGTGGAGTGATTTTTACAGGGTCGCAGATGACTTCTTGAAGACAGCACATCTGTAAAAGTCTGCCCTCCACCGCCCCCCCTCGACTTCACTACCTCCTCCGCTGCGCCTCTTTTCTCTTCCCCTCTCACCCTCCTTCTTTTTCCTCCGTTGGGAAGCTAGCCTGTGGTTTTTACAGGATTCACATTAATTTGTTAACTAGGCCACCAGAGTCACGGGAGTGGAGGAGCACAACGCAGTCTGACAAGAGAGATGAAGCAACGCAACCAAATACAAGTGAGTAAAAGCTGACCGCTGCTGCCTCGGCCTCAATCACAGAGTCGGGCGGAGGAAAAAACAAAACGACGCGCTAGAAAGTGAGACCGCAGGAGAAAAAAAATTCAGGATGCAAAAGCTTTCACTCATTTCTAGTCAGCTACTCAGCTCTTTGTCTCACACACGCGCGCACACACACACGTGGCAAAAGGCAGGCACAAACTAATCGATGTTTGTATGTAAATCAGTCAAAATATGAGCAGAAAGCAGAGTTCCATCCAACATCCATTTCCAACATTAGAGACATATTCATGCATTCACGCAGAGGCACACATACGTGTTCACACACGCACAGCCAAACACACACACACGTGCACACATACAGAGAGACACTGAGAGTGCTTCCTGCTGCTGTCTGGCAGTCTACAGTGGAGTTTGCGGTTTGCCCCTGAATCACTGTGGTCAGAGTCCCACCGGGTGTGTATCAGGTTAGACAGTTCCCCCCCCCCACGCCAGCACACACACAAACATACACAGGCAGCTGCGAGGCCCGGCCCACAAACAGTTGGTTTGCATTTACATGTGCTTAAGTAACCGGGTTACTAAGAGAAACTAGGTTATGCAACGTATCAAAATGTGTGGTGGTTTTACCAGAGAGCAGCCACGAACCGCAGCCTCAGTCCACAGAGCTCCACTGTGAAACCAAAGATGCGGTGCTCAGACTCAATCGACTGGTGGTGTTTAGATTAGGCTGCTGAGGTGAGGTTCCACTGGATGTAAAAGGCAGACAGACAGACACCTCAGACACACACTTGGGGACTTTCCATTCATTATATGGTTTTTAGTCATGTATTGACGCGACTGGTGTCTGAAGCAGCGTGCTGTCTCAAATAATATCCGACAAGAACAAATATAGGACGGGTGGAATTACTTATAGTGTACTACGATGTCTCATATGGCAGACTCATTATTATGTACTGTCCCACAGCTCTAATTCCATCAGTGCAACAGCTGAGTCACCCTCAATGCTGCTCTCAGTTTCTCTTTTTAACAGAAATGCTAGTTTTATTCAATAATTAATTCCAGCCTTTCCATTTTGACATTTATTCGAATTAGTATTAAGTTACGTAGTGTCACACACCTCCACAAAGTGGTGTGTTTCATTCACCAAACAGGTAGGACACAACAGAACAGTGAACATGGAGGATGTTTTGGGTTTGCATTAACTGGGGAACACACAAAGTGAAGAAAATGAAGTCCTCCCCCTAATATCAGGCCTGATTCTCCAATGAGTTTGCCAATCAGGTAAATAAAGGTCACAGTCACTATTGACAGTTTTCAGTAATTGTTTAAAAAAATGGGCTGTGTACAGTAAGACATCACTGTTTAGTCACCATATTGCACCATTTTCAAGGCCGAACGTAAAACTGTGCAACATTTAGAAAGAGACTGTCAGTTCCAACAGACACATGCACAGCATGTATATATTTGGTGTGAGTGCTGAGGCTAAAAATCAATACACCCATGGTGAAAACTTAATAGAGCAGTGACATACATAAGCACTACAGTGTCCAGCCTCCAATACACCATGCAGAGAATATGTCGGCAGCCTATTCAAGCCTTTTATTTCTATTATGTGAAATTAGTGTGTAACAACTACAGCAGCAATTTACAACAAGATGTTTCTGTTTGAAGAGGACACATTTGGGCTGAATGACACCTCGCTGTTTCTTTTGCAAAGTGTAACAATTCATCATTTTCCCAAAGGCACCAAAGGGAAGCCTAGCAAACACCAGGTGTGCAGAGCAGAAAATGTAAACGCTTTAATGAGCCGACTATAGGTTGAACACACCGCACCGTGGCAATCAGCGACAGAAAGTAGACAAATGAGTAGCAGGCTGAGCACAAAGAAGGGTTTTCTTTGTGCTCAGTCTGTTTGCAGTTTAACAGCTTAAACAAAGCTCCTCATTAAGAGCAGACCTCATACTGAGTCGTCTACTCACACCTTACAGCAGTCTGAGCTCTGCCTCGGCCTCGCTCCCTTCCACCGTCTCTCTCTCTCGCTCTCCTGCTGCCTCTTTCTGATTGTCACTCCTGTTATTCATCAATAATTGCCACTTTTAACGTGGCAGTGACTGAATCACTGAATTTCACACACACACGCACGCACTCACGCACACACTGTATAGTGTGTCAGGAGTTTGTCATTGCCAGTAAACTGATCTATCACTGTTGTCAGTGAATCAGTGTTTGGATGGGGTTCAACACATTATGCTAAAAGAACCTTCACTTTCTTCAACAACCTTGGTGCCTGTGAGTGTGTGCCGAGTGTGTATAGAGCAGATGTTAGTTGAGTTTTAAGGCACACAGGAGAGCCGCACGATATGGACAACAAAACATCATTGCAATTATTCTGCTAAATATTGCCACTGATATTTGGATTGGTATATGATAAACACTCAGTCATTTCCTTCAGCCGGAGCCAAGAGCAAAGGCTCAGTGACTAACAGCGACGAATCCTTCCAACCGACGTTAAATTCTGAATGTAACAAAGAATTTCTAGCACAATAACAAAGCCCTACGCCCACACACACCTACATGAATACCAGCTACAGTCGGCGCGCCGTGTTTCTGACCATAGCCGTGTTCTCATTAGAGAGTTTAGTGAGCTCACAGAAACTCACTGGATACATATTTGTTGTGTCCAATTTATTTCCCATCTCTGCCTCTCAACTCCTTAATGATTTCCTGCATTTACCAAAATGTGTTTTGTTGAATGCACCAGAGCGTTTTAGATACGGGTTTATCGTGTTGCTGCAGAGAGCAATAGTAAAGCAGGAGATTCTCCCATTAAGGAAAATAAATCATCACATTAGATTGATGGATTTGGAAAACCTCTGTCTCTACTTCTTCCTCTAAATGTCATTTCGAAGAAGTAGTCTCATTATTTGACTCTGCTGATTCAGATGCTTACCATTAATGTTTTAAATATTTAAAGAAATGTTCATTAAAGCTGCACCAGACAAAAACTTTAGATTAACAAGCGATCAAATGACTATGTGTAATGTCAACACATAGTGACACACCCACAAAGAATTATCATTTGCAGTTCCCCTCAGCTCTGTGGATTGTTTTAACACCTTTAAGCGCTGTTGTTTTGCTTTACCCGCCTGTAACTTTAATGTTTTGGTTCACTCTCACCGCTTTCATCAACTTCCTTCCCAGCAGCACAGGGCAGATGTTTCAAAGAAGTCGACTATAAACTCACTGCACACTACCTGATCTGCACCAAACAACACAAAGGCAAAGTTAGCAACTAGCAGTTTAGCTGTTAAAGAGCCTGATGTTGCAGGCATGGCCCTGGCCCCTTTAAGAACGTAAGTCCGATGTGTTTATGTGACGTAGTACACCAGTGTTTTATGGTAAGAAGAGTATTGTAGTAGTGTGAATGGCCTGCGGGAAGCGCCCATGTGAACTACCAACAGAGATGATGGGGAATCTAGATTAGTTTATAATTCAAACTACAAATAAATTAATGCCAGTGAGTTTCCCAACTACGGTTCGGAGCCGAGATACTGTCAAAGAAAGAAAGCAAAAAGTGAAAAGGTAACACTGATGCTTACTCAGAAATTAGTGAAGGCCAATACAGGCTTCATCAGGTGGACAGAAACATGACTTTAACTGAATGCTATTAATGCTCCATGTAGGCATCTAATCAGGGAGGCCTCTGATTGGTCAACAATATCTTCATCACATTTAGCATGTATTAACACTGCCAGCTGACCCAGCCTTCTGACGAGTCACATTTTACATAAATACTTCAGCTTGGCATATGTTGCATTCACAGGTTAAATTTTTTATACGATTGTGTGCACAGCTCATAAATATCCACACACACACACGCCTGCACACACAGGCCATTACAGATCGTGGCGAGCACTTTAGATGCAAAATACATGCAAGTCACATCACATGCTCAGCAAGACACATGAATCACAGGGTAAAGCCCCCCCCTCCCCCAACGCACATGCACGCACTAAAAAAGGCCCTGCATGGTTAAATAAATGAATACTTCATCATACATAATATTTTAGTGCATAAGCAGAGTTCACGTCAAAGAGAACACGCAGATTCTGTTCATGGAGAGAATATGTAAAGCATACACACACACAGTATGCATCTTCTAAAATGTAGACTCATGATCACACACCTATGATAGCAGCTCAGATAGAATTCGCAATGAGGATCAGACTCTCAAACTGCAAGAAGTTGGAAATGTCTGAAATTCTCCAAGGAACCGGGAGAGATGGGCGGGGCGGGGGTGTGGGGGGGCAGAGGGAGAAAATATGAAAGTAAAGTTGATGGCGGGTACAAGTCTACTTTTTCACCTCTTAAAAAATGCTCTCTGAAATCCCACTCGGCTCTCCAACTGAGGTTTTTTTTTTTTATTTTCTCCCTTTTCCCCTCACGTTTTCTTCCTTTTTTTTTTCTTCTTCTACTGGTTTTGGAGGCCGTTCGAGATGGAACACATACACACGCACACACACACCCCTCCTCACTCTTGGGCCAACGTGAGGCTTTTAACTCCGGAGGAGGAGGAAAAGAAAGAAAAAAAAAAAGCGAGGGGTCCGGGAGAAAAGAGAAGCACAAGAAGAAGAAGAGGAGGAGGAGGAGCAGGGGTAGGGGGAGAATAGGCAACGGAGAGGGAAGGAGACATTTTCTGCTGATTAAGTAAGTGTTTGCTTCGGCTTCCATTATTTGACAGACGCATCAGAGCAACGAGCAACAAATGTGAAAGCCCGCTCTGCTGAAATATGGAGCGAGAGAGCGAAACGGGAGGAAAAAACAAATCAGTAGCATATTTCAGCAAAATCCCTCCACTCCCTTGAGCGCAAGTGGGTTTGTCAGTCATCCAGCGAGGCGATTTCGACGTGATGACAAACACCTATTCTGGCCAGGTGTCCTCCCTCACTGTTCTGGGCCATGTAATCCTCTGCTTAAATCAGTGTGAGCAAAGGATAGAGAGCGCGCTGGATGCGTTCCCAAACTCCCCTCCTCCTCCCCCGTCTTGGCACAACATCCAGCTCTCCGCCAGAGAGGAGACACCTACGGGAGTCCTGTGGAAGTGTGTGTGTGTGTGTGTGCTGCTTACACAACCTCACTCGCACAAAAGCTCTCACTCTCTATCATACACAGATTCTGCAGGAACCATTAGCAAAACCAGCAGAAGGAATTTCACACAGGCAATGTGCCGGGCAAAACATCACTCAGAGCGCACACCCCAGGGGTCTTCAATTAGACCCTAAATACCTCAGCGAGTATCCAGGGGTCCTAATTACTTCAGACTGCTGAAAATGGCCGCGGGCCGCCTGAGGCCGAGGGCTTACCGAAGATATGCCTGTTTAGAATAGACTCTGGCCCCGAGATCAGTCGGGCTTTCCTGTGTTGCTGATCTGCAGCATCAGACGGGGGAAGCGGTCTCTGTGCATCAGAGTCGAGGCGGAGCTGGCTGCTGGTGGTGTGCTGTGGATGTATTTATAGCAGGAGAGAGAGAGAGACTACTGCGGGATTCATTCTCGAACCAGAGAGCAGAGAGACAGAGAGAGAGACAGAGGCAGAGGCAGGCCACGGATCAAGAGAGGAAGAGTTAAAAATATAGCAAACGAAACATCTGCTCTCAAAGCACTAGTGTACACAGAGATATGTGCACTGGAGCGCTTTCACACACACACTACACACACACTCACACACACACTCACAACACACTCACAAGGGGCATAGAGACAGATCGATCCCAGTAACATTACGATGCATTACAAAAGCTGTGACCTTTTCCTAAATCGGTACAGATGGACATTAAAGGGCAAATGAGAAGACAGACAACGTCTAAATACAATCCTCACGGCCCTGGAGACGCACAAACGCACACACTTACAGAGGGGTGTTCAAACATCATCACAAATTAGCCAGCAGTCATTTCAGTGCGGTCAAATCCTCATTACATTTCAAATCAGGGTCTGTAAAACTTTGTCAAAGAGATTTGACAAGAATGAGCCACCATCTTGATGTCAATGTGACATACAAAAACTCCTCAATAATCCAATTTTGGGGTAAACTATCATACATTCAGTACAGACTGCGGCACACCTGCAACTCAGTTTGCAACGTATGTGACTCTGTGCCAAAGCTCAGCATTTATCATACAGGCTAAGACACACTATGCATCCTAGTGTATGAGCAAAAAGGTTACACGTTTGAGACATTGGACATTGACATTTCCATCAGGCTGAACGGGAGAGGTGAGGAAGTTCACCGAGTTCACAGGAGGTTGTGACGGTGACAGTGGCCAGCCTGAATTTAACAGAATCATTTACAGCAGATCCTAGGATTTTAGAATGCATTAGTCTTACTACAGCTGAAACAATTAATCGATCGAGAGAAAACATTTTTTCAATAATTGATTTCTTAAGTGATAGTGAAATTAGTCTAAAAGGACCATTGGTCAGAAAAAAGATTTCACCCTGGGCTTTAGGAAGCTGTGATGGGCATTTTCCACCTTTTCAGACATTTTAAAGGTCGAACGCTTGATAAGTAATCAATACTCGAGAAAATAATCTGCAGATTAATCAATAATGGAAATGATCCTGCAGACACTGTCCTACATTTAGAGGTTTTTGGAACTACTGATAGTTGAAAAGTAGAATATTGTATAAATGTAATAATTATTGTATGTCTAGCAACACTGTACAACCTGGGAGGTATATCATAACATCATATTGAAACTAATGAGCAAATTTTCATTAAACTAAGTAAAAGTGAAATGGAATCATACTCTTGCAGATCCCTCATCTCTGATTGGTCTGTGATCGATTACTTAACTTCACACAGATTAAAGTCAAACACTATGGGTCGACGTCATCCAGACTGTGTGAGAGGAATTACAGCTACTAAGTAAAAAATAAAACACTGACTTCATCACGTTGTGACATCCACACGGTCCACCCTCACTGGAATCCTTTACAGAAATCTGAGAACTGATAAGAAGCTGAACAGTATAAAGAACAGAGAAACAAAATAAGAAATCAAACCGATTAAACAACCCTTCCAACTAACTCATCTCACTTGCAGACACAATATAAAGGCACAGGGTCAGATTTTTATCAAATAGGAATGTTCTGCCCTAAAGTGAAGGTCCCACTGGGGGGTCCTTGAAATGAAAATGTTTGAGAAGCCCTGACTTGGATAATAGTATCAAGGATCGCCTTCACTCCCTGAGGAGCCACGGGGGACTCGTGTGTCCCTGCTGCTGCTAAAAAAAAAGTCTATTTGTTAGACCTTTAAAGATTTGACATTTGCAGACATGGAAATCAGCTGTGATCGCTGGGAGACCGGGACAGAATAAAGAAGGGAAAGACAGATGACAGGAGGGCAACAGAGGAAAACGGAGGGGGGAGGGTAAAAGAGCAGCAAGTGCGAGCGAGCAGCATTGTGGACAGAGTTCCTGGGGGAAAGAGGGAGGAAAGGCTTACTAAGCATCTCAATTAAAACAGAAAAATGAGTAAAGAGAGGCGAGGAGCGATGTCAAGCAACAGACGAGGCAGAAGGAATGGATGGATGCAGGGAGGGAGGAGGAGGAGGTGGGGAGGGAGGGAGGCAGACAGGGGAGGAGAGAGCAGACGTAATCCAAATGACATTATATCTCACCCTCACACACACACACACACACACACACACACACACACACACACACACACACACACACACACAGGACCTCACACGCAAACAAAACTGAGAAAAAACAAAGGCTGAAGAAGCATTCCTTCCAATAGCTCCCTCACATCCAGCTAAAGACGGGCATCGACAGGAAGGAAAGAGTCTCCAGCGCCTCCCCCCTCTCCCCCCTCCTCCCTCTCTCTCTCCCCCCTCCAGCCCTCCTCTCCAGAGAAATGAATCCGTGTGCAGGTCTGTGTCTTATGAATCAATAACACACACACTTCAGTGGCAGGAATGATTCAATAAGGCTCAGTGACTTGAATAGACTCCACCCCTCCGCCGCTATTCACCCCTGAAGGAGAGGCAACCACTCAATAAACAGCCGCTCCAGGTGTGTATCACTAAACTAATTATAACACGCAGGCCCCTCACTGTAGGCCCAGTCAAGTGAGGTCAATGGATTTTCATCACTCATATACGTTACGTGAGCAATTGATTGAGACCAGCTCAGAGGAATCAGAGCATGGCGTGGGAGCATTAAGGCTGGAGAGTGTGGACTGGACTGGGGGGGCCAAAAACACACACACACACACATTCAGATACACACACACTCACACTGTCAGGTCACTGACAGCTCCAATAGGACCAACGCACACAGCTGACTCACACACTCACATCTGGTGTTTTTGTTCATATTAGGTCACAGAGGGTTCACCGGTTGTACTGTCAGATCAATACACACACACGCACAGATATATGTCAAAATGTGTGTGCCTCAGCAGGCCATGTGCTCACTGCTTGAAAAAAAAAAAAAAAAAAAAAAAAAAAAACCCTGAGGTCAGCTGGGAAAGCTGCTCAACCAAGCAGGTGTGTCTTACCTGCCACAGGTGTGTGCGCATGAGCAGACTCCTATCTTAACAGTTAAAAAAAAAAAAAAAGGATATGGGTTGCAGACCATCTTGAGACACCAGCCAGCTCCGGGGCCGGGTGGTTTGTTTCAGGTAGAAGAAGACCACCGGGGCCAGGGTCGGGTAGGGCAGGCTCTCCCCGCCGCTGGCCGACGCCTCCTCCCCGGCTGTGGAGATCCCGTCGGGCGCGGGGGACGCCGGCTCCACCGCCGCCTCGCCGCGCTCCCCGCCTCCCGTCCCGACCCCGGACAGGTCGTTGAGCCGGATGAAAGTCCTCGGCAGAGAGGAGCGACCCTCCGAGCCCCTGGCGTCGGGGGCCCCGGAGAGATTTCCCCCATCCTCGGCCATCATGCACCTCCTGAAACATGTGATTAGACAGAGGATGAGCGCTGACAGCCGCGCAAGTGTTGGAGAGTCTGCAGCAGCATTTAATGTGCGCATTTGAATATGCACTAAATATTACTAAATAAAAATCTGCCAACTTTGCATGGAGTGAAAACACACCGTGCTGCACGTAAAGTCACAAATAAATGGAAATACTGTTTGTTTCTGTAGGAAGAGGCAACAGTAGGGAGCGGTGGTGGCGGAGGGATTATTTTAGGAAAATATGCGCACACCTCATCGCAAAATGACTGCATTCAGATTGTTTTAAAAGGATGGATATCACGTAAAACACATTTTCCTGGAGGAAACAGATCGAATGAGTAAATATAAAATAAGAGGCTGATAAACTCAAGAAGAAAACGAGCCTCCAGAAATTGAAGAATTGCTCGCATTCCTTCCCATCAAAGCCAAAATCTCCCCCCTCTCTCTCATCAGCAACAATAACCTGCGGACTGCCAAACTTCAGCCCCATCAATTACCCATCATCCTGAGGTGTTTCAGTTTAACAAAGGAGCAGCAGGAGCGTCTCCTCCTCCCGGGTTTCCTTACCTGTAATGGACTCGGTAGATGTGCCCAAAGCGCGCTCAGTCATCGCATGATCAGTTTCTGTCGTGGCTGTAAAGTCCACACCGGCCAGAAGAAGAAGAAGAAGAAGAAGAAAAAAATCCCGGGTTGGTGAGAAGGAGAGACGAGGAAGGAAGAGATGAAGCAGAGAGTAGCAGGGGGAGGATGCTGGGTGAGAGGAGAGGAGAGGAGAGGAGAGGAGAGGGTCTTGTGGTGGTTTGGTGCGTCTGGCGGACCGTATAGTTTCCAGGTGGTGCGCTGCTGCTCCGTCTCCACGCTCGGTGCGCGCAGGCCCCGCTCCCCGGTGTCCGAGCCTCTCCAGGGGCCTCAGCAACACTTAGCCATCCCGAGTTAGAAGTTAAAAAGAAAAGATTTAAAATAAAAAAAATATATAAAAAAAAAAAAAAGCAAAAGCAGCCGTGAGATGTGTGAGAGCTCAGGTAAAATATTAAAGCCGCGCGCACAAACTTCTCTCCTGCTCCCACCTCCTCCACACAGCTGATGGACAAACCCTCCCCCCCCCCTCACAGTGAGGGGGAGAAAAAGAGAAGAAGATGTGTGATCTATTCGTTTCCAAGCGTTTCCTCTTCAAATTAGGAATCCAGGACTTTCTGTGTGCATCCACAGGCGGTTTTATCAGCGCGTATCCCGCATCAGTGTGTTAAAGATCCATGGAGATGCTGCACATCCCGGCACACACACACACACACACACACACACACACACAGAGAGAGAGAGAGAGAGGAGAGAGAGAGAGAGAGAGGACCTCTGAGAGTTTCCGACATGTCGCACACAGCTCGCTCCCCCTGCTCTGCCGCTCACATGGGCCGCGGGACGCTCCTGCTCTCCCTCCTGTCTCCTGCAGACTGATACTCGCTCGGCTCCGTCCATCAGCACAGCTGGACGGGGGATCCGAACTTCTCAGGCCCCGCCCACCCGCGGGCCGCTCCGCACCAATCAGGGCACGGCCTGCCTCGCAGCTCCAGCCCCCCCCCTCACTGGCTGAGAGAGATGTCGGTCTAAATTGGACTCCGAGGGAGGAGGAGGAGGAGGAGGAAGAAGATGGGGGGGGGGGGGGACAGCTGGAATCTTATTGTCAACTGTCAGCCAATAAGAGGCGAGGGAGCGATGGCATCCAGCAGCACTGCTCCGTGATTGGTGCAGAGCTTTATTATGTGGAATTTGGAGGGGAAAAGTTGGCAAACTATCCAATTAGTGGAGAATGAACAATTAGCCTAGTGCTGGCTTTAAGTCATCATCGAAATTCAACAAAATCAATGAAAAACAGAAGATCACCATCCTTATGTGATCACAGAACAACGAAATATTAATAAGGACATTATTTTTTCATTTGGCTGCTAACTTTGGGCACCTCATGTCCTGGAGGAGTGCTCTGGTGTGTATGCTGGTGGCCACTAGGGGAAGATGTTTCCCCAGGCTTATCTGTCTCTTACACACACACGCACGCACACGCACACACACAAACTCAGAGCACCTACAGCTGGTTTACGGAGAGTAATACAGCCCGAGGCAGAGCAGAGAGATGTACTCTTTACATTTTAAGTGACATAGCGTTTCTGAATTACAATGCCCCCCATTGGACCATGCACACACATATACAGTCTCAGCACATTACTCACCGCATAGCACAGGCATACTCTGTTTTCATTACAGTGTATGATCATTGATCTGAGAGCAGGAGCAAATCAATGAGGAGGACCAATTTCTTTTTCATAGCATCTGTCACAGCTCGTGCTCATGTGCAGTAGCAGGTATTAATCACCTGCTCTGTTTGCACATAGCTCATTGTGAAAACATGAAGACTGAGAATCACACGTGCGTGCATGACCTGAAAAATAAAACACACACATGCATGTGCACACAGGAGGAGGAGAGAAAGAGAGAAAGAGTGAGAGTGCTCTTTACAGCCTCTGTCAATAGACCTTGTTTGGGCTGATGGTTTTAATTGTGTACTATCTTAACAGAGTGCCCATTAAAACATATTGATCCAGCACTGCTTGTACCTATCAGGCCGGAATGAGGTACTGTTCTGAATATATAAAGAGAAAAAGTAGAACGCAATTAAGACCAGGTTCTGCGTGAAACACACCTGAAAGTACAAATACAACATTCATTAATAATAAGCAATACAATTATGTATCTATTATTCATAAAATGGAATAAAGCATTGGCAATTCAACACTGAGTGCCCATGAACACTTCCCAAGGCGAGCTTTTATGAGTGGTTGATGAACGATGTTTTTTGGTCTTGGCCAGTTCGAGCTTAGACCCCAATTTATCAGAGTGAGTGATCCCTGCTCTCAGGGGAAAACTTTCTCTCATGGCTACTCTACTCATGGCCTCCTGACCAGCAGAGCTGTTTGCACAGGCACACAGCTCATGCATTACTGCTCACCTTCAGCTGACTGCTGTGACGGACCTCGCCATCACAGAGAAAGCCTGATTCTGGGGAGTTTAATAAATCTGCGACTCGCATCTCAAAATGAAAAAATCTCAAAAAATATTGGACCGATTCCATTAATATATATGGTCTCCAGAGGATTAATCTTAAGATACCTTGAATAAGTTTGATTATACCCTGCTTATCTGATCACTATTCCCTGAGGATGATCCCTAATGATGCTGACTTCTCGTCTTACCACACAAAGGTCATCATTTCTGCTTAACAAATACTTAGGTCCCTATCTCAAAAACTAATGGCTGGGCATCCCTGAACTGTTCATGGTCCTAACAGGATGCAGCTTAATCTTTATGGTGAAAGTGATCTTAAGCACCACAATCAGCCAAAAATGTCTACTTGTATATTAGAAATGTATCTCATATGATTCATGCCCCACAGAGGATGAACCATTTCCATTCTGGACTCTGTACCACCTCCTGGTCAAAATAGCCACATTACACACAAGACTTCTCATGAACTAAAGATTCTCTGACCTCCGACCTCCCCTGAGATATGGCACAAAGGTAGAGACTTTTTCTGAAGGAATAAATACATTTACATTACTATGTTTATGCATCCATTAATAGTGATCCAAATCATCTAATGCCTGATAATCATTGATTACCATGCAGTGATGCACTATTGTGTGTGTTTGTGTGCGACTGCAGTTTATCCCTGTTATAGAACCATCATTAGTCCTCTCCCCCCTACAGGCTTTAGATATGAGGATTGTCCAGCAGAGGTAATTACTATATTGATCATTTAGTCATCCGACCTCTCCTCGCTCCAATATTGTTCTTACAGTTAACCCTTTACCCTTCAGGACAGGAGCCTGTCTAATCTCTGAGCACCTTAACTGTATCTCCGCTGTGCCCCAGTTCCTTTCACAGCCCAGCACCCAAATAAGTATTTTCTATATCCGGAGATTAAACACGAATCATTACTATTGTTGTCATTGTGATACATACTGTAGAAGGTCTCCATTAGAAAGCAATTTGAAGCAGACCTCTTTTGTTAAGCAGGAAAGTTTAATGCGAGGTTTGTGTCATGTTTAATATCACACAAACAACAGTCCTCTGTCATGCCTAACTATTGCAACATGCTTAGTTCAATTGAATTTAGGATTCGTGAGATCAATATCAGTTTTGGAGAATCACTGACAAGAAAATCAGAAGTGTTTGTTTGAACTTCCAAAGGTGCCACGGGACATTTGCTGGCTGTATTTCAACATGTTTGGCTTTTATAGCCTTTCTGTAACTAGAATCTATACTAATAAAGCCAAAACTACAAGCTGTCAACAATAGCTGTGTTTCTCTTTCTTCAGCAGAGCTTCTCCACCATTGATAATAACAAATGAAGTACTATGGTATATAATAAATGAGTATTAAGGGCAAACACACCATTTTACATGCTGTTTTCAGTCACAGGATATCTAGTAAGTACATTTTCCTAAGTAGGAGCGGATGTAAACAAACCAAAATGGAAATAAGGACAAAAACGGGTTCAGTTTAACTGGCAGTATATTGAAAAATGTGGAGCTGGTTCCATTTTATCAATAAAATTAGCTGAAGTTGAATGTGGTCGCTGTGAAATCCAGGAAGTTGTTATTCACATATGCTGTTCAACTTTGTGGTATTCATTCTCTGGACGAACAGCCCATTCTTACATTCAGTGCCAGCAAACCTGCACTCATTTAGAGCACGCAATTGATAATATTTTTACACAGAACACTGTAACTATTTTTCTTTAATTTTATGTTCATGACTAAATAAGCAACAGTCAAGTCAAGACTCAGGAGAAAAACATCTTTAGTTATTCCTTATTGGGAGCTGAACTCAAAAAAACTCAGCCGGTCCTGCCTTAACAGGACTGTGTGGGTGAGTTTTGACAGTGCTGGGAACATAAGCAAACATGGTATTATGCTTTTATTTATTGCTGCCAAACTCTGATTGGAAATAATAATGAAAAATCGATTTTTTTATTTTTTTATTTTTGAAAAATGCAATGCAAAAAATGCAATTTGGGCGAGGTGGTAGGAAACTGTTGTATGGAGGCCTAACTATGCTGTATGGGACAACATGGGGTGGGCTCGGTGGGAAAAACACCAATTGCCTTGTTGAACATCACTTTTGCATCACTTCTAGCCAGCATGCACTCTGAGGGCACTTTGACTCAGGGGAATGGTACGAAGCGAGCTTAGATGATGATGAAATGAATTACTCATTTATGGCCACTGGTCAATAAACAAAATACACCTGAGTCTTGGATATGTCGTCACACTTGAGAAAGGGGCCAAAGAATTCAGTTAAAGTAACCCTCCAACCATAAAGGCTAGTGCGAGTGTTATATTCTGAGAAAAATCATCTGTATTAACAAAATCTGCCAAAATCTCGTATTATCTATGTCGATATCATACAGATTGTGTGTATGTGCATTTCAGCTGTGTGTCGGTCATTGGTCTCATGCACTTCTCATCTTCCATTTAAATCAATCCAGCTGTCTGCACATGCAGCATGGACACTTACACTATGCACTTGTAACCATGACCCCAAGCATATTTTTGAAGCCTCAGGTTCATTTTACACTCAGAACTATGGCGACTGTGTCGGGCTCTGAGCCTAAACACAAGTCATCTGAACTAAGTGGCGCTTGATTGCTGGAGAGCAGAAGTTGCTCTTCTTCTAGAGTTTTTCTGCAGGTAGCGAACGGTTTCAGGAACTACTATTAACTACTACTAACAGCTCCCTCTGGGCTGAAGGATTTGCATACAACCCAGGAAAACTGAGATAATAAAGCTTTATGATCAGGCCAACGGTGATGCATTTACCTTCTGTGTACATGAAAGTGTCTTAAAGCTCATCTGGACTTTATCTGGATACAAGACATTTGAAATGAAGTGTAAATGGGGCCTAAAAGTCCTAATGCTGTCATATGGATATGGCTGTACTGTGGTCTGATTGCCCCTCAGTAACAGCTGATAGACGACCAACACACACACCAAACAGACACTCACATGGCTGGATGAAGCTGCTGGACGGGGCCGACCACTGGGCACGAGGCGATCGCCTCGAGTCTCCCTTTTTCTATTTATCCGCTGAATGATAAATAGAAGAAAATGACCATGTGAGTTGATTTTAGCCCACATGCAATCCAAAACAATACAGTAATACAAGGCACTCTGTGTGACTCATGTGTGTGTGTCCGTGTGTGTGTGTGTGTGGGCGTGTTATGGGAGCCCGAGGAGGGTCAACAACAATATCAGTCATTTATAAACAAAAATCACTTCTAATTGAAAAATGTTAAACACCAGACTTCAGACTATACAAAGCTGCGACTCAAAGCTTTTCCATTCCTGCTTGCCCACCTAAAAAAATCACACGTGATTTCAGTGATACTGATTCACATGTTGGTAACCTTGGTTACGGAGCGGAGCAGCTCGGAGAGGAACATTTTCAACACTTCATAAATTATATGCCTGTAATGACACCAAGGCAAAAAAAAAAAAGGAAGGGGATGAAGAAGAAGATGATGATGAGGAGGAGGAGGGGGGATAAACTTAAATAAGGAGGAAAATAAAGAAGAGTAACCAAAGAAAAGGATGGTGAATGAAGAGAGCAAGGGCCAAGGAGGAGAGGGGATCCAAAGAGGAGTGGCAGGAGGAAAGGAAAATAGAGGAGATGAAGAGAAAAGAGGGTGCAGAAGAGGATGTAGATGTAGGATGGAGAGGCAGAGACAAGCAGACAGAGGAAGACCAGGAGGAGAAAAAACCGAAGGAGAACAAGTTTAAGAAGACGGAGCAGTTGCACAAGAAGTAGTTCTGCAATAGCGTGCCATGATGACTAATAGATAGGTGCTGAGACTGGAAATCCACACTCTGCTTTTGTTTTCCCTTTGATTCCCTCTCCCTTCCCCTCTCTGAGCCTAATTAAAACTGCATTTTTTTTCTTTTCTTTTTATAAACGTAAATTGATAAGTTGCTATTGCGACATGACAAAACAGAGACAGAGCAGAGGAAAAGTTGAGACGCCCGAGAGGGAGAAACAGACGGGGCCCTCGGCGCTTCCCTCCTCGCCTCCGCCTTTCATCTTTTTTTCCTCTTTGAGCGTCCTCCAGCTCCATCGGTGCCGGCTCCCACAGAGTGCCGCGCTCCCACCGGGGGCCTCAGCGTGTCAACCCAGGACGAGCTGCTGTCCCTGGAGTGAGGCAGAGCTGTGCGGGGCCCCACTCTGGAGCCTGTGCTTCTCATAGCTAAGGGCAACTTCATCTGTACATGTAAGTTGCTGTGTGTTCATGTGTGTCATGTGTGTGTGTGTGTGTGTGTCATATCCATACAAATTAAAAACCTATGTATATGCATGTTGTGGATTCATTGTAATGAGTGTTTACATGTAAACCACCAGACTGGGTCATTTCCTGTGTTGACCTAATTATTAATATCACTCTGCATCACATATATGAAAAAACAGAATCACTCTGCATATTATGCATATCATATCCTACAGAGGGAAGTCGTGCCTGGGTTACTCTGCTACACTGTTTGGATTCTTATAATTGCTTTATTCTCATTTATTCTCAGTGAATCGTATGAACCATATACAGTACATGAGCTGAGTCACAGAAGAAATGTTTGCATTGGAAAATACATTGTTAGGCGTGTATCCACAGTCATTAATGTGCTTATCCAAACAGCTCAGGATGTTAAGACTAAGAGTCTGCAGCTAAATGCTAATGATAACGTTAACATGCTGATGTTTGAGAGCAATGCTCACCATGGTCACTTAGTCTGGGCATTAGCATGCTAATATCTCAAGTTAACTATCACAAGTTAGCTGAGGCTGATGGGAATGTAATAATAAAGTCTTACAGGTATCTTGTCATCCAGCCAGAGTATTGGAAACAATTTAATTGCTTACAGGACAAGTCAGGAATAAACAAATTCACCCTAGTTTATTGTGAGGGTGGGAGGAATGTGTGCGTTAAATCTAATGGCAATCCATCAACTATTTGTATGTGGGTCCATGACAAATAAGGCTTTCAGAGAGGGAATTTGAGGAAAATTGATAAAATGCATATTTTTGTGTCTGTAAGTCTCTTTCTAAATAACTTTTTAAGTGTTTAAATTAAGTTTTTAACAGTATTTTAAACTTCAACATCCAAAAAAATGTCAGGTGGCACAACCGCATATTTGTAAAGACATATTTTCAAAGTGAAATCTTTGGCAAGTATTGTCTACAGTGTCTACAATTCCTGACATTTTATTATTTTGTTGTTGTGTTTTCCATTTAGAATACTTCAGTTGGCCAGATAGTATCTTTAGCATCTGATTTTACATTTGAAGACAGAAAAATAATTATACAAATATATAAAGGAATGCATTTAGCACAATAGCTTTTCACACTATATCAAAAACTTTTTACTTTAACTTAATATTTACTGGTGTTGACATGTGTTGACATGTTATAAAGGTATGCTCTTATACTGAAATGTTAGAGCGGAAATAAATAAGAGAACTCTCTCCCGGTTCGAGCCACACAGCACAGATGAGATGAGTGAGTGTGTTGTTTTTCCTCCGTTAAGTATATATATTTAAGTCTGGCTTTCCTGCCCTTTGAGATGATGGAAAATGAAGAGGCGTACGCTGAATTAATACAAGTGTTGGATGACAAAACTCTTTCCCTAATAATGAGAGAGGCAGCAGATGACGGAAGAAAAGCGCTGCAGATATTGAGGGAACATACGGAGTTAACGTCTCTGCAGAAAGCTACCAACGAAAGTGTTACAGACTATATTATTCGTGCAGAAACGGCCATTACAGCACTGAGAAATGCTGATGACACACTTAGTGATGGGCTATTGGTAGCCATGATTCTGAAAGGTTTGCCTGAATCCTTTAAGCCGTTCTCCATCCACATAACCCAGGGGGATGAGAAGATAACGTTTACTGAGTTTAAAACCAAGTTGAGAAGCTACGAAAGCATGGAGAAGTTTAATGCCAAAGTTCAAGATGACAACGTGATGAAGGCAAGTGGCTGGGTGAGAGAGAGAGATAAAAATGGCTCAGAGATAACTTGCTACAACTGCGGCCAGAGAAGGAACAAAGCCCGTGAATGCACCGGCCCGCGTAAAGAACAGAGACAGTGGTGCAGTTTTTGCAAGAGCTCCACACACAAAGATGCAAACTGCAGACGAAAGAAGACAGACAACGTGAAACAAGCAACTGACGTTGAAGATCAAAGTTTTGCATTCAAAATAAGTGACAACCAGGTCAGTGGTTTAACACATAAAGGACTAATGGTTGATAGAGGAGCAACTTCACATATAATCACGGACATTGGTGTTTGATGAGACTTTCCAGCCGAAAAAGCCCTTTCTGGAGTTGGCGGACAGAAAAAGGAGGAGCGGTGTCGCGTTAAAGAGAGGTGATGCAGAGGTCTGCCTGAGAGACAGCGAGGGTCATCGAGTAAATATAACGCTATTCAAACATGGCATGAAATACTTGGGCATTGCAATTATGAGGACGTGTCACAGTTAGAGAAGGTAACAGAAGGAATGAAAATCAGGGGAAAAATCAACAAGTCTAGCCTAAACTGTGAAGTATGTACAAAAGGGAAATTTACCCAGAGTAGGAACCGAGAGCCAGATGAAAGGGCAAAATCAGCATTTGATCTTGTACACGCTGATTTGGCTGGCCCTATAGAGCCAGAAGCAAAAGATGGATTTAGGTACACACTAGCATTTACTGATGACTATTCAGGGGCAGTGTTTGTGTACTTCTTAAAAGCAAAAAGCGATACTACCAGAGCCACTTAAAAGTTCATTGCTGATGTGGCGGGATGGGAAAATCAAATGTATTAGGTCAGATAATGGCACAGAGTTCACAGCAACAGACTTTCAGTCACTGCTTCGTAAGAATGCCATAAGACATGAGACCTCAGCACCTTACTCACCCCATCAAAATGGGACAGCAGAGAGAAATTGGAGGACACTGTTTGAAATGGCAACGTGCATGCTACTTGAAAGCAACCTACCAAAGAAGTTGTGGACATATGCTGTAATGACTGCTGCACTAATACGCAACAGATGCTAAACAGACGTGTCAAACAGACTCCATATTACATGTTGACATGGAAAAACCCAATCTTTCAAGCATGAATGTATTTGGATCAGTCTGTTATGCGTACAAACAGAACAAGAAAAAGTTAGACTCGGGTTTGTCGGGTATGATGAAAATAGCCCTGCATACCTAGTCTACTACCCAGACACAGGAAAAGTCCTAGAAAGATTTGTCACAAAAAGTGCAGTTGAGCGCGAAACCCAAACAGATCTAAAGGTGAGTGACGAGGATTTCCATGGGAAGAGATTTGTATCCCCCATGCCAGAAGCCAAAGTGACTTGTCAGAGTCCAAAAGAGACACAAGTGCCCCACACTGAAACTTTCGAGAGTGGTACTGACACTCGAACAGAGTAAGGGGAAGATAGTTATAGTACATGCTATCCTAACAGAGAGAGGAAAACTCCCCAGTACTTAAAGGACTATGAGTGTAAAGTAGAGTGTGATGACCATATCCTTACCAATGTTGACTATTGCTACAGAGCACTGTGCAATGTACCACAAACCTTCAGTGAAGCCATGAACTCGTCCAAAGCAGATCTTTGGGCTGACGCCATGAAAGAGGAAATGAATTCTCTTGAAGAAAATGACACATTCACATTGACCACACTACCAGAGGGCAAGAAGACAGTGGGGGGTAGATGGATTTATGCGGTAAAACAAAACACAGACGAAACTGAGACACACAAAGCCAGATATGTTGCAAAGGGTTATAGTCAAGTGGCAGGTATTGACTACAAGGAGACTTTCTCTCCAACTACTATACTATACTACTATACTGCAAAACTCAGTACGTAGTTTGATGCAACTGGCAGCCCAATATGGCTTACAGCTACATCAAATGGATGTAAAACAGCTTACCTTCATGCTCCAATTGAGTGTAAGGTGTACATGGAGCAACCTGATGGATTTGAGGACCTGATGTAGTTAAGTCAGACAAAGATGGAAAAACTAGTCTGCAGACTGAACAAGTCACTGTACAGCCTAAAACAGTCAGGACGGAACTGGAACAAAATGTTACACAACCACCTCAGTAAAAATGGTTTTGCACAGAATCCAGCAGATCATTGTGTCTATAGCAAACAAACTGAAAATGAAAATATAATCCTGATAATTTGGGGGTATGATTTGATTATTGATTATTATTAACAATAATGACTGACTTAATGGCGTAAAAGAAATTTTGAGGGAAAAATTCAAGATGAAAGACCTTTTGAAACTTAAGCATTTCTTAGGCATTGACTTTACACAGAGAAAAGGAGAAGTAAGGATGAACCAAAAGAACTACATAAAACGGATACTGGAGAGGTTTGAGATGGCTGACTGTAAAGCAAGGTCAACCCCAAGTGAGCAGAAACCTGGTAACTACCAAACATGTCCTAAGATACTTGAAGGGTACAAATGATGAGGAATTATGTTACAAGAGCACAGAGGAAAAACTCAAATTTGTAGCATATAGCGATTCTGATTGGGCAGCTGATCGAAATGACAGACGAAAGCACAACAGGATACTGTTTTAGTTTAACTAAAGAGGGGCTTGTTATTTCATGGAAAACAAAGAAGCAACAGACAGTAGCCTTGTCTACATGTGAAGCAGAGTATATGGCACTGGCAGCAACTACACAAGAAAGCCTGTATCTTGTACAGCTATTGGAAGGAATGGACATTGATGTGCATGTCGACATTCGGTATCATTTCATCCGATCTGCACAAGAAAATAAGTATTGAATATTGTCCAACAGCAGATATGGTAGCAGATGTTTTCACAAAGCCTGCAACAAAGTTCAAGGTTGAAAAATTCAGGGGTTTTATGTTTGGAGTGTAAAAGTCCAGAAAGTTAAATACATTGAGTTAAACACAAGAGTGTAAATGTGTAAATGTAAATGTTACGTTTTTGGGTATTAATTGTACAGTATAAGAACAAGTGGGGGTGTTGACATGTTATAAAGGTATGCTCTTATACTGAAATGTTAGAGCGGAAATAAATAAGAGAACTCTCTCCCGGTTCGAGCTGCACAGATGAGTGAGTGTGTTGTTTTTGCTCCGTTAAGTATATATATTTAAGTCCGGCTTTCCTGCCCTTTGAGATGACAGAACCAACAAAATTAATATTTTATCTGGTCACACTACCTGACAATTATCAGCTGTACCCACCTGACAACATTAGTAAGGACAGGAAACATGCTGGGTCATTATATTTTAATGTCAAATAAGTGAAAAAGTGATTTAGTCAACAGTCTCTAATGAAGTAAAACTAGTACACTGATCAAAAACAGAAAACACTACATGACATCACGCTGGGTACACAGCTACTGGAACAGACTACACTACATTAGATTGATTAGATATACTGTAATGGATTCTGATTTCATAAACAACTCATTAGTTTGGGTTTAAACTTAAAAAGAGTCCACTGAAAGTTTTAACATCAAATATCTACTTTAAAACATTAAATGTGCAACATTCGATATTATGCATTGGATGGAATGCTATACAATAATTACATACCAAATAAAAATGGAGTCAGAACTTTGACCACAAAATATTTCAACACATTTTCAAAAGTTCAACAGCAGTAGCAGTAACAGAGTTAGCTGTGTGCTGTGTGAATTAAGAGGTTCTGGCGCTGAAATCACTTGGAGCACGGGTTTGCAGTGAAAAATCTTGTCAGCAGGATGGGGCCAAATGGGTCAGTGTGCATTCAGGAAGTTTATTCTTTTGTTTGAAAGCAAAATTTTAAAAAAATAACAGAAAAACAGAGCTCTGGTATAAAGCCACTACTTGCAATGTTGCACTTCATACCTCTTGACTTTTATCTTAAATGTGTATTTTTACTTGCAGGTCACCTGTCTGCCCTTAACACATGATGTAAATGTAGGATGGGACATCACATGTATTTATTTATGTATCTGTTTAACGTTATCATTGTATACAGTGAGCTTGGATAATGTTATACATTTATCTTGACTTTTATTTTGATATATTAACTTACTTCTGGTCACATGTCTACCTGCCGCCATATTTAAATTCGGAAACAAACAATGAAAAAAGGAATTGCCAGAAACAAAAAAAGATACATTTCTTTCCCATTTTTTTAACTCGTTTTTCATTTTTTGATTCTGAAAATAGAAAGGGATATTTGTTTTTTTTAATTTGTTTTAAACAGAAAAAAACAATTTGGGTTTAAAAGAAAAAAAACTACCTGAACGTATACAGACCCAAGTGAACACCTTTTTCTTTCCAAACTGCTGCATACAGCTCACCTCAGTCTCACCCCTGATTACGTGAAGAACCTGTTCCACAAATTCATATTTGAATTTTTGAATCACTAAGATGAACTTCCCTTCAGATTGTTGTCATCTTGGACGCTGAACTTGGCACTCACTGTCTGCAGGTTTAACCGCTGTGGGACTGTGGAGGACCGCGAGTCAGCTGCTGTGTGAGTCCTCATGTGTGGACTGTGGCCTGCTTCAGACTCCCTCCAAAATGAAAACATTGCACCGCACTATTAAGTTTGTAGGAGGAGTTCTCTGAAAAATCCACATGGACGACAAGTTGGCTGGGCTGTCGAACGTCTGATTGAAAAGGTTCAACAGTTCAGAACAGTTTTGTGCTTCTCTCACAAAGTTCATGTAGGTTTTATGCCCCTCTGACACAGGTTTTCTTATCCATTGATGCCAGGTTACACCTTCTTCTTCATGGGGTATTTCAACTTCTGTCTCATTGTAGCAGCATTTTGCACAGACTCTGTACATGCATGACTTATCTGGACTGCATATAATAAATTACTCCGACATACTGGCAGTGTTCAGAGAACCTTTCTGCTGCAGGTTTTCAGTCAAAAGTTTTGGCATTCTCATGGTCTGAACACACACAAGTGTTCCTGTCTGACACTTTTGGCTGTTATAAAGAAAGGACAATATCAAACAAACTCTCTGTAAGTGTGGGACTTCTGCATGTCCGAATTACACTGGTTAAGTGAATCTTCTAACTAACACACACCTCTGTTGTCTCTGTTTTTTGTCTGTATCCTTTCTCTCTGACATCTTGACAGGGGAAGTCATCAACTCTCTGGATGTTTTCTCTGGATGCCCAGCTTCTTGTCAATCATTGATCTGCTGTAGATTTTGCCACCAGGCATCTTTTTCCTCAATCTTCCTATGCATTTTTGTTTTGTTTTCATTTGGCAGCTTACATTTCTGTTTTCATTTTGTACTTTTATGGTGCAACTTTGCTTTTTCTCTTCACCATTTAACGCCACTGCTTGCTCCTCTCTGTGGTGTTGAGGATGTTCTTGGTTGCTCCACATCTACACTGACAAGACTGTCTCTATAATGTTATGATGGTTAGGCTGAAAGTCTGCTGGGAGATCTACAGGAGATGCATCCATTGACTCTGTAGTGACCTTTTCATTTCCATGTGCTTTCTCTGGTCTTGCTTCCACTGCTGCCTCGTTTTTCCCTGCTCTGATCTGAACAGCTGGCTGATGGGGTTTCATGATTTTCTCTCTCCCTTAATACTCAGTCCTTCCAGAAAAATGCAGAGTTTTTTTGTGATTGTTGAGGGCAAAAATCCTTGATTATGCGGCACGTTTTCTTAAAAAATGCTATGGAATATGCAGGATATTTATGAAAAAATGCGGCCCCCGCATAAATGTGTTGAATTATGAGATCGCATAATCGCGTTTTTCTGGAGGACTGAATACTATTATTCTTCATACTATTAAACATAAAAATATGTCCATGAGAACTTATAAACTGGCATATTCCCATTTAAAAAGGTGCTGTATAAAAGTAATAACTGCTAATAGTTAACTGTTATCCAGAACTTACATTATAGGTTATCAAGCTGCATTGCCTATGGCTGGATCGTTTTTAAGGCACTCTCTTTGTGGTGCTGATTTCTCTTTACCTGACAGAGGCATCCAAAACAATTACAAATTATTAGCATATAAAAGTTTTAAAAGTGTATAACAACTTTAACATAAACCTCCAAATGTTTTAGAAATATAATAAAATATAAGAGCTTTAAATAGCATTATTTATTTCATGAAGGTCACCTCGGGTCCACAGATTATGTAAAATCCTGTTTACTGTTAAAACCACTTAATTTTATAATAAAAATCCTATCTAATGGATATGGACACCTGTGGATATTTATATATATTATATTTAATTCCGAACTAAAAAGTCACCGTCATGGCCATTGAAATATATATGATACAATAGGCTGGGAACCATGAATAATAATGCAATGTTGTGCCAGTTCATCCAGAGGTATTTAACTGGGTATGTGTCAACTATTTCATACTGAACCAAAGAAGTGGATTGAAGGGCAGACCGACCAATGTTGCCACGCTGCTAATGAAGATAAAACCACTCAAATACTGTATAAAATCAATCTAGTGTCACATAATTAGGTTATTATCACAGTTTATCTGGAGCATTGTAGAAAGCACCCAGAAGCTGTTCAAATCAGAACTAAAGTATTGGCAACCTGAATCATATTTAAGTATTATTTCACATTCTTTGACTCCAGGGTTACATAATGCAGCAGAGACCGCTCTTATCCTGAGCTGACCAGCTGCTAGCTGCTGATGTCTAACAGGCGCTGTGAGAAATCACAGTGCGAGTGTCAACCGTCCAGACTGATGGTCACAGTCTGGCTATGTGGGTTAAAAGCTGGCTGTGCCTATTCACACGGGAAAAGGAAAAGCGATCACGACAATCGATCACTCCCACAGGGCGAACGTATTGACAGGCAGACTAACCCTGAACATACATTTTTCATATAATATGAAAAAAAAAAAAAACACACACTGTTGCTAAGATACTTATTTTATTTCTTGAAACTTCAAGGGGAAAAATGACTCTTTCTGTCACTCAGAGAAGTGTTCAAACTTTCATAACTTTTGACCGTCTTGTTTGTCAGGTCTGTTGAGACATCTGTCCAAACAGAGTCCCTTTTGGATTCCTTCATTACAGTGTGGCGTGTGTGCGCTCTGAACCTCTGACCTCA
This sequence comes from Scortum barcoo, assembly GCA_023238725.1. Classification (NCBI taxonomy): domain Eukaryota; kingdom Metazoa; phylum Chordata; class Actinopteri; order Centrarchiformes; family Terapontidae; genus Scortum; species Scortum barcoo. The sequence goes on from CM041542.1 coordinate 15,455,146, forward strand.
GAATTGATCTACAGCTGCTACCTGCCAATTGCATCTGACAAGCAGTGTGTTCACCTGCCTGTCACATGTCCACACGCCCACACAGTACGCAGATACATGAATACACACAGACACACAATACAGAAAGGCAGATGCATGGGATCACACTGCATCCTCTCAAACACAGTTCATACAAACTTCTCTCTTGGACACACAGAAGTTGAGGACAGACAGAAAACAAACCCTGCTATCAAGTGAATTTACTCTCCCCTGCTTCATCTTGGCCTCGGAGGCAGGCCAATCCCTCTCCATCATACCATGGAAGGAAGGTGTTTACGTCCCGTACATGATTGAAAAGCTTCTCGGCGGCCTCTCCTGCTGCCGTGTTTTACCGAACGCTCATGTTTCCAGCCCGGACGTCAGAAATAGCGTGCAGCCTTTTGAATGTATAAGTGTTGTCCAGTGAAGATTAAATGAAAGACCGCGGCCCACACATTTGTCTCAAGCCATTTCCCCAACTGGAATGAGCGACTGAACGGGGGGGATCAATATTTCCATTCGCGTGATGGCTCGGGTGGGTGGGTGTTTCGAATTATTTGAATGATGGAAAAGTGTAGGAGTTAGGGAAGAATCTGAATGTGTGTGTGTGTGTGTGTGTGTGTGTGAGGAGAGAGAGAGAGAGAGAGAGAGACTGTGTGTGTGTGTGTGAGTGGTGAGTGTGAGAGAGAGAGAGAGAGAGAGAGAGGCTTAGAGAGAGAGAGATCAGAGAGCTTCACACAGCATCCTCACTGTCTGTGGACGTGTATACATTTCTAAATGATTGAATTTCCACATGTGTCGCCATTATGGTTCACCAGCTTCCTGTAACTGCATGGTTGCACTCCCTACACTCCCCCCGTTTCCAACTTTAATTTAGTGGTTAATAAAAGAGGAAACTATGAGCTCCACATTATATCCTTTTGTAACTTAGAGTAAAGCTAAGACTAACACTGAACAGTACACTTTAAATCTGTAGATCTCAGCCAAGTTTAACACCTATGGAAGATTTTGGAGTCACATGATAAACCACCACTGTCCACCACCATCATCGAAACACCAAATTAGGGAATATCTTTTGTAAGAATGGGTGTTCATCCCTCCAGTGGAGTTCATAGACTTGGAGAATGTGTTTTATTACATTAGGGGCATCGATGCTCTCTGGACTGGCAGTTTGGAAATTCAGACTTAAAGTGAGCATTAAGTGTAGATTTATACATCACTAATTTAAATGGAGCTGCACCACGTGTACTATTTCTGACATACTATGAAGATTACATATGTAGCAAAACTGCCCCCACTGCAATGTGGAAGAACTTCTTACCTCAGTTCAAATCTAATTTCCATTATGTCAAATCCAAATGCACACTTTAACTCATTAATTTAGTGATGAAAAAACATCTATCTTAAAGGAAATAGCATTTTTAACCATGATTAACCTTGGTAACTTTAGCTGCTAGCTTGTTATAGCAACCATGCACTATTAATTAAACTATTACTCAGGTTTCAAAATGATCTTGCAGTTAGTTACATATGTTTGTTCTTATTTATTATCATTATTATTTCTTATCTTCTTTATTGATGCTAAAAATAAACTATGCTAGCTGCTTTGATGAGCTAGCTTGTTGCTTACTTGGTTACTTACTTGTTTGGACAAACTTCAAAGTTACTACCTGTTGATTTCTGATGTTTTCTTTCTCAATATAATTAAATACAACACTTACTAAGATTGAAAAGTTGTATTTGCTCATTAGTCACCGGCTAAATCCTCTCAATCCAGCTAGCGTTCTGTGATGTAATGTAAAGGTTCAACCAGCAGAACCGTCAACCATGCTATTAGTTATGGCAACTCACAGACTTATTTATCACCTCAAAAATATTATGATGGAAATTTAACATTGGGTCAGTCCACAGTAATATACTTCTATTTTTTAATCAAAGGAAGTTCTGAACAGTGGGCTAATTACAGACTATTTCAAGGCCTTTTATGTCTTAAATATGGTCACAACCCACCCTCGAACCAGTCTACTGCAAATCACCACATGTAGCCCACATGCTACAAGCTAAAATGTGTCTGACCGAACGTGACTAGCAGATGTAGCCCACATATGTTTGTGTATGTATGTTTGGGTAATGTTGATCTCCTTGGTTGTGTCAATTTAAATAACCCTGATTTGCTCGTTATTTAAATTTATATTATGACTGCAACAGGCCAATTTAGAGATAGATAATTCACTCTAAACTTAGGAAGAAGTGGCTGCAGCCTCAGCCATAGGCTGCAGCCATAACGTTCACTCTCTGATCTGAACTTTTCCTTTTGAACAAAAAACATCCCAACAATTTTTGAAATTCTTGTGGAAAATCCTCGGGAAATCAAATGTGGGGACAATGGAGAATGTTTGGCACAAAGAAAAGGCAAGAGTATATTTCACTGACAGTACCCAACCTGATATTGACATTTCTAGTGTACAAATTAAATGCTGTTGTCAAGATATATTCCCATGAACCATAGGCTGATTAGGGCGTAGACAGTTCAAGGAGTCCCTGATATTTTTATTCACCCTACCGACATGGGTCTGATGGATTGTCATGTAATTTTGTACAGACATTCACTGTCCTCTGATGATGAAGCCTAATGACTTTAGTCATTTCCTGCTTTTTCCTCTACAGCCACCATGAGTTTAACTTTGTTTTCCTGAAATCTCGACAACTACTGGATGGACTATGAAATCTGATCTACACCATATATCCATGTGCCCAAAGAAAGAATCCTTTGTGATCCTCTGTGTCTTCATCTGGTGCCAACAGCTGGTCAAAATTTGCATTTACTCAGTGAAATAACTAGGCATCACTGGATGGATTAGGGGAAAATATTCATGGTTTCCAGTGAATCTAATGACTTTGATTGTTCCCTGACCAGTACTCCAGAGCCACTGTGGGACTGGCATGAGTGGTTTTGGATGAAGTGTTTTGGTCAACCAACCAAATACCTGCAAAAAATATTAATTTATAACATAACAACAATATCAGCCTCAAATATACTTTGTGATTAGTGCTACTTAGGTAATGTTAGCTTGCTAATACATCAAGCTATCTTGATATACTAACATTGGCATTAAACTCAAAGCAAAGCTGTTCCTAAGAGCAGCATCGCAGAGCCATTAGTGTGGCAGGTTACTTATTGTCTTGCAATAATAATAATCATCCTCTGGGGGTCATAAATACGTATATATTATTTCATGGTAAATGATAACAGGTTGTCAAGATATAATGTTGTGGCACAAAGTAATGGAGAAGGATGCAGAAGGATGGACAGACTTACCAACCAATGGACACATGAGCCACCTCTAGGCCTCTCTTTGACAAAAAAGCACTTTTTCACATAATAATAACCTAATAACCTAATTTCTTTGTTGTTTGGATAGAAATTAATCATCGAATGAAGGGGAGACTTTATTTGGCAAACTATTTTAGGAAATTAAGAAGCTGTTGAAATGAAAATGAAAAAGTGGATCTACATCTATATAATCTATAAATCTATACAATTTCACCACTAAATTATAGTGTTTAAATCTAATGACACAAAGCTGACTTTAAATACATACTGTACATGTACATTTAAAAATATTTTAATGACTTGTCTAGTAAACGTGGCTTTCTCTCCAAAAAGAAACAAAAGGTGCCTTACAGAGTTCAGATGGCCATCCAGAGTTCAAGTGGGTTTCCTTTCGTTCCTGTGTCTCCAGCTCCAGCAGTTTATTATGTAAATGAGGCTGCCTCATTCATCATGGGACTGTGATGAAGCTGGCCAGACAGGAATGTCATCTGGACACAGATCAGAGGGGAGGAGGGGAGTGGTACCGAGGGAACAGATGTAGTATCGTAGGTGGGAGAACATTTCCATAAGCCACTGAAAACTCAGGCCTCTAACACACACACACAGGACTCATGCCATCAGATATAAAGACTGAACTGAGGTATTCCTGGATGCCTGTGTGTGTGTTTTATTTGGAAATATGGAGGGTGTAACCTTCTCCTCAGTGAGTTTTCTGAGCGGGTCTCTCCTGTCAGACCGGTCACACTTCATTAACCTGAGAGAGAGGTAGTGAGAGAGCGAGGCAGAGATGGGTGGTGTGTGTGTGTGTGTGTGTGTGTGTGTGTGTGTGTGCATCGACAATTTGGCTGGCCTTCGGCTTTTTTCAACGGTCTGGAGAGAGTTACGGCCACAATAGCGAGAAGCCACGCAAGTGTTCGCTCTCGGCTGCAAAATGTCCAGAAGAAAAATGATCTGCAGCTTTTATCCATGTTCTTTGTGGTCACAGCGCTGTTTAGAGTTTAGATGTCTCATCAAAAAGGAATTCCACTTCCACTTTATCAATCTTATTTCAAGGGGCCGGGAGCCTGTGAAGTAGCTTGCAGATGTGACATGCCTGCTGAGGCCTAGGCACTGGTTCCATCATTAAATACAGCAGATATTATGTAATAGGTTATTGGTGAAATTAAGGGTTTGTGTAACATGGTATGACTGTGCAAACACCCACTTAGCCACATGAATTTAAAGGACAATTCCATTTTATTCCAATCTTAAGAGTCTCATTTTCTCAATTCTTTTTAAATGGAGAGAATGCTGTATTAAAGTTTAATGTTACTAATGAAACCAGTCACAATATGTTGGCAGTGTGTCTGTTAGAATTAATCATCTCTAAAAGTGTTTTCCTGCTGTTTAACATTTAGCACCTCAACAAGTGAGCTAAAAAAAAAATCAAGGTCTGTTTGCGAATAGCAATTAATGGGTAATAACAGCTCTATGTGGTCATAATATGTCTATGTTGTGTGACTGATCAGAATGCCTGTAATGCTTTTTAGAGAGATGATAGAAATGGGATATGTCTGCACAAGAACATCCCTTCTCCATAGGCAGACAAGACTGGCAACACACTTTCCAAATTGTACAGTCAAATTGATATTTTCAATAAAGTCTGAATTACTGCATCGTCTCGATGCTGGGAAACAAACCTCCAGCGAACCCGGGACAATGAAGCGTTTTTATCTGTGTGAGCTACAGTATGTGTCTTCTCATTACAGAAGCCATCCCAGCTGTACGGCACGACAGCCAATCAATGGAAACGCAGCGGTAATCAAACCATCAATACACTGTGCGCCGCTCACAGAATATCAAAGTTGTTATCTGCGTATGCATGAGCAGAAATGAACACAGTGAATCACAGAGGAGTTCAGTTTTAATGGGATGCTGTTTGTTTGCATTCTGTGCAACGCGAGGAAATCTGTTCCTGCGCAGACAAATCAAAGATAACTGAGAAGATTTCTTCTCTCTCAGTTTCCATCCATCCATGTTTATCCTTTAAATCTAGATAAAAAAAAAATCTACAGCCAGAGTGTTGTTTTGAGCTAAATACATGTCCCTTCTAACATGCTCACAATGCTACTGTTGACATGCTGGGAAGTGTGACATTTATCACATTTAAAATTTTAGTTTGGTACATTAGCATGCTAATATTTATTGATTAGCACTAAACACAAAGCATCAGATGACGCTGACTGGCATGTCTTTAGTTTTTTACTGTTAGTAATTAGTATATGGAACTGTTGGATAAATCTAAACTTTGACCTGTTGATGGCACTGTGCGAAAAGTCAGGGGATCTTATTACAATTTGCCTGGAGGGCGACAGGAACATTTGTGCGCCAGATTCGTATCAGTAAAAGACAAAATGAATGACTGCAAAATATTGTGCCAGACTGGTAGATGTTGAGATTTACAGGATGTGAAAATGAAAACCTTGACTTGCTGGTGTCAGGGGGATCCCCAAAGTCACTCGCATTCAAATTCTAACAACCACGAACGGCTGAATTTTTACAGCAATCCATCCGATCGCTGTTTAGATTTTTCGGTCTGGCACACAGTGGTGCACGATGCAAACACGGCTTAAGACAAACAACAGTACGTCCCCTATCCATCAGCTTTTCTTTGTCACACTGTTCACCTTTTCTCGGCGCCCCATCACTTTGTTGCAGCATCATTGCTCCCTCTCACCATATCGAAGCTTTAATCCTTCCTCTGATGAGTGGGTGTGAGGCTGTTTAAGGACTTTGGCAACGCCGAGTGTATATTGGTCCCTCGCTCGGTTACAGCAGGACTGAATCATGAGGCACCATATGCTAACAATAATCGTCTGTCTCGGCATCTGTCATACAAAATCTCTTAATATCGTTTCCATGAGAGAGGCCTAGCTGGTTGCAATTTCACCGACAGTGTAGGAGGAAACTTTTGAAAGGAATGTCTCTTTGAGGTGATTTGCTGCTGATAAGGAGTCTTGTATGGGGCTTGCATGCGAGGCTATGGTACATTAACTTCTCTACAATTAAAATTACTTTAGCAATCAAAAGTTTAAAATGATGCCAGGCCACATGTGTGTAGACATGTAACAGTTGTTGTATTGCTTTGGCTGTTTCTGAATATTCTTATTCTATTCTTTTTTTCCTTTTAATATTAATCAATCCCATGCTCCGTTCCTTCCGTCTTTTCTCTTTACTTAATTATGTGCTTGCTTTGTTTTCTTGGGGTATTTACCTTCTTAAGGCTTGGACAGACCAGTGTTTGCAACAGAAAATCTAATGAGAAAATTATTTCAGTGGAACTGCAGCAAAGTGTTTCCCTTAAAATAAAGTCATTCATGTCGTACTTCAGCTTCAACAAATTGCTAAATGACATGAATTCAACAATCCGTCTTAACAGCGCTGATATCTGAGAGGGCAGAGAGAAGCAATCCCGATAGATCTCTTCTCTTTCGACAAGCCACTACCTACAAAAGCTTCTGCACTACCCACAAATAAGTTACTACGTCACCAAGTTTCCACCACACGGAGCCACTCTGTGCCATGATCAGGCTCATAAAGGTTCAGATTCTGGTTTATTACTTCTTGGCTTTCATTTGAAGGTTTTGGCCATCATTTCTATTGGTGATAATAAAATTGAACTCACCAAGCTCATTGTTGGGATATTGGAAAGTGGCAACATTGCTGGAAAAAAAAAATAGAAGGCAGATTGGATAACAGCATTTTAACAAGACAACAGTAAAAATTAGATGGAAGAGAAAATAACTACCTGTGACAGTTTTCAGATTTCCTGTTGAACTTTAACCCACTGTTCTTCATGAACAGTTTTCCCGTGCACTAAGGGCCCAGGTTTCAGGCTGACTTATTTTTTGCCTCCAAATATTTGCATAAGTAGTATTTGTATAAATGTTTTAGATAATCTGGCTAAACTGTTTACAACCTGTCTGACCTCCTGTTTACTCCTCTATTGCACTGTAGCCATTATAGGGATGTCAAAATGTTCCCAGATCTGAGCAATAAGTTTGGCGAGCAGAGAATCACAATTGAAAGAACACATTGATAAATATACAAAAATGACCCAAGTTCCAAATAAACCAACTTGATCCGTTAATATTACTTTTCCAACTTTACTGCAAAAGGCCAAAAAAATTGGGTTTCTACCACATTTTCTGCCAACGTTAGAACAGTTCTGATCAGTTTAATTGAGATATTTCTTTGCTGGTTCCAGTGTTTTTCTTACTGTTTTGGAGTGGGTAATTCTGAGCTGGAGAGATGTCCTACATCTGATCACCGATCAGGATTTACTCCAGGAAGTATCAAGAAACAAATTGTAATGAACTAATCTTCATCAACCAGTGGTCAGTTCCCTGTGTCTAAGAAGCAACAGACCGAACCTCGCAGAGTGGCAACCCGACTTTAAGCCATGACACAGCAGAAGTTGCCGCCGTGACACTGTCCCACAGTGCACTTCACCTCTGTGGCTGAGCCATAACAACAGATGGCCTCAGCCTGTTGACATTTGGCCATCACTATTCTCCCTCCATTTCTGGTAGACTCACAAATCCAGCAGTTTACACGTGTCCACAAATGTCATCAAATGTCGAGGAAATGTCAAGGGCTCTGACATGAAGACGGGCATGGATACTTGGAGTTTGGGCACGTGCGTGCAATCCGTGCGTGCGGCGCTGACTTCACTCCACTTCTGCTGGCTGCATGAACAAATGGACCGTTTTAACAGATTTATCTAATATTTTAAGATAAGAGATAAGATGAGATCAACTTTATTTATCCTTAAGAAAATTACTTTGCCAGAGTCCAGTGTTAGTACAAATAGAAAGTTTAGTAGATAAATAATAAGTGTCTAAAAAGTAAAAATGAGAAATACAAATATAAAGTGTCTAAAGTAACAAATAAACAAGATAAAGAAGTGCACAGGAGTAAGTGCATAAAAAGAGAATGAACCAAGTTTGAAACATTTTGTATTGATGACAAACTTTTCCAAGAAAAAGATGCTGCACATGAAAATATTGCACATAATAAACTATTGTAATGAATATACTATCAAACTATGTCAGTGCACATAATTGACTATTGCACATAAAAAAGAAGAGAAAAAATATTGCAAATGTTATGGACAGATAATATTGCACGTTGCTTATTTATTATCTTTTTATGTTTTCCTGTGGATGAGGGGAGAGGAATTATAGAGTCTGATAGTCTCAGGAGTCTCAAGTAGGAAAGACCTCCTTTGGCGTTCAGTGGAGCTCCTCGGTGGTCTCAGTCTACGGCTGAAAGAGCTCTGACAGGACGTCAGTGTGGCATGCAGCAGGTGAGAGACACTGTCCATGATACTTTTACTTTATCATTTATCAAAAAGGTTAAAATCACATTGAGAAGATCACTTTGTAAGGGGAGAGCTGCTCAGGCTGAAGGCATAAAACAATAATGTGGTCGTAAATATGGACAACAAAGAAAGTCCAAGAAAACTGGCGCAGAGAAGAGCAGCATAAAGGCTTTATTTACCCACACTGATCGTACACTCCGTTACCCCTCCCCTCTAAGTGTAACCTGTGTGAAATGACCCTGGCACCGGTCTGTTGCTGTTGGGTTCAAAAAATGATAATCCAATAATGATGACAAAAGACATCAATGATGATAGACTCTACCTTTCACCGGAATTGACAATGGTTCCAATTAAGAGAACAAAATAAGCAGCAGGAAGCAAATAATTACCCCGTCGCCTTGCGCAACTGCTCGTTTCTCTCGCCAAGCATGACGCAAAACTGTGACACTGAGCGAGAAGAGGAAGGAACTGGGGAAGGAAAACGGGGGAATGTGGAGCTGGCAGAGGGGGAGGAAGGATTTAATGAGCATTTCTTTCTCTGTGCTTTCATCTAACTAGGCTAACATGATGAACTAGTCGCCCTGTTCCCCCTTAGCCTCCATCGCTCTAGTTACCTCCCTACCCACCACACAAACCGGCCTGGCAACACATGATGAATCTGTGGGAAGTGCAGAGGAGAGCGAGATGGAGAGAGTGCTAACTCGTGTTTCTTCTTCACACACTTTTTCTCTTTTCTTTGTGTCTTACACAGAAACACTTACTGTACATCAGCAGCTCTGTGTGCATACAAGTGACATCTGCTTTTACTGTCCTTTAAAAAAAAAAAGTGAATCATAACCTACTATGAACTATGAACTATGCTAATTCCCATTCCAGTCAAGCCCCTCTAGGAATCAGCTTTTCAACCAGTAACAATAAAACACAAAGATTGATGCACTTTGGTTTCACAGCAAATGAGAAAATATCAATTTTCCTCACTTGATGATGTCTGTTTTAAATTTTCATAAAACACATTCAGCTCACTCATATTAACAGTGACTTGCAGTAAAGTGAAGGCAGGTTACATTAATTTACCTTTCTTATTATAAAAAAGTTTAACTTGGGTTTTCACTGGGAGCGAACCCCAATCGAAAGCAGCTCTAATTAAACTCGGCTGGCTGTGAATGCAAAGAGCCGTAATGATGATCGAGTTACTCCGACTCAGTGGCCTTGAAGAAACCCAACACCACATGGATGTGGCACATATGACCTCAAACGCCAGTTTAGAAAAGATGAAAGAAAAAAGATGGATGAAAAGTTAGGAATGGAAAATGACATTTCATAGTTAGACAATCATGGTAAATCTGTTAGGGTCATGATTTAACGTAGTAAATTTTTAAATCACTCAAACCATGTGTAGAAGCTGCTGTTTATGTAATCATGCAAAAACTGAAGTGTAAAATGACTAAACTCCAGGAAGTCACTGCGCCCAGTCACTATTTACATCACGCACTAATTTGCATATTCATGACATCTATTTAAAAGTATAAACATTTTATTTAAATCACAGATAGACAAACTTAAGCCAAGCTAAACTTAATGAACTCTAACTATCTTTATCAGTAGCTATTATCATCATATACATCTTTATCTTATTCTTGATTAGTGTTGACTGTGGAGCTGAAGTGTCACAAAATTAAGAGTAACCAGACAGAGTAAAAACACAGTCTTGTAAACTCTGTTTTGAGATCAATCAAACTAATATAGGCAACTTAAATTACTCAAAATTAAGACAAATGAGAAGGTGCTCCTGGCTGACAAATAATGGGCATTAGTGACTGGTCATTGAGCAAAATCACAGTCCATTCACATTACTGTGTGGCTGTTTATTGGTCCACAGAGCCACAACCACATGAAAACACTCAAGAAATGTTAGCGATTGTGTTTGAGAAAGAGGACAGACGAGTTGAGGTCTACCCAAAATGTCACTTGATTTGTCACTACGCCGCAGGCTGGAGCCTCATATTTAGTGCGCTGATATGAGATTGATATTGATCTAACCCAAGAAGACGAGTAAGACTATTTCTCAGCCTATTAGACAACTAAGCATATTTTTAATTATTGTTTTAATGGGTTTTATTCTAGTACTTTCGGTGATGGGTTTTCATAAAGGCCCCAGCTGTATACATTTAAAAAATACACCTGTTTGAGAGACATTAGGGCTTCATGGCATAATTTATAGACTGTAGTGGCTCTGAAATAGTTTTTTCTGGCTCTCATGAGGGCAAAGGAATCTCTGCTCATATTGTTTAATAATATCTCTACTGGAGCAGTAGCTTATATCCACTGGGCAGCTTTATGGTGCAGTGTAGCAGCTGGAAAAAGGCAACACAACAGAGGGGCGGTGATAACGTTCACACAAAGTGACTGAACGGGGGCAATAAAACAAGTTACAGGAGCTCCCACCTCAAACGGACGACAGCTAGTATCCTACACCGCACTACAACCATAATAATTTGAAGTACAGTCATAAACATCCATACAGTGTTTTCTGTGGCCACCCACCTCATATGTTCCTCCGCCTGTTTCACCTTACATGACTGACCTATTGACTCTTCTTCATTTTGCCCCATTCTCCTCACTGCCTCTCACCTTCCTCTCTGTCTCACCACATGCATGTAATCATTTCTCTCTCCGGTGTCACCTGCACGCCGCTCTGAAACGGGAGAGGGAGATGCTGTTAACAAAATATCACGAGCTGTCTGATTCCATATTAGGTCATGAAGGGAGACAAGACCAACGTACACACACACACACACTCTCTCTTGAGACACACTTATTCCAGACATTGTGGGTGATTTTTTCACCTTTAAAAAAATAGTGTTACATATATATATATACAATGGGGGAAATAAGTATTGGACACGTCAAGTCATACTATTATATATATATATATATATATATATATATATATATATATATATATATATATATATATATATATATATATATATATATATATATATATATATATATATATATATATATATATATATATATATATATATATATATACACACACAATGGGGGAAATAAGTATTGGACACGTCAACTCATCTTCCACTTGCGGATAATGGCCCCAACGGTGCTTACTTACTGGAATACTCTGATTCTTTGAGATAAGTCTATAACCAGTTCCATTCTGATGCTGAGCAACAATCAGGCTGCGAAGGTCTTGAGAGAGCTCCTTGCTTTTACCCATCATGAGATGTGTCTTGTTTGACTACTTGGTGAAAAAACAACCTGTTTATAGGGCCATCAATTAGCACTAACCCAGCTGATGTTGGTTTGCACTTATAGGAAGTACAAAGACTAATTACTTTCAGGTTTGAGATGGTATGGTGCCTTTCCTTGCCAAACTATACAGCTTTCCCATGGTGTGTTCAATACTTTTTTTCCTGTGTTATTGCACTTAATTCCACATAATCTTTATTTATGGACTTGAATCTTGTGATTTCTTTTCATGTGTGGATTATTTGAGTTAATACCAGTGTCTGGAAGAAATGTCACATGAATGGCATCTTTGGAAATAAATATAATGAGAAAAAAGTTGACGTGTCCAATACTTATTTCCCCCATTGTGTGTGTGTGTGTGTGTGTGTATATATATATATATATATATATATATATATATATATATATATATATATATATATATATATATATATATATATATATATACATACTAAATAAAAAGATTTAAAAAATTCTGGCCTGATGATGGCACCACATAGAAAGTTAATGAATCACTGATCACTCATCTTTAGGGGGACGTGAATGTTTGAGCCAATCCATCAAGTAGATGTAAGTGACTAGAGGTGGAGGCAGAAGTAGAAACCTCGTCATGCTGGTGGTTCCACAAAATCCCCAGACGTCATCCGGTGGGGACTGTCTGTACAAAAAACCATGACTCTCCAGACATCAAGAGAAGTTGCTACACTGCTACTATGACTGAAAGGCGCTGCAGATGTGGGCAAATGTATAGCCTGCTGGAGACCACAGTAAGTTCAAGACTGAAATACCTTAACTGGGTGAACATAACGGACTCTTAGCAAACACAACAGGAAAAGTTAACTTGCACCACCATAACTTCAGCCAGCCAAAAGTAAGGGGGTCATGCACACTGTCTGTGCAGAAATTTCAAGGAAGTGTTTTTCACAGAGACTGTGGCGATAACTCTATTACCTCCTCACCTCCACCCTGGACGTCAGTTGGCCCAACAGCGTCTGGCTGGATGCACTCGGCTGCTCGTGACCGCTTCTGACATGCTGCTGCAGCCGATATCGTCTGAGCCATGATCCAACAGCGCTGCAGAGTACAGACAGTGTTGACGAAAATGTCACACAGACAGAGAGCAAGATGAGCGGGGGGTGGCGGGGGAGACAGGGGGGTTAGGAGAGTGAGAAACAGGGTGACAGACATATAAATACGCCAACACACTGTTTTAGTGCCATGTGCTGCGTGGTGCTGTAAAGTGGGGATTTATAGCTGTCTGCCACGTCGTGTGTCTGTTTTCATCTGCCGAGGCCTCCTGCTGACTCCAGAGGGGGTGATGATGGATGTGAATAGACATCTTTCTTCACCTTCATCCCACAACAAGAGCCTGGGCATTCTGATAAACCCACTTAATACAGGTCTCAGTGAACAGGGGCAGCAAAAAAAATGAAAGAAATGGTGTGTGTGAATTTTTTACTTTTTTGAAGACTGATTTAAAAAGTCACGACAAAATCTACATCTAAAGGTCTGAGCAAAGTCCCATAATCCCTTTAAATATTTAGGAAGTGAGAAACTATTCCTCTATAATGAGCATAAACAGTGGCTGAAATTATTTTAGAGTGATTAAGAGGAGATGGTCTCTACACCACTTTATCTTTATCTTAAAGCTGCACTCATATATATTATTATACATTATATTTTTACACTAATAATGGAGCAAACCACTAAGTGGATCTAAGAAAAGTAGCTTGCAATGACTAACCCAAACGGAAGTATCACACGACAGCAGCTTTACTGTTTTGGTTCAGTGTCACCATTTTCATCAACCTCGTTTCCAGCAGCTGCAGGAGGTTATTTACAGAAAAAAAAAACACCTGTCCAGCACCAAACAAATGAAAGACAAAGTTAAACTAATGAAACATTAACAGAGTTAACAAGTCGTCATATATATCTCTCAGGTGTTTGTTAAGACTGAAAAAGAGCTCAAGAAAGAGCGAATATTGGACTTAAATTCAGAAGGTGGACAGAAAAAAAGACTCCCTGCATGAATGCTAAAGAGGAGGTGAGCATGTCATCTGTGCTATTATATCAGATCAACATGCATCAGATACATTGGTGATGGTGCACATCTGGATTTGGACTCTCTCCCTCTTTCGTTTTCTGTGTTTGTAGTCCGAGTGTAATCACCGCGTCTCCAGCTTGGGTTGATGAGCAGAAGTATTGATTTTTCCTCTTGGAGTTTCTTGGGCTTATCAGAAAGGCACTGGTGGTGGGATACCTACTCTGACTCACACACCAACACCACACACACAATAAAACAAATACTTCAAATAATGATGACTTATCTCAGATATATTACCGTTATAAACTTGGGTATAAAGGTTTTCAAAATGAAGACTTGAAGTTGTGAAATGTTCTGGATGACAACACACAGCAGAGAGAACTTCTCCACACACACACACACACACAAACACACACACAAGCCCTCCGCTCTCCAAGTTAGTGTGTCACTGTTCTCAGCCCCCTGTGGCCTCATTATCACAGACAGGCTGAAACACAGCAGCCATATCTGACAGCAAGCACAATAGCACACACAACCTCAGATAGCCTTGCTTTACGGAGACTTTCTTTCATCCAAAACACAAATCGTTACAAACACACAGACACGCACACACACACAGACAGTGGCATGACTAAACAATGTTCCCATCTAACCTAAAACCAGAATAAAATGATGAAATAAGCACACACTCTCTCTCTCTTTCACACACACACACACACAGAGCAATAAACACAAAGTTTTACACAAACCAAACTTAGTCTCATTCAAATAGAAAGGGATTACATCATACACACATATTTGCAGATACAACACTGAGTAGATAGCTTACTTTCATCCAACGCATACACATAGAGAAAAATGTAGCGTATGCACACTCTTTTTCTTAAACATTTGTAAAAAGTGAATTATCGCACTCACTCAGAAACAATTCAAAAGAGAAAATAATGACAATGACAAGTTGTATGTGTAAATGACCTTCAGTACTGCCGCTTTTTCTTTTTTTTTTTTTAGAGCAACCATTGTAATCAAGGATGTATCATCGATGGAGGGTTGTGCACATGGCACAAGTAAAGTAAACATTAGTACCAAGATGGAAGATCACATTTATTACATGCAAGCTATTCTTCTGTTATTACAGATATTTTTATCTAAAAACCTAAACAGTGGCATTTGATTTATGTCCAGATTTTCCTTATGGTTGCATTCAACACTGATGATTATAGTATCTTAATCAACTTAGTAATGATGTTGGAATAACTGGTGCGGCTCCCCAGTGGATCAAAATTCTCTGATTAACTTGATAATTTACTAAACATACTGGCGGTGTACTTCAAGAGTCAGTTCTGGGCCCCTTTTCACTTTTTCCCTCTACTTAAATATCATTTAATTTGTAGCAGACTATCTACCACTTTTTAGACCGTAATATCCCAACAGCTTTGGAAAGATTGCTATTACACTTCATTGAGATACCCATGACTCCCAAATGATCCTGATGACTTTGGGCCACAATGAGAATTCTTACTTTTCCAGTGAAATATCTCAACATCTGTTATGCCCACATGGACTGCCACAAAATTTGCTACAGATGTCAATGGTGCCTAGATGATGAACTCCAGTGACTTTGTTGATACGACTGCTTCTCCAGCATCAATACCAGGAGGATATATGTGAGTGAACTGTCTCAGCAATTACTGGATGGACTGCCATGACATTTAGTACACAAAATCAGGTCCACAAGATGAACTGTAATCACCTTGATGATCCTCCTCATCTAGCAACGCCATCAGATCAAAATGTTCGTTTGTCTCATTGGTTGTTTGCATGTTACACTCATGTCACTGCTTTGCTGTGACAGCAGTTGCAGACGGAGGTCAGGGAGGGATTTTCTTCAGAGGAGGCTCTATCACAAGCTCTAACAATGTCAAAAGTTTGCTTCATTTACAGCTGATAAAATGGATCAAACCGAGAAACCAGGGGATTTTATTGAATGCCAAAAGTTGACAGTCAAAAGGGAAAAAATGCAAGAAGCCGACCAAAAACCAAAACAAAAATGGCTCGTGAACCCTTATCTGCAGACATGAGCGGCAGAGTCGGATAAGGTGTACACTGTGACCGCTTTGTCAAAATTAAAGTAACTTAACATCATCTAAACTAGCACAGCACAGGCTTTTCACTTCCTGTCTCCATCTGGATTTTGTGCACGATCGGAATCGTGTGAATGCAAACGACCTTTACTTTGGTTTATGACCAAATACCTTTGAAACGAATGACATTCTCTTTTAAGAAATATCATTCAAATTATACAATTTCTGCCAAACAAAACTAAAATGTCATTTATTATTTTTGTATCTCATCTGGTTTTACTTTTTACTACATAATTGTATAGTATTGTCTTTTATGTCTTTTTGCCCAAGCACTATGCAAGTGCTGTGTTTTTGCTGTTTGCATGTTGCTGTGAAAAGTGCTATACAAATAAAGATATTATTAATGTCTTCGCTGATCCGTGGCACGTAGCTTCGTAATTAGCGGGCCAACGGGTTGGCTGGGGTCAACCACTAATCTCAGTGCTAATTAAAATTTAGCTTGTGCAGCACATCAAAACAATTAGTGCAGAACAATAACGAGAGGAGTGATGGAATTCACAAAGGGGGGGGGGATGATAAATGGTGCGTATACATTTGTGTGAGGAGGAAGATGGAATAAAGGAGAAGACAGCGGTTCTAACACGCTTACAGCTTTGGCAGAGCCGAGGCATTGGGAAGACATCAGTGTGTCTGTTACCTAAGATAGGGGGGTCCCAACCTGGAAGAGGATGATATAGTGAGACACAGAGAGGGAGGGAGGGGGGTAGGAGGTAAGAATTTTGAGGAATTTGGTGAAAATACATGAAAAGGAGCCCCAAAGTGCCAAAACGTGTGACTGTTAACAATCTGACAGGTTAAGAAAAGTGAGGCCGGGACATGACGGAGCTAAAATGGAACAGAGTGATCCCTCTCCGTCTCTCCTATCTCTGTCTGTCTCTGTGCTTCAGTCCTCCTCCCGGCCCTGTTTTCCTCTTTTTCCCTCTCTTGGCAATTTCTTCTTCTTCTTTTTCCACAGAAGCAGCCGTCTGCCAAGATGACTTCCCTCGTTCTTGAGGCGACAAGGCCCTCGCCAAATCTGAAAGGCAGGAGAGGGGAGAAGGAGGGGGGACTGGCAGATGAAAGTGGAGGAGCAGAGAAAGTAAACAAGTGCAGATGAGTATAGGTGTTCTCGCAGTATGTCGGTGGAGAAGATGGCGATTCATTTCACCTCTCGGGTGAGGTGAAGGAATGCGAGGCGAGC
Organism: Scortum barcoo; assembly: GCA_023238725.1. NCBI lineage: Eukaryota > Metazoa > Chordata > Actinopteri > Centrarchiformes > Terapontidae > Scortum > Scortum barcoo. Next base: position 15,472,501 of record CM041542.1, read on the forward strand.
CGCCGTCACGCCGTTTGCTGTGCTTCTCAGCCCCCCGTCTTTTCGCCTCCTTCGCTTCCAGAGCCCAGAGCAGGACCCTCTGAGACAAACTCCCTCGCCTCAACATCAGCAGTCCATCTGTCTCTTTCTTTCATACAAGCACACATGCAGACACACACACTCTCCCATGTGCCCCTCCTCGCTACAGCACACAGTCACACTGAGTTTACATTACCTTCATCCAGCCTACTGAGGGAAGAGACGAGGAAAAGAATACACAACAGTGGGTCTCGGTATTATGAATATTTATAGTACAAAAGAAGAGAGACACAGACTGCTGGGACACATTCACTCCGCTGCTGCTGGAGTTTTCCCGTCTTGGACTGAGAGAAAGAACACGTCATAAAAATGTCACAAAAATATCCAACATATCGTAGCATTTATTAGAGTATTCCTAAAGCCTTAAAGCTAAAAGGCTGTGTTTGAGCACTTATAAGCCGTGTTTGGAGACAATAGTTGTGCACCCAGAGAACAACTTCAAACACAGAGCAGCCATTCAAAAGATGAAATGGACACTGCTTAGAGGAGAAATATCTTTATTATTCATGGTTGTGCGTATACATGCTGTGTGTTGTTTGATGTCTAAACCTGCAGATAAAAGCCAAGAGACTCTGCAGCGGTGGAGAAGAATCCTCTCACGACGAATCCCAGATAACAGACAGATAAAGGAGAGAGCAGATGGTAAATGGAGGCTCGTAAGAGAGCGGCTCGTCGACTGTGACGTTACTACAGATGAAATCAAATGCACACACGACAGACAAATGTATGCACGTACAAACCTGCAAAACCAACCTCTTTTTTTGTAACATGCAAACACACACACAGAACAGGCCTCCACTGTCAGATCCATTTGACACGAGTGCAGGAGCTGGAACACAGAGGACAACAGGGCAGACCGGTTCATCTGTGAAATGCTGTCGGTCCAGTTCATCTAAGTGGTCTTAGATCATCGTCTATTCAGAGTCTGTAGTTTACTTCTGAGCAAACAGTCAAGCCGGGATAAGTGCTGCATATTTTCGGTAGGCTGCCGCTGCTGCTGTGCATATTTCTTTATAAGGACTTCTTTATAAGGATTTGTACACCTGAATTTCAAAGTGAAAGCCTGCGTAAAGAAAGTGGAGATGATAGTTGAGGTAATACTTTGCTGGTCTTGCTAATAAAGAATAGGCTGGAGTCACAGGTCAGGAGTCACCACACACACACCTCGTACTGGATCTACTTTTTACGCATTTGCATTCTTTCATGGCAAAGCCAGGCTCACTAGCCGATAGCAGCGGCAATGATCTAGGCTAGGCTGCAGATTGGAAGAGCGCAGTCTACGAAGGTTTTAACTGTCAGTCAGTCGGCTCCGTCAATCTGTCTGTATCTCCGTGGTCCCGTCCAGCAGCAGCCTGCGCAGCTCCTCGGGGTCGGTGACGGGCAGAGAGCAGGTGAAGTCCTGGCAGACGTAGGCGGTGGCGACTCCGCCCTGCTGGGACATGGAGGAGAGGACGGGCAGACGCTGGCACAGGGAGCTGTCTCCGTTGTCACCAACGAGCATCAAGACCTGCCAGAGAGGGAAGGAGGGGTAAAGGAGAGAGACGTGAAAGAAAGAGGAGGTCAGTGCGATATGTAAAAAATTCCTTAATCTGCATATTTACCATTTCACACCATGGAGCCTCACAACAGCTAAAAGACATACAAGAGTTATCAAAGGAGATAAATATATTACACATTACTAAATAAATAACTTGAGATAAGTGAATAAAATAGGGCATATGGGAAAAAAGATATAAGACTTTGTCTTTGACCACCAATAAGTTTATAAAATGAATCAAAATTTAATTTATTTCACAAATCTAACAATGGAGATGCAGCTGTTAATACGTTTAATGGGGTTGTGACTACCTCGTGAGAGATTGGTCCGTCAGATTTATGCTCCTTTACTCTGCATGGCAGCAGCGTAGCCGTTAAAGATGAATGTCAATATTCACATCTTCAAAATGTTTTGGATCAGTGGATCATCTCAGTGAGGGACGCGGCCCAATCTTGAGCAGCGATCGCTTCCCATTTTTCCCTGAACACAGCTTTGCATGGTCTTACACAAACACACGCGAGCATCCACACAAACCAGGAGAACCCTCCTACAAATAACATTCAGTCTCGGGTCAGTGGCTGCCGTGGTCTCATGCCCACAAATCAGGAAAGACAATAGAGTGTGTGGGTAGATATGTGGTTCACGTGTCCCGCCTGCAGGAGAGGTGGTTCCAGTGGACCCTTTCACACCCAAAACAAATAATTTAAATACGTAAAACGATTGACGAGAATTGACAGAACTATTGACGAGAGTGTTAATGTGGCTCAAGGTCACAAAATACAGGATGTGATTGTCTTTGTATCTGCTTATGTTGTTGTGCGTTTGTGTGCGTGCATATGTGCGTGCGTGCATGTGTGATCGTGCTGGTGCTCTTGGACAGGCAGCAGAGCGAAGTTAAAGAGGGCTGCCCTGTCACCCCCCGAGGCAGCTTCCTGTCAAACACGTGTCATTTCCTCCTGGCCCTGCACCACGCCTGGTTCACAACGGAGCGAGAGATGACAACGTAAACAACGAGCGCAGACAGAAGTGATAAAAGGACAGAGAGGTGGAGGAAGACCGAGAGGCAGGACGAGGAGAGGAGTCCGGAGGAGTTCTGCCAGAGCAGACTGACGTGTGGTGGACTGAAGGTCAGTGCATGAAACAGGGAGCGCAGAGACTGATGGGTGTACGCTTGATTGATCATCAGAGCTCGAAATGTCCATCATTTCAATATGCCTGGCAGTATAAACTCTTCTAAAGGTATATGCAGAAACCGTCCTGACCCTCCAAATAATTCAGACACTGGGTCAAATCAGAAACTCTTCACTTCGTCCATATGCGAAGAGCATTTTCTGAATAGAAAATGTGCTTTGTGCAAAAAAGAGAAGAGAAAAAAAAGATCATTTAACAGAAACTGGTGTTTTTAAGATGACCTCTTAACAAAGAAAAGCCACCATGGTAGTGCTGTTTGTTTTTTGTACCATCCAAAATGTGACCTTTGCAAACAAAAATACTTTTCTGGCACTAAACAGATCCTCAACCGAGTTTTATTAGTTAATCGATCAGATAGTTCTTGATTTCAATCACATTTTGTCATCAACTGTATTTTTTAGGATGTTTGATGGCTGTTTAAGTTTCTCCTTGGAAAAAAAAACATTTTATTTATTTCAAATAAAGGTATTGAGTTGTGGAGGTTTTGCTTTAGTTGTACAGATACTCATGGTTCCTAGATGATGCATCCTAAAGAGCCCCTGAAATTTTCTGTAAGGTCGACTACTGAAGAGATTCCCATTAACACTACTGAGTGTAGGTCAAACACATTTTGGTAAAACTCAATACCACTGTAGTTACACATGTAAAATGGAAGAAAATAGACTTAAATAGTAAATAAAAATCAGTCTTAGTTATGAAACTTATGGCATCATATCAAATATCATATCATATCAATACTCATGAGGCACTAAGACGAGTTGATGCTGGTGACTTTCTGGTTACCACATCACCCTGGGCCATGTACCCACAGGGAGTTGGCTAAAAGAGAAAGGAGCGTCAGGTACCCCTAATGTTCCTCCTTTCACTCTGGGTCTAACCTTGGCCATTAGACTACACTGTCCATTAAAGCAGACACTCCCCCTCTGTCCCCTGTAGGGCTGCCAGCCTGCATTCACCCACGCCGTCGTGCAGAGCTGGATGCGTCCTCTCCACCCTGTCTCAATTAGCCTCGCGTTCTCATCGTCTCAATGCCCCCCGAGTGCTCCACGTCGCCATTTAGACGCTCATTTGTGCCGCTAGCCATCTGCACCTCTAATGCCAAGAAACCATCAGCCGCTCGTCTCCTGCCACCGATGACCGTCTCCTCAGCGGTGACGTATTCCTGTTTCTGTTTCTAAATGTGCTGCCTGGTAAATAAAATTCCTCCTCGGGGGAGGATGAAGTGATGCTGTTCCGCCTCATCTTATTCTCTACAGTGATGCTGGAAAAGCAGTTAGACGCAACTCGGGGTATCAATAACCTGAAACACAGGAAACCACGGATTCACACAGAGCGCTGGAGAGGGCTGGATGTAAACATTATAAGGCATTATAAGGCACACACACACACACACACACACACACACACACACACACACACACACACACACACACACACACACACACACACACACACACACACAGACAACACAGGGGAAGACTGGCACTGGTGTGATGGAATGTGGTCATACTGGTGTGACCGTTGCTATGGAGACAGGAGGAGGATTTCCCTGCCAAGCTGAACATTTTCCTCTCCGTCCTGACACTTCTTTTTGCCTGTCAGCTTCATGCGCTCCCTCCCCGGACCCGGACCGCATCCAGCCACACGCCCCTCTGACTTTAAGGTCACACTGTAGTCTGTCTGTGTCACAACACCACTATCTGCACCCGGGGAAATGGACAGCGGAGTGTGTAAGAGTGATGGAGGAAGAGAGCAATGGAGAGAGACAGATTATGTGTGAATGTATATACAAGGCTTGTGACTGTGATGAAGCGAAAGCAAAGTGTGTGTGGTCTTGTATTCTGTGTTCTGCAAAATGTGTGTGTGTGTGCGCGTGAAGTTGTAGCAGGCAGCACAGTTGGCTACACATGAGAGCACAGTCAAACTCCCACAGGGTTAATCCTTTCATACACTGGGCAACCCTGAAACAAACACACACACACACACACACACACACACACACACACACACACACCGTTAAATGTCCCTACACTGACAGCTCCCTCCCACTCTTCCTCTCTCACTCTGCCAAACCAGTCGAGCTCAGACACTTTAAAAGAACACAGTGTGCCTGTGTTGACAGTGTTGACAGTAACACACAAGCACACACACACACACACACACACACCTCTAACCCAGCTAGCGCACAACTCACGGGCCGACCACTACCATCGACGAGGTGGCCAGCATGAAATGAAGTGAACACGCCAAACACACACTTTTGAGAGCGGCTGTCGTACCTGAGAAAGAGTGATGACAGCGGCTGTGAATAGTGCCGCGTGCAGCCGAGTGTGAGGATTTTTATTTCCTCCATCCCTCTCTCTCTTACACACACACACATGAAGGGACCTGCTCAGTCATCATAACAACCCGGCAGCATCTGGACCACCACCCCAGGACGGAAACAAACACACATTCACGCTGCTCGGACACCAAAAAAAAAATTGGCCAACGGAGGGAGGCGGTGCAGTGGGGCCACATGCACCGTGCACACTGTCAGTCATCCGGTGACACCAAAAACACCAGCATTCGCTCAACAACTGAATATTCACGAGGACAGAGAGGGGAAGAGGAGAAATAAAAATCTGTACACTTGTTTCACACAACTATGCATGTGTTGTTTTATTATTATTCTGTATGTATTCATTCACTGACCTCGCTCTCCTCTCCTTATTTAAGGATGAGCGTCTCACTGACTGTGGGGGGAGATCTAGCATCCAGACTAATGTGCGACAGCATGGGTTTGATGCTCACATCAAAAACTCACTATAAATTTGGCTTCTGGCAAGTGACATATTAAAGGACAAATCTGAATAACTGAGAGTAAAATCATAATAAATACAGATGCTTCCATACAGGGTAAGAGGGCTCACTGAGTGACCCCACATAACATCCAATTCTGTTATTGATAGGTGGAAGCAAAGATTTACAGGCGAGATACACTTTTGTGTATCTCTGAAATCTCCATCATGATCCAACTGGGACTTGAATAAAAACCTCAAGATAAAAGTCTCTATTTCATGGTATGCATGTCTATTCTGTATACTATGATCTATCAATTTTTCTGGAGAATCAATTGATAAACTGGTTATTGATGCTATAACCAAGTGAATGTTTTCTTTCCAAATCAAGTGAAATAAACACCACATGGAACTTAAACATGTTGGTGCAAAATGGTAGACACACTTTATTGTTTCCTGATAGATAATGATATTGCTCAATTATTCTTGCTCAATAATTAGCCTCTTTGGTGCACATTTTCCATTTCTACCTTCATGCACCATTGAGGGACACAGTGACATGTACTTTGTTGGCTTATGTCGAGCCATGTGTGTGATGTTCTATCTTGCAAGGAGAAAAAAAACTGCCAGACCAATATGTTTTCTTTTGTAAAAAATCCTTCTTATATGCAACTTAAATTGCCAAAACAGTAACGGAAACATAACAAAAAATTCAAAGCGCAAGCACACACACGCACACACACACACACACACACTTGCTCACTTGTATCTTCCGACCTGAGCGGGAGTGAGTGGGCGAGCCTGTTCCGGTGGTGTGCTCTGTCCTTTGTCACGGCGAGCATCAGTTTGCAGCTGCTGACAGTCTCTACAGGACCCTCTCCACTAAATCAGCAGCGTCTGCAGCAGGATGTGCGGACGCCTCGGTGTCTCGGCAGAACGAACGGCCTCTCCGCTCAATCAGGCCCCCGACACCTACGGCATACTTCATAAGCCCGTGTTGCGTTTAAGATGAAAGGGAGAGTCATAAACGTCATGTCAAGTTAAAAATGTCAAGGAGATCAAATCTGACATATGAGCGTTAAGAGGCCAGATGTCCTAAAATATCCCACATGGGAAATATTTTAAGTAACTGTCACGTCCTCAGACACCACGGGGGCCCGAAATTATAGAACGTGTCTGTATGTTTTTCTATAAATATATTTTCTGATGCACTTGCTACAAAGGAAATTGATAAATCAGGACACAATTGCCTTGGCAACCCAGCCGAAAGTCAACCAATCCCTGGTTACCGTGCAGTCGTAACTCATGGGAGCACTTTGACTTCCCACACCGTCTAGCTCCCAGTGCTCCACCTTGTTGAGAAAACACCTATGACCACTGCATTGTAAGAAAGTCTTTATTTCTGACTGCTGTTTTTCAGATTTAGAAACATTCGACACTGTTTTTCTGATGCCCTGTGATTTGACTGTGCTGTTTGTTCTCTTGACAGGTACTGTGCTGTTGCATTTCCTCAGATATTCTGCATCCTGAAATCTGGTTGAAAAGTCAGGGATGTATCTGATGTTGTTTATTGATGGGGGAAACCACGAGAGAGTCGGTCCAGTCGGAGGAAAAGAGACGCACATTCCCACCTACAGCCTGTGTTTGGACTTAGAAATGTTAAGTGCTGCATGTAGGGAAGGTCTGGCTTTGTGGGATGATCAGGAGAGTGACTTCATTCTATCCCAGGATTAAATCTTGTTTACTTTTATTGCGGGGATGCAGCTTTCCTCTGATACGTGCTGATGATTCACCGTGACGCAAACTGATAACATCTCTGAACTTATCTGCCTTCATAGTACGGTACAGACCTGTCTTTAACTTTTATTTGTTTATTCTAACAGGGGATTCATGATTGTAAAATAGATATTTGATCGATTGCTCTGTCAGCAGGGCAGGAGTTTAGATCTTTAAGTTTGTGTTTATTGTAGATTCAACTAGTTTACAGCATTCGGAGTAAGCACATGAGTGCCCCAACCTATCAACCTCCCTCTGCTCCATTAATGGCCCATGAGTGTGACCTTCACAGGGGACAGGGAGGCCTGGCCCTCGCACAAAAGCCACACACAGTTAAGTCCTCGGACTGTGGACTGACGCTGGAAATAGAAAGAAAATCTCACATTATAAGCATTTTATTTATAGCAAAGTAAAACAGATGACAGATCTCATTCTGTGTAAACCATCCAGCTCACAGCAGTATAGCCTTGACTAAAAGTGTAGTAAAAAGACAGTCTCCAGAAAAATTAAACCTCCTGCCCAGACAGAATTTTTTCAGGCATCTCAGACACACTTACAGTCAGTCATCTGACAAAATCAGCAGAAACACAGGTTAATGACAGCAGCTGTGCGATTGGCTGCATGGACATGTACGCACAGCTGGCAGTGTGGATACCTTAATTCAGTCTTTGACATCAACTATGAGGACTGTAGAGGTGTTGCCAGTGCCGCGTGGAGAGCCGTTTAGCAGCGGATGTCGGAGCAGGGTGAGGAGCAGCTGGATACAGAGGTGTAAACTTTTTAATCACTTTTAAGTGAGTCACTCCTTGAAGTGACCTGAATCAATGAAGGAGTGCTGCTCATTTCCACTGAACACAAACTAGAAGGAATAAGTCAGATTTTTTTCAGTGAGGTTGTATGAGGTACTTATCAACAGTCAGTGTATTACCGACTGTAGATGGTAGTCACTGTGCTCTCAGTTTGGAGAGCCAGCCAAAGAAGCCAAGCAAAGTACTGCTGTGGATGAAGTCAGCAGAAAAAAAATATTTTAGCCCCCTGAAAAAAGGCCCACCGAGAGAATCTATATAAGATTAAGTTCACACTATATTTAGAATATTTTCACCACTTTATCTTGCTGTCATACAACCCCCTTCATTTGGCACTACATTGTCTCAACTGTAGGACTTCTGTATTCCTACACATTCTGTGCACTGTATTACTCCGCGTATCAGCTGTTTGTAACAGCAGCTTATGGAAGTGCCAACACATGCAAGAAAATAAAAATGAGTGATTTTGACAACGTTGAAGAAATGAATGAATGAATGAATGAATGAATTTCATGCCACAGACCTTTGTTCCTGTTTCAGGTGGTCATAGTTTTACAGTCAGGCTGCTGAAAGGCTGATGAACAGTAATGACCCCTGAGAACCACGAGCAACTGTCTGTATGTGTGAGGCTAAAGACCGCTGGGCTCCATACGAGGTGTTTCATTAGCTCTCAGTCACACAGCAGGTCCGAATGGGAAATAAGATCAAAATGTCTGCTTTCTTTCCAACTCGTCACGGGAAACCGTAAACTTGGGCAGGTGTAGAGAAAGTCTTATGTCATGTGTGAATATCACCGGCTGGACCATGAGGGCCGTTACATCACACTGTGGAGTCATCTGTGCACTAGCCCACATCTCCTTTCATGCTATCATAAAGCAAGTGCACACGGATATGTGCCGTGTCTTAATGACAGTGCTGCGATCCAGTGAGCAAATGATGCTTCATTTACGGTGGGAGCAAAAAATAACTGAGATGGGTGAGAAGAGAGAGGAAGAGACGCAGGAGAAAAACACCATCTGATCAAATGTAGAGAAGTTGTGCCAGGAAAGAAATGTACTCCAGTATCACAGAGCAGCTTGAGGAAGTGATTAAAATATATATATATTCTTTTATGTGAGGAAAGACTGTTGCGAGTTGTTGCAGTTTGTGAAAATATCTATCTACAATAACTATACACTGGCTTCAAATATTTTTGACACAGACAAGTCTGACATAAGGGAATAAAATGGAACTGCTCATCTGAACAACAGAGCAAAAACCATTTAACATGACTATTTTTTGTAGACTCCTATGTTGGCATTAAACAAGTTAAATTAGTATCAAGCATAAAAACAAACTTATCTTGTTCCTACATGAAAATAACCTAATAAATTCATTCATCACTGAGGGTTCTTTGACAACTTCTTCAACTTCAAAGTAAACTTGGCTAGTTTTATATAGACAAAGAGACAAATAAATAGATTAACTTTTTAAAGTTTTCAAGTAAATGTAAGACATTTTACATCCATGACCCCATTTTATAGTGGAATCATTCAGAAATCAATGATAAGTTGATGGTTAGGTGATGAATGGCTGAATCTTCTATGGTAGAAATAAAAGAGAAATTAGATAATAGTTTTGCCTCCCAGCAGCTCATCAGATACAGATGAGGGATCACATGAGGGAGAAGGAGAGGATGAGTGTTGCAAAATGGGCCACGGTGAGAGCTGAAACCACAGCAGCAGCATCAACAGAGCCGCTGCTGGCTTCGACAGTGAGTCAGGTGATGAAGCACAAACAAACAGGACATAGAAGTATACACGGGTATACAGATAGGAAGGACATTAATGTGGCTAGTAAGAACACAGCAACTGTTACTTTGAGGTTAAATTATTATAAGTAATAACTATATGTAGACTCACAGAAAAGGAAGACTGATGCAGGATGTTCTTCAATGGAGAAGCCTCTAGGATGTGTAAATGTGTAAATGCAAATTGAGTCTTGGCATTGCCAATGAACAAACAGCTCAGGACTGCTTTTCTTACCTTCGACTGCCAATGAGAATTTGGCTTAGAGAGTTTCCACTATTTATGGCCACACAAACTGTTTAGTTCTAATAGTTTTTAAACTCTTTCTTTAACAGTTTACCCGAGACCAGTCATATGATTAAGAAATGTTTTTTACAATGTTTTAAAGTTATTAAAAACAGCATTACCCTTACTGTTTCCAATCTATACACTAAATGGGCAACTTATGCAGGGAGCTGCACAGTTTAAAGAGGAAAATAAAAGTCACATTTTGAATTAAATCATGATATCGGATTATGTAAGCACTAATGAGTTGGAACACAGAAATGACTTTCTTCTAGTCTGCAGCCTAAGGATAACCCTCCCTCACACATAATACAATGGCTGAAACTATGCTTGGATGACTCTGTTACCCCCACTACATCCTTGATTATATCAGAGGAAAACATTCACAGCTTATGAAGATAAAGAGAGATCGACAGAGTGAGGAAAACACATGGGCATCTGCAACTGTGTGTGTGTGCTTGTGTGTGTGAATGCACGTGCACAGGCATCTTATCTGTTCAGTAAGAGGTTTATTTACCAAGCCCAGATATGGATAAGCATGGAACGTCAAGCGCGACTGCAGCAGAAGTACAGACAAGATACAACCACAGAGAGAGGATTACATCTCCAACAACACCACTAAAGCTGTCCAGTCTCTGCTGGATCCTGAGAGTACACCTCCCCCATAGTTTTATGGATGTACTGGCACGTGGTGGAATTACTCGATGGCAGGAGGGGGAAAAAAATGTCTCTCCATAGAGATATGTAAAATTTCAGGTCTATCAAGTCTAGGAAGAATGGAGTGAGATAAATGTGGGAGTCTATGTGAAAGTGAAAGTGAATTTAAAAGTGTCAAACCGAGAGAGAAAAAGCAGGAGAAGGAGGATGAGTGGCTATCTGAATTCATTAGAATCTACCTGGGAAGCACTTGCCTGTGACAGGAACCATCTGGGACCTTTCCCACAGCTGTCAATCAACCTGGGTTCTGCACTCTGACTGGTTATTGGGCTTGGCAGGTCATTTACAGGGAACAGGAGAATCAATTCCTGGAACATAATGCGGGCAAACACACACACACACACACGCCGCCTTTGATGAGCGAACAGGGGGGGATTGTGATGGAGGGGAGAAAGGAGTAGAGGTGTAACGAGGCAGTGGATTGTAGCGGGAGAGGTCAAAAGGTCACAGAGGAGACTACCTAGCTGTAATCCTCCACTGCGCCGTGTTGTTACCGGGGCTAGTTAGCTTCTGACTAGGCTCTGCACCCCCACCCTTCTCTCCCTTCCTTCACTTCCTCTGTCCGCCTCCGCCGTCACCCTGCTAACTCTTCCCCGTGTCTCTGAGGTCTTGTTAGGGATTCGCAGGCATTTCCTTCCACAGGTACTCTCTCCTCTTAAAAAGCCCCCCCCCCTCCTCTCCTGTCTATCCTCGCTCCCACTCTGTCCTGCTCTCCTCCTCCTCACCAGGCAATGTGATCGGAAAAGATGCAGAAGGGCAGGGAAGCAGGACTGAATGTGGAACTTGACCACTTAAAGTTACCTCCCTCCAGGAATTCTTTCATCTTGTTTGCTGAATCCCGCAAAATCCCTGTAACACCCTCTGCTCTTTCTGCCCCGAGCATGTTTCACTGACACCAGCATCTTGTGGTGCTCCTTAACACTTGCTGCACACCCCTCCCACCCTTTTTCCACATCAGAGCCACTCAATTTTGTTGCTTAAGTGCACTCCAGAGAGAGACAGCAAAACTTCCTGCTCCCTGTGCCTGTCTGACTCTAATTGTGTAACACAGACGAGAAGATTTACTTGGATAGCTTTTTGGGGCAAAAGCACAGTTGAGAGTGATTAATAAGCGGCATAGACGAGAGGCATTCAGGCTAACAACAATGGGAATGCACAACGGGAATTGCAGTCCTTGTAAAACATTATTCAACTCGTAAAAGACCACACGCGTAAATCTTACGCTGACAGGAATTCATACTTTAAACAACTGTCGACATTTCTGCCAAGATGCTTTGTTGCTTTATTACCAGATCAACCTTGAGAAGACAAAGAAACGTGTTGTATTAATGTAAATCATTATGCTCAATGCTGGATGGTTTCCACTTTGTGTGGATGTGATCCATGGAGCGCCAACAGAAGAAAAGAGAAGGAGAAAACCAGATTTACCACCCTGCAGGCCAAGTAAGAGTGCAGCTGCTTATATAATTTTTAATAAAAATCATCATTGACAACAGCTGGGTTTTAGATTTAGGTTTAAAGTGACTCCAAAATGACTTACAATAAGTGCATTCAACCTGCTGAATACAAACCAGAAATGGCAAGAATCATGGAGGTGCTTCATGATGTGCTACATTTACAAACAAATAAGACACAGAGCTGGTTTTGCTGTCACCTCATTTTGGAGCCTCATCAAAAAACAGTCATAACGGGAGTTTTCCATACAAATCTATTTTTAAAATAGTCATTTATTGTTCAGAAACAGGAAGTCTCACTGCAGAAAGAAACCGATAAACTGTACAAGTGTGTTTCCTGCCCCTTGACTGTGCTCCCATCTGTTACCGTTCCCTCTCTGATACCTTTTACAAACTGTCACACTTCCATACGAGGGAGACGGGGAGCAAAAAGACTCTGCCCCTTGCCAGAAAAATTAGAAACACAAACACACACACGCACAGGGCAGTGGACTTGGCAGGAGGACTGCAGGAAGGGAGGGCCGAGAAAAGTCCCTAAAAGAATAATTGCTAGAAAGACTGCATCTCTAGTCGCGCCCCTCCTCCTCCCTCCCTCACAATTTCAGAGGCCCTTCAATCACCGATCCTCGACCCAACCCTAATCAAGCTGTATTTCTGTGTAATAGAAAAATTAACCACAATTTATTGCAGCAATTACAATCAAGAGCGATGTTTCAGTGTGACTGTTTGGGGCTATAATTGATTCCAACACGCAAGAAAAAAAGTGCAGCAGGAGCTGTGAGTGCTGTGGTGAAACTGAGAAGAGCCGAGTCTCGTGGAGGATTTAAATAGTAAATAGATTAAATGAAGTGAGGATCTCAGAATGTGTGTGTGGGTGGGTGTGTGTTTGTGTGTGTAGATGAACACGAGCTGGGCTCTGAGCACCTCATTCAGCGCAATTAGAGCACGCCGGCCTTGAACCAGGAAAACAGGCGAAGAGTAATTGGGTTTAAATTAGACATGTTCTCTGCTCCTTCCTAATGTAACGTGGAGCACAATCTCCTCACTCTACTGCTACCTCTTCTGTTTATCTCATTCAACATCCATCCATCTATTCTTGCCCTTGGTACTTACACGATTCACCCTCTCAACTCCATCGTACGCTTTTATCCTTTATCTTTCTCATACCGTCTCCCATTCTAATTGGTTTTCTCTCAATTAATCACATTCATTATCTGATCTGTGTATTTGTTTTCTGCTGCTCTCAGGCCATCTGTTGGTACCTTTTTTTAATTATTATTACTGCAATGAATTCATGGCAAAGTACACTTGATGATTGCCTGAAGGTTTTACTGTATTAAATGTCAGAAAATTGTGGAAAATCACAACAATTTCCAACAGCCCTTCGTGAGAAGTTTGAAACAGACGATGTTTGGAGTTCTTGTTTGACCAGCTTCTTCTCTGACCAGCGATCATGGCTTCACGGCTTAGCAACCTTAACGACGTTTTTTTTTGTTTTGCATGGGATATTAGTAATAACAATACCTGGCCTTTTGACAGTTTGGAGGGTTGAGTCTTTTTTTTCCCCAGTCTTTCCAAAACCACAAGAGCAATAGTGAAAAGAACGAGGAGTTTGTCTGCTCCAACATAATAGGCTTACTACCTACACTGGTAACCAAGCATTACTTGAAAGGCCAAACAGCAACTTGATCATTGGCTAATTATGCTACATTACATTTGTATATTTGTGTTGTGTATCTCCACTGAGTGGAAGCTCGTCCTGGATGCTCTTTGGTGCATTTACTCCAGCAACCTCAGCCAACGTTAACTCAAAAAAAACTTTCGCCAAACATATTGGCCCTTTCTTCTCTGAAGCTGAAAGAGAAAACACACTGTAAAATATGATTAAATATGTAAGCTACGCAACCAAACACTGTTTCTGTGGAAGAAATCAACAGTCTCATTTTACTTTTTTCTTTATCGTTCAAATAATGGCAGGACTAATGAGCTCTAAACTGAAACACAGCGTACAACACAACAACGCATATTCAATCATCCTTTCAGGAGATTTGAGAAGTTGGCTGGAAACGGTGAAAGCTTAGCTGGGAATAGCATCAAAGTCACCATGCAAGCTAAATTTAGCTTAATAAGTTTAGTAAGAACCACTAAAATAAACTGGAAACAGTTGTCATTTCAACCAATATAATCATGGTTGCTCACAAGAGAAGAGAAGCTTTGTCCTACCTCTGCCTGAAAGTTAAGGATCTATTGTTGTAAAAAAAAGGATCAGTTGTGGTGAACAGCTACCGTGAAAATACACAGCTCAACAGACGCAGCAACAGTAACCAAGGGGGATTAGCAAAAGGTTAGTTAATTAATTGTTACAGACTAAACCTTCAGGCAATCAACTAATCAATTAACCAAACAATTGTTTCTGCACCATTTTTTCTCTTTCCTTTCTCACCTTATCAGTGATGTATGTGTGTGTGTTCATAACAGTCTTGTATGTGACATCGTGTGTTTATGTGTGTGGTGTGATTAGCATATATGCTTTTTTTTTTTTTTTTTACCAGGGTATGTTTATGTGATGCATCTGTTGCTATCTGGATATACTGTATGAGAGAGTGTGTGTGCTCTCTACTGTGTGTTTGTGACTGTGTGTGTGTGTCTCACAGCTGTTGCAGGCAGTGGCGCTATTCCTCTGGGAGGGTTGTGTCTCATCCCTGAGAGAGAGAGAGAGAGAGAGAGAGAGAGAGAGAGAGAGAGGTGTGTGTGTGTGTGTGTGTGTACGTGTATGTATGTGTGTGTGTAAGTGTGTGTTTGGTGTTGTGCAGGATCATCACATCTCAGCCCGACCAAGATAGTTGATAGTTGCTGGGATAGATAGGCCACTAATGGCCAGCTGTTCTCACAACATCTGGACATACACACACACACACACATATGCACAGACTCTCTCACTAACACTCACTCTCTCTTTCTTCTGTCTCATTTACTCCTTTCCCATCTCTCCCTCCATCTCACTCTGAGGCTCAGTGAAGGCTCATTAGGACAAAATGTGGATCTGTCGTGTCACTCTGACAGACCTGTCCAGGAGTCTCTTTTTCTGGCCTCTACACACACACACACACAGACACACACAGACACGCATGCACACACACATGCACACACACACACACACACACACACACACACACAAACACACACACACACACACACACACACACACAAAGTCTATACTATATACACACACAGAGTACTGTTTTCTCTTTACATACAGTCTTTAGGAAAATACAGCTTTAGTCAGTCACTGTAATGTGACATATTCTGATCGTATCTCATATATCAAAATCATATCTTTGTTTCTTTTTAGAAACATTCAGTGATGGTGTATTCAGTGTTCTAGGTCACTCTCACTCTTTTTCATTTAACATCTTATTGGTCCCAGTGGTAAAGACCAGTGTCTTTCTCTGGTCACTATCATCTCCTTTCTCATCCCTTACTGTGTGAGGCTTTTAAAACTCCATTCCTCTTGTGTCCTCGGCTCAACCATTACTGGAGTCATTAGCAGACGCAGGCCACCGCCCTCAATCAGGCTGACGCCTTATTCGTTTCATCTATAAAATAGCTAATTGGATTATGTTAATTATACTGAAGAAGACACAAATTTAAGGGCTTTGAGCAGGTTTCCAAAGACCACAAATGCCAAAACAGCCTATTTTAACAACTGGAATTGCATTTAAAGCCAATCTTAAAAAAAAATAATAAACCATAACGTCAGACACAGCAGCTGTTAATGGACATTAGTTAAGAGACGTGATATTCAACTATATTCATTAAGTTGTTTTATGTGATTACAACATGTCAAAACATAAATTTGCATTCTGCATACTTACAGAGTCCTACGACAGCCCCCCTCACCAGAGAATCTCATGTGATTAACCTGACAGTAACAAGAGCCAGCATGTGACTGGTCCTGGTGGGGTCTTTAATAATAGATCCATCCTGATAATAGCAGTCTGAATCTGTGTTGGTCTCAGTCTCTCTGCAGGGATCTGGAATGGCCTGATGTTACTGCAGCCACCGCCTGATACTGCACAACTCATCTATATTTCAACAAGGTCCTGTTGAGTGTGTGTGTGTGGGGGGGGGGAGGAAGGGAGAGGCACAGGAGTGTGTCACTGGACAATCACAGCGTTAATTTATTGATCTAACTTCAGTTACATACTGGTCGAATAAATAGAACTCAATGAGCAGTCTGACACAGCGGCAAGAACAGTTAGGCTGCGTATGTGTGTATTTCTTTAAGTTACTCAACCAGCATGTAAAGCTTAATTTACCAACTCTGCACAAAAAGTGGCAAGAGAAGAAAAACATCAAACATTGATGAATGTGGCTCTCAACCTCATCCCTCACTGTATACAGAACAGTCGATAACGGACACTAAAAGTCCAAACTCAATTATAATGTGCTTGTTTTGCTGTTGTGCTGCTACTTTTTGTAAGTCGGAACAATAGAGTGAGTGTCTTTCTGCTTAAAAAGCTCTCTCACCGGAGCATTAACCAGGTAAGTGCCACTGAGATGAAGTTGAATGAATAATCTGCATCAAGAAAACAACGCAGGTTGTCCCCCAACTAACAAAAAATAAAGCTAAAACACCACAGGCAGATTACACATCATATAAAATAGAAACAGCGCTGGGTGTGGCTAACAGCCACTGTATTAAGTCCACTGGAATATCAGAATAATGTCATTTTTGTTACAAATTAGACAACATGAACAATAGCACTCTAGGGTCTGCGTGTTAAAATTGCAGTCGTGAAGTTGTAACCAGCTTCGAGATTGGAAATGGGAGAAACAGCTAACTCGGCTCCATCCAAAGATAAAAAAACCAAAGAATTCTGTCTACCAACACCTCTAAATCTCGCCAATTAACACTTTATATTTTGTTTGTTTCATCCATACAAAAACCCAAAGTGTAAAGACGACAAGTTGTTGTTGACGACAAGAAGAACTCTTTCTTGGCCTGGAGTCGTGCTTCTTGTCTTTATGCTAAGACAGGAGAGCACTTGCGATCTTTTCATCTGACTCTCGGCAAAAACAACAATACACCAAATAATCCACTTTCCTGAAATGTTGAATCATTTCACTGAACTACAAACTCGTGTTGAATTCTCTTAAAGTTCAAGGCTGAAACTTGTGGCCATAGGAACCAGAAATATGACAGACTTGGCTGTCCACAGTGAACTTCAGCCTGACTCAGACTGACAGCTGTCCAAATCATAACAAACAGCCTGTGTCAGGGCTGGCAGGAAGACTCACATGCACAAAAACACACACCGAGAGTCTCCTCAACTGCAGAGTTTAGACCCACTAGGCATCTACATGTTCGGGAAAGGGCTCTGAGGTCAGTTAATGCCTGGAAAGAGAGAGAGAGAGGAGAGGAGAGGAGAGGAGGGAGCTCAGGCTGACCTTTAAAGAACCACACTTAAACCAGCCAACACCCCGGGCACTGTTGTGGGCAGGTTGGTGCCGCTCTGCAGCTGTGTGCGTCTGGGTTTTTTGGGTGCGCGCGCGTTTCAAAGGTTACTGTGAATCTGCTGTCGCGGTGGAGGTACTGACGCGTTGTTTTTCCACACACACGCTTACCTTATGTGGTAGAAAGAGGGAGTAGACTGCCGCGAGGAGGCTGGTGGTGTCCGGGGCGTCCCTCTGGCCGCAGATCACGATCTAGGAAAAAAAAAAAGAAAAAAAGTGCAGAGCGGTGAGAGGAGGCAAAATATGAAGGGAGGGAGGAAGATGACCAAGAGATAACGAGATGAAAGAGTGTGAATAGAGTGAAATAAGAGGGGAAAGGTGGCACACAAGAGGAAGCGAGAGGGGGAGGGAGTGATAGAGGTCAGTATTTATAGCGGTAACAAGGGAGGCAGGTGTTTTGTCTGGGACTGCCTCACCCCGCCTCGCCTCCGAGCTCGTTACCCTCGCCCCATAGCCTCGCCTCATCCTCTGCAGGTCATATATGGCCGACAGAAGTCTCTCCGCTCGCCTTATTCCATTCTCTGTGCAGCACATGCCGCCACACGAAAAGTTTTCTTCGGGTGACCGAGAAACTCCTGCTGTGCTTTGCTAGTATGCTGGTTTCAGTGGTTTTAGGCTGGATGAGGGTGTTAATATTTCAAAACCGATTATATAACTGAGGCCCAACAGCTCAAATAACCCATTAAATGCATGACAGGAAAAGATTTTGAGTGTGTCCAGGGATTAAGTGTGCATGTATGAGCTGCGACAGCCACTGCCCTCAGATGACCTATCTCAGGTCAACTGATC
Source organism: Scortum barcoo (assembly GCA_023238725.1). Classification (NCBI taxonomy): domain Eukaryota; kingdom Metazoa; phylum Chordata; class Actinopteri; order Centrarchiformes; family Terapontidae; genus Scortum; species Scortum barcoo. Next base: position 15,491,218 of record CM041542.1, read on the forward strand.
TAAAAAAAATATATGTGTATAAAAAAATTAACCTTTTGTTTAAGGAGAAACCTTTAGAAGTGGACTGCAAATTTATTAGACTAAAAGAAAAATCATACATTATAAATGATGTGAGGTGAATGGTCAAGTTGTCAAAGTTTTCAAAAACTATCAATTCTTTCCTTGTGATAATGCAGAATGTGAGGAAATAATTCATAGCCTTTATATAATGCTCGGTCCTAATGGTCATAAATGAAGTGGTCATAAATGAAGTGGTCATAAATAATGCTACTTGACTTTGTTTGTTATGATAAACAGAGAACAATTTACTGTAATACACAAGACAAACAGAAAAAAAACTGCATTAAGACAGAAAATAGTGTAATTCTGTAATGAATTTTCAAATCCTTCTCATCCAGTAAAACACAACATTTCAAGGCGCTACAGGCTGGAGGAACCTAAACTAGCACATATCCATCAATTCTTGTGAGAGTGTGTGTGTGAGAATAACCTGTTTAAGCGTGTAGTGCTGGGCCATAAGAGCCCGGACCATTTCAGGCAGCGCTATGGGCACCCTGGTCAGACGGTCGGAGAAGGCTGCCAGCAGCTGCTGGGACCTCTGCACCCAGTCCTGCCTTCCAGTGTAGTGGGACAGACGCAGGAGGTTGGATGCCGACACCGAGTTAGCACTGGGTTCGGCTCCGTCCTGATCTGAGAGACAAACACACACAAAGATGCACAACATTTTTGGTTTCAAGAGTTACAGACCGAGGCCGGCTGTATACTGAATCTAGCAGGTTTCACAGTGTTGATGCATGCACATGTCGATTCAAAATATAAAAATCAAAATGTTAATTGTTTAATGAGTTTTAACTGTCTGTAGCTCAACTGTTGTCTATTTTGATCTGATGGTAATCATCACACAGTTTTAACACATGCGATTTGGTCCATAACATTTCACAATTTGTCCAACAAACAGGAATAATGTCAATCTACTGAGATAGAAGAGAGACTCTCCACCTTCCCGTAACTTCCCCCAGTACACAACCATCCCAGAGTCTCAGTGTTGGTGTGATGTGATGGGACTAACAGATGACCTCATGACTCAGTCCTGTTAAGTGATTGGTCCTTATCTCTTATCAATGTCCAGTGAGAGCCTGGAGGTGATCTTCTCATAACCCATGACCTCGCTGCAAGCCTGCTTCTCAGCAATGCTCTGATGCCTGTGTCTATGAATGTGTGTGTGTCAGAGGGAGAGAAATAGTTTGGAATTGGTAGCTGACACAGGCCACTTTTTAGCAGTCACACAATTTTAGGTAAAAAAACTAAATATAGCTATGATAACCCCACCCCCACTTCCCACCCCCCACTCCCCCCCCCACTCCCCACTCCCCCCCCCAAACACACACACAACTCCACTGTACACTGCATACATAATATTTCTTATGACAAGCATGAATTTACAATCACATAGATGCACATAAACACCCATGCCTGACTGAACTGCAGAGATAATTTGATTTTATCCTGCAGTATGTTTCAGCTCTCCCTGAGCCCCGTGGCAACACACACACACACACACATATATATACTGTAAATACACAGAGGCTGAGCGAGCGAGTCTGTCCACTTTCAATATTTCACATCTCTCGTCTTAAAGAGCCTTATAAAAGGAGGTCACATACATACAAGGCTGTGACAAAACAGACTCATGAAACTCACACAAAGCAACAAACACCCACAGCACCAACACACTATGCAGTATAGAGGGATAGATAAATACTTGACAAAACAACAACAACAACAACAATAACAATAATAATAATAATAATAAAGGAAATATATTAATTAAAAGATCAAAATATCAAAAGATAGTATTAAAAAGTAAGCCATTATCATGAAATGTTAAAAATGTTAAAAATAAGACCCAATAAAAATCAGCTATCATAAAAGTGAAAAATAAAAAAAACATCAAATAATAATGAGTTGAGTTTTAATTATTTCAACCGAATTGCTGGCTCTTTTAGAGATTTAACACAGTCTATTCAGACGATTATTTATTTCATAATGTCTTTTTCATTTATTTAAAATTTTGGGGTCTATGTAGACACACTGATGTGTCTGAACTGAAGCGACCCACAGCTTATGTATCAAACATTTTTGGACTTAATCTGAAAATCCATTTTGGCCAAAAGTGACAAAAAAGATTTCAACAAAAACAGCAGCTTCTTAAAATAAAAGTAAAAGATGTTACTGTACATCATTCTAACTTTACTCCTCAAAAACAAACACACACAGGGGAGTCTGGCAGGCCTGTAAAATGGAGAGTGGCACTGTGGTGGGGTAATCCGTCTTGCGGTGACAGGCTCCGCTGCTGGGACAGACGTCCACACTGCAGCGGCTGTAGCGTCACTAATGGGTTTCAACCCTACACAGCGCCGCCACCATAATGGCACAGTCAATCCTCTCAGATGAGAGACCCCTCGCACATCAGCTCCGATAAACACGCGCAAATGCAGGTGTGACGACGCGCGGGGACAGGCACTGTCGCGCTCACACGCAAATGCAACCATCATCTCTGATCTGTCAACAGTTCTTAACAAGAATAACTATTAGATTTTTCCCTGTTCCCACCCCCATCTGTCTGAGTTATTTGCACCGAGTCAAATCTGTCAAAGGCACATACGTTTGTGTGTGTGTGTGTGTGTGTGTGTGTGTGTGTGTGTGTGTGTGAGAGAGTAAGTGTTGTTATTTTTTAGGTGAGAAATAAATACAGAGCTGTGCCATCCAACACATTAAGACTGACAATCTCACTTTGCAGCAGATTTTTTCCTGTGCAGAGGTAAAATGTTAACACATGAAGAACAGCTTAGTGCTTGTGCTGACCAAATGAACAGCTCAAGGAGCCTCAACCTCTGGAGTGATCTCCACTGCACACACTGCATGAGCTTATTACACCATCACACAAACAACTAAAAGAAAGACCAAAGCCAACCATATGATTTTAGTCATGAAGTGCATTTTGGGTTACTACTGCTGTATGGATTCATGCACATTAGAGGACAAGTGGGTAGAGATGTCTTCTTTTCTTTTGCCCCAGAAACTGGAAAACCCAAAATTAAAAAAGGAATAAAAAAAACCCCAAATATATGTATCCTGTAATGGCACGAAGAGAGAAAAGACACCTTGTGAGGCTAATCAAGGAAGATATTACACTGAGCAGAGATGACACAAGAATAAGAATTAACACAAATGGGAGAAGCAAGCTGTTAAAATAGGTGGTCGCTGTCAGACAGAGTAGCTCAAGCGCTGACAGATCAAAGGTAAATGTCTGTATGTCTACAAGGCGTCAGCTTTTTTGGACGGCCAGCGGCACCCACTGACTGGACTGGACTGAGGAGTGGACAAGCAGCTGAAGAAGGGCTGTCATGAACGTCAAGGTCAGACACATTTATATTTCTAGCCCATCAATTGCTCGGTACAACAGCCCTCTTTTAGACAGTGTGAGGTAATGTGGCTTTGCAACATCAAACTATGATGTAGTCGTAGCGAGATGTAGTTTACTGTAAAATATTTTGGTATCTCTTACGGTTTTAGTATTTTCACTGTGTTGATGTATATGTGATAACCTGGTTGTAGCTTGTAAAAGATACAGTATAATAACGGTAAATCTGTTGGCTGGTAAGTAATAAAGAATGGCAGACCATAAATAAAAAAAATAAGTGCCAAAGACATTACATACAGCTTCTCTGTGAGGCTGTACTGAGCTACAGTTGCAAGAAAAAGTTTGTGAACCCTTTGGAATTACCTGGTTAAAAATAAAAATTGGTCGTAAAATGTGTTCTGATCTTCATCTAAGTCACAACAACAATGTAACCATGTAAACATTTACAGTGCAGGGTGGACAAAGTATGTGAACCTTTGGATTTAATAACTGGTTGACCCTCCTTTGGCAGCAGCAAACCTCAACGTTTCCTATAGTTGCATATCAGACCTGCACAATGGTCAGAAGGAATTTTGGACCATTCCTCTTTACAAAACTGTTTCAGTTCAGCAATATTCTTGGGATGTCTGGTGTGAATCGCTCTCTCTTGAGGTCATGCCACAGCATTTCAATCGTGTTGAGGTCAGGACTCTGACTGGGCCACTCCAGAAGGCGTATTTTCTTCTGGTTGAAGCCATTCTGTTGTTCATTTACTTCTGTGCTTTGGGTCGTTGTCCTGTTGCATCACCCATCTTCTGTTGAGCTTCAGTTGGTGGACAGATGGCCTTAAGTTCTGCTGCAAAATGTCTTGATAAACTTGGGAATTCATTTTTCTGTCGCTGATAGCAATCTGTCCAGGCCCTGAGGCAGCAAAGCAGCCGCCAAACCATGATGCCCCCTCCACCATACTTCACAGTTAGGATGGGGTTTTGATGTTGGTGTGCTGTTCCTTTTTTTCTCCATACGTAGTGTTGTGTGTTCCTTCCAAACAACTCAACTTTGGTTTCAGGTGCTCTTTTGCAAACTTCAAACGTGCAGCGAATATTTTTTGTGGACAGCAGTGGCTTCCTCCGTGGTGTCCTCCCATGAACTCCATTCTTGTTTGGTGTCTTACATATCGTAGATTCGTCAACAGAGATGTTAGCATGTGCCGGAGATTTCTGTAAGTCTTTAGCTGACACTCTAGGATTCTTCTTCTTCACCTCATTGAGCATTCTGCTACGCTGTGCTCTTGCAGCCAGCATCTTTACAGGACGGCCACTCCTAGGGAGAGTAGCAATAGTGCTGAATTTTCTCCATTTATAGACAATCTGTCTTACCGTGTGGACTGATGAACATCAAGGCTTTTAGAGATATTTTTGTAACAATTCTTAATCGTAGGTCTTCTGAGAGCTCTTTTGTGCAAGGCATGGTTCACCTCAGGCAATGTTTCTTCAGAATACCAAGCTCAAAACTGGTGTGTGTTTTTTATAGGGCAGGGCAGCTTTAACCAACACCTCCAATCTCGTCTCATTGATTGGACTCCAGGTTGGCTGACTCCTGACTCCAATTAGCTCTTGGAGAAGTGATTAGCCTAGGGGTTCACATACTTTTTCCACCCTGCACTGTGAATGTTTACATGGTGTGTTCAATAAAAACACGAAAACATATAATTGTTTGTATGGTATTAGTTTAAGCAAGACTGTGTTATGTGTCTATTGTTGTGACTTGGATGAAGATCAGAACACATTTTATGACCAATTTATGCAGAAATCCAGGTAATTCCAAAGGGTTCACATACTTTTTCTTGCAACTGTATATACCACTGTCAGCATGCTAACCTGCTCACAATGATGAAGCTATCATACTGATGTTCAGCAGGTATAATGTTTACCGTGATCTCCATCGTAGTTTAACGAAAATTGAGCTCCATTTTGCAGAGCGAATATAAGAAACTAAAAAAATAGTCTACATTCACATGTCCTCTCATTACTTTATATAAGGTTGCATAATTTAGTTTTCAAATGTCACTCTTTCATGTCTGCAAGTCTGAACCTTTTACAGCTATTATATTTCATGAAACAAAGAGGGAACATGTAGTGAGTAAAAAAGGGTAATATAAAGGATGAAACTGAGACGTTAAGTGAGATGAGAAGAGGCAGAGGGTTGATTTCGGATTCCCACTATACGTTGTGCATGCTGCTTCAATCTGTCAGAGGCAGATGGACTGAGAGATAGAACGGAGGCAGATTTGACAGGTCTGGTGATCAAAGCAGCTGAAGAATCGGGGCGTCAGTCTTTGAGTGCTTTCGCAGCGGAGAGGTTCAACTGGAGTGAGAGACGGTTGCACTTCACTGAAAGTGGATAGGGGAGTCCAACACTCCTCGTCTTTTATCCTCTACTTATTCATGCCTCCGTCCATCCATCTATCCCTGCCTGCCTCCTCTCCTGTGGTTAAAGCGTAGCGATGGTGCCAGCGATATTACAGAAGAAGCTTCCATCTTGTTAAGCTCTAGATCGATCGATCAGGTGAAGGATATAAATAGGCACGAGAGAGAGAGAGACGGATGAATCGAGGAACTGGTGAACAATTACACCGATCCATTAACAACCTGACTTGTTCAAATAAATTATAGCCATTCATGCTTCGTCTGTTTGTTCGAACAATTGCGGTCAAATTGTGACAATGTGTTGATATTTGCAAACTGTCTGCAGGCCTGTATTTATTAACCCAAATGAACCATCCATCCTTGAACTTGTCTAAGCCACCATTGTATACTGCAGTAGAGCTACTAATCCTTCACCTGTCCATCAATCCTTCCCTGCATCTCTCAACCTATTAGAGCCACAGCCAGCAGCAGTGGCATCAATACCTCATTTATTTTCTGCAGCTGGATGGTAATGTCGGCCTGTCAGTCCACCACTTTAGCATAACATTTAGCTCAAAGCCCTGGCACGGCAGTAGACTCTTTGTCTTGTCTATTGTGATGATTATGACTTTACAAATGATTGCAATGTGTGATTCAACCATCCCCGATTAGGCAACAGCTATAAAAGATTAATTAAAACCATGATAAAAACCCTAATAATTACTATACTACACATGATGTGAATTTTCTGGTGGTGTTGGAGCTTCATCTGAAGCAAACAATGACACAAACCAATCACAGTCCCTTTACATTGCAGGACCAGTTACATCTCTCTAGACGGTGCTGCACACATAAGTTTAACCTATAACTGATGAAGGGTTCAACGAGGAAGAAAAATCACTACAACCAAAGTTAAAATAATGGCTGACTGTGACAAAATAAATGCAGTTTCACTAGCAGGCCAAGCTGGACCGTGGCATGCCTCAGGCCTCTCATATAATGATGTAAATGTCTGACAAACAAAGGGCTGGAATTTTAAAAGTCACTACTTTTATGGTTCAGGCAAGTAAGAAATAAATGTCTTATTAGAGGCCAACTTTCATTACCCAAGTAGTTGGTATATTAGTATCATAGGAAAGGTAAAAGAAAAGTCTAGACTGGTGATATTAGTGTATCAGTGTCCTCTCACCCTCTTTGAGTTGCAGCAGTACTGCGCTGTCACTGGGGTCGCTGCAGAAGTAGCCTCCGCCCTGGTCATCCCAGAACAGCGTGTCCTGCCTGAGCTGCAGCTCCTCGGCCCACTCCAACCACTCCGTCTGCAGCGTGGCCTCGTACAGGTCCAGCAAGCCGCAGACGATGAAGGCGTAGTCATCCAGGAAGCCGGAGATAGGCGGAGATCTGGAGAACACGGCGGGAGAAGGGAACGGAAAAGTGGGAGAGGAGCGAGAATGAGGGCACTTTTCATTAAGAATTTATTGACAGAGAACGTCTTGAGATGGGTTACTACTGTTGGTGAACTAGTTCATCATCTTGTTTTCCCCTCTTCATCTTTTACATACCAAATGCTTGCTCATAATGCCTCAAAGAGATCAAGCTATTGCTTCTTTCAAAACACTGTACAAAAAAAAAACTGAAGAATTGGCTTGAAAGATATAGAGTCAGAAAGAAATATTTGTGACAGTACAAGGCTACATTAGGATACACATGCTATAATCTCTGCCTAAAGCATTTTTCCTAGACTAATTTGGATTCTCTGTGCTTGTCATACTGTAGAAGGCATCAGAGACATTTATGCATCCACACACAACCGTGCACACACTCTTTGAAGTTTCAACTGAAGCAAGGCAGTAATTAGCCAAATCTGATTACAGTTAAGACCTCCCTCCTGCATCCGTGTGCCACCTCTCTCTCCATCCTCTTTCAGGTAACTTCTGAACCCCATAAAAAGTTGTTTTTTTTTACCTTGTCACTTTGAAATCTCTCTACAAAAAGTTTTTTGTCTATACCAATCAGTCTCAGTTTTACAACCTGTTCTCTGTAGTTCGTTTACAGAGAGATTTATTGTTCGGTCACATCTATACTCCAACAACAACACCCCCTCTGGGCTCCTAAGCCATTTCTCCCCTCTCCAGTTCCCACAAATGGCACCCCGTCTGGGTGAGTGCAGGGGGACGGACGATGACAGGGAGCGAGGCTGATGGCTGGTGGTCAAGAGGCTGAAAACAGGAGGCGGCTCTGGAGGAGATGAAGTGCACGAGGACTTCGGGGTCACGGGGGGTGAGGAGCCATATCGAGGCCTATCTCTCCCAGACAGACAGACAGAAGTTGACTCAAAAAATCGATTGGAGACAGAAGGCACTCTCACCAGACAGGACTGGGACAGTTAATGTAAGTGGAGGAATGTTTTTGGAATTTGACATGATGACCACTTTCAAATGAGCTAAGATTTAGAAGTTTTGACCTGATGATGGTGTGAGCTCCACTGATCGATCAATAGAGAATTTTAGGGAAGCAGCTGTGATGAACAGTCTATTAGAGATGGGAATGTTAGCCAGAACTAATCAAGTAGTCTTCATCTTTCCAAGTCAAAACTGAATAATACGTTATAATAATCCGCGACCCTGTGAGACAGGATAAGCGGTACAGAAAATGGATGGATGGACATTATAATAATAATACGTTTGAAATGACTTCAGATCACTTCACAGAGTGTAGAGTCTTCTTGCCTTGTTCTGGTGTGCCAACCTGTGATAGGCTCATTACTGCCCCCCTGAGGTAGGAGAACTTCTCCAACTCTGATAGAGAGTTTCCCTTAGCTCCTCTATGGGAAACTCTCTCCCAAGCAGTGAATTAACACCATCGCAGGGAACATCAAGGTTGGTACCAAGATTTGGTCAATTTACAGTTCATCCCATTGTTGTTAAGACAGGAAATAGCCAGAGAAAAAGTAATAATGCTAAAAATGACCATGTTCCCAAAGGCGGCAAAGGACAGTTATCTTAAATAAATATTCTGGTTTATTAAAACTTGGGTCTTATTGTTGTAGTTTTGGTCATCATTATAAAAGTCTTATTGTAACTATTATAATTGTTTTTACCCAAACATTGCTACAGTGAAGTCAGAAAAGACAAGAAACACATGGCCAATAAGCCAACAATTCATTTCAAGGAAAAACATAAAAGTGAGCGCACCTGAAACATCAGTAATAACCCTTCATTTCAGAGGCACACTACAGGAAGTACAGTAGATCAAAGTTTAACCTGGGAGTCTGTATTCTGTCATGGAGGTTTATAGTGGACAGTTTTTACAAATATGTAAACTTATTATTTTTCTTAAACCTGCATGATCTTGTGTTTCTTTTTTAGCTGTTAGATGTCAGCTATTGAATTGGTGAGCACAATTTTATCATTATTGATTGACTAATTTCCGTGTAAATGTTATTTAGGTCTCTTTTAGAAATTCAGAGCTCTTTGTTTTTACATGAGGAGCACATTTCTACTCTTAGTATTTCTTCTTGTAAAATAACTGTCCACCTGGTTTACCTCCTTCTCCACACTAACACCCTGACTTTCCCCCCACCTTCTCTCACACAGTGACGAGTCACCTGGCTGAGGTGACTCCAGCTGCGGGGGGAAGCCAACTTGAGAGAAGACCTCAAGAGGGCCTCACTGACACACAAACGCAAAAATGTAAAAGCCTTTCAGAGAAACTCAACAGTCTTTCTACTCACACCTTTAACAGCTTGCATTAAATGAGTCATTTCCCTGAGAGCAGAGATAAAACGCCTTGTCAGTCTCCCATATCATAGCACTCAGACAGTTTTATAATAATAGCTTCATAATGATTCCCTCATACAGTAGCTACTTCACTTCCCCCTGAATAATGCTTGCAGGGAGAAACCTATTGGGACGATATGGGTCACGTAAACACATCGACTCCCATCATTTTTACAGCAGCAGTGACCTTTATGTTAGAGAATAATTTAACACGATTGCCCGTGCTACAGAATGTACTTCTTCGCTATTCCGCTGTGCCATTACATATGAAATACCACATAATAATGTCACAAGGAAAAATAATAGGAGAATTGAACGAGACAGAGAAAAATAAAGGATAAGACACCCAGAGAGTTGTTCCTTCATTATATTATATGAAGTTACTTCAACTCCAGCCAACATGCAACCTCCTGCTGCTGTGAATACCCATGAGTGCAACAAACGTGTATTAATCTACTGCTAGACAAAGCGCCCAACAAATGCACAAGTACTCTTGTTTGAGTGTAAATTGCCAAATGCTACTTTGTGTGTTCGGCAAACGTGTGATGTGGTGCTCTTTATATAGGACTGGGAATAGGCCCCTTTGTTCCAATTAGGCAAATCTCAAAGCTACATCCTGTAATAATATTTTAGACAATAGTGTGCATCATTTGGTGGCAACACTTTATAGAAAGCTTTTTCCTGTTTAAAAATGACAAGGCCCCTATGCACAAAGCTGGCTTCATAAAGGACAGGTTTCCGCAGTTTGGTGTGGCTGAACTGGCCCCCAGTAGCTGACAGCTGTAATGCTCTTGTGGCTGAATGAGAGCAAATTGCTGCAGACAGCCTCCAAAGTCTTGTGAGAAGAGCGGTGACAAAGTAACATAGTAATGGTCACTGTTCTGGTGTAACACGCTCGACAATCACATTAAGTTGAAAATGGTCAGATTACCACACATACTCAACCCATTGCAGCTTTCCAGAAGAAACACGTTTTTTTTTAAATAAAGAAAAAAAGAGGGCGCTAACATGACCTGCATTAGCCACCATGGCAGACACTCACAATTCATGGCCAAATGAATTCACTGACAAGAAATCGCTGGTAAACACAGTACAAAACAGCCTGTGTATGACCAAACATGTTGACAAATCAAGCAAGAATGAGTCAACATCACCAGTGCCCCATTAGGACTTTGCCACCGCCTCATTGTTCTCACTCTCAGGCCTCCCTCTGGTCCCTGAAGACGACAGTATGACTCTCAATCATGTGGTTACAGGCAAGGGCCACAGAAAATCTATGGCATCAGCTCCTCTGCACCTCCACAGCCTATTAACCCAGTTACTCTCAGCACCTACCATTCCTCCTGGTAAATTAGTCCACAGCCCATATGTGATTTAACCGTGTATGGAAACTGAAGCAGGCATGAGAAAAGGGCCTTTCTAAGCATTCTCAATGCTGACAGCATCCTGAATTGGACAATAATGAATGAGACAGAAGCCGTGGAACAAGGCCAGGGTGTTTAGGTACGAGTGTGTATCTGTTCATGCACGTGTTTAAAATTGTTGTACTCATTTCATCATGCATGTTGCAGGTCTCCTGGCATATTTTTCTGCTGATTCGGTGGCATTTAACACTCACTCATTCGCAGCAACTAGGGCACAAGGCTGGCCAGCAGAACGAGGACACCTGGAGCGGTGCTGTACAATCAACAAGGCCCTGTGTGTTTGTGTGAGCATGTGTGTTTATGTTCTGACGCTTCGGGAAAGTTCTTAGCCAAATCCACTGACTGAACGCTGCCACCAGCCAATCAGCGAGATATTCTGTTAACGCAGCCCAATCACTGCTAAAAGAACCTGATTTCTTGGCAGTTTGTTGTTTAGTACAACCAAGACTAACAAACTAAAACTAGGATAAGTAAGTCTAAAAACTTCTCCACAATTGATCAGTACACTTATCGTACCAGGTCAAAAACTCAAAACACATACAATCAGCAAGGAAAAGTGCATATTCTCCTGCTGCAGAGCTTCTCCTCTCACTGTGCAGTCAGCCCAAATAACTCTTCAGCATCACGTGTCATTCAACAGGCTTCTATAATCCACTTAAAATATGGCCAATCTTGTTTCAAACATACAGTATGATAGAGGCTAGAGGAGAAATCGCATTACTGACCTGTGCATGTAAATGCAGTTTTACAGTAACCAGGTTAGTGTGCTGCATGTGAACATGTTCCCTGATTTCCTGCCATAACCAGATTTATCCCGATAGCCTCATTTCCTGTTTGCATATAAACTGTTAGTCATCCTACACCATATTGCTCCTGTACTAAAAGTGAAACTCTGTCTTACTGCTGTATTATTGTTTAACCTCAGAGTTAACAGAATATTAAGGCATTACCGTCCCACTGCTAGAAAGGGACAAAATATTTTTTCAGACAGTGAAGTGATGTACAAAATGCCCTGTTACAGGAACATGCACCGAGCCAGAAGAAGACAACCTGTTTAACAAGGTTGAAAATCTCTGATCTGGGTCTCTGATTTATCTCTGATTTGGGTTTTGGCTAATTAAACTGAAATCTTGCGTACACGAGTTGAGACTTGACATGAGGTTTGATGGTAGCCTTTGCTCGCGTCCATATTAATTAATGCTAGCCTAGAGCATTGTGTAAAAATGACTGTACGCCCAATTTTCTGTTGTTCAGGGCAAATGTATCTTACCATAACATGTGTAAAATACTGACAGTGACCTGACAACATATGTGAATAACCCCACAACTGACAGTTCAAATGTTACAACATCCTGATGGGTGCAATCTTTCCAACTGAGCACAACTCACATCAGAATCAGGAGGAGAACAGACAAAAAAAGAAATCTCTCAGGTTCAATAACCAACAGTGTTCAGACTTCATATAATAACACAGTCATTCATATAGTAACAAGCTGACTGAGATAAATAGGAGCTCAGAGCCTTTATATCTCAACTGCCACATCATCAAAACTCTCTCCTTACATCTGTTGCACCTCCATCTGGTCTCCGCGGTAACAGCATCGGAGGATGGTCCGCCGCTCAGCATCCCACAGGTGTTCCTTTAGGAAGTTGCCAGCCTGCACCGCCCTCTCCAGGAGGGCCTCGTCCCCCAGCACAGCTCCGACGCGAGCGTAGGCCGAGAGCATCAGACCTGGGAGGAGCAAAGAGGAAGTGATGGTGATGGAGGCTGTGGAGGGATGATTAGGTGTAAAATGACTGTCATGTTAAAACATCATCTTCTCTCCGCTGAGGTTCCAATGTGTAAGCACGCCACAGTCCCAGCTCACTTATTTTCCCCACTCTCTTTGAAGTTTCCTTGTTCTCTCTCATTCCTTCTCTCTTCCCTCTCTATATCCATTACTTCCTCCCTCTTTCCTTCCACTCCTCTTTCATGTAGTGTATCAAAGCCTGGTGAGCGCACAGCCTGGTCTTCAAAGTGTTGCAGCCGAGGACAGGTGATTAATGGAGGGGTTTCTTCATTAGAGAGGAAAAGGGGAGTCTTGCGTCTAATTGGAAAGTTCTCAGTATCACGGTGCCTCATTACCTCACTAACACACTCTGTCTTGAGACGTCAGCCCAGGGAGCCGAACTTGCAGTTGTATGAGTGTGTTTGTGTTGTGTGTGTTTTGTTCTTGTAATTAATCACATCTGAGACAATGTCCTGGACAAACAACGTTGATGGGTGTCCAAATTGGCATCACGTTAATGGAAAGTGACAACTACTGTCTCTATAATAATCTACAAACATTTTCACACTGCTAACGATAAATGTCTGTATGAATATTCCTATGTAGAAATCAACTCTTAGGTAGCTACAGCATGCCTGCGCTATAACTTTTATATTTGCTCTTCTTATGTGTCTGTTTTTCTGTAATTAAAAAGTCAAACAATAATGTGGCAAGTGCACAGAACCTGATAACCGACAGTAGTGGGGATCTTGATACTGTGGCTGAAATATGAACTTTTTATTTATTGTTAAATAATTTATTGTAAGATATCAGAGAAAAGCATTTCAGCTCTAAATATTTTAATGGATGAACACAACAATGATGTAGCTGCCTTTTTTTTTTTCTTTTTTTTTTAAATGGGCACCAATTGGGTGACAGCTGGTCTGGAATGCAAATTGGTCACAATACGACATAATATGTTTACTACCCATCTATCTAACATCAATCTTCAGTGTTTCTCCATATTGTAATTTCTCTGATGGTATTTCAGTTTACTCTGAAGGTTAAAAAGGTTAGAGTTCATGTAACATTGGTAGCATTTATTTAGTTGGTCGAACAACTGTATGGGAGTTTACATAGTATTGTGAATTAGGAGGATGCAGGGGCTCTTGTTGTGGGAGAAGAAAAAGAAAACAGGATGACATTTCCATCACCAATAAAGTCACTGTCGAATAACTTCAAAAGGTTTTCTTCATGTCGAATGACAGTGTGCTATTCAGACTGTAAAGCACATTTGTGATTTTGGGCTACATAAAAAAATGTACTTGACCAGTTGACTAATGAGAAAGGGATGTTTTAAAAAATCTTAAGAATAAGCACAGTAAAACAGGCTGTACTTGCATCTCTTTCTAACACCAATTAGTACAATGAATGGCAACATGAAGGAGACTCTCCAGCCTTACGGTACCTTTGATGGCTGATTTACAGACCGCTCCAGCGTATGTTTACCATTCTGACTATGTGCATCACTGTGCACATGTAGAATTTGAATAAAGTATCTGTTAATGATTTGTTAAATCTGTTTTTTGTTTTACACAGTAGTGATGTTGAGACATTTTGTACAATACCTACTCTGTATGAGTCTGTCAGAGAGAGAGTGAAGACAGATATTATGATAAAATTTCACTTTTTGAGAAATAGCTCACATTTTATATCATTAATATGATATGATGATTAATAAGAACATCAATAACATAACATTTTTGTCTATTTTTGTCCCAAGTCAGTGTTTGGTTCAAGTGTGGCAGAAATTAAAATCCCCTGCACCCACTACTACTGCAGATACATTGACTTGTTTATTTTGACTGGCATGAGGTGATGATGATGATTATAGTCGTTTTACTTTACTGTAAATTTGCGTGCAAACTTGTCTAGACTTTACCATTCCAGGAGGCCAACATCTTGGTGTCCAGGTGTGGGCGAGGTCGACCCTTCCTCACTTCTGCCATTTTGGCTCTGGCGGAGGCCAAGAGCTCGTTGACTTTCTCAACACTGATGCCAAAGTGAGCAGCCGTTAATTCCACTGAATAACGCACAATCAGCACATTCTGGCCCTGCAGCTCTCCGTGGGGGTCCTGGCAACATACAGTACAGGGGAAAAGAGGGAGTTCATAGAAATGAACTCATACTGACTGCAACAGATGTCATGTTAATGCCTTAATGGACCAGCTTTAACACCCTGAACTGCTGTCTGAGCAAAATAAAACAAGTTTAACAAGATTAAAGAGTTCCCATTATCTCTTCAATTTACATGATGATTTTAATGACTTTTTGATTCATTTTTTCACATAAGCAACTTTCATCTTTAACTCCAATCCAAGCAAGGCATGTGCTGCCTACAGGTGACATAATAAAAATGTAAGGTACCTGTTCTGGAGCAACATTGCCTTGCACCTTCACTCCATAGTGGTGCATAAAGATGTCTGCCTGCGTGGCAGATCCAGTGGCGCCCTCTACCACATCTGGCAACAGTTCCCAAACTTCTGAAGCCGTCCAGACGCAGAAAGCCCCCTCGCGCTTTTCTGGTCCCCCGGATGCTGGGACAGAGTCTGCATCCTCTGCACTGTAGAAACCCCCAGACTGTTTCAGACAACAGACGGAAATGGAGGAGGTGGAAGGAGAGGGAGAACTATTATTTATTGGAACACTGATTTGAGATATATCATAGGACCTGTGAGGTAGGTTTGGTGTAGTCAGAAGTGTGCTCAGTTGCGCCTGTAACAACACCCAACATTGATGTCATGGTGTGATGACACTCCCTGGAGTACATTACTGCGGCAAGGTGAGAAGTTGAACCACTGGAGGTCAAAGAAAGCTACATTTTCAGTAGATGTGGTGAAATTACAAGAAACCATCTTAACCTAAAGTTAAGACCTAAAATGACAAATCTGACAGCAACCAATGATTAATCAAAACCTTTCAAGGGTCTGAGAACTGTATACACAAAGGTATTTATGTAAGCCCTGAGAGTGAGAGTTAACATGATGATCATTTTACGTGTTGAAATGAATTAGCAGTAAACAGGACGCTGAAAGAGGGATCACATAATGCCATTATACAGTACCGAACAGTATTTTTACAGTCATGTAGAACTTGCGGGGCCTACCTCGCTGAGGGAAGATCACAGCCACAAAAGAAACATACAGTCTATCGTAAATTACCTTTGTGACGTTAATTCATTAAAGTGTAATTACATAATAAATCTTGCGAAGTATAATGATTACGAGTGTGGTTTAAATTGTGTGCCCCGTTCGCTGCTGTCGACTCATTAATCAAAAGGAGAAAAGGGTTGACCCTCAGCGGAGAGCAGAGAGGCTTAGGAAGCTATTTGTCAGCAGGGTCCCACCCCTTGCCCTCGAGGACGTACGAAAACACACAGATGTGCGCGCACAGGCAAGCACACACATCTTATCTCCAGGTGGGATTTACAGTTAATGTTTGTGCTCTGTCAGCAGGGGATACAGAAATGGTGACAACAAACGGTGGTTTATATTGCACTGTTTTAATGATCCTTTTCCGACCTGCTTTCCCAAACACTACATTAACACTAACCTTAGGAAAAAAAACAACAACCCAAAACTAAACATTAGCCTGACTTCCCCTTCATATCTTCTTTAAAAACACTTGCTATAGAATATTGATCATCCCCGTGGTGCTCCACTGAGGACATCTGGTCCCCATAAAACTCGTACTACAAAATGCATGCACACACACACAGAGAGGTCCTAACGAGGCTGTGGATGATTCACCTTATCACTCAGGTCTCTGGAGACGTAGAGCAGTATGTCCTTAGCCACATCTGCAAAGAGCTGCTCACCTGATACCTGGAAAAGCAGAGCCATATAGCAAACACCTGCTTAGAGTCATGATTCAACCATAACTTAACCTTAAAGGTGTCATGTGATTTATATGCATGTTATTCACTGCAGAACTTGATACGGATGCTGAGGTAGTTGTTATACCCTGATTAAACAGAAGTACCTATGTGTGCCCAGTGTGTGTGGCTGTATCTTGTTTGTTCTGCACGCTTGTGTCCTAATTAACTTTCTGTCCACTCTGGAAAAAAAACAGGTCAGCCCAGCATATACCCATTAGAAACATAAAAACCATCATATTTTGATTCCAGCTCTTATTGCTGCATCTTAATTCAACACTGTGCGGTGTAGTGGAAAGAAGTTCAAATCTTTTCAAACTCATTTCCCCCCTTTAAGAAACACTGGCATATTTTAAGGTGAAAATTTGCAAAAATAATAATTGAGAACAACAAGCACTGCAAATGACCAGCTGTGTCTTGTGTGTGTTAGCAGCTTCACTGTTATGTGTGTTCCTATTTACTCTGAAGCAAAAACAAATGTTAATGCCAGGTTTCGCATGGATGGATTTTCACTGAATGGATAATGTGGGGATAAATTACCTGGATAAGATGGATACAGAATGATGGAGGGAAACCCTGTCAGATATACAGAGAAGAGGCCACAGATACAGAGAGACACACACATACACAAGAGTACAAACACCTGCGAGGCAGTTATGTAGGCTACAGCCAGCTGAGCCTGATCATACAGCATCTTTTCAAAGTGGGGAACATGCCAAGAGGAATCTGTAGAGTAACGATGAAAACCCTGCAAAAGAAGGACATAAAGAGAGATACAGTATATACTTTCTGATACTAATATTACTATTATACTAACCAATACTACACTGCTAAGGCAACATAAGCTTCTCTCCTGTCTAGCAAATTGCAAAGCCTATCAGACCTGAACTGAAAGCAAAGAACATAAAAAACAAATATGTTCACGCAAAGACATATATCTGTGTTTTTTCAAGTATGTCTACACATAAACAAACTGGGGCAGAAAATAATAATCATTTTCATAATCACTTCGTGTGATGACAGTTGTCTTTATCAACTAATGAATAGATCAGGCAATAAAATAGTGAAAGATGACTGCTGTAACATCCCACAGTCCTTCAAATAGCTTTAATATTCAAACATATATGAACCTTTGCCACGTGGTCATGGATGCCTCCCAGCGCCATCATGCGGAGTGTGTGCAAGGCCATCTGAAGAGCCTCGACCCCTTCTGAGGTGGAGCGATTCACAGACCAGTAAGACATGAGGAACATCAGATTCACTACGGAGGGAGGGTGACAGAGAGAAAAAGAGTCAGATGAACAGTCTTCAACAGGTCATGTGTCCACTGTGATTGTTGCTGAGTCTACCTGGTGTGGGGAACTTGGGAGCGTCTCTAAAGCCACCATACTCCTCTTCGTAGGAATGCACCAACTGCTGGAAGCAGCGATTAGCAACATCCGGAGCCAGCGGAGGACTCTCTCCTGGGTTTGCAGTGACGGCCGTGCCTTTTTTCAGAGCTTCAAGGATCCTGTCTCCACTGGACTCCAGAGCAGGACGGTTATTCTGCCACTGAGGATCATGAGTCAAAGATGACAAACACATTAAAATCTCAAAGGCTGAGAAAAGGTATTCAAGCAAAGTCCTGTTTTACCTGTTCTATGATTCTGGTGAGAACTGTTTTGAGCCCAGGTCTTCTTCCATGGTCTCTGGGAGGGAAGTAGGTGCCTCCAATGAAAGGTCGTAGGTCAGGGGTCAACCATACACTCATAGGCCAACCTCCGCCTCCACTTGTGGCCTGCAGACATCAGTGACCAAAGTCACGAGAGAGCGTTAGCAGAGAAGATACAGAAGGCTTGTATGAGAAACATAAACACACATGTACACACAAACACACATACACACCTGTACAAAGGTCATGTAAACCTTATCCACATCAGGTCTCTCTTCTCTGTCTAATTTGATGCAGACAAAGTTGTCACTAAGGATTTTGCCTATTTCCTCGTCTTCGAAGGACTCCCTCTCCATCACATGGCACCAATGGCACGTTGAGTAGCCCACTAATGGTCAAAGAGAGAGATTCACAGGAAACAGACATGTCATTTCCTTCACAGCCCCAACAAAAGTAAGCTGGTATGACATCATGTGAATGTATGTGTGTCAATTTCCAGTTGGTATTTGAGTGTCATGTCATTTCAGAAATATGTGTAAGTATGATTGATGTTGTCTAATTTCAGTTTCTCATAACGAAACACAAGGTAACTCACAAGGACACAAGGAAATGCATGTTAATACAGGAGCAAAATGGACTTTTTACCTGATAAAAAGATTGGTTTGTCTTCATTCTTTGCTTTGTCAAAAGCATCTTGTCCCCACGGATACCTGAAACAAAAAGGTTTATGTGATGTTCTGTCAGTGTTTAGAAATGTGTGCCTTTCTGTAGTGTAAAAAGGCACTCACCAGTTCACAGGGTTATGTGCATGCTGAAGCAGGTAGGGCGACCTCTCCTTGGCTAATCTGTTGGTGTGTCTGTGAGAGGTGGATGATGGTCCTTCACCCCCTGACGCCATGCTCATACACACAGATGAACTGGAGACACAAAAATATTCACAGTTTTAGTCGCTTTTGTTGGTGACGATGTGTAGAAATTAGACAATCTTATTCGAGTTTACTTGTGTGGTGTGCCTTTAGTTAGACCAGATATAGAACAGGAAATGAAGTGTTCAATCTTATTCGAATTCTTTGAATTCATTATCTTGGTGCTTCAGTACTTCTGCATGAGTGAAAGAATCTCATGGGCTTGTTATTTTTTGTGACTGACAATGACAGCTATCCAAAGAAAATTATGCCATTGCTCCTGTATGATTAGTTTTCGTCGACAGTCCCTGTGCTAATGAGGGAACAGAGAACCCCCTGATGGCTCTATCATTGAGCCTCATTAATGTTAAACACACTTGTCATACCTGTATCCAGAAGCCCTGTGCCCTAAAATATCACTTAACAGATGCTCTGTTGTGACAGTTTTTTCAGGTGTAAACTACAAAATTGCATTTCCTACAGAATGGGGCGGCAGTAGCTCAGTCCTTGGACTTGGGACTTGGCTTGGGAATCAGAAGGTCACTGGTTCAAGTCCCCCACAGACCAGTCTTCACATGGAGGTGGACTGGTTGCTGGAGAGGTGGCACTGCTGAGGTGAGGGCATCTCACCTCCCCTCGCTCTGGCATCTCTCCACCAATTTGCATGTGCATGTGTGTGTACTCCTATATGTATATGTAAAAAAAAAAAAAAAACAATAATAAATAAAGGGTATTCTTCTTCGAAAATGTGTGTGAACGTTGATCTGAATTTGAAAACACTGCTGGGAATGCAGAAATGTGAAATGAATCCCCTGGAAATATTTAAACTCAAATGATGGAAAAAAAATGGTAGGTAGAAATGTAAAACTGGCCGATTTGGAAGCTGAACTGCATTACTTAAAGAAGCTGAAAAACTGAATAAAGTGTTGTAAAAATCTCAATTAAAAAAGGGTAGAAAAAGCACAATACAAGAACAGATGTCCTTAAAGAGCTTAACATTTTAGTATCTGAATGGTTTCTTCATTTTAAAAATGCAGAGGTGAATGCTGCTGAATTAAGATTCACACTAAATAATGAAATTTTGTATCACATTACATTATATTAATATTAACTGTCTATATATATGAACTGTCTTCTCCTGTCTTACAAATACAGAAAGGGGCAACACTTCCCCGTGTGATGTTATTATATATGTGATGTTATTATAAAATTATATGTTTTCACAGCATGGAGCCAAAATAGCTGTTAACTCACCGAGATTAGTGTCCCTGAAGCTGACTGAAGCAGCATGCATACCTTTAAATGTTATTGCACTGCCAGCTAGCTGAGATGAAGCTTGCTCAGCAGCTCCCCACTACAGCTGCTGTAGTTGTTAGCCAATGGACAGCAATGGCGACCTCCATTTGAATAGTAGCTAATTTAACATCATTGTTGCTTATACCAAAGCTTTAAGCCCCGGGAAACATGACTGAAAACAAAGGCTGATATATGAGAGTACTTCTTTAAATTCGGCTGAAGTAGCTCTGTTGTATGGCGCTTAATCTCTCTGTTTATTTACATGTAATCCAAGGGCATTTAGCATTAGCTAGCTAGTTTACAGTAAGCGGAGGGTGGCTGTGGAGTACACTTACCGGACAAACCAGTTAGAAACACTGACAAATTATTAGGCATAAGTGCTGCTTAATGCCTTACATAGTTCCACCGAATTAATATACCAAACATTTGGACTTTGGCCAGGTGTAATTACTAACCATGGTGTGTCTCCTGACAATAGAAATGTAAAGGTGACATTTATTTATACCATTTTATAACGGAGTGTCGCTGAACCTTTTTATTCGTCCACAATCGTCCCAGCAACAACTATCCTTCGGCTGGAGACGCATCACTTCCCGACAGCTGTAATGTCTGAAGTTTTTTTGCTACATTAACTCTCAGCATGTCTGCAGCAACTCGTCAGAGTCACAGGCAGAGTAACACGCAGCTTTACCTGAGATAGCAGGCCGGCTGTGGGCGGAGGAGCGCTGAGCTGCCGCCCGGTGGGTGGGGAACGAGCCTGAAGCACCTGAGCTGACCCCCTGAGCCCCGGGGAGGACTGTCCGCTCCGGAGAGAGCTGCACCGAAAAGGCGTGAAGGCTCCACACGGCTACTCCGGGACGCCGAGCGACGCCATGCAAGTCCTAACATCCTAATCCAAACGAGTCGCTTAGTCACATCAGACAGCTAACCAGCGACTTTGTTGACACACAGCGGCCAAAACTTCAGGCATGAGGTGAACTCACTCCGGATGCAGTACCACTGACTGACACATGGTGGCGCACCAACAGGCCAGAGATCAAAACTATTTCAGACCCTAAAAATAATAAATCACCAGTTTGTGAGAGAGAGTGGATTTGCTCTAAAGTCAAGTGAAGTCAGTTTATTTATGAAGCACATTTAAAAACATCAAGCCAAAGTGCTTTACAAGCAAATTAAGAGATAAAAAAGGAAATGAGCATATAAATGTTGATAAAACCATAATGCAAACAGCATTTCACAAAAAAACAATACAAAATGTGGTCAAGTATGTCTTCGCGATGCGAAGAAGAGGATAAAGACAGGTGGAGGGGAGGGGGGTGATCTAATACTTAGAGAAAAACCAGGCTGCAACTGAGAAAGCTCTATCACCTTTGGTTTTAACTGTGAATGAAGAGCGGTCACCTGGTCTGAGGGGTTGAGAGGTGAAACAGAAGATGAGCAGCTCTAACCTGGTGTCAGTCCATGCAGTGCTTTAAAACCAAATCAAAGACTCAAATCAAGACTCAAAAAAGACGAGAAAGACTGACATGAGACGCCTTTCCACTATGGATTCACAGGTTTGCCAAAGTTGAGGTTGACAACAGTCGGTACAAAGTTGTCCCGAGTCACCAGGTCTGAGGCTACGATGTTCATGGGCGTGCGGCCCTCCTGCTCCTTCACCCACTGCAGCAGCCGTGGCAGACTCCTCTGGATGACGTTGACGAAGCTGTCGCAAAGGCGCAGGATGTACTTGAGTATGCTGGCATCTTCTGGCAGTGTCAGGTTCAAGCCGCACACAAAGAAACCTGCAGGTCGTGGAGGGCGAGTTAAAAGCTTGGCAATCATTTCACTGAGCAGAACAGCAACCAACATACATTTTTTAGTGTATTTACATTAATCAAATACATAATACATTAAGTAGTCATTAATCATTTAAAATTATATTCAGATTATTAAATCATCCTGGAAAGAGATAACCAGGTACGCAAACACATGATGGTAACTTGATGTCTGAAAAGAATGACTTGGCATTGTGCACGGCTAGAACTATTTGATTATTTGATTCACGAGAGGGAATTAATCAAAAACTATTAACAAAGCAGCTAAATTGATTTTTTTTTTTGTGGCGGTTGTGTTTCAGTTTACATTAGGTTACATGTTCCTGCTGCTTCATCTCTACTGCGAAGGAGAGCAGGAGAGAGCTCTGGAGACAGGCCTTCAGTCAGCAGCTGGTGTAACTTGAATTAAGCCAGAGCAAAGCACTGTTTGTCTGATATAAAAAAAAAAAAAAATCCAACCCAGTGGCAGACATTAAAATAACTTTTAGAATTGAATTGAAATAGTAGATATCTTCTCGCTTTCATAAACAGTATGAACTCCATGGAGCCTTAAAAATATATATTTTTCCTCTTTCTGACCACTTCAGGCCTCTGTAGTTATCAGCCCTGGTCACCGATGTAGAAACCAAACCCTTTATTGTTTACAACATACTTAAGAACAGAGAAAACTCACCGTGAGAAGGCTTCACTGTTTCCAAAGAATGACGAAGTTTAGATTCAACTTCCGTGGGGTTCATACTTTTGCCATAGAAATAGGGTATTTTTCTCCATATCTCAGGGTGCTGGTTTCCTGGATAATCATACGAAACTATGACATTCCTGCCTCCGTCCCAGCACCTCCTCAGGGTTGGGATGTCCTGTTGTGATACATCGAGATTTTGGAAGCGGTATAAGTTCAAGTTGTTTCTATTTGAAAAGCAACTTTTCCTTACTCTGGGTACTTTAATATGTCTGATTTATTGATGTTAATGGAAAAAAAATATATATACTTTACCGCTCTATAGAAGAGTTTGGCTCCAAACAAGGTCTTGATGAAGTTCATAAGATGGACGTGGAGGCGCTCTTCTATCTCTTTGGTAAACCCTTTGAAGTGGGATAAAGCCAGGATGAGGACCTCTCTGGGATGCTTCTGTGCCCAGTCATTTATGACCCTGAGAACAGTCTGATCACAGTAGCAGATTGGTAGTTCTTCGTAGAGTGGGCATCAAATAAAGATATCTTCTGTATTGTACCAAAGCAAAGGACTTTAACCACAGTGCTGTGAGAGACACGCTGAGGACATGAGTTAACGTCTCTAAAATGTTATGTAAAAGTATTTTTTCAGGCACTATTGACTTTAGTTTTGATAGTGGACTGGAAATGACATAAGAAACAGCGAGACAATGTGCAATGTGGTTTCTGATCAGACTCAGACTGGTGACAACAATTACATGACCAGCATCTTAAACCATTAGGACACCAAGACATCCCGTAGTCCATAAAATCTGGATTTGTCATATTTTATTTAATCAACTACATGTTCTCTTATATTTTCTTTAAGATAATAATTTATTGATGTTTTTAGTGCCATTTAAAGTGGTAGAATTTATATAATCAGATTCTAAAAATACTGTAAAATAAAAGATCCTGATACCACAAGTGACCAAATATCCACACTGGTTGATCCTTTCCTAAATATTTATTGATATTTGCATAATAAAAAGAAACAATCTGCTCATGGTTATATGACATTTCCAGCTTACCTCCACATCAGTCTGTGTGTGCAGACCATGATAAAAGTAAAGCCTGGTGGGGTCGGTGTCGTTTGCCTTGCGAGAGATCCTCAAGTCAAAGTAGCGAACACCAGCATCCATTTGCTTTGCAATGGTCTCCTCCTGTATGACAGGCCATTACAACAGTTAAACAAACACTCCCCTCTCTGTTTGTTAAATGCACAAATCCATGCAGCACTGACTGGTTTTAAGCTCCATTTACCTGAGTCGTTGCCCATGTGTGCACTATTTTACGTGCACAGTAAATCTTGCTGAACTTTTTCAGTCTGTCAGGCTCTATTATACGGGAGTTGATGTCCAAATCATAACTCATTGAGTCATGGCTACCTAGGAATTACCAAACACACACACACCATAGTAATGTTACTATTTTAATAAATGTCATATTGTCGCTGTCCAGGGAAAATTATATATGCGGTGATTTGGAATTTGTAGCCATGCTAGCAGCACTTAGTTATAATCTTAAAGATTTTCATTTTGTTTTCTCATAGTGTACTGTTTTTAAACTAAACATAGTATTTGAAAACCCATTGAGAAATCTCAGGGAAAACCTGAAATGTGAAATGGCT
Source organism: Scortum barcoo (assembly GCA_023238725.1). Taxonomy (NCBI): domain Eukaryota; kingdom Metazoa; phylum Chordata; class Actinopteri; order Centrarchiformes; family Terapontidae; genus Scortum; species Scortum barcoo. The sequence goes on from CM041542.1 coordinate 15,515,921, forward strand.
TTTTTAAAATGGTTAATAAAGATATGTTATGCAGATACATATTTTTCACATGACAGCGAATACACACATAGACACACATGCTGTCAAAGCTGGGCTTAGTGCTGTGAATTGTTTCAGTGCAGTAGCAATGTAAGCAGTTATTGTTTCAGCCTCATACCTGGTATAGCCAGTTTAAAGAGAGAAATGTTGTGGAGTTCAGGTGGTAGTTGCGACATCCAGTCACAGTAGCTTTTCCTTTGGCCTGTTTGTGCAGACATTTTCGTCTCAAATCCTACATATAACAACTCAAAGTCAAACCTCAATCTCTCAGCACAGTAGGTTGTTGCTAATAATGATAAGGTTGCCATAAAAATCATAGACACAAAGGATAAATGAAAGTTTCCAGGAACACCACTTACCCTGCCAAGGTGAGTTCTTTGTTACCTCAAATTTGACAGAGTAGAAGTGAACAAAGAACTGATATCTCTGTAAAGTTGATTATTCTTCTGCTGCTGTAGGAGACTTCAGGAAACTGCCACTTAATGGTGGACACAATTGCATTGTCTCTAGTCATACAGGTTTGTGTCAGCTGGAATGAGGAAAGCTAAAAATAGAATTGGTTTTGACCGGTATGTTGATATGGAGTTCTGGTGAAACTTCCTCATGCTGTGAACCTGAGTGCTGTAAACATAATGATGATAGAAATGGACCAAAACCAATTTTAATAATTAATATTCAATTTATATTCAGAGACTAGTTGTAAACCATTAGGATGTTCACATTTTTCTAGCATTTAGAATTGTTAAACTTTCAGCTCTGTGTAAGCTGATCTATGTAAGAATCATTTATCAAAGGTTTACACAGACATTGAATTTGTTCTGGTGTTTGGTACATAACAATAAACACGATAAGAGAATAAAAACAGAAGGTAAGTAAGAAGCAAGTACCAGTGCCAGTAAATAAATGTAAAGTAGATAATTCAACAAACAAAAGATAAAATATATGAAATGTGTAGTATATTTGTTTTTCAAAAATGAAATGAAAGAGCTGTACAGTATGTGCAAAAATACACAAGATAGTGTCCATGGAAATAGATTTACATTTACATTACATCTCTATCAGTTCTACCATGTGCTGTGGTATAGTATGAGTATGTTGCATAGAAATAACAGTATATACTCGCAATAGACAATATTTGAGACAATTTTGTACACAGGAAAGAGGAAGCGCAACGACAGCCAGGAGCTGCTGCAATATCCGGAGAGGGCAGACGAGAGGTTCCTGCAGCACAGCAAGGAAATGAATGACTCCTTACTCTGGAAGATTGAAGCAGACATCAGCACTTTGCTTGGGTTAATGGCATGCATGGTCTCATTAATGGAGGGCCAAGCCAAGAAATAAAACTACTTTTTTATTTCTTAAATTTAATTTTTCTTTTGTACAGTACTTAATTTTTATTTTGTACTTTGAACTTTTTGTATTTATCTGTCAAAATAAACACTTTATAAACAGACATGTCTAATTCAGTATGCTTAATGAACAGAACCATCACACAAACACATTCACTCATTCCCCCTTTGAAAATAGTCCATTAATGCAGCTCTAATGTCATTCCCTTCTGGATTACCATGCTCAGGTAATGCTCAGCATAGGAGGCTGAATGTTGACAAGTGTGTCTAGGTGCTCCACAATGACATTGTCACCATGCTCCTCACATGTTATGAAGCACACAGCATGCCAGCGCCATTTTCTTGATGAGCTCCAGCTTGCAGTCATTTCTTAAGAGGCACCTCCATCGTCCTTTATCTTCCAAAAGACATCTCCACAACTGACCGTGCTCTGCTCAGTCTGTAATTGTGTGTTGTTCAGGGGTCAGTCTGCCAGTGTCGGAGAAGGGCTTCATGAGCCAATTCTGCATTGGGTAGACCGGGTCACCAATCAGGTAATGTCCAATGTCACAGCCAGAGATAGTCACTTTGTTTTGCCCAAGTACTTCCCTATCACCTAAGGCTTCCCACAGCTGTGACTGCTGCAGTACTCTTGCATTGTACACACTCCCTGGATAGCCGACACATACATCCCAGAAGAGACCTTTGCTGTCCACAACTGCTTGTAGAACAACTGAATGCCATCCTTTCCGCTTGTAGTAGTCTCGGGCATACTGCTCTTTTGCAATTATGGGAATGTGGCTTCCATCTATTGCTCCAACACACTGTGGTACTCCCCAATGATTGTCGAATAAAGTGGCCATTCCAACCAGCTTGTCAGTGTCAGGAAATGCAATGTGGGCACGGAGCAGCACCATGATCACTGCGTTGCAGAAGTCCTGGACACAATTAAACACAGTGTTCAGGCCTACTCCAAAAAGATGGCCGATGGTCCTGTACTCGCTGCCTTTGGCCAGCTTCCAGATGGCAATTGCCACCCGCTTGCGGACTGGGACACACAAGTGGTAATTCGTGTTCCTTTTCCTCATGACATGGCCAACCTGACCACAGATGTAGTTAAATGACTCCCGGGAAACACGGAAATTCTGCACGAACTGTTGCAGGGCTGAAATCCGGAACAATTGTGTCCCACCAGTGGTGGTAAGCCCAAACAACAGGTGACCTCTGCCTTGCCATCAGCTACAAGATTACCTGTAAAGTTAGAAATTGGTGTGTCAGTTGTTTATTAAATTTGTTTAATTGAAATGTGGCTGATGTGTAGTCAATGCTAAGTAGCTAGCTAGTGTGTTAACTTACAACAAAGGGTAACAATAACACCTTACGTTCAGAATCAAAATGTGTTGATTACCTTTCTTCTTGAATGTAATCGCTGCATATAGCAATCACGCCGAGCAGCAACAACCCATCAGAACAGTCTTATTTGGATGCCAATGTAGATTTTCAAAGCCAGGAACAACACCTGAAGAGGTACAATGCCTGCCATTGTTGCTGGGAAACCGAAGATGTACAGAGTGACGTTAATGACATAGCTCTCTAGCCCGTAAAGCTGGTGGGAATGCAAACGCAAGTTGAACCAATTGTGAACCGACACTAGCACTAGGTTCGCTTTAGTGGAAAGGGGGCACTTGTCACAGTCCTATCTGGTGCTCCTCCTACACCCTAGTGCTTCTGCTGTGGGGGTGTGGCTTCCTCAGCTGCTGCTACCTGCCTGAATCATCACCACCTGCTATCAGTTTGCAATCTGCTGATCTAGCCAGCCACACTCCCTTTTTAAGCCTCATTCCCCCTTTAGTTCTTGCCAGATTGTCTTGTGTGTGCCATTGTTTCATGTCTTGTTTTGCCCTGTTTTGGACCTTTTTGCTCTGTTTTTCAGATTTTGATTTTTGCCTAGCCCTTGCCAGTACCTCTCCTATTCTGCCCACGCTGGACTGATGACCTCAGGTTGCCCCTGTTCTGCCTTCTGCCTAGCCCCTCTTGGTACTTCTGCTTCCCTGCCTGACCTCCTGGTTTTTTACCTTGGCTAGCCTCAGTTTTTGCCTCTGCCTGTCCCCGTTATTACTTACATTAAAAGACTATATTGACCACTGCCTTTGAGTCTGCTTTTGAGTCCTTTCCCCTGCCTGACACATCTTCTGCTGTGCTTTTTTCGGTGAGGGAACTAATGTTCAGAGTGACGATGGTTCTCAGAAAACAAAAGGACTCCACAGTGACAACTGAGAAGTTACAAAGTAATTAGGGTGGATGGGGATGTATTCTTCCTGAAATCCACAACCATCTTGGTCTTTTAGTTCACTGAACTATAAGTTGCTTTGCCCAGACCAGGTTGCCAGATGGTCAGCCTTCCACTCTTTGGTATTGTAAGTATTGCTCTTGCTACAGTCACCTGCAAATCATTATCATGCAGACAAATCCAAGGCTTCTGGAAGCTAGTGACTGCCTTGGCTTGAGGTTATTTTGTTGCACATATTGTTCCCAAAATTCAATGCTGAACTCTCTCCGAGACGTAACAGTAACTTAACATTGACACAGAGTTATTTGTTCAACAGTTTAATAAAACATCACTCAAACTGATTTAAATCAGTTTTAATTTAAGAAAATAATCACTTATCAGACAATGAAAAGTAGCACTAAAAACAATCATGTTGGAAATCCTACAATCACACATAATTGTTGTGGTGGTCTTGGGAAAGGTGACTTCAGCTACAACATTTAGCCTTAGCCAGACCCACCATATTCTGGGCTCTGCTGAAGATAGAATAGTACTCTCTGATGAAGACATCACCCAGGATCCATATGATAGTGAGGTGAGTAAAACAGTAGGGAAACAAGCATTTACCTGATGAATGTAGGTAGATGCTGGGAGGGTGAATTCGTGTCTGTGGATGTGGAAGGTCATTTCTGGCATTTGGGCGATGTTACAGTTACTAGAACACATACTAGAAAAGAGAAGGGAAGAGAAAAAAGTTAAAGGAAAAATTAAATTGCATTTTACTTATTGTTAGTCAACCAGCATGTTTTTCTTGGCACTTACGTCTCCGTTCTGGCTGCTAGCTCCCACCCTGCTGTTGATGTTGCTGATGCTGCTCTGAGGTCCAATGATCAGAGAGGTACCAGTGTCCACAATAGCCTGACATCCACCATTGCAAGCCACAACCTGACCATTGACAGTAACACTGAAAGGGATACAAATTACAGAATGTATCAGACAGATATCAAATGCTTTGGCAAATAATATCTTCGATTTGATTACATTTCAGAGGTTTTGTGATGCTGCATCCATGGCCTGACCTGTCCACTGTGATCTGCCAGTACAGCTCATTAGAGAGTGGAATCCAAGTGATGGCACCAGAGTAGTGGTTCGGGTCAGCACCACCAAAGGTCACCACACTGCCCCTCTGAGGTTTACTACAGAGAAAAGTGAGAACTAACCAAGCCAAAGATCTGGTTTGGCACAGACATCCCACCCACCTGACAAACACAGAGATGGTACAGGGATTTAAAAATGGCCGAGCAACAGATATATAATGTCTAGCAATCTGGCTACCTTTTTGACTAGTGATACCATCTGCTTTTATTTCTTACAATCACAGTGTCGTATCCAAGGAAGCCAGTCATGCTACTGGTGCCATATTATTATATTTTGAGAGGCGTGCTGTTGTTTCTGTAGGTGCTGTTCCGGCCAGGGTTAAACTTGTCATGGTTGTCTAGGAAGGTACACATGAAAAAAGTTTTTCATATTTGCTGATATAGATATAGAATAGGTTTGTAATAACAATAATTTATGAACTTTAACAGAAGTCAAAAGTTAATTATGCAATTTACAGTTGCCCAGTAAATTCTTAAGTTTAAGTTGCAAAAGCAACCTACATATGCAAATTTTTTTTAGAATATTAACATAGCAGCTTTTTGCTATGTAAAGATACAGTGGAGTGATGGTATCCCATGAAAGAACCGATTCACACTGTATGTGTGTGTGTGTGTGTGTGTGGTGTGATCTGAACTTCTCTGTTCTTTGTTTTGGGAGCTGGAATGGCCATGCATGGATGTTAGCACATGTGAGTCTGCATTGGAACTATAAAGAGACTAAGAAAGTGACTTTCCACACAGCATTGTAAAAGGGAAATGGTAGAGTGCAGTACAAAGCTTTCAGCTAAAGGCATTCATTAATGTCAAACTTTGGCTCCCTAAAGCAAATTCTACTTCATGTCTTAGGTAACTAATGTTAGCAGGATAGCTAGCAAGCTATTAGCTGAGAAGCAAGAGTCACATTCTGCAAAGCGCTGCGATTTGTGTGAATATTTCACTATATTGTGTTGAATATTTAGCATGACTATTTATTTATAGACTATAAACAGACTGTTTTGATGAGTTTTATTGGTTTTCTGTCAAGTTTGAATGAAGTGTGTCCATTTGCACCAATTTATTTTGGTCAGAGATACTGTGCTATTGATTCTGAATCTGTATATATATATATATATATATATATATATATATATATATATATATATATCACACAATCTGGTAGTCAATCTGGTCAAACAAATACAGTACGCAACATTACAAAAATCTGTAACACAGTTGTTTTGTTGTTTGGATCCATGCATGAACAATTTAATAAAACACCAGTCAAAGTGATATATTTTTATTGTATTTAAGGAAATGTAATCACTTATCAGAAAAGGGAAAGATCTGAGTCATTATGGTAATGAAAACCATTCATGATGGAAACCCTACTGTAACAATATAACATAAATATGATTATTGTGAGGATCTTGGGAAAGGTGACTTCAGGTAGATTATCTAGCCTTAGCCAGACCCACCATATTCTGGGCTCTGCTGAAGATGGAATAGTACTGTCTGATGAAGACATCACCCAGGATCCACAGGCTGTCACCTCCGTTACTGAAGCCGGTACGGCAGCCATAGTATTGAGACTGTGGGAGGGATTTAAGAGAAGAATTTCAGATGGAAGGGAAGTACAGTGAGGTGAGACAATGCAAAGTCCAGCAGGGAGACAAACATTTACCTGACGGACATAGGCAGAGGCTGGGAGGGTGAATGCCTGTCCGTGGATGTGGAAGGTCACATCTGGCATTTGGGCGATGCTGTTGCAGTTGACCACATACTGAGAAAGAAGGGGGGAAAAAAAAGTGAAAGGAAATGTTAAATATTCTTTTATTAAATGTGAAGCTAAAGAAGTCTCATCAGTGAACCAGCATGTTTTTCTTGGCACTTACGTCTCCGTTCTGGCTGCTAGCTCCCACCCTGCTGTTGATGTTGCTGATGCTGCTCTGAGGTCCAACGATCAGAGAGGTGCCAGTGTCCACAATAGCCTGACATCCACCATTGCAAGCCACAACCTGACCATTGACAGTAACACTGAGGATACAAAGTACAGCATGTATCAGACAGATATCAAGTGCTTTGGCCCATAATATCTTTGGTTTGGATACATTTCAGAGGTTTTGTGATGCTGCATCTGTGGCCTTACCTGTCCACTGTGATCTGCCAGTACAGCTCATTAGAGAGTGGAATCCAAGTGATGGTGCCATAGTAATGGTTGGGGTCAACACCACCAAAGGTCACCACACTGCCTTGCTGAGAGTTACTACAGAGGAAAGTGAGAACTAACTGATAAAGTAGAAATCAGTGACTGTCTTATAATTAGTAAAAATTTGTATAGTAACAGTTTGCTGTTCAGAAATATCTCCTTCTCTACATGAGATACAGCAAAGTTACTTACGAGCTCAGGTACACAGAGAAGAGGTCCTGGCTGACCAGGCCCTCCTTCATCATGTTGTCAAAAACAGGTGTTGCGCCGGAAGCAGACAGGCGTGGGTATGCCAGGCCAAGGATACCATCAGCACGCATGTACTGCATAAAGGTAGCCTCTGACTGGCTCAAGCCAAAAATCTGGTTTCTCACGGCAAGCCCACCCACCTGATAGATAAACACAGAGATGATTTCGACTTGTGTAGAGATTCGGGTACCTTTTTGAATAAACATGGCGGGACAAAGTATTAAACAGTGCAAAAGAACTGTGAATAAATATTCATTTTCCAGTTCAAAGTGATACTATCTGCTTTTATTTCTTACAGTCACAGTGTCGTATCCAAGGAAGCCAGTCATGCTGCCAGTGCCGTATTGGATTCTGAGAGGCGTGCCATTGTTTCTGTAGGTGCTGCTCTGGCTAGGGTTAAACTTGTCATGGTTGTCTAGGAAGGTACATGTAAAAAAAATTATGTTTGCTGATAGAGAATACATTCATAATAACAATATTTTATGCACTTTAGCAGTAGTATGATGATGATGCAATTGACAGTGAAACAAAATCAGAAATGGAAAAACTTGAGGTTCTATCTCCTTGTCCAAGAGTTAGCCCTAACCCTGACCACACTCACTATTTTGATTCCCCCAAATCCTATTGAAGAATAATCAGATCATTTTATCCTTCCTCATGAGATTTAGGTGTCATCTGTGTAAGTGTGGGGACGTATATGTATGTGTAGTTTTACATACTGCAGGCTGGGCTGCTGCAGTAGACGGAGGGCACCCACAGGTTAGATGAGCCGGTGTCAAAGATGACCTTGAAGGACTGAGGAGGAGTTCCAATGGAGATGATTCCATAGTAAGCCAGCTGGAGATGAAAATGAGATCCTGGGATTATTCATGACCAAAACAAACCATTTATCAAAGTTCTGTTCTTCGATCTGGTCAAGCTCTAGCACATTACTTACATCAGCATCGTTGGTCATGGACTCAGTGCCAACGGCAAAGCGGTCGTCAAACTTGGCCATGGGATTGTATGGGTACTTATGCCTGTACTCCTCCCATAGACCCTGCTCCTCCAGTAGCTCCCTGGCTGTCTTACCCCTCTCCAGAGGGACCCTGGGATACACCAAAGAGTGTAATCATTCAGCAGATTTATAAACCTTTTAATGACCTGTAAAAGAGAATGTTCTTTATCTTAAACCTCTCTCTTATCCTATATGAGGGAAGATGGCATAGACATTCTCCTGATCCAGCTACCCTCACTCAAATTCAGATTGAGCACAGTGCAGACAAAGAGGCCTGATGTATGGTTATTGTTATATGTCTGCAATTATTTCAGAGGAGCTAATGAAGTTCAGGTAGTAGGAAAAATAAAGAATCCAACAAGTACAAGAACGTGTAAGTGTCAAGTACGAGTATCATATCTGACTTACTGGACGAGGCACTCGGACAGTGCCACCATGGCACACACAACAAAGGCCCACTTCATTGTCTCGGCTCTGTTGTTAACTGTATAAGAAAATGTCAAGTTTTTCAGTCAAGTATAATCAAGCTCATGTCACTAAGGTTAATTACATTACAGAACATTCCAAACAAAAGCTGCAAAAGCAATATAGTATGTCAATGATCCTGTAGTATACTCACCTGTAGACTCTAAAACCTGAGTGCCTGAAGACAGGCATACATCTGCTTTTATACGGGCTGACTGACGTTTTATCACAACACAGTGATAAGGCTATGAACACACACCACTGATAAGTAAAAGAAAGTAGCATGGAAAGTAATTGTTGACCTCTGTCAGTTAGTTGATTAAACAAAGGTGTACAGTTTTGGGGGGGAAAAAAGCTTGCATAACTGCAGTATAGTTTAATATTTGTGTTCATGTTGAAGGTGTTACTGTGAGTGGAAAATTAAAACGCAGAGGTTCTCCTTGCAAAGTCAAAAGGTTATGCATGATGTTGTTCAAGATAACAGCCCTTGTAAATATAAAACTTTTAGTGTTCAGCTTAATATATATTTAATTTTAGTTTATTTTGGTGTATATTTTATTACTTTTATTGTATTATTTTTGTCTTTGAATATACATACATTCAGTAGTTGAGTAATACCAATATTACTAAACTTGTTAAACCTGTCTTCTTTAAATATCTGGGGTTTTTTTTGTTTTGTTTTTTGTTTTTTGGTTATTGGCATATATGTGTCTCAGGAATAACTCTGCTTTGTTATCGTGAGTTTACTCTTTCATCAAGGTATTTTCCTTTAGATAGGCAATGGTATGAATTATTGCTGATGAAATATTGTTATCATTAATTATAATTTGAACTAAACAATCACAATTATAACATGAGTGCACACAGTACTATTACAGTACAAAACTGTTTTCCTGTAATAAATCTGATGAAACATACACCCACCTTCAGAGCATATGGTAACTTGTCTTTATTCATATGTAAAGTAAAACATCTACATATAGTCTCACAAAAGTCTATAAAGTATGCAATATAATAAGGAACAGAGTTATGTACAAAGAAGTATAGAACAATGAAAACCTTCCCAAATAACTGTTCAGTTTTTACAAACACTGCATTTTTTATTCTTGTTTTCTCTCTTTTTTCACTGCTTAATAAGAAACTACCTGTCCTTATGTATATGATCCCTCAGCTTTTTGGCTTAAATAATTATTGGAGTTAAAGAAAAATGACTTGCGCATCCCTTTTGTTTTGTGCAGGTGCTGAAAGTAATGTGCTGAGGAAGGACAGAAGGGACTAAAAGTGGGTTTGATTGACTGATTAAATTAATGTCTCATATCTAAATTCTTCTGTGCAAGTATAATGCACTAGAATCTCCTCTTCTATGTGAAACAGTTCATGACACATACGTTTACAACTCCTTACAAGTCAAAGCTTCCAAATAGTTTTTCTTTGGAAGTCTGAAAAACTTTACAGTAACCTCATAAAGGTTAGTTTCAGTCAATAAGCCTTGAACTACAAATATGAATACAAATAGGAATATGAACAACTTTATTAATCCCGAAGGAAATTGTTATTGCCAGAGTACAGCAATAATAATAATAAATAATAACAAAAATTGTCTAAAAAAGTAAACATAAGAAAATACAAATACAAATATAAAGTCGAAAGTAACAAGTGAGCTAGTTTTGTTTTATTGGGGAATATCTTGAATGGTACTCCAGCACTTTATTACTGTACTGTAATGAAGTTTTGGTACTTGCCAGGATGCACAAAATGAATGCTGCCAAGAGTCCAAGATATCTTAAGTTTTAGTACCTATATCTTAAAATTGTAAGCCTTTTTACTTGACTCTCCTAGACTGGTGCCCCTACCTTTCAAACCCCACATCCCTAGTTTAAACAGGCTTTGTTTTAAAAATAAGTGGGCTCCAAGCCGAACTGAAATACCCCTGATGACATTATTTGTGGTTATTCTTTCCTGCAGAACCACGTAAGACATACAACTATTCTTACAGGCTGAGTTGTACTCCCTAAGTAAATTCATCTTCATGTGTAAATACATGGTTAGTCCTGCTCAGTCTCTGATCCTTCTGAGATCCAAGCCTTCCTCTTCACAGGGACTCCAGCACTGATATGCCTTCTTACCCCTTCTTCACTCCTGGGTCTGGTGTTGGTGAAAGCAAAATTCTCTCCTCCATTACCACCTTGGGTAAGGAAGATCCTCTGAGCTGCATCAGCTGAATGAGAACTCCCAGAATGCCAAGCTCTTCTTCTGGGAAGTCCAAATCCAGGAGAGCCTGAAGGATACGAACAACATATTCCAGATGCAAGCTTGGCTGCTTCAGAGGTTTGGCTGTCACTTGATGCCTGAGGCCGGAATGGTACTGATTCGGACTCAGAGTGAGTGCTACGTTTACGGGGAAAGACGCTGATCGATGCAGCAGAACAGTGAAATATGGAGGGAGTGAAAGTAAATGATGACGGAAGGGAGATTCGTGATTTAGGGGAAAGAAGACCCATCTTCCTCTGTCTAACTTCTCCTATTTCCCTTCCCTCTTTTTCCAGTTCCTTTGGCTTTGCTGACTTTCCAAATCTTTCTCCACCTTTGTCCTTGTTAGTGATCCACTTCTTCCTTCTTCTTGTCTGAGCCTCTTCTAGTTTCATTTCCAGGTTGTGAATGTCCTCAGTTATCTGACTGACCTGATCAAAACGAGATAGCAGTGCATTGACACAGGGCAGCAGGCGGTCAATGTGAGGCTGGACATCAAACCCAGACTCAGACACTGACGAGTCCTCTGACCTCATAGACAGAGCTGAGGACATGGGACGGGGAGATGAAAATGAGGACAAAAGGGAAGGAGAGTGGAAGGAGGGCATGTTGGAAGATAGGGTTGAGTGGCGGGATTCCTGTGAGGACCTGGAAGGAGGGACGTCCATATCCTCAAACTTCACCCTGTGCCTGAACTAGAAAGGAAAAGAAATGTGTGGAATCAGCAACGTGTTGAAATTTACGTAGTTCTTCCAATGAAATGCACCACAACTGATTCACTACCTACCTCTTTGGCTTTAGTGAGTCCCATCCACAGTTTGAGTCTTTTGATGAAGAACTCAACCATCTCATAGTCCTGAGGTTCAATGGTTGGATGGTACAGCTCAGCCTGCTCTACCCTTAAAGACACAGCAATAGTTAGTAATAAACCTACTTTGTACAATAGTTACTCTTATATGTCTTATATGTCCTTCTGCAAGGGCAAAGTTTGAAACGTTTGTAGCAATTGCACTTTCATTTCGAATGCTCATACACATAATCATGTGTGTCATGTGTCTGATTTTCTTCATTCCTTTAAAATACAGTCAGAAGCTTCTAGGCCTGGTTAGAAACTGAAAGCTGGCTAGAATCTGTGTTGATGTTTTCTTAGCAACAATAGTAGTATGCTGCTAGTCTATGTTTTTTGGTCCACCACTTTTGTCCTGGCTGAAATAACTCAACAACTGTTAGATGGATTGTCGTGAAATTTTGTACAGATATTCATGGTTCCCCGACGATGAACCATAAAGTGATTGTGGTTAACTTTCTGGTGATCCACTTTCCTCAAGCATCACCATGAGGTTGACTTTTGTGGTTCTGAAATGTCTTGGCTATTGGATGAATTGCAGTGAAACTTGGTTTGAATATTCTTGTGTCTCACATGATGTACTGTAACTGCTTTGGTGGCCCACTTATTTCTTATAGTCACCCTATCAGAATTGTAAATTGTGCAACCGGTTCATTACCAAATGTCAGCATAACTAATGACATTCCCATCAAGCTCAGCTGTACTTTGTGTTAATTGCTAATTAGAGGATGTTAATATAGTGACATGCTAAACTAAGCTCGTGCGCATGATCATACATGGCAAATATCACTATATTAGCATTGTCATTGTGAACGTGCATATTTAAAAGCTGATGTCATTATTTTCCTCGAAGCAGTGTTGTGTAACACCTCAAATATGCAGGAAACCTTCAGTCTAGTACAAATAGGAACGTATCATGTTACAAAAGAATGGACACTGGAAGTTTTGGTCACATTAACGTTTTGACATGAAGATCAGAGATTTTTACCCACATATCCAGACCGCCATACTTTAAACGTCATATACACACAATGTATACGTAGAGTGTGTACCTGTATGTATGGATGAGAACAGCTCCACATAGTCTGGCCAAGAACCAAACACCTCCCCCCATCAGTAGTAGCCCGTATAGCGGGCCCAGGACTGGGTGTACCCTGCATAACCTTTGGAGAGCCATTCGGCCACGCAGAATGGACAGCACTGAGACACCGGTCTGACGCACTGACAGGAAACCCTCCACTGAACGGGAGAAGAGCTGAAACAAAGACAGGGCTTATCAAACACAGTTCATCTTTACGAATATCCGATTCAGCTGAATTTCTTGTACCGTGTTTCCGAGGTGAGAGCAAAGCAGCAGCAGCAACAGCAGTAGGACAGACAGAGCCCACAGCTCCTTCCAGGCTCTCTGCAGCACTCTGCCTAACACCACCCACCTCCGCACAAACCTCAAGGTTCCCAGCAGCTGGAACACACGGCAATCAATTAAGTAGACATTCAATAGAGTGGGACAGCTTTGAACAAATTTAGAGTTGAATAACTATGAACCAGAGCTCTCATTTACCTTTAGAACAAGCAGAGTGAGCAGGACAGCCGCACACTGAGAGCAGCTCTGTGCCAGGAGGGCAGCTCTGCCGAAGTTGATGAACTTGTGTGGTTGGGACCGAAGCTAAGTGGCACACACAGGTTGATTTAATGTCATAAAAGCAACACATAGAATCATGCATTTTTGCTGTAATGGTCAACTGATATATTTTTTGTAATTATAATGAATGCCTCTTAATCCTAAATTGAACCATAAGGACACAGGGACAAGTGAAGGGCTGACATTGACATTTCAGGTGTAGGTTATCAGACTACCACTTGATCTAGACAGACCATTGCTGAGTTGACCCTCATGAGGTAATGATGTTTTTTCTTGTAGTTTCTTACCTTGGAAACACAGGAACTAGCCTGGGAAAAGAAGCAGAGCTGCAGAATAGCTGTTGCTAGGGACAACAAGGCGAGGAGAAGCTGAAACCAGTGTCTGCACTGACACAGAATCTGAGCACGCTCTGAAGCCATGGACCACAGTTCTCCAGACAAGATGAGGATAGCAGAGATGAGAAGAAGAACCTGAGGTATAGAGCGAGTGGATTTAATCACTAAAATATTTTCTAATCCTTTCCTTAAGACTATGATTTGCTATTAATTTCAGTTTTTTATGTATTTGAGAGTGGTTGTTACCGTAAGTGCCGCCTGCAGGTCCAGTCCAGAGAAGGATGAAGGGATGAGGAGTGGATGGATGGAGAGAGAGGGGGTGACTCTCTGTGTCTGATCCCACTCTAGTTGTAGGGACACACACACAAATAAAGCGGACTCTCTGTGGTAGTGTGTGAAGTCGATTGAAAGAGTTTTAAACCTGGGGTGAAAAAATAACACAATTAGAAAGGATTGACTCAAAATCAATATTCGTAAAGCACTTTTAAATTAGATTTTTAACATTTTCTTTTTTTTTTTTTTATCATTTCAACATTTCAGGGTTAAAAAAAACGTCGCTTGATAGTATTGTATTGCTCCATTTGTTCCCGAAGGAAGAAAGTTGTGCACTTACTGTTTCTGACTCCAGTCTGTCATGTGCAGGTCAGCTAAGACCTGCTGTGTTGTTACGTTGCTGTCTCCCAGGAAGACACTTGCCAAAGGACTGAGAGCACATGTGTACTGCAGTCGTGGCAGTCCAACAAGGCGCAGTGCAGAGTTTTGGTGTAGGTGTGGCACCAAGGTGTAGCTGATCCACTGCTCTGCATCTGACCAGCTGGATTAAGAGAGAAGTGATACAACCTTGAGACTGTTGGTTTGTGTGTGTGTGTGTGTACTTTAAATTCAGAAATTTACAGTACAGTTGTGCGATACAGAGAATCACATCACTGATTTTGGACAGGGACAGTCCTGACGAGAACCAGCTCAGTCAAAAAATGTCATCATAATATGTCTATGGGAGCAGGAGTCTTAATGTGTAAGGTTTCCTCCCCGGATCATACAGTGTGTGGCTGCATTAGGTACGGTGAGTGTTTTGACAGGAGGCAGCTGAGTGTTGTCCTTACTCTAGGAGTGAGGTGAGGTTCGGGACTCCCAAGGGAGCTGTGTGAAGATGCCGTTTGACAGTGGAGTGCAACAGCCTGCCCTGCCTCTGCTCCACACTGTCCTGATAGTTCACCATCAGCACCAGCAACAGAAATAACAGCTGGCACACACAGTGCTACAGAGAAGATCCAGAACATAATCAACAAAAAAATTCGCTACTTCTGGAGACAAACTGCATCTAAATTATAATGACATTATGACATTTGGTTTATTTGTTACCCTCATAAGTGATCGTAGAGCTCGAACTTTGCGGGCCTCTTCTTTAGCCTGAAGCAGCCCGTAGCCACACGGTGGCCGAACCTTCCCGCCATGCTCTCCAAATGGCCTCACCACAGTCGCCTCCTGAGCCAGCTGGTCCTCCACCTCTGGATCCACAGGCCTCCACAGTGCTGTGCAGATTAAGGCCTGCACACAAACCTGAGCAAGAAGATAGAGATGCAAATGAAAGGAATTCTCTCTTAAAGATCTAAGAGGCGAGTTAATTAGATGACATGTTTGAACTCACCTTGAGAGGTTCCAGCAGCAGAGCAGAGGTGAGAAAGGCAGAGAGAGCCGATACCAGCCACATGAGGACTACTGTTCTAGAGAAGAAGCTGCCGTAGAGTCCGACCACAGCCAGACAGGCCGCCAGCAGGACAGCCACCACGGGGTAAATCACACACAGCACCCAGGGAGGGAGCAACCAGCTGGGCTGACCTCGAGCAACGCCTCGGGAAGGAGAGCAACAGATATCACAAATGCTATTCACAATGCATCACCAGATCTGAATAAAAAGAAACCAGTTGGGTATTTACTGGGTGTTTTTATCCCATAGTCTGGTACAGTGATTCTCAACTGGCAATTATACTTACTTATAACTGTAGTTGCCAAGGGATGCATGAAAAAATTATAGATTAACTAAAACACTGTCATTTGAAAAAAGAAATTCTGATTTTTTTTTTTAATCCACAT
Source organism: Scortum barcoo (assembly GCA_023238725.1). Classification (NCBI taxonomy): domain Eukaryota; kingdom Metazoa; phylum Chordata; class Actinopteri; order Centrarchiformes; family Terapontidae; genus Scortum; species Scortum barcoo. The sequence goes on from CM041542.1 coordinate 15,531,778, forward strand.
ATTGCATTAGCTGTATCTCAATACTGAGTATTGTGATAGTGAATGAAAACTAGTTAGTTATCAAGCAGCTAGATTAGTTGAAATGTAAAAGGGGGATAAGATATATGGTTGAAACATAACCAGATACAATGGATAAAGCAGATAACAGATTAAATAGTCTATTATATCTATTACTTAAAAGTAATAGAATAGATCTATTACTTAAAAGTAATAGATATAATACAGTTGAAATATAGTTATAAGCTAAAAGTAAATGGCTAACCTGATGAAACTGTTAGCTAAAAAGTAATAAATTATCAAAAATGTAATTAGCTAAAAGAAACAGACTGTAAAATAAACCTAAAAACTGTGATGTTATATTACGGTGCTATGCTAAGAGATAAAAGTAATGGTTAACAGGTTTAAACAGATAACACTATCTAAAAGTAATGAATAAACATTTGAAACAAATAGATGATGTAGATAGGTTAAACTCAGTAATGTAACCAGACTGACTTTGACAAGTACAGTGTATGAAGATGTTAAAATATATATAATAATATAATAATAATAATTATTTGACATAAACCAATTTGTAGAATCGTTTATGTCAAATATGTCATATATCCAGTTTAAAATCCTCTCCGATGAAGACAACTGGAACATGACTTGAGTTCATCCAACACGTTTTGTGTGGGGATGACAAAAAAGTTTGAACCCCTGCTGTGGTACCTATGCGTGTGGGGGAGGAGGAGCGCGTGGAGTGGAGTCAGGAGAAAGGCTCGGCAGGAAGGTGCTGGCTACCGAGTCTACAGAGCGCACAGAGGGACACTTGTAGAGTCCTGCGCCGTACAGGGAGGGACAGGGTTGTGGACCTGGCTGGTGGATCTCTGCACCATACAGGGACTTATCTTCAGTCTGCTCTGACCAGCTGCTGCAGGAGATGCTCCGACTAGAAGCAACAAAATCACAGTAATGTAGACAAGTCCAAGCAACGCAGGGCTGAATGAGATGGCATTTTGATGACTCATAAAGGAAACCTCACGTGTTTGAGAGTGAGGAGGAGGTGGCGGGGGAATCCCGGCCACTGTCTGAGTTGTTAGTTATATCTGCTGTGTCCTCTGCTGCCGCTGCTATAGACGTCAGCAGATCCTCCTCTGACATCAAGTACAAAAACACACAATCAGATGAGTACACACACTTATTTTATCTACACATTCACCCAACATTTTCCAGACGTTTGGCCTTCAGAGAAAAACATTTTTAGAAATCACTAGAAGAAATCACTTTAAAGAAATCATACTATACATGGCTGAGGACATCAAACTCTTCAGATTAATAAACTCTGACTTCCTTTGGGTGAATATTTGATTTTTTTCTCACCAGAGAGAGTCAGAAGTGTTGTCAGATTGTGTTTATGAGCTTGCACTAAGTTGGTTTTCATGGCAGAGCCCTTTTGGTCCAGTGCAGCAGAGAACTGTTGAGGACTGGAGATGTCTTGTGAAAGGGGGCTGAGAAGAGCACTGGGTGAGCCCGTGGAGGCCAGGCGGAGCTGCATCAGGCCCTTTTTTCTCCTCAGCTGGCGTATGGGGCCAAGAGCAGGTGAAGCCTTAAAGAGGTTGGGGTCTGGGGTTGTGTTGGTGAGGCATGGGCTTACTGGTAGATTGAGGAGGCTGTCACAGGACAGCCATGTCTCTATGCCCTCCTCTTGACATGCTCCATCTGTCTGTGGAGCCAGGCCAGACGCAGCCCAAAAGTCCAGAATACTGGAGTGAAAGGCCTTGCTCTCCAGTAACTACAGAAATCAGAGAAACACTTAGCGAGACAGGAAAGGAGAACAGCTATTATTTCTTTGCCTGTGTGTCCGTGTGTGTGCTCTCACAGATGAGGGACTATCCCTGATTGGGCCGGAGGAGTCAGGCAGGGACAAGATGGAAGGACCATAGAGACCTGATTGGCCAAGGAAGACATCCATCTCCACAGACTGACAAACAGGAGAAGGAGGAACTGACATGTCCACGGGTACCTGGGTTACACACACATAATACACACCTGATGAGTGAGCATTTCTGAGTGTACATTCAGATAAATGGGAAGCACACACTTGTACTATTTCCATACTGAGATAAGTGTGTTTGACTAATAAAGCTTGGACGCACCGCCAACACATCACTGTAATGACCTCTAATCAGCCGCACACTGAGGACATGTGTGAAAGCAGACAAAATAAACCCCACCAAAACTATGCACCTTTTTAAAATTAACACCTCACTAAGCCAAACTAAGTCAAAACCAGCTACATCCAACTGAAGGTCATATGAGGACAGCATTTTTGTGCTTTCAGATTAATCACAAAAGTAAAGGGACAGCTTTAACGTGTTTTAAGTTACCTGAACTTTTCTTAACAGGAAACAGAGGAAACACTGGAGAGGAAACACCAGTGCCGCAACAGTCATCCCCACAGCAACAGCTTCCACGTAAACCAGCAGGTGGGCTGAAACTGGTCTACTTGTGGCAAAAGGACACAAAACAGTTTGATCCGGTCAGCTCTGCAGGACTAGTTCATACCTTGAAAATCTCAAATGTGATGGGAAAAATGTTACTCAAAGGTTAAAATGAATATGTAAATACAATTCTTTTTTTTTAAATTTTTACAATTTCCATAGATAATACAATATAACAGAGACTCTTTGTTTTACAACAGATACCACATTCAAGACAGGAAAAAGTAGCTTGTCACAGAACACAAGTGAACACTGGTCCTGCTGCCAGGGCCAATTACCTTGTCTACACAAATGTATGTATGAATGATCAGACACATTTAGATTCCAGTCAGAATTAGAACAGTGGCAATATGCCCAGTTTTCTGCCGTATGTTTGTTTCATAAATTAGATCAAATAATCAGAGAGACTGTATCTTTATTGAAACCATGACTACATTAAGAGGTGCACTACAGTTAGCCAAATACTACATTATATTATGTTCATTATATATTCATTATAATTCTACCAGGAGACAATTTTGGCTTCATTTTAACCCTTTAATGCCAAGTGTATCATATCTGATACATGAGTTTTTGAGACCATCAATGTGATATTTTTTTCCTGAAAAACCTGATGTATACAATCAAAATGCCAGAAAATACAAAATAACCAAAAAATAAATAAAAATACTGAATATAGCAAAAACTATACAAATTAAAAATTACATATGCAAATTGATGTTTAATGTATTTCTTTTAATTTGTTAGAAGGTTTAATAAACACTCCAGTTTCAAAAAATGTGAATTTTCTGGCAATTATTTCATGGTTCAGAGGTTCACAGGGTTAAAGCCTATAAGCCATGCTACCTGTACTCGTCTGTCTGTGCCAACAGCCCCGTACCACAGAGCCCCCAGTGCCAGGTAGAGGTGCAGCATGAGGGCACTGCATGTCACCCTCTGACCTCTGGTGAAACGGCTGTGGGCAGGACGTTCCCACAGTGATAACCACAGGTGGTGCTCAACCATGCCAAACATCAGCTGGGAGATGAAGACCCGCCAGAACTGGGAAAGCTCCTCAGGACCTAGGGAGGATAAACTCAGAGGTTCAAGAGAGTTGACTGCTTGTCCCACTAGAATATTAAAAAGCATCGACATGATGACGCAAACATCTTTGCAGCGTCAGTTAAAAGAAAAATGTGAAAGCTCACATGAGGCTAAGACTTCCTTCTCCACAGTGCCGTTCTTATGATTCTCCACAGAGAGCCAGTCCTCCAGCAGGAAGAAGAACATGTGGTCTGTGTGAGGGTCCCAAACCACCACATGCTGAACGTACCAGGATGGGTCCAGACCTACATTTACATATATGATATTCAGCTATGTTTACATGGAAGCATTCAGAGTACTTAGAGTATCGAGATAGAAGGTGGCTGTGATCTCTTGTTCGATGACTTGGCTGTGGATGGGCTTGTTTGGTGGACAAAAAGTGAGAGTACTCAAGTCACACATCTGCACCTAACTAACTTACTCACAAATTTATTCACAAACTAAGTATTCATGTAAACACACACTCATACCATTTTTATATGTAATATGATGAAATATCAACAGATAATTTGGTCATATACTAGGCTTTAAAATTTAATTTACATATAAAAATAAAAATCAGAAAAGAGTCACCAATATTTTAAAAGGAGAATATTTTTGCCGTTTCCATGTACCTGTGTTATCATGCCAGATGCGAATTTTCCAAACTTCTCCCAGGTTGTCATCTGTCTCCAGGTGAAACTGGTCCAGGCAGCCACGCTGAAAAGCTCCATCCCTCTGCAGATGGCGAGAGCCGCTCTTATTCACACCATACAGACTGATGCCAACATGCCAACATGTGCTGTGGTGCCTGATGGGTCATATCATGGCATTAATCATTTCCGTCATATATAGTTAGAGGTTTCATAAATCAAAACATGAAAATGCATTTGTTGCTTACATTTTTGTCTTGATTTTTTATTTCTACATTGTATTAACTTGTCCTTGGCTGACCTGATCCTCGCCTCCAGCCAGTCTTGACCAGCACTCTGTGGTGGTACAGCCCCGGGCGGCCGCTCAGAGGGATCTGGCTCAGTCTTAGGCTGTCTACGTGGTCCAGTTTATGGGCAATGAGCCCCACCAGCAGGTGAATCAGAACCAGGACAGCACACACAATCCCCACGACCATGTTACGCATGGGGCCGCCTGGCTGCACAGATAACACAGGGATGGAGGAAAATGGGAAAAGCTTGTTGATTACTTTACTATATTTACTTTTGTTATTCAAAAATATGCACTATATAACAACTGGTATAATGCTTTGTGTTCTCACATACCGGTGGCAGCAGAACAACAGCCCCAGGATGAACAAACAAACTGGCCCCAAACATGGTGAGGTGCTGGGTGAGACAGTGTGCTGCGTGGAGTGTGCTGCCCTCCAGTGGCTGCAGCCCCTCACTGCTCCAACGCCTCTCCTCCACGCTGTAGTACTGGCACAGAGAGCTGAACACACACACCGACACGTGAACAGGACCTCCGCCGACCAGAGACGAAGTCAGGTTGACGGAGAGAGGCTCGTCTGTCCTGTTCAAACTGTTGTGGAACAAATTGCAGCCATGTAAATTCTTTATTCATTAAGAGGAGCAATCACACAGAGCACTGAGCTACAGAGGAGAGCCGTGACTCACAGTGGGGACAGAAAGATGGTTTCCTCTGTGGAGGTGGTCGGAGCAGAAAGAGTGAGAGCCCACTCTCTCACTAGGGAATCCTGGGATGCATTAGTCCTTCGCACTGCAGAGCTCACTTCTATCTTGACATGTCCCAGATTCACTGGAGTAGCTCCTACATATGCATAATGCAGTTTGAAAGCAGCCTTTTTAAATTTATAATTCATGCAAAAATTCACAGATATACAGTGAAGTTAATTAATAATCATGTAGGCACTCCAGGATCAACCTCAAAGATAGTTCACTCTTATTATATTAAACACTTCAGACATCCTGAAACATCATGTGTGCACCACAACTTCCCAGAACACTTCCCATTGTTAACACAAATATTGTTAATATGGTGGTTACTGCAGCTTTCAGACCAATATACAGTTTCAGGATTCTGACTGTGGCAACTCCTAGTAATAGTATCAATAAGAGACATTATGGCAGACAGCACATATACATTCTACACACAAGTGCTTAAAATAGATCAAATTTGGCCTTGTATCCATTAAAGGCACATAGTTTTCTAACAAGAAAAAAAAAGTAAACAGCTAAGCACTTTGTTGGATAGGTTCAGAGACAAAAACAATCTACTGTACCTTTGCCCAGGCTGAAGTAGAAGGAGATATATAAACCTGCGTTTTCATCCAGTCCATCCACAGGTCTGACTGTGAGGTTCAACCCTCCTTCAGTGGGAAGTGTTACACTAAGACATGTCCCATTTCCAGCGTCACCAAGCCTCCAATCTCCAACCCCATCGTTCTGTCCCACAGGGTGTTTGTTGGGCAGGGTGACCCGTATGGCCTGTTCAGGGTCTAGATCTTGGATGGGTATGGGTTGGCCCTGAGGTGTGGTGAGCTCCATGGCAACCACAGTGGTGGAAATTGGAGGGGTGGCTGAAGTCAGCAAAGGGTTGAGTCCTAGTTCTGCATCCATACCAAACAATACTTGAACCACCTTAGACTTCTGTCTCTTCAGGTGGGCAGTGAGGGAGGTGGGAATGTGAAATTGACATTGGTGAGAACTCTTTGATTCATCAATTGATAATGACTGAGAGGGGGTGATCTGGCTTTGGTTGGGCTGGTTGGACTGATGAGTGCAGAGGAGGTCAGAGGGGTCTCCATGGAAACCCACTGTGTTGATAAAAGGGGTGGAGAGCAGAAGAGGTGCCTCACCGTGAACACGCGAATGCATCAGAGAGCGCATTAGGGCTCCTGCATGACCCAGCGCCGACAGAGCGATCTTGGAAGCTGACTGCAGAGTGCTTGAGTAGGCTGGGTGAGAACGGGAAGCACTGACAGAGTGAGATACAGCAGCTAGGGTGCTACCTAGAAACACACACAACACGAAATTTATGGGGTTAAAAAAAACCCATTCTGTAAAGTTCACAATCAGTACATGACTGCTTCATGCAACAGAGCGTGGTTGACCAGCACCTATGATGTTAAGGATGTTCCTTCCTGTTTCAACAGCTGACAAAACACCAGGATTCATATGTTCCTCCATCACATTAATCATCTTCCCCACAGCTTCTAGAACCTTCTTGTGACAGCTTTCACACACCAATTCACCAGGAACAGCCTTTGGAAAACAAAAAACATGAGCACAGTTTCATAGAATTGATTCTTAAAAGGTTTAGGATTTGAAAATGTGCAAAATTTTGAGAGGTAGATGTGAAGCAATAGTGTGAAATGGCATCAACTGAAGAATGTTCTCAATGGATTAAACTTCGCCCTAAGTTCATTATCCTGCAGCATTTTCAATATTACTAATCACTTGTTAAATATCTCTAATCACAGAATAATGAGGCAACAAACTAGGTGGTTACTCACAGTAGACTGTGACAGTGCAGAGCTGATCTGATCAACATCCAGCAAGGAGGACACAGGGAGAGAGGCCAAGGCTTGAGTCACATTTTCCCGTATCTCCCGCCTGTCCATGAGCTCCTTGGCAGTCTGTCCAGACTCCATCTGTGGACAGATGGGTGAAATTCATTAGTTCATATCCCAAACAAACCTTTTCAGATTCTCACATTCACTATGCTCATAATCGTCAATTATTCTGTAATGGATACCAGCTAGTTAATCATAATCTGTTTAAAATGTCAATTCATGCACTGGCAAATGAGATAAGATGCTAACACACTACCTGATTGAGCTGGCTAGTGAGGGCAATGGAATATGGAATGATTTCTTGAGGGTTGCCATGTTGGACTAAAGCCCACAGCTCTGTCTGGCTCTTGTTTCTGAGCCGCTGATTTGCATCTTTGTCCATTGCAGGGTTTTTCATCGTCAACACTCTGGAGAAAGGAGCAATCAAGAATACTGAGATTTCACTAAAATGCAACAATGACATGCATGATGTGTCATAACCTCAATGATGAAAAGTAAAGTATGGTGGCAGGTGTTTATTTTGCTTCGGCTGCCTCATGTCCTTGTAGCTTACCTATTCAGAGCAATGACCTTTGCCCCCAGATGGTTTTCTACTAGCAATCTAACTGTGATAAATGAAATGCTACTATCTTGCCCAGGACTTCCCATTGGAACCAGGCTGCCAAACGTTGAACGAGTACCCCTAGGGACAAAAAGTTTGTCATGAAGCAAATCCAAAACTTTCTTCCTAATGCAATTTTTAATGTTCAATTCAGGATTACACTTCAATATCTATTAATATGTAAGCTGAGACCTGTATTCACCTGTACAGAGTGAGAACAGGGCACAATGTGCCAGTGGGCTGGCATGGTGCTACCTGGAAGGTATAGATCAGCTGAGAGGGCCTGCTTTCATCATCTTGCCACCCTGCCAAAAGAGAGGAGATCTTAGTAAAACCCAGTAAAATAGTTGGAAAGACATTTAGTCTTTTGACTCAACAAATCAAAAAGGATGACCTCTGCACTTTCTCCACTGAAATTGACAAATACATTGATTTTTTAACCTTTTTAATACAGAAACACTACAGTGTTACCTGAGCAGTTGTAGGTGACTACTGTCTCCAGTGAACGCACATCTGACTCTGGACTGAGATCACACATGCCACTATGTGGTGGATTGTTAGGTAGTATCGTCAGACTGGCACTGCCCCATTGCCCTCTGTCAGGCTGGGATACATTGAGAGTGAAGATATAACTCTGCCATTGCCGCAGGACACCTGGACCCAACACCAAATTAGGAGAAGTAGCAGTGGCAACCTCATTAAGGTCAAGAATCATGCCAGTCTGGTCCTCAGCACTCCATTTGTACTGTGAGAAGAGACAATTAATCATAATAACACTGAATGTCTTTTTTCTTGGCTGCAAGTGACATGTTGTTGTATTGTGTTAATTTATCTACCTAATTAAGCATTGCTAAAATTGAATTTAGATTAAACTGTGCAATCACAAATTAATCCTCTAAGCAGATAAACACCTGAATTAAAAAGATAGTAAATAGAGACTACAGCAATGGGAGCACAGTGTATTGATAGTTTGTATCCACTTGTACTACCATTGCAATTTTAAGGATTATGTTTTTTAAGAAACAACTTGTCTTATGCTATGATTTTTGCCTTTTAAGATTAGCATTTTTCATGATTTCACAGACTGTTTCACAAAATTGATTAAATATAATTATCTAATTAAGATGACTTTACAAATAAGGGGGAAGTTATCCTTACCTGTGCCTGGTCATCACACTGTCCACATTGTCCTGAGAGGATGATGGAGGTGGTGTAACTGGTGTGGTAAGGGGAGGACAGAAAAGAACAGGACACACATTCCACAACCACAGGAAGAATGGGATCTTCACACACAGTCACCTAAAGATAAGAGACAGATGTGTAATAAATGTCTTGTTCAACTAAATCCATTGTGCTCATGCTAAGTTCTTCTATACTTTATCATAACTTCATATAGCTTTTCTGGACTGAGTTGCACATATAAGAAAAATACACTGAAAATCAATCTTACATGTCTTTGTGTGAAAATGGAGTGAGGTTATGAGTTATACTCACTGTATGGTTGACAGAGGCAGGTTTCCTCCCTGCCTTTTGTACAGTTAGGGTGAAAATGTAGACTGCTCCCAGGTGCAGCTGAGTGCTGAGTACAGTAAATCTACTATCGTTACTCCCATTGGGCTGCTTTACAAAATGAGACACTGTGGAATTCTGAAAATACAAACACCCAGGTGTTAGTAACACTGAGGCGATTAATATCAATACAATAGTGATGCTTCAACATCAAGAGCTCTTTACTGCTGTCATGAAGGTCCAGTGATACTGCAGTGTATCCTCCACTCCAGGGTCTACATCTGGGTCATGTGACTCAGATCCATCCAAGACAAGGTCACTGAGTCTGGGCCACAGTCTGTGTGATCCTCCCTTGATGACAGCTACCAGTGGTGAGTCGACCACTGTAATGTTGGTTTTTCTTTGGACAAGTAGTGGAGTTCCCTGAAGTGAAACAGTGAATACTAGACAATACTGCCCCATATTGAGAGTATGCTTGGGGAGTAAGAGAAGAGGTGAAACGGCATCTACCTTACTTCTAGGAATGACTTTGTTCCCAGGGAGTTCTAAGTTGCCATTCTTACACTCTGACTCTTTGAATATCTCCCACAGATACATAGTTTTATAAGCAGAGCAATTAATGTTCACCTGTGCTTCAAAAAAACTCTTTCTAGACCTGAAGATAGTAGACTGACTCTGGACAAGAGAAACTTGAGGGCTTGAACACTGAAGCTCATCAACCACCATGTTTAGCTGCGTGAACACGTGGCTGACATTGTTGAGGACTTTGACCATAACTCTGTATTTCCCAGGAATATAATATGTATGATTGGTTGTGCTTAGGTCTGTCACTAAGGCTTCAGTGGTGTCTCCAAAGTCCCAGAGGTATCTGATGTTGCTTCCTCCATCCACCTTTGCAGAAAACATGACCAGGTGTCCAACAAATATTCTTTCTGAATGACAGACAAGCTTCACCTTCTTAACCGGCCACTGAACTGCTGCACTATCATTCAGCATTTTGGAGCAGACTCCATTGGTGGCTAGTACACTGATAGACAATAAACCACTTTCAGGTGGGGTAAAGCTCACCTCATGTCCCGTGAGCAATGTGGGCTCCAACCCTACCAACTGAAATATCCAGGTGTAGTTGATGGAAAGTCCACTTTGAACTTCTACCTTGAACTGAATTCCTTTAAGAGCCTCTAGAGCAGCAGAACAACAGTTCACAATTTGCAAACCTTGAATATCCTCGGTGACCAAAATGCTGGAAGACACCTCGGCACTACTGACCTGGTTCCAAGCTTTAACTGTAACTAGATGCGTCCCTGCTGGAAGGTTTGATGTGGTGAACCGCCCCTCCAAAAAGTTCTGAGTATGAATCCAGTCTTTGTTTCTAAATGTTACAATAAAGCTTACATTACTTCCTTCAGAAATGGTTGGAATAAGTGTAACTTGGTCCTTGGTGCAGAAAGATGACTTGGAAATGTTGAGCATTAGACCTTTGATCGCATCCTGGACTGTGACACTGTGTGAAATAATCTGCCAGTTTATCCCATTGGAGACGTTCAAAGACACCTGATAGATGCCTGCACATGGAAAAGTGTAGATAATGGTCTGATTTGTAGTATTGAAAAACACAGTTTTGGTACCTACAACTTTCCAATTCCAGTGCAGGTCACTACCCTTCCAAGCAAGACCATGGAGTGGAACAGCAGCATTTGTGGTTATATCAAATGGACGCATCTTTCCTTCAATTTCAAAGTCCACCTTTTGGACCTCCTCCTGAATGTTAAACTCTTTGGTGACATTACTGTGGCTGAGGATATTTTGAACAGAAACTTTGACAAGACAGTGTCCCAAACTTGTAAAAGTGTGGAGAAGAAAAGGTGCATGTGTCTGCAGGGGAGCAAGATCAGAGTTCACATACCAAAGATACTGCAGATCTGAACCAGTGACCACAGATACAGAGATATTCACTGCTTTCCCTAATGCGACAATGTTAGATTGTGTTATAATGTGTGCACTTGTTACACGCTGCACTGCCACTAAAGAAACAATGCTGATGGCCTCACCCAACTTGTTAGTAGCTCTTAACTGAACTGAAATCTCACCAAGAGTTTCAGCTAAAATATAAAATAGCTCTCCGTCACCATTAATTGTGTGGTTCACTCCACTCTGTGTAACCAGCCAGTGATAAGTGACATTGGATCCCTTGGTGACTGAAGCAATAAACAACAGTTTCTCTTGGGTTGGTAAATATTTCATGTTTGTCAGGCTCTGACATTTAATCTGAAGACCTTCTATTCTTTCAAGGACTTCTATTAAAATAGCTGCCTCTTTTCTACTCACCAAATTCTGTGCTATAACCTTTACTTCATACACTCCTGGTTTCAGGAAAGCAAATCTAAACTGATAAGTCCCCTGTCTGGTTGAGGTCAAACCATCCACAGTCCAGTAGTAGTTGGTGCTACTGATAGCATTGCTTAATGCTGAGATAACAGTTTCTTCTCCTACTACAGCATAAGGCTGGTTGGTGTCAAGGGAAAGGTCTGAAACAGGAAGTAAAACATTCAAATTAAGGGTAACAGAATTGCGACTAACAGCATTAAATGCTGTGGCAGTGACTGTGAACTGACCCATCGAGGTAAAGACATGTGACACGTTTTGCTTCTTCTCCACCAGAGAGCCATCTCCGAAGTCCCACATCACTGACACATTGCTGCCAGTGCAACTGGCAACCCAAAATAATACTAACGTATTGACCGTCAATGTGTCACTTTGACTATTATGCATTACAGACAGCTCACTTACAGGGTTTTGTATAGTGATACTAGCATTGGCAGTTTTGTTGCTGACTTTGTTACTTGCTGTTACTGATACCTCTTCAACACCTTCATCTTTAAAAATAAAACACTTTTGAGTGTTTTTTGTCAAGACAATGAGACTAGAATGTCTGCTAAACCACTTAAATAGGTAACCTGTCATCTGTTCAGGGTAAACGAACACCCTGAAGCATACCTCCTCTCCGACTGCTACTACTTCCTGTGATGATTGCATTGTCATGTTGGTTATTGGCGCTTCAACACAGATATTTGTATCAAATAATATAGATGTAAGAGAGCTAAAAACAGTCAGACCAATATGGAAAATCCCTTGGCTTTTAAACTTGTGCACAACTGTGCTCTGTCCCTTCACTACAGTCACAGGTGAACCATCTCCAAACAGCCAGTGGAAAGTCAGAGTGGATATGTCCCCATTCACCAGAGCAGTAAACAGTATGTCTCTTCCACTCATGATAAACTCTGTAGGGAGAACTCCACTAACAGCCAACCTATAGACCTCTACATTGATAGACTGATGAGCTTGGCTGACAGAGTTCGAAACAGTTACATTTATTGTATAGTTCCCTGGCGACTTATAGATGTGAGAGATGGAGCCATCTGTAAGATTTCCCTGCAGTGACCCGTCACCAAAGTAAAAATTCCACATGAGACTTGTACCAGTGGCCACTGTAGCCTTAAAATCTGTAGAAGAGCTTAATTCACTGGGTCCATTGCAGCTGACTGTCAATCCAGAGATTTTCTCCATTACTTCCACTATGAGCCAAGAGGTCAGGACTGTGAGAGTGTTGTTGGCACACACTGTGATGTTATAAACCCCTGCGGATACAAAAATGTGGCTGACTTTAGGGTGGAGAGCTTGAACAGCTTCAGAGCCGTCGCCAAAGTCCCATGTGTACATGACAGTGTAGGTAGAGGGCTCTGCAAAAGCTTCCAGAAGGAGGATCTGTTTGACGAGGGGCACAGGAAGGGAAGAGGAAATGAAGAGGTGATTTAATTGAGGGCGTAGGCCAATCTTCATGGACGTGTCAATTTTGTCATATTGGTTGGAGACTTGGACACGAAGTGTGTAGTCATCTGTAAAAACAGACAGGAAATGTATTTTCACCTTGATGGATTAAATAAGTACAAAGCATGATTTCTACCAGTGTCATTCTTATCACAAAATGTCACCAAATGATTTTTTTTTATGTCTGCTTAATTGGCTGAATCTTTAAAGCAGTATAAACCTATGTTAATGTACTTTCAGTCCACTTGGTGGGAAGAGAAACAAGCTATAAACACGACACTAACACACGTCTAATCACCTCATAAAGCAGACAATAGCAATAAATTGAGGTAATTTTTCTAGCCAATCAAGGAATGTAAGTCCAATATTTACTTTCCTTTCAGCTCTGGTATGGTCTGCGTCAAATCCATAGGGGAAATATCCAGTTCTGTGGCTGCTCAATGCTACACAGTGCTCACTAGTCAGATGCAAAGGTACTGTAACTGTTGTTTGGTGCTGGGCAGCTAGCATGTGGGGGATTTATGAGAATTTGCTTTGCCTGCTGCTGTTTGAAACATGATGATAAGGGCAATGGGAATGAACCATAGCGTTGAGTTGTAAGCTATAAAACCAAAACAACGAGCTGAAAGACGCTAAAATGCTTTGTAGAAGTGAGAGGAACTACAGAGTTAAGTGACAGTTTTGTGTGGGTTTGTCTATAAGCAACTCTTCTCATTTAATCTATTGTAAATATAAAAATATTGATTAGTGCATCCTTAGTATTGGTATTGTTTTAGTGTATTAGTTTGTCTGTGTCTGTGTGTGTGTGTGTGTGTGTGTTTACCTGGGATGAAATAAGTATAGTTAACTGAGTCCTGGATATATACTTGCTTCTCTTCTTTCTCTATAAGCCTTTTTATGGTCTGACATGGAGCAGACTGGACGTGGATCATTTCGCTACTGCCATCCCCAAAATCCCATCTATATGATATTTAGAATAATCAGTAAAGAAAAGTCAATGGCACACGTCATCCCAATGATCCTCTCTGTGGATTTCTGAGGATTATTTATTGAATACGCAATGCCTTACCTGAAGGTTACTGGCAGGGAGATGTCCACTTTGACCTTGAGGGTGTAGAGGTGTGAGGCATCCACAGCAACAACCTCCCTGACTAGCAGGAACTCTGGCTCAGCCAATGGGGTCATTTCATCAGCAGTAAGGAGGATTTGCTTGCTTTGGGTGCTCACAGGGTTGGAAGCTGTTACCTATCAGACAGAAGATAGCAGGTGACTTTTTTCCTTTTTACTATCTATGGGGATCCTGAGTAAAAAACATCTTAAACTGTAATTTATCAAGACATCAACAATACATCACAAAGCTGAATTTTCATATTTAAAAATAGATTCAATTTAACATCACAGAGACAAAGAAATTATCTTACCTTGAGATGATACTCGGCAGGTTTCTTGAAGACTATACTATAAGATTCTCCTTCATGGGCAAACTTCTCCAGGTTGTCAATCACCCATGTGAATTTTACTGAGGAACCACTCTCCACATTAGCTATAAATGACTACAATATAAAAAAATGTAAAAAAAAAAAAAAAGATATCAGTGTGAGGGAATATTAGACTAAGCAAGCAGCTCAGAGGCTGTAAGCACTACCTGTGCTGCGAGTGGATATCTGATGTTAAAATGCAAACATGCTCACAATAACAATATTAACATGCCGATGTTGAGGTAATGAGATAATGTCGACTCCAATGAAGGCCACAAGCCAAAAAGTGCTGGTCTCACGATAAAGTTGTTCTTTGTACTACAAGTGTTCCTGGCCATCTTTCCGTGTTTACCATGTTGTCTTTGTTTAACTAAACACTAAGTACAGCCAAATGTAATTGTCTTTGAAATGTCTTTATTTTTGTGGGTCATAAACCAAAGTATTGGGCATGTTTAAATTTTGAACCAATGGTAGTGCTATATGAAAAGCCACAGGATCACCAAACTTCTTTGAAGATATCCTCTGGGGACCATAGATCCATTCAAGACTTATTGAGATATTTTAGCCTGGATCAAAGTGATGGACTGGTGGGTCAACATGGCCATGGCTAACATGGTCACAAAAATATTTGCACAAATAAGCAGAATGTGTGTATTTTATATACATTTTTGCATTCTCACCTGTGGTGTGTCTATAAGTATCCTCAGGCATCCATGTGGCTCAACACTAAGACCTGTCACTGCTTCATAGCCAAAAACTCTCACGCTCACACTCTGAGAGCTCACTGTATCCATCACACTGATGTTCAGCATGTGAACCCCAACTGAGGGCAGCAGCAGGGTCACAGAAGAAAACCAGGCATCAGGGGACTGTCTCGTAGACCCAGAACAAGACTGAGCGACCTCTCTTGGACAAGATGGAAGGAAGGGGACCCCAGTCTGGAGAACTGGGGCTGACCATGAGCTCCTGGCTTTCTCTCCAAAGAGGACCTTGACAACAATAAGTGTTGGCACGTTGATTTGGACATGAATCTGGTTCTTTTGATCTGGCATTGGGTGGATGACATTAAGCCCAAATTTAGATCTCACACTCGGAGTAGGACCAGTTGTCAGTCCCTCCATATCTGGAGTTGTGGTTATCTCTCTCTCGGTGAAGTCAAAGTTATCGTCATGCTCAGTGCCTCTGTGAATATTGTCCACGTACAGCATCCTTAGATCACACACCACCCCGTCCACCCACTGGCTATCTTGGGGCAGGGAAGTGAGGCCTCCCTCCCACCAACCTCCCCACTCTGTGCCCCTAAGGGACAGGTAACTCTGGCGCCATGGGGAGTTTAGAGAGGCTTCACTCTTCAGGCAATGTAGGAATGTTCCAGAGTCGCGAGTGTGTTGTATAGCCACAATATCATCAGGGTACACCATGATTACTTGATCTGGAAGAAGCACCTGTTGCAAAAAAAACATATTCAAACATAATGGGTCTGTAATTGCAGCAGGAGAAGTTAGTCAAACGTGACAAAGATCAACTCACGCTAATAGTTTTAAGTTCAGAGCTAGGGTTTATTCTCAGAGGCAGGTCTGCCACCAGGTGGTAGAAGGGTAGTATTGCAGGATATCTGGGCGGTAAAGCAAAACCACGGCCCCCGACTCGAGGGTCATAAGGGCTGCAGGGATTGGTGGTGTGCACACAGGCCTCCAGCAGATGGCACCAGTACTGGCCCATGCTGCAGCCTCCCGTGGTGTTACATAGTGGGACTGCTGAGCAGCAGGTGAATGGATTAAGGAGAGAGTTGCAACCTGCAATGAGGAGATTATTACTCACAGTATCAAACAAACAGGAGCTTTTAGATCTAGCTTTTAATCTCCACAGTAGCTAATGTACTGTACCTGGAGGTACCAGATGGTGGTTGGGGTTACAGTAGGGTCGGAGGATCTGAACACGGGCAAGGGAGGACACTGAGGCAGGCTGGACCACCAGTTTCACTGATGCCAACTGACCTGCATGACTGAACCACATCCCTGGGAACAGCTGCATCTGTGGGTTTCAAAGGAGCACCAGAAACTAAACTCGCAATACAAATTCTGAAATCCAGATCACTAAACAAGTAAAGGGGGGTAATACAATGAAATACACTTTAACACTATTACTGAAACTGGGCATTGTTACTTGCAATAGTTTTTACCACTAACTTTTGCTACTTGCTAATAATTTTCGATCACACATATAGGCTAATGCACAGCTGTTGCAGCTAAGTCAATGTCCATTGCAGTTTAGTTTTTTAGTCTACCATCTTTTCATCTTTCAACTGCAGAGATGCCTCAGGTCATACAAATTCCCCTGGTTGGGAATCACAGTTTAGATCCCTGCAAGCAATGTTTTAGACTGAAACTTTACTGACCTCCACTGTGAGCTGTCCAGTGTCTGGGACATTGGGAATGGGGTGTATCTGAGTCGGAGCATAGACGCCAGTCATGAGAACCAATCCAGTCAGATAACTGTCCACAGACAGTAAAGACTCTGCATGGAGAGGGATTAACTAATGTCACATCATGGTATGCTCAAGATACATTTATAATATTATAAGTCATACATAGTCATAGTTTCATTTTCTGTCAATTGTTATCAGTATGTTGTATTATTATGTGCCCCTGATGTTCTCCAGTAAAATGAAAGTCTCACCTGTAACTTCTTTTTCACAGAGGAAGAGGTATTGTCCAGCACACTGAGCCTTCCTCCACTGTCCCTGTGTCCCTAAGGCCATCTGATCACACATCTTATGACTGTCACGGCCTCCAGCCCACGATTTAGGACTTACTAGCTCCACATCCCCAACCTGCTCAGTTTCTTCTCCCCCTGCTCCTTTCAGCCATACCCACACAGTTGACTTCCTGAACCAACATGGAAACAACGTGAAAAGGACATATTAATAGATGTAAGCATATATAGACACATGAGAGGAGACTATTGCTTGTAGCACTCACACTGGAAAAGAGTAGTGGATGAAGTTTTGCAGCTCCAGGCTGTCAGCAGACGCCAGATCTCCTCCTCGAGTCTCTCTGCATGAATCCTGTGCCTGAGGCCATGAAGACTTCTTCTCAGAGAGCCAATAGCATCGCTGGCTGGTCAAGTGGATCCGACCACCTTTTGGACAAGGAACGTCCTCTGGAACACAATAAACACAGTGAAGTGACAGCAGGCGAGAGATGTCATCTCAACTTAAAGTGAGACGAGCATGTTGGCTGATTTCAATAGCCTAGCCATGTTCAGGATGTTAATTTGTCCTATTGAATAATTACACTGACACCAAAATTCACACGAGGAAAAGAGCAGGTTTAGCTCATTATCACAAGAGAGTGTAACAGGCAGCTGCAACCGGATTTTATAGAACAGGTGTTTCTTCGATTACACACACTCTCACATTTCACCTGTGATGTTTCATTTTGAGATTATGTGATTATTGCCCATTAACTGTTGTAACTCAGAATCATGTGTTGCTCTAATCAGGATATTTGAGCTGAGCAGATCAGTATGACACTATGATAGACAACTGCTTTACTGTTGAATGCTGTTGAATCTTTTGAATGAGCAGTATTACTTTGCAAGTGAAATGTTGTGTGTAGCACAATATTTTAGTATTAGCAGTGCTGGAAGAAGTATTCAGATCTTTTACTATAGTAAAAGTATAAATACCACAATGTTAAAATTCTCTGCTGCAAGTAAAACTACATTCAAAACTGTGTAAGCTAATTGTGCTTAAAATACTATTAACATGACAAATTAATACAATATAATTGTATATAGTTTCTGGTCACTAATGACCAGTGGTGGAAAATAACTAAGATAAATGGTAGGTGTTCATAATACTGTAATGAACTGAAATCAGGGGGTCACACTATAATAAAGGGAGGGAAAACATTTCTTTAACACCCTTTAAAAAAACTAAATGAGACAGAGAAATCACTTCTGTGATGTTACTGCATGTATTACGCAATATCTGCATGACCAAAATTTTTTAATTACAACTCTAATTTAAATATGCCACCTCCACACAAAAATAATAAAAGTGTGAAAGTAGTTCACACAAGTTAAAATGAATGGAAGACTATATGAAATATCAATTAAAAACCACTGCAGCCACAGTATGACCATTCCAATCATCATCACACCCCATCAGGGGCTGAACCCAGCTAGTTAGCAATCCATCTCAATTAAACAGTGCAGCAGTGTCACCTTAATAGGCCAAATGATGAATGCTGACTTGGGAAACTGCACAAGTCAAGCTAAACACATTTCCATCTCTGAAGTGACTCTGAACCCTCACCTCCCTGAAGAAGGCAAACAACACCAGTTTTTCCCCAAAACAAAACACCTCATTTTTGTCTTTAGTCTCAGTTCATTACAAAACGAAGCTTCTCACCTCCAGCTGCAGTGATCAGAACCACACAGAGAATCCACAGTCTCTGCTTCTGTGACGCACGTGTACCTGTCATTTTGTATCGCACATCACATCCTCCTGAAGAAAAAAATAGTTCTGCCTAATCACCACAGGAGCATTGAGATCAGTGCTCTCCCATCATGTGCAGATCACTGACACAAGACTCCCCCCTCATCCTCTGTGCTCTCGTACAAGTTGAAGTTTCTGTCCTCCATTCAGTGCCTCTTCCCTATCTTAAACCCAGCTCCGTGTCTCTTACACACACTCTCATCTCCCTCCACTAACAACCCCTCCCCTCTCCCTGCCACACACACTATGAGTTACGATGGTGTCGTTGTTTTAAAGGCCTCTTCTCCACTCTTTCTCGAACGCCTGGGTGACTTCTACTTTGTCTCTCGGCAACAGCCATAGAAGCGGAGTGGACAGAGGAGGCCAGCGCGGCTCATTACCATGTTGTAAAACCTCTGGCACCCAATTGAAACAGAAACAAGTCTCTGACACCAAAGTAGTGTCAGTGTTGTTTGGCTACAAACTGTTGCTGTTTACATGTTTATAGGTATTAAGAGGCATCAGCATCTTTTGCTAGTTTGCCAATGCCATAGTACGAAGATGCTTCACTTCTTGAAACTTCTTTTTCTTGCATTGTGCCCACAGCCTCTTGTGTAAGCTCTAATACCAAGACTTCATCAGTAACCAAACAAAGGCTCTGTGACGCACATGCTAAAAGAAACAGACCTAGCTTTTAAAGAATGGGTTGCCTGGAGAGGGAGCAGATAAAGCTGAGGGCAGTGATAAGACAACCGCTGTAATAGCTGGGAATTGTTGGTCCATTGCTATGGATACAATTGTATTTCTCTTTGTGAGAAAGAACTTTTTCCCTCACAGGAGCAGCAGAGCTGTGTTGGTGCCATTTCCTCTGGGGAAAGTATCCAGTACAGTACATTTACTCTAGTAGTGTACTTAAAGAGCACCTTGCAGGTTATGAATTTTTTTAGATTTGTACTTAATCTTGTTTGAAAATACGTATTTGAAAAGGTAATGCAGAATTTAATATGTTTTACAAAACATAAAGGCACAAAATCAGAGGTAAAAGTGGTCATTTTCAGCAGTGCCCCGAAAAACGCAAACGCTCTTTTTTTTCAACATCGCGTCATATTACGTCACATGAGGGAGTCGTTGCTCGCTGCTCTGCCTGAACTAAGTGAGCAGTAGGAGGTGGTAGTGAGTCTGAGCGGCCTTTACTTTACTGCTGCGTTTGTTACGAAAAACGCGGTCATTTGTGGCGCTTATTTTAGACCGGAGGATTATCTTCACAGTGAGATGATGGAGTTCAGGATGGGATTTTGAAGCCCACCCACGCCGTGTGAGACTGACAGCTGTGTGCACACAGCAGCTCCATCAGGTCGTCCAATTTATTCACGATAATAGTTTTGCTAACCAAAAGCAACATGCAAAACTGTTTGTTGTAAGTTAGCGCCCAGAGGCTAATGTTAATGTTAGCTAGTATTAGCATCCTATATTATAAAACCCACCATATGAGAAGGCATAGTCTGTAAGCGAAGTTTGTTAACATGAGAAGCCTTAAGTCTAGTTACATGGCTTGGTGACTTTATTTGTACAGCTAAGACATTTATAATTTATCTTAATGTGTAATGTTGATGTTGGTGTGTTATCAGGTTTTGGAGATACTGCAGGTACATCAGGGACAGATGCAGACAGTCGTTCAGTACAGCGGGTAAATATTATAACAGTAAAGAATAAAAATGGCTAAAATGAATACTGTCTAACACAGCAGCCCAAACCTTATTGATAAAAACTGAACAAATCATAAGAAAAATGTTTTCATTAGCATCACTTAATCAAAACCGACCATACATTTTAATAATAACCTCCTGAAACAGTTTGAATAAAACACATTTTAACCTTCATGATAGAAGTTATTGTAGGTTCTGTTGTACTGGACTGCATTAGTTGATTGGTGTACCAAATAAACTGGGAACAAAAGTATTTATTGTATTTGAATATTTTCCTGTCATTGGCTAACAGTGCTTTTTAGTCACAGGGTGGCAGTGTCACCTCACTATACCAGAAAAATGAGTTTTTTTTAAATCAATGTTTTATATTTTGTCTGGTTTAATTCACACACACTTAACTGCACATCCAACTTTTTTCTGCAGGCTGGGCAACGTGATGGAGATTATTCAAATTCAAGTTAACATTAAATATCAAGTATACGATTTAAAAGCAGTGGACTTATAGGTTTAAAAATCTGCTAAACACTCAGAATCAGTATGTCCTCAATTATACTGGCCCACAAAACTTTATTGTATTCATAGAGAAAATCGGATAGTTGAAAGAACTAAACAGAGTAATGGATTATTGTGGCTCCTAAATATACTCATTTCAAAATCTAAAACTAGTGTTCTTATAGCCTGATACGTGATAGCAAACTTGTTGTGATGTGAAGACAGTGCCAACCATCGTTGTTCCTCCTGATCCTGGTCTGTTCCTGCTCTCTTGGATGCCTCACAGGCTCATAATTATAAGACTGTTGTCCGTCATACGCATATATGAAAAAATATTTACAACTTATTGAGTGTCAAAATTAGCTTCAGATCCATTTATTTCTATTGTTCAATCTGACTGCTCTCCCTTTTGTTACGTCACTTCCAGTTCGTTTTTTTTTTTTTTTTCAGATGCGGAAGTAAAATTCTGTTACAAAAACAACTCTAAAAGTCATTGTAGTGTGTATTTAAATATATTTTAAGCAAAATCTAGTTCTTACATCATTTTTACATGCATTGATTCACAGGGGTCTCTAACCTGCAAGTTGCTCTTTAAGTACTATTTTTAGGCAGCTTGCTTGTTTTCTGCTTGTGTATGTCCACTGCACAGTGTCACAGTAAAAGGTACATTTTACCTGCTTTTACCTGCTGCCACCTAAAAATACTGCAAATGTTCCCTCTTGGGTGCCCATAATAGATAACATGACATGACAGTCCTTCTGAGGAGTCCTTTCAGTGGAGGAGATTGATGCCATGTAGCCTGCACTACATGTTGGAAAAGGAGTTGGCCTCTACATGCCTCTGAGTGGTTAAATAGTCCCTAAAAAGTCCCCTATGTATTTTCATTACAGAGGTGCAGTTATACTTTAAATCTGTGTTACATTTTTAAAATGTAAAATTAACTTAACAGATGTATCTAAAAACACAACATATATTTAAAACAACAATATTTCATAAAGTATTTCTTTTACTTATACATTTTAAAACATAAAAACATAAAAAAGACCTGTATATGAATTACAATGTAAATGTATAAGAAATTAGGAGGAAATAATACCTGTTTTTTAATGCACAAAAAAAACACAAAGAATCATGGATTAATATTTTTTATTTATTTATTTTAATTTTAATTTTAATTTTATTTATTTTTATTTTTAAGGTAACCACACATTAATGAACATTTCTGTAAATATGCCAGCATTAACTAGCTGTAATGTGAGGGTTATTATTTTTTCCAAATAATTCTATAATTAATAGGGGTGGGGTGGTAGCTGGTTTAATGGGTCATTGGGAGTCTTTGCTTGACCCATTATACCAGCTACCACCCCACCCCCTAATAATTAGTAATACTCAATCATCTCAAAGTTATCAGGAAAACACTAGCAACCCAATTCGGAAAAAATAATGTGGAAGGAGAGCAGAGAAAAGTTACAACATGAGTTCATATTTGGCCAACAGAGAATAACACAGTACAAGAAAACACGCATGAAACACATGATTTCTACATTTCTACAGCAGGTTCACATATTAATATCTCCAAACACTCAACAGTAGATAACTCATGGTGATAAAGTTTAACCAAAATAATTCAACGTACCAGATGTTCTGTTCATTTCCATGTTGATGTATGTTCTTATTTTCTTTGTGGTAAAAAGGTTGTTTGCAGTTTTACATGCATTCAGGTTGAAGGCTGATGATCAATAAAAGATGATCAAATTATGCATGCTCTATATTAAAGTCTACATACATCAAAGCCATAATGACATAATGACAGCATTAGGTTCCATTATAACTTGCTCTATGCCCAACAATATGTGTGTGTGTGTGTGTGTGTATGCATATATTAATATCACTGACTGTTAAACAGTCATTGAGTGTGTGTATGTTATACAGCAAACTAACACAAAATGACATAAATACATGTATAACTACAAATTTCTGCTAATCTGTCAGTACTTGCAAATGCTGGATGTATCAGCCTGTAACTTTATTATTTGCCTTTGCTAGCAAGTTAACAAATTCACCTTATTAGCCCTTTAAGGAGATAATGACAGTGCTAATAGCTTGTTGCCCCCAAGTGGGCAAAAAATAAGTTAACTGTGTTTTAAAGATTTGGTGTGGCCACACAGCCATTTTTAAAGCTTTGAATCTATTTGGGAGTTTTTGATGATATTTTGTCATGCTCCTGGACCACCTCCAAAGTCTTAATAGTCGACTGCATTTCTGGCTTCTCTCAATCCCGCTATCATAAGCAGTGATGCTGGGGACTGAAGTTGAGGTGGACAGTTGTTTGTTACACCGGCTCTGTTCTAGTTTTGATAGAAGTATTGTCTTAATTAGTGGTTCTCAATTATTTTCTGTCATGCCCCCCCTATTTATTTATTTATTTTTTTTCCAATTTATTCCGAACATGCAAATGATGATCCATCCATCCATCCATCTATCCATCCATCTTCATCCGGCTTGATCCGGGGCAATGGGTCAAGCGGATGAACCGCTTCACTCCTACTACTGTGGTGGAGGGGTTTGTGTGTGCCCGAATGATCCTAGAAGCTATGTTGTCGTAGGGGCATTACGCCCTGGTAGGGTCTCCCATGGCAAACAGGTTCCAGGTCCAGGACCTTGCATAAATCATTGATATAAAAAAATGAATCATTTGGGGCCCAAGACTGACCCCTGGGGAATGCCCAAACATGTTGAACAAAAATTACCCAACTTCACAAATTGTTTCCTGTCAGTCAGGAAACTCCTCATCCAATCTAATACCTTCCCCTGATACCATATCGCTCTAACTTCATGAGTAAGATCTAGCGGTTTATTGTGTCAAAAGCTTTTTTTATATCTATAAATATTCCAATTGTATGCAGTTTTTGGTCCAATGAATTAGTGATTTCCTCTATTGCCTCTGTTAGTGCCAGTGATGTTGATCTGTTTGATCTGAAACCGTATTGGCTTTCATGGAGCAATTTATGTTTGTCCAAGAATTTATCTAGCCGGTTATTGAACAGTTTTTCCAGTATTTTGGAGAATTGTAGTATAGAGTAGTGAGACAGGTCTGTAGTTTGTGAAGAAGTGTTTGTTCCCAGACTTATGCAGTGGAATGACTTTGGCTATTTTCATTTTATTTTGAACTGTACCTCTTTGAAATGATAAATTACAGATGTACATTAGTGGTTTTGAGATTTCCTCAATTACATTCTTCACAATAGACATATCAATATCGTCACAATGGGTTGATCTTTTGTTTTTGCATTTTAAGACAATTTCAACAATTTCTCTCTCCTCCATTGATGTGAGGAACATGGAGTTAAGATTTCTTTCTATAAGACCACCACTCAGTTCCTCTGATGTTCCTGAATCAGAGATCAAATCAGGCCCAACATTAACAAAGAATTTATTAAAACAGTCAGCCACCTCATTCATGTCATTTATCTCAGTATTTTCTATCATGAAATATTTTGGGTAACCCTCCTGTCTTGAACCATTTTTTATAATGCTAGTTAGAGTTTTCCACTTACCTTTAACATTATCTTTATTATCATCTAATATTTTATGATAGTATTCTCTTTCAGATGTTCTTAAAATGAGATATTATATATTTCTCATATGTATACTCTCAGGCACACTCCCTCTGTACTATGTACAGGTTTACTTACAGTTATAGTTATAATTATTTATCTTGGATTATTTTATCTTTTATTTCATTTTATTTTATTTTATTTTATTTCATGTCTTACATTTCTTACTGTCTATTTTCCACTGTGTGTGTCTTCACTGCTGTTTTGCTGTAAATTTCCCTGCTGTGGGACTAATAAAGGAAATCTGAATCTGAATCTGAAAACAGTTGTTAGCTTGTTTTTATATTTTTTATATTTATTTTCTGCCTCATCATAAATATAAACTGAGAAATAATTGTTTTCCACAATGATGCCTCTTGTACATCGTCTTATTATCTTTTGGGAGAAGACTGTGTCATTTCTGGTA
Organism: Scortum barcoo; assembly: GCA_023238725.1. Classification (NCBI taxonomy): domain Eukaryota; kingdom Metazoa; phylum Chordata; class Actinopteri; order Centrarchiformes; family Terapontidae; genus Scortum; species Scortum barcoo. Next base: position 15,556,990 of record CM041542.1, read on the forward strand.
AAAAAAAAAAAAAACTTGAATAAAAGTAACTTTAAGTCAAAATTTGCCTGGGGTATGAATAATTTTGGGCTTAACTGTATATTTTAGCTTATCAGTAGGGATGAAAAGTGCACAACATTTGCATTTACTTTGTACTTCTGTACTTTTTACTGTGCACTTCTTCTACTGGGTTGAGCGAGCAGCCCTGCCTCACTGCTGTTAACTAAAACGATGCATGATAACATAAAATAAAACTGTATTAATCCCCTCTGACAAGAAATAAAAATAGATATAAAGTCTTTTGTTGTGTTAGGAGAACTTGACCTGTTCAGATATGAATCTGTTAATCAGACTAAAGCAATGTAAAAGTCTTTGTAGCTACTCACTCCAGGCTCCGTTTAGTTATAACACGTACCAACACTAGAGGTCACCGATGAGACGTTATAGTGGATGTGAGCCTTAAAACAAAACCGACGAAGAAAAAGAACAAACAGGAAGATGAAGGAGACAGCTGATGGTGACATATTTCAGGTAGGCTAAAAACAAAATAAAAAACAACAGTTTAGCTCTGTTCTGTTGATATAACTCGTTTAAAAGCAAATAAACGCGACATTTACAAAGCCAAATGTGCAGTTTAATGTCTCAGCGGATGTATCTGTGGTTTGTTTCAGCTGTATGTTGGCGACAGTCTTCCTGTTGGAGGTTGTGATGGCGCTGATAGCTTATTATTTCAGATCAGCAGTGTTCAGAAACACACATATTAGACACACAAATGTTTTATACTTACTTGTCTATGTTTTTGTATGCCGAATTTTCCACAAGACATTAATTATCTCTAAACGATAATAGTTTGTGACGGACTCTGTGCATTTTAGTGGACAAGCCATTAAACATTAAATTGTGAAATATTTTGAAGGGAGTTTGGTGTAGTGGGCTCATCAAGGTGAGGCAGCAAATGTTGTGCTGATAGAAAACATCTTTAACCTAAGTTGTTCAATGACAGTTCCACAGATGGATGTTACAGCTGGAAAATGTCATTTTTAAATGTTCACTTACATGTAAAAGTCATTATTATATGACACGACTTTTTCCAGCCTCATTCAGAATCTGAGTTATTTTCTGTGCACTTTCAAACATCAAGGCGCCGCTACAAGAAGTGATTGTATGCATTTTAAAGCATGCCTTTGTCAAATGTAGATTTAGTGTCTTTAGTGTCTAATTTATTTGTCTTTGTTCACATTTTTCAGCAGGTTCTATGCTCCGACTAAGGACGTCTTTAGAAGAAGAAAGCAGTTGTGAAATTTCCCAGCTCAGACAAGCAGTGTTACAAAACAATGACAGACTCCTTGATGAGATGCTCTGCCAAGAAATCTACAAGAAAGTCATCAACTGCAGAGGTGGCTGGGGCATCGCAGGCACGCCCCTGCACGCTGCTTCTGGTGTCTAAAGGCCACCTCAGCTGTCTGCAGGTCCTGCTCGCCCACGGTGCCCTGCTAGACTGTGTGGATGTCAAAGCTCAGACGCCTCTCTTCGCAGCTGTTCGTGGGAAATACCTGGACTGTGTGTTAGCGCTCCTCAGAGCCGGCGCCAACCCCAACGGGAGCTCGTCCAATAACTGCTCCCCAGTCCTCACTGCTGCTCGGGAGGGCGATGTGGAGATACTAAAGGAACTGCTCAAACACGGCGCCGAGGTGAACTCCCGCTCTAAAGTCTCGCTCTGGACATCAAGCGCCAGGGTGTCCAGCGGGCCACTGTACCTGGCTGCTGTTTACGGACACATGGAGTGCTTCAGACTGCTGCTCCTCTACGGGGCCGACCCAGATTACAACTGCACGGACGCAAATCTGCTGAGCTCTATCAAACAGCCCAAAACTGTGCTGGAGATGTGCCTCAGGCACGGCTGTGGTGTGGAGTACATCCAGCTTCTGATAGACTTCGGTGCAAACGTCTACCTCCCCACGCTGATCATCGAGAAGTCCACCAAGCAGAACGAGGCTGTGGAGCTGCTTCTGGAGGAAAGAGGTATTGTGTCAAACGACACATGATCACAGGTTCTGTCACGTCACTGGATGGTGCCCTGCAACGGGAAAACGAAGGATGTCTGACTCAAACAGGACGTTAGGGAGCAACATGTAGAATCACACAGGGCCTTTGCGTACTTGCTGAAGTTGAGCAGTTGCACTTAATGTTGAAACTCAAATTTAATTTTGGTACCTTATTTTGAGGTTCTGTAATTTCTGTAATTTAATTGATAGACTTGCAACAAACTAAACTGCTAGTTTCACATAGATAGTGTGTGTGTTTGTTGGTGCACAGCAGGTCACGAAAGTGTTCAGTTTTCCAACAGGCAGGATACAATTCTAAAAACAAGGAGAATAAAGTTTCTAATAATAAACGAATAATTATGGAATCTTTACTCTGATTTAAAGTAAGGTTTTCTTTTAGGGAAACTCAAATCTTCCTTTTTTTTTTTTTCTACGACTAGTTTTTACAAAATTATTAGAAAATATGAAATACAGACCTAAAAGAAAAACCTAAATGTTGTATTAGAAATGATATTTACACCTGAAAACTGCTTTACTAAGGTTATCATGTTGGCTTGTTGGTGGCTGGAATTGATCATAAAATAACCTCCTTCTGATCTGTCATATATTGATGACTATTAATATTAATGACCACTGTAGATGTAGCCCTCTTACATGAATCCTACAGACATTTGATGTATTTGATTTTCACATTAGCCTGCATCTCTTTTGAAGCTCTCTCTTTCTGTTTAATCCAGTCATTAATGAATCCCACTGAATGAAACTCTTCACTGTAGAGATGCAGTTCAAGTTAAAAAACTAGTGTCACACCTGCTAAAGGACACCTCACACATGGGCACATTCTTACTGCAGTGCATTGTAAAATACAACAAACAGCTGCTAAAAGTAATCTTTTTAGCTCTTTATCATATTATTTAGCATCACCTGAGTGATGACTTTCCTTTCCTCTCTTGTGTCATCAGGAAATCCAAAGGCCTTGACTTCACAGTGCCGACTCGCTGTCCGAAGATACCTCAAAAAGATCAACAAGATCCACTGTATCGACCAGCTGGAGATGCCAACAAGTCTCATCAACTTCTTGCAACACAAGCCGCTCCCAGTTACCGTCCTGTAGCTGCAAGAGCCAGAGACACACTCAACAAATGACTTTTTATTTGCGCTAAAGCTTTTGTTTTATTCGTAGACCATGTACCACCTTCATCTTTTTTTAATGACTTGTGTCCCTGTGCTTTTGTGTTAAGGCTGGTTCTTAAGTCGAGACATTCAGTGTGGGTCTGTGGTGTGTACATATGTTTTACTGTCAGCATTTACCCTGTAGCTACTGGAGGAGCTCTGAAGGAAGCTGTTTGTTTGTCACATGTTTGTCACAAGTTAGTTGCTTATTTTGCTCCTGTGAAAACTAAAGAGCTTCTGCCCATTAAAATACATGCACAAATTCTTAAAATAAATTGCTCACAGAGAAAAATGTTGATCTGATCATTGTAGAAATTGTAAGTATGAGAAAAAATAATGTGATTTTGCGTCAGAGGTTTCGTCAGCCTGTTTGGAGTGAGCAGAAGAGGCAGCAGCTCTGAAATGTATGACAAAGTTTATGACACGATGTGTGATTCTTTTGAATGTTCACATTAACCACATCTGTATTGTAAAGATTATGAAATGTGCAGTTGGTTGAGCTATAATTAAAGAATTGTGATGAGTTTGAAGAATAAAACAAAAACATACATGATAAATTAAACAGGTTCTAAACATGCTATAAACCGATCAGTATATTTTTTTTAATGAAAATACTTAATATTTACTCATGTTTTCTTTGTTTGTTTGTTTTTGGAGGATCACAGCCATGCAAGCAACTCTGTGAGGCAGTATAGTAGTGCTTTGAGCCAAATGCTAATATCAGAATGTTAACATTACTAAGAGGCACAGCACCATATTAGTTCTTGAGTTACTATGCTAATGATTAGCACTAAACACCAAGATCAGCTCGGTTTGATGGGAACGCCGTTAGTTTTGCTGTCACAAACCATAAAGTATTGGACAGATTTTTAGCTGGTGATGGCACCAGATCAGCTGGAATCTGAACCTATAGAGACGATCAATGTGTGTACAAAATATGGTAATCCATACAGTAGTTGTTGCAATAAGTCACTCTGGACCAAAGAGATGGACCAACAGAGCTGCTGGCATGGCCAATGAAGAAAGAAACAAACTAACATGCATTTGATTGGCATCAAACATTTTATAGGATCTCCACATCATCATATCTGAATCATATGTGAAATATATCATTACTGTGAACATAACTAGAGGTGATTGTTTCTATAAACTTTCCTCTGAATGTTTCAGTTTACTAAAGCAAGTGAATTATAAAGTGTTAAAATGTGACATGATGCAAATGAAGTTTTGACAGCCTGCTATTGGTTCATTCTATACTTGAGGGAAGGTACTTTGGGTAGAGTTATTGTTCTCATTTTTCACTACACTCAGCACCTAAAAAAAGACTTCACTAAAGTAACTTGTACCTGAGTTGTAAAAAGTTTTACTTTTACCAAGAATTCCACTGGCTCATCAGTCAAGTTTAAGACCATTCATTTAAAGTTTTCTACATACTACTGAGGGCTGTACGCAGCAAACAGGGACAAATCTGAAAGTAAATTATCATTTGAAAAAAAACACAAGCTGATGAAAACAGAGAATCACTTGGTTGTTTTTATTATACAAATACTTAATATTATTTAGCGTCAACTTCTGCATTTAAATAATTAGACATGGAGCACAACGTGTGATTCTTCAGTCCGACCTGTAGATGGCAGGAGTCTGTGCCCTAAAGAGAAGAAGGCACTACATTTGGTTGGAAAGGAGACTGTTGGAGAGGATAAAGTTAATTATGTACTTATGTATGCCAGTTTAAATCAACAAATTACTAAGTGACCATCATAAAAGTCATAATTGTGTAGACAAAAAAAAAAAAAATCACATTTGGAATTTTATGCTTCAGTACACTGTAATCACACAATCACACTGTAATTTGCTGTTTTGCAGCGACAGTGATACAGCTGGAGCCAGAATGGAGCAAACAAACAAACAAACTAAATCTACTCATTCGCTGGTGATTCCATAAATGACCAAAATCAAAACACCAGTCTTCAAGTATTGGAATCATGAGGAAGTACAAAAACTGGAAGACGTAAACGAAAAAATAACATTCATCACTGGCTATTTTGGTTATGGAATAATGTGTTGGAGAAAGACGGAGTCAAACCCTCTCAACCAAACATTCACAAGCTCTGGAGAATATTCATTAAATACAGATACTCAAATAAAAAAGATTAGAGATAACAATTCAAGTACAGTCATCCTCGATTGTTTTACAAAATAGTTCTGTGTGTCTGCTCTCACTGCTGAATTCAAGTACTTCAGACTAAATGGATAAACATTGTTTCACAATAAAACACTTCATTTTGGTCCCCTTTTTAAAAACTGAGGTCAGCAGCGCTGTGATGACATCGCGGCCACTGGTTCTGTTGACGTGACGGCATTTGTCAGCCCAGCCCCACGTCTAGTGACATCATCACTACAAAGCCCAGAATGGAGGTCCAGGATGCCAGCTTCCCGTTCCCACTGGTGACACCATATTGGAAAGAAGACATGGGAGATTAGTTCAAAATGGATGCTGAAAGACTCTGTGATCTGGTTGTAAGACGAACCCCCCCATCCCTCCTAAATCTACATTAATTCTCTGTCTCACCTGACTTGAGCCTCAGGTATGATGTCATCCACCACCACGTAAACCATCGCCCCGGCAGCAAACGCCAACGCATATGGCAACAGAGGTTCTGCCAAGACAACAGCAATGGCGGCGCCCAGCAGCCCAGCGAGAGGCTCTACCATGCCGCTGAGCTGGCCGTACCTGACGGCACACAGTAACGAGTTACAGTGAGTTTAAAAGTATCTGAACACTGCCCAAGCTTCTGCAAAGTGGTTTAATTAGTGCGCTCTTTGACACAGTGTTTGGACACAGATGCACGTTTGTCCTTACCAGAAGGCCGTCCATGTTGATACCCCTGAACCCCGGAGCGGCAGACTCACTGCCAAGCCTTCTGGGAAATTCTGGATGCCAATACCGATGGCCAAATTTCTGAGGGTCCAAAATAAAAACAAGAAACAAACAAAAACAACATCAGACCATCTGTTTATGACAATTACAACCTACCTCTTGTGGATCTATAGCATGGTAGATTTTCTCATATAGTTTCATTCCTAACAAACACATTACACTGCTTGACAAATTAATCTGGATGTCCACCAGCTGCTCACATGATTAAGCTAAGTTTCCTTCAGCATATTAAAGCGCTAGAGACTCCTAATCTTACTGGCTCAAAGTGCTCTTATTTTGAAAATTTGAGTGAGTATAATGTAGACAACAAATATAAAGTAGGGAATAAGAGGGATTAAAAAGTAGAAACCATTAAGGTGCATACACTGAAACAAAAACTTGGACGTATTTCTTCCACTTAGTTTATTCAAATGTGAGCATCCAAATGTAATGCAGCACTAATGAAACTCAATCACATGAGAATAAGAATAAAGAGTAAATAAACTATGGAAAAACATGGTTTTGGTATGGATTATGTTGTTTCATGGTAGCTGTTTCTCACAGTGAATGAATAAAGCAGCAATAAAGCAATAGCTTGTCACATAGACTCTGCAGAGAAAAAGCCTTTTCTCTTTTCACTGCCGAAAGTCCAATATATTTCTCAATCACCTACAACATTTCTACAATCATTAACAAACATTAAGTAATTACATATAAATATTTGTGTTAATAAAGACAAAGCCAATATGGTCAAAGTCTTTATTGGGGGTAGTAAGTAAAGGCATATTTTTTAAATGTTGTACAATAGCATATTTAAAATTAATTAAAATTCTAAAAAATTATAATTAAAATTATATAATAAATCACAGGCTGTTTGATAAAGCGCTTCCCTTTTTTGCAATGTTTTTCTACAAAGGATAGCAATTTATAATTTGTTGTTTGTTTTTCTTTGTTCAAGAAGTAAATCGTTCAATTTGATTCTCTCAAATGCATCCACGGAGAGAACAGCCTTTCACTATCAGATGCTGGTTCAATAGATTGGGCTTATATATTGGGTTATAAAAATGGGATTGTGATGACCAGATGTACTGATCAGGCACATGTATCTGCTCCCTGACGGCTCTCTGCAGTACTGTGATGAGACCACTGGATGCCAGCAGCACACAACAACAGCACAGTTATGGTGGAGGTGTAAAACCCCACCACATTCTTTTACCTAATCCCTGCCATATCGAGGCTTATACTGAGCTATTCATTTCTCACTTGCCACTGTAGAAAGGTGATATTCAGGATAAACTGTGTCCTGTATGCGTCGTTGCCTCGGTACCAATCTCACCTGGCGCTTTCAAAGGTAGCAGATGAGGTCTTTCCAATGGCTCCGAATCCAACTCCCACTGCCAAACCCTCTGCAAATAAAAAGCACAGACAGTTGATCCTTGTTAGTGATCCTTGTTATGATTTGTCCCTTTGACTTCTTTGAAGCCCTTTGTTGCATACTGTAGGAAAAACAACCTTTTAAGAAAGAGGAAGGAAGAGTGTGGACAAGAAAATGAGTGAACAAATATATATGGGTGGAAAAAGATATCTAAAGGGTATGCAGAATAAAACATATACTGTGGGCCAGGAACGACCTGTGATTGACTTCATATAGAGCGTGAAGACTTTGGTCTGTCCTGTCAGAACACTGTATTCTTTTATTTGGTCTTTGCCTCTGTAGTTAGGTTTCTCCCGATGAAACCTGCTGCTGTGGTCTCATCTCCCTGACCATATCTGCAGAGGCAATCATTGTGGAATGTAGACAATAAAATAAAACATTTGCTGAATTACTCATTCATAACTGAGGGTAAACGCTACAAGGTGCGACCGTACAGAGCACTACAACAGGAAAGCTGCAAGAAGAGAGATCTCCCTAGTTGCGACCACAGTAGAGAGTCTCTCTCTGTTCCTTCTTTGCGTGGTCTGAGCAGCATCCCTCTCCTCTGATGTCCCATTTGTCTCATTTGAAATGCCTGTCATGCATATTTAAAGTACTCTCCATCCAAATTGAAAGTGAAAAGGTCACAGTGCGCGATGTATCTATGAGTATATTTGTGTGTTTTGAGAAGCACGTGTGTGCGTGTTTGAGTGCAAGTACAATCAGATCTACAAGCTCTTTTACATTTCAAACCATGAATTCGGAGAAACGCTATCACGGCTACGTCACAGGCTAATGCGACGGGGTGTGTCACAGCTAGGTTATTACAATGCAAAAAACATGCTAATTTCCTGATTTTTCCCCCTGATACTAAACTAACACCATCCTATTAGTATGCAGAAATAGTGTGCAAACTTGTTAACGTTATCTCGGCAGCATGTAAACACACCACATTTCATCATTACTAACACACAGCTAAGCCTGCAATGTCCTACTGTATACCTTTTCGATTTACTGAAGAACATGAACACCTTGGGCACCTTCACTCCCTTTAAATGTTTTTGCACAGCTAGAAAAGAAAAGCAAAGGTGTTGCTCAGACAGCAGTTAACCCTGTGTGCTGAAACTCCACAGCAGCTAATGGCCACGTCCACCGTGACCCACTGTTTTCCATACACTACATTTACTGCTATCCACCTGCCTATGTCGTCACATAAAATATTAGATAGGGTAGTAATTTAAATGAGAGGGAATTGTTCACAATAAGGCAGGATTTAAAGACAGTAACACCCAAAACGTTCATTGGACTACTGGAAAATCTAATGCCAGTGTTGGTGACATTGGTACATTGGACATTGGTAAAGACATACTGCTTTTACACTGCTGTCTCTGTATGCCGGTGTAATATAGCTAATTCAGCTGCTTTAGCTAAATAAAGTCCTGTTCAAAGACATAGTTTGGCAGTTGGGGAAATGAGATTATTTGCTTTCTTGCCAAACGGTAGATTAGACGTCTCAGACAGAACAGTCTCAAAAACTGCTTCTGTCTTTTTACCACTGCTCCACAGAGAGCGTGCTGACATACTGTTTGTGTGTGTGGTATGCCATCTGCAAAGAGAAAATCATCGGCTGCCCTCTCCCTTCCTTGGATGAACTTTACACCTCACGGTGCCTCAAAAAAAAGCGTGTGATACCATCAGGGACAAATCACACACAGGACATCACTTGTTTGAACTGCTGCCCTCTGGCAGAAGATACAGGACAACGAAAACAAACAGGTTAATGCTGGACTGGTAGAGTACAGGTGCAAGTTTTGGAGAGCGCAATAAGTATGTGTGTGTTTTATGTATTTATTATTCTTATATTTTTATATTGTTTTTCTACTGTTTTACAAATCTTTTAGCAGGCTTTCCAGTGTCGTTGTACAATGTACAATGACAATAAAAATATATTCTATTCTATTCTATTATTCTAGATGAGAAGTTTGGTACCATTCTCATGTAGGAGGTTGTCGCAGGTTAGTTTAGATTAACACACACACTGGAGTCCTGTGGTCACCGTGAAGTTGCCGGGCAACCAGATGAGATTCCAGGAAAGCCCTGGACCCAGCCGAGAAATAATCCTGCACATAACCACCTGTAAAACTATAATGTGTGGGTTTTACACTTTCATCTTTCTACCAAATAAAACCATTAAGATATGATGTGTTAATTTGTGAAGTGGTGACACAACATAAGCAGCTCCTCGCCCTTGTTGTTACTGCCTACTTCGGCAGCAGAGTTGCCACCACGTCTACACTGGGAACAATGGAGTGGGCTGTAGTAATTGCTGACTATATGGAAAAACCTTTACAGCTTACAGAGCCACATGTGTAACTGCAGACTTTTAGTTTTGCTTAAATTGGTTATATTTTCAATTAAAGGGACAAATTAAAGGACAAAAACCAGAAGAAACATATCAAAAGTCAGATGTTTCCATATAGGTAATAAGCATTTTTCCAGGCATGGGTGATATAATGTGGTCTTCACAGTCAGCAGATCTCAACTTAACAGCTATGGGAGATTTTGGAGCGACATGTTAGACAGCAGCGCTCTCTACCAGCATCATCAAAACACCAAATGAGGGAGTATCTATTGGAGGGATGATCACCATTCCTCCAAAAGATATCAATACCAAGGAGCACTGAAGCTGTTCTGACAGTCTGTGGTGGACACACACCTTATTGAGACACTTATGTTGCCTTTAATCTGTAACCCGCCTGTGTTATATATCAGCAAAAGAGAGATGAAACAAAGAGTACAAAGAGGCAAATGAGAGATTGGTATCCTGTTGTCCCTGCAGCTGCAGACTTCAAGAGCCCAGTGGCCACTTCATCATAATCTAACGGCTGTCATTACCACTGATAACAAAGCTCACTGGTTCTAATCAAATTCCCATCTGCCCTGTTCAGACGGACATACTGCAGGACTATTACAGGCAGAAGCACCCTTCAGTGACACTGTAGATCCCCTTTACTATTTATCTCAATCCGAAATGCCACGGGGCCAGTAGAAACTCTATCTGCACTGAAAGACCATCAGCTGATTTTGAATAAAACATCAGCTGGGAGCTACAGTGTTTGGTGTTTGGCACAGCCTGTGTGAGACTAGAGGTGGACTAGTGAAGTTTGTTAAATCTACTCATATAAAGATACAGCACCACAACAATGAGTTTTGTCACCTTAAATGATTAAATGATGAATCCCTAAAGAAATGGTACCACATACTTAATATTCCTGAGACTGTGTTCTTGACTTCATCTCAGATGCTACTACCTGCTGGACTGGTGAGATTGGTAATACAGTAATCAGTAAGAAAAATTGTTTTATCATCTGCTCTTTGGCTCTTTTGAATCAAGAATCTTTATTGTCATCATGTTTTCACATAACAAAATTAAGATTGGTGACTTCCAGCTTTAAACATAAATATATGTAAAAATATGTAATATGTACATAAATATCTAAAGATTTAAAGTTGTAGCAGCAATGTACAATGGGGGAATGGGGGTGGGTCGATGGAATTTGGGGAAAACTGGCCTTTAACTCGACGTGGTTAAAGTCTCCGGCCACGATCACAGCCGCCTCTGGATTGTTGTTCATCTGCAAACTGATCATGCAGTACAGCTCCTCCAGTGCTAATTTAGCATTAGCATCAGCTCAGCGGTGACATGTAGACGGCTCCGCCTCTGTGTTTCTCTGAGGCTGCAGTCCTGTCCGCCCGGAGAAGAGAGCGCCCCGCTAGCTCCACTGCCGCTGCGTCTGGGATGTTGTTATCCAGCCAGGTCTCGGTAACGATCGCCACACAGCTGTGTGATCTTTGCAGAGACGATCCTCAGCTTCATCTCGTCCATTTTGTTGACGAGTGACCTGGTGTTTGTGAGGAAGAGACTGTGAAGAGCCGGTCTGTGCGGGTTAGCTTGTAGCCTAGCACGCAGGCCGCCCCTCTTGCCCCCTGCTTTTGTTTACCATGCCTCCTCCGTCTCCTTGGCAACAGAGGGGGGACCGTGAAAGCCTCAGTGGTCCGCTGAATCTCCGGCGGTACAAAATCCAGCCCCGGAAACGCTCGCAATCTCTAACAGTCCAGCCCAGCCCCACCGCACACAACTACTGCTGTGGGCGACCGAAAGATCACCAAAAACACAAACAAAAAAAAAAAAAAGAAAAGCCGGGAGCACCAAGCCGCTGCGTGTACATGTGTACATAAGAAGGAATTTTGGACGGAGAATAAGGGTTTTCCGACAGCAGCTGCTCACTTGTTGTACTGCTACACAGCTGGAAATATCAGCTGGGGGTTTGGGAGTATTTTGTGAGTCCACTGAGCAGGAAGTTTTTGTTCCAAAACAGAGGCCGGGGAAGTAGGGGAGCACTAAACGCCCACATGCCTGTCAGGTTTTTACTCACGAGGCTCATATTTTAGAGGTTTTTGCCAGCATCTCATGGCCATTAAATGAATATCTCATGGATTGTTACAATATTGAACAAACCTAAACCTGCACCTTCCAGGCTTCAGCGGCACCCCTGACCAAGCTGACAGCAGAGCTGACGGGGCCTGTAGAGGAATAAGTTATGGAGACTTCTGTTGTGCGACTTAGCCTGCAAGCAATCTGCATCACAACAGAGAGTGGTGCCTTGGTCCCAAAGTTTACATTAGATGTGACACTGTTGTTGTCCATAAGCACCAGCATCATTTCATTGTATTTTGTTTCTTTTGGTCACATTGCATACATTCATTTGTTATATGGTTTCATGATGGGAACATCTCAACAGCTATCAGATAGATTGTCAATAGCTTCTTCTTCTAGCGTCATCAAGAGACTGACATTTTTGACTTTTGGTAAAATATCTCAACAGTCATTTCCATGAAATACAGTACAGATATCCATTGTCCCTGGTGGATGAATCCTACAGACTTTAGTAATCCCTTGATATTTCAGAATATCCCACCAGCAGCTCAAAGTTATCATGACAATCATGCCTGGTCATTGTGAGCATGTTATTTTGCTGACTTTTAGAGAGTGTGACTCACAGTGTTTCGAGCATGGTGGTAGAGTCCTGCGAGTCATGGTTAAAATATTTTGTCATTTTACAACACAGGGCAACGAAATGAAAGTTGTATCGTCCAGCAAAACAGCTTGATTGGCCACTGCTACGGTGGCCAACCAAGCTGTTTGCAGTAGCAGAACATCGTGGAGACATGGGTGGTTCCCAGAGATGCTTACGTATGTCTTCAGAGAATGAAAAAATCAGCCTTGGAGGGTCACAGCAAATCAAATATACTTTAACTACAACGTTGTTCAGAGTGATCTCCTTTATTCTTTGATTAAAGCGTCAAGCGATAAAAGTCAGAATAAGACTCCAGTAGAGAAGTACTCCCTAGCAAAGAGAGAGGATTGGTCAAGATGATGTCTGTGAACGTGGCCAACAGTGAGCTTTCAATTCTGTCATAGCAGAAATGAGATATTTTATATTGTCACATTTCTTTTTGTGTTTTTTTTTCACTCCCAGGTAAAAAGTCAGTCTGCTTTTGCTCAAAAATATGCGCACTCGCCCGTGTGTGTGTCACTGTCTCAATGAAATAATGTGTGTGTGTGTGTGTGTGTGTGTGTGAGTGTGTGCAGCAGCTGGTCCTATCCAATTCCCACTTAATGTTCTATGCTCTTTTAAGTGAGTCTGACAATACTGCTGCTGACAGCCCAGTGTCACAGCAGCCACTCATTTCCACAGCACTTCCCTTTAATCTCATCTCCTCACTTGTCTACACACTCCTTTTGTCACTGAGCCTGCCATTACTGCTCTCTCATTGCCTCTCTCGCTCAGTCTCCTTTTTTTTCTACTGCAGATATGTGAGATTTTACATTCATTTGACTTCTGTTTTTCTATCTGTTTTGGGGGTTAAATCAAAAACCACACCGCTTTTTCCTCTATCCTTCATCAGTGATGGACACTTGTCCGATAATCTACTAGATCATAAAATACAAATAACTTGATGAAAACCATGACTTAAGCCTTTGCAATACACAGCATCCAAAGACATTTAATTTGTGGTAACTCATCACTGATGGTAAGTGATTTCAAAAGACGTTTTTACAAAAAAAAAAAAAAAGCTACAGGTTGTTTCTATTGGCTTTGACAGAAAATCCTTTCTAAAAATGTTTTAGTTCAACTTCAGGCCTGTATTTGAAACAGGCTTGAATACTAGTACTATTTCAGTTCTTATACTTATACTTAAGTTCTTATACTACAGTGAGAACATTTTTTAGATGCCTCCTTGTTTTCTAATGAGCTTCGGATGTTGACATTTGCTGCTGATGCTGTTTGCTGTTGCTCCAAACTCCAAACTGAACCTCCACGTTCACCTGCTGTTATGATAAATTTAGGATAATGTGCATCCACAGCATCCTTTCAATTAGCACAACTGTCATGCCATTCTCCACACTCTGCTGCTCCGAGTGCCTCTGCTGTCGGTAACAACAAAGTAGTTTAATAGACGGCAGCAGAACAGACAGACAGAACACTTGAAAAAAAGTAGAATTAGAGAGTGAGTGTTTCTGTAAAAAGTAGAACACTAAAGTTCAGGTAAATACTGCGTTGAATGTTTTTACGTGACATTTATCGTTATCATTAGTTTGTTCTGGAGTCTGTGCTTTTTGAGAGATCACTGAGATCATTTAAATACTGACTGTTATTTGAGAACTTAGAAATTTAACGTATAACCTAAATGCACATTTAAGAAGGGAGGAAAGGATATAAAAAATAGTTTCCTCTCTTACTCCACTTAGACCAACAACTAGCAGTAGCTGTCACCGACTTTGCCCCATCCATCACACTAACAGGGATCAGCCCTAATGGTGGAGGGGAGAGGACGGCCATCAATCTCCGGCTCAGTTTGATGGACTGTCGTCAGACTTCTGTCATGGCTCTGCGCTTCCGTGAAGCCTCTTTGAAGATGGGTACACGCTATTATGTAACTGCTGTTTGTGTTGTTAAAGAGGAGCGCTGGCTTCACACCTTCAGGGTGAGGGCTTCCATCCCCACTGTGACAGCCACGTGTCCAAAAATCAATCCGCTCCCTGCGAAAAAACGCTCACTAGATGGCAGATTCTTTTCAGCAGTAGTAACTGTTGCTGTTGCTTTTTCATCTTTTTTTTTATAATCACTGTTAAATATCAGTGCTAAGGCGGATTTTTTTTAATGCAAAATGGATCTCATTCATCAGCCTGAATCATAAAATGGGGTTATGACAGAGTGGAGTTACTAAGAGGAAGGACTTAAAGTCCCTGATGCTTGTGGCTGATGGCAAATTACATGATTACTGGGTAAAGAAGTACTTCAAAGGAGCCAAACAGTTTCCTCTTACTGCAATTTGGGGCTACGAAATTACACATAACACGAGAACACAACAGGATAGCTCCGACTACATGTCTACTTCAGACAGAACAAAGTAAGGTTGAGATGACATATTATTTTAATTTATTAGGAATGGAATGAGCATGAAAAACATGAATACAACATACTAAACATTTCATCATCCGGCTTTCCTTCCCTCAGCTTGAATAAAGATCAAATTCATTGATATCTTTACTATAACAGACTACAAATCAGTTTCAACTTTCCATAGCTGTTTTTATGGAAGCTGAAAAACACTTTTTTGACCACGCTTCATAACGAATCCCAGACAGCAAGGCTTACAGCTTTAGTGCTTTTAAGTGCTTCCTTCAATTTCATTTCAGTATAAACTTACTTTTACCTTCAGTACTGTTTGGTTATGTGTTGTTGTAGGAGTCTGAATGCAAGACTTCACCACAGAGTCAACTTATCAGATCTTTTTGTACCTGAGACACTCGGTCCGTCTCCGATTTCAATCACAACTTAACGATTTATGCGCTCGATGTGCTCTGTTTTTCTGCTCGGGGGCTGAGACTGTGGGGGCTCTTTTTCCATTAACGCTCTCACAGGAGATCTCTGTGGGTGCATCTCCACCTACAAACCTGTGTCTTTGTGCGTATCTGCGCACGTGTGGTTCAAGCCAACGTGTCTGTGATCGCATCTGCATGTGCGCAGATGTTAGTATGGGAGCGTGTTCGTATTGCATGCAGATGTTACAATTATGAGACGGAAGGTGAATGCAGTGACCGGCAAACAGTAACACACATTCACATGCTGACCTTTCACATTAAATGACATATTTAGTGGAGAACTTCCTGGTAACACAGCCACCACCAATTACTCTCACTCTACACGCGTCCCTGGTTTGCTTTTTATCCACACTTCCTGGAGCAAACGATCACTGCACAGTATGAAAACGGTGGTGCTGATAGAACAAATCTAAATCAACCGAATGTACGGTGGAAAATCATTCGAACGAGCGAACGGCATCTTCTCATTAATTTGATGTGAGCAAATCGTTAATTGTCCGTAGCTCAGTGCTCTGCTCATGATGCATTCTGTATTTCCCCATGAAATTAAACCATGTGAGGAACAAAGGGGGGGTGACAACTTCCTCACCAATGCTGGGGAGTCAAAAGCGTGAAGTCTGGAGAGATCTTATCTGACGTTTAGCTGCCTGATTAGAAAGATGAGCGAATATTAACTGAAGCTAGATTTGTTGTACACTGACAGCGCTGTAAACATGGCACTCCTTTGCAATACATTGTCTCACTGCAGCTGTTATACAGCATTTAGTATTTGAAGTGCCTTGACGCACTTGTCACAGCAGAGTTTCAGTTCGCAAAACTTGTTGTTGTTCATCAAATTATGTCGTGCTGTAAGTTTACCACAGCAACACACCATTGCTCACTAATGACTTTTAATCAAAAATGATGCTGTCAAATGGTAACTATTTCTCATCAAAACAAGAGACTGCTTTGATCATCATGAATCCCTGAGCTAGTTCATCTTTAGCTTCAAACGTTTTTAAGCTCAAGCTCAAGATCTCCAATAGGATGAGAGAAAAAGTCCTTATGAACCTGTTTCATGAAACCTGAAGCTGTGAATTCTAACTAAATGGGTGTCAATTGTGTTAGTGGTCTTGCTGTCAGCTCCCAGAGATGTCAACAACAGCTTCTCTGTTGTTTTTTTAATGGATTTAATCATTTCCTCACTTAAAAGACAGTTTCAAGCTGTTCACTCATTAGTCAGTCATTGCCATTAGGCTGGCTAGAACGACACTGAAGTTAGTTTCCAATTCAGCAGTGAAGGGAAATGTGCCTGATCGTCATTTTTTTGCACCTCTTACTGAAACTAACTTTCAAGTTTGTGAAACCTTCATTCTATTTGTGAAAATGCAAATAAGATTTCACTACTTTTTTCACATCTAAATTTCACTGCAGTCTGGTACACAGGGCAGCAACAAAGTCCTTCCACCTCTGTCTGCCTTTAGCCTTCTCCTCTTTGGTTCCCCAGCTTTGTTGACGGTGTTGTATCTCTCTCTCTCTAAATGGTCCTGCACAATGTTGTTCAGAGCCTCCGTCTTTTTTGTTTACCCTCAAGAAATTCACTTTGGAAATCGCTGTTTTTTCCAATTTGAGTCCAGCCCAGGTCCACTGGTATCTTTGTAACCTGCTGTATGCATTTTGTCTTGCAGAGTGTTTCTGAGAAGGTAGTTGTTGGGGATGGTCTGTGCAGGATTTCTGTGGTCATGATGTATGTGGGGGCAGGTAATTTATGGGCATCCTGTTCTGTTGTTTTCCAGCATTATGCTTTTTAGAGTGGTGCTGTTTCATCACTGACAGAGAAAAACCTCCAAATATTGAACCCTGCTCCTCCCTGAGCATCATCTTTGATGTTTGACTGACACGTCATTAGTCTAATTAGATCATTAGGTCTGACAGAATGGTGACCTTCTGGCCTCTGTGTAGTGTTCAATAATGCAAGGTGTGTTCCAGGAGAAACGTGTCTATTTTTTAGGACTTTGCATTGATATTTAAGCAATCTATTCCAAGTGCAGAACAAAAAAAAGGTATTTACATTCAGTGAGAATGTCAAGCCAGACTCAATACAAAGCAAACTGATTTAGCACAGGATCATATGACCTCCATTGTTGGCCCTGTGTGGGGCTTCAGGTGAGTTTTTCTGATGAACTGTAAAAGGTAGTGATGCCATATTTGTTCCTTATACATATTTTACTGCCACAGTGTCCGTCTCCTGCTCTCGGCCTCAAACACAAACAAACAGACAAACCTTGTTTTGTTATTCATGGGCTTGTTGTGTTGAATCGATTTGGTCTTCATAATTCGTGAGCTGGTCTCAATCCTCGGGTGTATCCTCACACAGTACAGCTGAGCTCAGCTCCAACAAACTTTCCCATTTGGGTTGAATAATGACGAGGCTGCTGTGGAGTGATTTCACTTCAGCTTGTTATGGCTGATCACTGCTCCCCTCTCTACGCCGAGGTTTATATGTTGCCATAGCAACTTTAGCCACATGCATTTGTTGTTGCGTGGCACCTTAAGGTCTTCTGCAAGTCATCAATATTCATGTAATTTTCTTGATTTCATTATTTTCTATTGGAAACATTCTACATTGTCATCCTGAGGTCTGGACGTCTATAAGAAAAGCCAGAACAAAGCAGTGAAACTTTTTTCTGTCAGCGTCCCTTTTTGGAAGTTGAGAAAAAAGTCAAGCCCCTTACTAATTCACTTGATTGTGTTATTATCAGGTATTATCATGTTTGGCCAGAAAGTCAGAGGATTGCTAAATTGATTAGAATTCATCCTTTGGGAACCACGAACGTCTGTAAAATGTCAAGAGCAGCAGGCCATACGTATTTTAGATCTGATCGATGCGTTGCAGTCACATATTATTTTTTGCTTCCCCATTAAAGTCTGTCCATCTTTTACTTTTCATGTTGTTTTGTGCAGAGCATTCCATATGAATCATGTTGAGATTTGGGGGGTAAAAAGTGATTCTAAATCAAATTTCCTGTAGCTTTAACAAATAAGGAAAGACAGCTGGGTTCTTGTAATCTTCCCCTGGTGGGGCCAGAAATAGGAAAAGCCAGCCCAGCTAAAATTTCCTGTTGGTCTTTCTACCGAGCATTTTGCTTTTGCCCCTTCCAGCCTTTTGCTGGAATTCATCCCTGGCTGTCAGGACAGTCAAAGCCACTGTACGCCACTTTTTTTCTTGTTGTTCCTCTGTCTGTTTCAGGGCATCTATAAACTTGGTATTCATCCCGTTCTGCTGCCAGACGACTTGTTGAACTGCAACAGCAAAACTTTCTTTTGAGAAATTCCCTTATCAGCTGCTTTAAACAGCTCTACTGCTACTTCTCACCTGGGATGTTGTGGATGGTGATGGCGAGGATGAGGAGAAGAATTCGTCGCCAGCTGCTGCCCGTCTGTCCAGCTCCTTCCTGCTGTTTGCTTCCTGTTTCCTGTGCATCTGAGCTGCCCGAATGAGGTCCTCTCCTCCTCTGGTGCACATCTCCATTATCTATTTTGTCTGTGTGACAGAGGAGAATAATTTTGAAAACATTACACACAGATAAACAGCGTGTAGGCGACATCAGTTTGACACATAAAATAGATTAAAGCTTAGACTTTCTACATGTTAAAACACCTAATTTAACTATTTTCACTTTGCCTTTTTTTAAGGTTGGACAATTTGTTATGACGTTGTACAATCAATCCTGCTCCAGCTATCTAAACCATTACAGTATTTACTGCAGTGTGTTTTTCTTGAGAGATACAGTAAACCAGTCACTTCAGGAAGGGACATGAACAGGAGGAGAAAAATCGACTTAACCGACTTAGTGTGAGATGTCAGAGGAGCTGGAAATGGTATAGATAGGAATGGGACAGCACGTTTAATTTTTTTTTTTTTAATAAGAAGGATGCAGACAATGAATGTATTCTCAAGGATAAAGATCACTGTACTCCTGTCGGACTTTGTTCTGATAGTTTTTCTTTTTTGCTCTTTGGCAAGGGCGCACACTCTTTCCTCTCTGATATGTGTAACTTAGGCAGAACTGTCACAGCTTGGTACCTTCATTTATTATCATCTATACTTTTATGCTTCTGGGATTCCCTTGGCGAACCATGGCGTAAAGTCACATTGCTACAAACTACCCTCAGGCAATAAAGGGTAAAAATCTGACATAGGGATTGGGCCAATTTTTCCCCTCCATGTCTTTTCTGGAACTCTGTGATATAGATGGGAGTGATGTGTTTTGTGAGTTTAAAAATCCTTCTCTATAATAAGAAATGTTACCAAGACATGTCTGTGAATAATAATCCTACAAAGCGCATTGAGAGACTTGTGTGTACAACCTAGGGCAACACAGCAAATGTCTTGAAAAGGGACCGTTTGTATCAAATCAGAATCAAGAATCAAAATACTTCATTTATCCCCGGGGAAAATCGGGTTTGGTTTATGATTCTCTGCAACAAAATGCAAAGACACACAAAAGACGAGAGTTTGTGGCAAGATAATAAACAATTAGTATTCAGTGAGAACACTTGACGGGTTGGATGCATTTATAAAAAGGTAATTTAAAGTTGGTCTGAAATCACACACAAACAATAAATGTGTCAAGAGGCCAATCAGACTAATTAAGTCTGTTCTTCAAAATGCTAATTAGGGTTAATGTTCGCCTGAATATCACCAGGTGACATAAACAAAACTCTGTCAGCCAAGCACCACAGAACACAACTTTCTGTTACAAAACGAAAACTTCCTGCGAGGCATTACACTCGAAAAACCCAAAACATATCTGGATCAAAGAGGAACTTAAAAGACAAATAGGTTTATTACAGATTAAACTGGATGCCTCCACTGGACTCAAGTCTGATTAAGGCGTCTGTCATCACGTTTATATTTGCAGCCTGAGGGACACGGAGCGACGAATCTCATCTCAAGTAAAAAATGTCCTGGGTTTGCCCCTACATCAATCCAATTATCAGCACTGCAATCTCTGTTAACATTGTGAAAACAAAGTTAATAGCCCAAGACAATCTAATTAGAACAAATCCTCTTTGGGAGGTTGTACAGACAATATTACATTTGCTTGACATAGTTAAAAAACACAGACAAAAAAAAAAACTCAAACAAATGGATACGACGGGTAAATTCAGGCCGACAGGAGTAATGGGCACCACGGCAATTAGCTGACTAAATGGTGTAATGTTTTAATATTTTACATTTCCTTTCCCAGAGGGGACTGCCTGTAAACACAGGAGGCTGGAATGCTGTGGATTTTACTTGACGCACTGGGAAAAATCTAGTGATTCTTCTACGTGATTATGATTTTGATCAATGTTTGATGCAACGTTCATATACACACACACACACACATATATATATATATACATACATATATAGAGCTCCATGATACTGATAAAAACAAAAATTTTTTTTTATGATGAAGTGAATTGTATTACACAAGAACATAAACAGTGTTACAGTCTAATGCAATCCAGCACAAAAGAGCTACAATGAATATGGCCTTGTGAAGTCAATAATATTCACAGAGACAGAAGTATTGATTCACCTTTAAGGTCATTTACATTTTTCATTTCGTGGTCGATACATTGGAATGCATTATATTCAATAGCCTGGTCCATTTGTTTTTATGTGCATTTTCAATCTATACATAAAAAAAGACAAAAAAAAAATAAATCAAAATTTTGCAAATAAAAGTTTTTATGGCCGAGGAGGAAAAGATAATGCACGGATAAAACAAAAATGTGCCAAAGTGCAGTGAAAACAGGTTTGGACAATAAATCATGACATTAATGAAGTGCATAAGTTTGTCCAGTGAGCACCAGATCTGCATGGAGCATGGACTGCAAGCATCCTTAAACAAACAGAAATGCCATATTTCCAGCCTCTTTTCCACATTTCCCCACCATTTGAGGATTGACTGGCACTCTTTAACTAACTCTTTAGCCATCTTGTTGTGCCCTCAGAAATGACTATGGACATCAAACATCCCCTCTCAGACTCAGTCTCATTAAAAAGTGAACACATTATTTTATCTTCCTCACAGCAGATAATTGCTGCCAGGCTGCTGTATTGGATTGATTCAGATATTGTTCCCCTGCTCTGCGTACTGTATTTAGATATCCGGGTTGGCAATTAGCACAGGTGGAAAGGTAAACAGCAGCATTGTAACATTGTATTTTGAATTTCTTAATAATTAAGTGTGTGGCCAAAATGTTACACAAGGGGGTACACACGTCAGAAAAGACGTAAAGACTGTTTTTATTGTGCCACACTGCACTGATTTGGCCTTTCTGCTCAGCTTGAACCTGCCAAGTTTATGTTTTACGGATCAACAGACCGGCCACAACGTGTCTGCTCACTGAACATTAGCACAGAACCATTTAAATAAAGCTTCAAGAATTCAAAGAAGACAACTGCATCCTCAGCAATGTTGATACTAAGAGAGAAGGTGGCTGCATTACTTTGTGTAATTCCACTATAAACAGAAAGTAAGAAGAGATCAGAATTGATAAATCGTCCAACTGGACTCACGCGACAACCGATGTGGCAGAAATTCAGTCAGATTCTAAAATGAATTGAGTGACAAATTTGGGGTTAAAAGTGGGTTTAATCAATACAGTGTCTACTCGGCTTAATGATTACAGCTCTGCACAGTATTTGCTTTAGCTATGGATGATTTAATGAGTATTAAAGCCTTACGGGGGACTCCTTTGCAGAACTGAGGTGCTGCCTTGCTACCTGTGTATCTTAAATTGAAGGTATAATTATTCAGGCTGAGAAACTAGGTGTTTGCAATAGCAAATTGGCCAATTTTGCTCCAGTTCTTCCAAAAAACAAAGGCCAAAACATAACATGACCTTTCTCAGTATGTAATCTTATGTTACTCTGTTCTTCAGGGCACATTTTATGTGAAATGTAATCAAAGTCCAAATCAGAAGCCAACCGACATCAAAAGTCCCTATGTCTCTTTTCCACTGCATGCTGGGATATCATTTGGCCATTCACAGATTTAAACAGGATAATCAAAATAGAAAATTGGTGGCTAAATAGAAGAACACCAAGAATAGAGGGGGGATAAACATCCCATCTGAAGAGGTAAAGAAACTTTATAGTCCATGTGAAACTGCAAACGACTGTTTTATCTTTATTCACTTATTAAAATGGACACACACACTGACTTGGCATCCATGGATTTGAGACTCAGCCAATAAAAATGAAGAGTAGTTAAGTTGTACTGTACTTGCTGGCTGTTATCATCTTGGTCTGCAAACCACCCACATTCGTGGGAATAGCATGCTAAAATATGCACTCCAGCACTAAACACAGAGTAAAGCTGAGGCTGATATAAATGCTATTAGTTTTGCAGGTATTACTCCAAAGCCAAACTGAATTATTTGTACCTGATGATGGTGCCAGATGAAAGAGTAAGGTATCACAAAATTAATTATATTTGATCCAGAGGGGGATATTAATGTGTGATCAAATCTCATAAAGATTCTTTCAATATTTACTGAGATATTTCACAAAAAAACTCATGAACCCCATGGTGGTGCTAGAGGAAAAGTCTCAACAAAGTATCAACACAGTCATTAACCTCTGGGGAAAATGAATGTATGTGCAAAATTTCAGAGCAATCATCAAATAACTGTGATTTCAGTCAGCGGTGGACTGATTGTCGTTGCCATTCTTGATTCATACTGCTAGCACGGTTTAAAAAAGAAGCTTTCTTGAAGAATTTGAACTCTAAAACATAAAAAACAAAAGCAATGTTCAAACGCCATCTCAATGAATACTATCAATAACAGGCGCTTTAGGTCACTTCAAGGAATGGACAAAACACACTGCAGTCTCTTAGCAACATCACTGCATGTAACACATCTTCTGACAAGCATGAAACTAAAGTGACACTGTGAAAACAAAGTGCACCAGATTAATCTTCTGATGTAGCTGCTCTGCATGAAAAATCATGCCAGATACTACACACTGATGAACATGAGTTATTTTTTTTCCTGTCTGCATGGGGGATTTCTATCTTTTATCTTTTTATCTTTTTTTTTGTTCTTCTGATGGTAAGACTGAATGAAAGAAGAGGTTTCTTTTGTACATGTGACATCTGCATTGCTCAACAATACTGGTGTGTGTGTTAGAATGCATAGTATGTATGTAATTGTTCACATGCATAACAGGGTCATACTAAATGATGGCAAGTGGCAGTGGTGTAGGTTATGAATCAAACGGTCACAAATTCAGTGGAATGATTGTTCTAAAATGGAAATAAAACTGAGCTAAAACGGAGCTGTACTTCAAGGCCAGCTCCTATAATTTCTGATGATGAGACATTATAGGAACCTCATACTGTAAACCTGACAAGACGGCCTGTCAGGTTGAGACCGAGGCCAGAGAGACTGCCATTGGTGGTGAAATGTCTCTTACAGGATTTGAATATCATTGTCAGTGCGCTGAATTAGGAAAAGTTCATATTTCACTTCTTTGTTTCTCACTCATACAGTTTTTAGGATACATTTCTCGGGAGGAAACTGGGCATCTGTTGGGGACTTTTTTCCGTTTGTATGAAAACACATTCTGTTTGTTCTTTTTATGAACTTTGTTGACAACAAAAAAAGTACAGAAACCTTGTTTCTCAGGACCTCCAGTCCTTTTATTTTTCCTGCTTCTGGTTAGTATGTTAGTCTAGTCTCTGGGGCTTTGAACACCATCTGGTAGGATTTTTTTTTCCGGGACTTCAGGATTCGAATTGGTTTAAACACTTGAGCACAAGCAGCGAGTGTGCTGTTTGAAACTAACTTCGATGTTGTTGCAGGTACACGAGTGGGCAGGAAGTCCTGGCACTCTACTGCTTCTTTCGGCTGTGTCACTTCTTTGGACAGGCATTTATACAATTTTATGCGATTTCATTTTGGTTGACTAAATCAGATGAAGGAAAAAGACAGATCTTGATCTCTTAGAGGGTGAAAGAGAGGTACATTAGGACATGTACTGTTGCTGTGCTGCTGTATTGTAATCGCATATGGTTTATACGTTTGTTTGGGTATAAAGCTGAGAGGCGAGGATTGGTCCCTGGAAGTTGAAAGTAAGGTGGTAAAAAGAAGGTAAGTAACACAGGACACATTTGTTTCTGTTGATGATTTAGTGGCTTTTAATTGGAATTTCTTGTGTGTTTGGCACCTCCTTAGAAGGTATTTTAATGACCAATTTCTTGGGGGTTTCCTATTTTGACTGGTGCTTTAAAATGTGTTTTCTGGCAGAGTGCTAGCTGAGAAGCAGCAGGGAGCAGGTTCATGGTGTGAGGGTCTAGAGGAGGCCAGCACTCCTCTGTAGAGATTAATACGGGTTTTTGCTTCAGATCCAAGAATTTCTTTTGCTATTTAAGTTTCAACTGGTAAAGACTCATCAGAAGCATCAAAACATTTTTACATGTTTATTTAATCAAAGAAAGGAGGAGATTCTGCCGTGTTTCAGAGGCAAAGATTGAGGGCTTGAGAAGTTTCTGTTACATTATGTACAATCAGTTTGAAGCACAGCACCATGTTTTCATAGAAAGGCATGTCACTTGGTGAGAGGATATTTTGATCAACATTTCCCCTCTATCCTAATGAGGATTTCTGGTGAGGATATAAGAAAGTAAAGTAACTGAAGTACTTAGGTATTTACTCTGCAGCATATGCAGCAGTGGCTAACATTGAGGAACATACATAATGTAAATTAAATAACATTGGCGTTACCAGGAGTCACATATTTTCCCTGGTTTTGTAGAGCCTACTCAAGGCATTATTCAGAGCAGAGTGACATGCTGTTGTTCTGCAGTTATGTTACAGTACTAGTGAAAGAACCAGAATATAAGTAATCATTTAGATTTTCATTTAACCAGACAGTGTTCCCTGCTGCTGTTGACACACTTTAATGTGATCTGTGATTTCAGGAAGGAGGTATGAGAGCCAACAAGAAAAAGAAAATCACACACATCCTAAATGTGTTACAGAAAGGAGGTTTAGCTGAACATTGCTTCCCAGTTGGTGGCTTAGATTTACGGTAAATTTGATTTGCCTGTGAAGGCAGCTCTGAGAGCCTGTCTGGCTTGGAAAGCCTTACACACTAGACTGAGGATGGGCAGAGCATCCCGCTGCATGCACACACATACAGTACATCCCATTAGAGCATATTTATCAGTCTCCTCCGAACACCTGGCAGAGTAGCCTGTTACTTTGATTGACAGGTGGGTGGAAACACTTCATTAAGATGATTAGCATGCTGCATCCCACTAGTCTCACTGACCTTGGAAAACAAAATAATAACAAAATAATATATGATATACTAGTTGTTTGAATTTTCATAGAGGATGGTCAAACAAATCAATGTTTTCATGAGCAATTCACAGTATTTTACCAACATCTACCTCCACCGTCACTCTCTTTTACACACTTCTCTTTCTCTTCTGCCCACACACTCACTCTCTCACACGTGTGCCACCTCTCTCCGTCTCTCTCTCTCTCTCATCTCTACACTACAGCCTGGCAATCAGAGCCGCAGAGCTTCCCACACCTCCGTTCCCCGTCTGTCCGTGCTGATTGTGATTTCTACCTCCACAACTCCCAAGTGAAACTCGTTCATTCCTGCTCTTTCACACTAACACATGCCTTAACACAACTCTCTCACACTCATTTCCCACCTGTTGTCTTTCATCACCTTGGGTGCTCATTAGCAACAGCCGCCTCAGCAGCCGTTGCAAAGTCATTCTGCTAATAAATAACAAACACTGTAACAGTTAGTGATTATTACTATTAATATACACTTACATCTGAGTTTCTACACTAATGCATCAGCCTCACACACTGGCTGCAGTTACCTTGACAACGACAAGAGCATTTGCTGAAACACAGGGACACTGAATCAGAAAAATGGAAAATGGCTCAGGTAACCTTGCCTGACAACACACCGTTTGAAGCGGCGTGATGAAGGTGGAGTGTCAACTCATGTTGGTTTTATGGCAGTTTGACTCCTTTTACCTTTTTGCTCTATTAAGTACGTGGATTAGAATTTCCAATTTGCCTTAACATCGTCACTCCTAATGACACTGATGATTGAATTCTCCAATATTAATTACAATGACTGTAATTCTCTGGCATGTCGACAGTAGATCAATTTAAAGCTATACTAATCAATATTTTCACATTAACAATGGGTCAAATGACTATGTGTAATGTGAAAGGGTTGGTCGTAAAGACAAACCAACAGAGAACTATCATCCAACTCTGGAGCATTTTAGCATCTTTCAGCTCATTCTTTTAGTTTCACAGCAGATTTAAAGTGTCAAATCTCCCACGGAACTCTATAAGAGCTCTGATAAACTCACTGTACACTACCTGCTCAGCACCAAATGTCTAATAATTGTAAATATATGTTGCTAATATTAGTCACCATAAGCTACTGATAAAACCACATCAAATAAGGCTGTCGCTGCAAATCTCCTGAATGTATCGAATGGAAGAAAAGAGCAACCTTGTATTTATTATTTCAACTTTTCATCTATCTGGAGTATGACTGTGCTACTTCTTCTTTCAAATACTGGAAAGTCTCACTTTCAAGTCAAAACACGTAAAATAAAAACTGGCTTTCTGGGAGCTACCCTTCTTGTTGTTCCTAAGTTTAAGTTTCAACATACATTTTTCATGCAACTGTTTCAGTGACTTTTTTCCTGAAAAAAAAAATTGATCACACGCTGACCTTATAGATAACCTTTTCAAACATGGCTGTACTGTATCAAACAGACAATCCGCTGGATCATCAGTGTGCAAAAAATTGAATGCAGGCAGATAGATTTCTCTGCCTTTTTCTTGCTGCATGCCCGATGCATGGCGCCTTCTGAGCTTATTCAACTTGGCAAAACCAACAAAGCACACTTGTTCTCTATCAGCTGCGGTCGTAACTTCACTTTCAGCCAGTGAACCCGACCTCCCACCGCCAGCTACCTGGGAGCTGCCCAGTATAATCACAGTGTTCTTCTGAGCAGCTCTAGGGCTCAAGAGTCATGTTGAAGGTCATTTCTTACCTACGATGTCCAAATCAGTGGGATGTCCACATGTAAAAGATGGTAATGTCAATCATTTAACTGCAGAAAAGCTCTATGAAAAATATGGAGGGAAAAAGGAATGATGTGGGGACAACACTCATGACAACCCCCATTTATTGTGGTTAGTCGGGTGGCGGAAGGTGCTGATTGCTGCCATTATCAGCAGTAGAGAAGCTAATGGTCCTTTACATGGCCTGGATAGTGCTGCTACGGCTTCTGTCGAGATGACAACAGACAGACAGGATCTGATGTGAGCACACAGATTAATAACATCAGGAGAAAAAGGATTACAAACAAGTGAAAAGATGGGGTGCAACAGTTGATTCATGTGATGTGGTGAAAGCTGGAGAAAGTGAGGCAAATACAGGGAGGGTGAGAACTGGGGAGCAGTGTGTGTCAGTGTGAGGGGGAAGGGGGAGAGAGAGAGGACAGACACTGACGGAAGAGGAAGAGACATTATGGGAAATCAGCAGCAGCAGGATAAGACCTGATTCCTGCATCAACAACACAAGCAGCTACTAGTGCAAAGGTCAGCAAAGTCTAACAACCGAAGTCTAACAGAAACACGGTGCTGTGCAACAAACTATTTGAGCGACAGCAGGCTGATCTCCGAGATCATGCAGGGAGAAACACCGGAGAAGGAAACGAAAGCTGAAGAGGGAGGTGGGGACAAAACTCGCTCAGTGTACTGATTAACTGTCCAATGACAGAGCCAATAAACCAGCGGAGACAAATTACTTCAGTCTGGCATGAATATCTTCTAATTATTGTGAACACAAAGCACTCCTACACCCATCCACTGAGAGGAAGCAGCAGCTGGACAAAGCTTGGTCCATGCTGCTGGGGTCACGTATTGTCCCGAGCTCAAACATTTATTTTCTTGTCTTTTGTGTTCCATTTTCTCCATCTTGGTGTCCAAAGTAAACATGTGCATATAATGGAGGTTTGTGAATTTCTACTCTTCTCCAAACACTGTCTTAAATCCTTAATCTGGCATTAGCTGATGGTGCTGTTCATAGCCAGCTGTCGGCATGAAACTCTGAAAACGTTCAACAATAATCACGCTGAATTTTAAGCCCATACATGAAAATTAACAGCGCAGATTCTCAATCTAAATGAGCAATCAATTTTATGGACTCATTTTGTAAAGTCACGACTCAATATGGGCATGACTAAGTCAGATTTATGCAATTAAAGTACAATATCTCCCGCCACTAATCTTATCAAATACCACGAGATGGAAAAAAAAAGAAAAAAGCCATCAGTATAAAATGAGGGAAATCCTCCACAGGGAGGACACTCTGCTCCTTCTTGTGGGGCTAATTACACGATGTACATGTTCATTTGGCAAACACAGGTAGCTAATGATGTTAATGACGGCTGCATTGTGTTCAGGTGTGCCAGCTCCAGTAGCTCGTATTGTGTAAATATAGCGCTGGCAAACCTAAATGAAACAGGCGTATTAGCGACTCCTTTTCTGCTATCAGTGGATCAGTTCTCAGTCTTACAGCTGGATAAGATTATGGTTAAATCTTTTTTTTTTTTTTTGGTCGGTTAGTGGGATTTGGATACAGGTTGTAGGTTTGGTGTTAACAGTTTTTTTATTTATTATATTTAATAGTGTATACTTTGCGGTGGATGGCCTGAGGTTTAAACTTAATTGGTTGTGGGTTTGGTGTTATAGTTCTATTGGTAAGGTAATAATAACTAATTGATGACAGAAGTAAACTGATTTAAGAGTTCTGCACACTGGAATATTACATACAAATTGAAATATTAATTATAAATCACAGCATTAGAACTTTCACACAATAAAGAGACAAAAATAAAGTACCGTCCTTTCAGTGCTGAATAATGTGCAAAGTCAGAAGTGGAGAGAGACAAAGAGACAAAGACATGGAGAGAGGTAGAGAAAATGGTACAGTACAGAGAGACAGATAAACAGAGGGTGACACCGAAAGAGAGAGTGTGAAGAGCAGATATAGACGGCGGCGCTGACAGGACAGATCAGAGATCCTGTGCTCCCACTGAGATGATGGATGATTGGTGCAGACATTCAAATACCCAGATTAATATGTATAAACCGTCAGAAGTGACTCAAATGAGGGAGCAGACACGTTGCCCTTTATACTGACATACACTGGTGTACTTAATTGGGACTTAACTATACTCAAATCCAAACATTAACATATGTAAGACCGTAACTTACTGTGAATACTGGGCTGGTTGGGGTCCTAACTATACTAAATGGAACACAAACTTAACATATGTAAGACCCGAAGACTGAACACTGTGAATACTGAACATGGTTGGGCTCCTAATTATGGAACAGCTGAAGCCCCTGAAGCTGAACATTTTCTTTGACTTCCTCATACTTTCATTCCACAATGTAGTGTTCAATAGAGCTCGATACAAACATTAACATATGGTAATACCTATACTTTCATTCCAAAGCTCCTTTTTCCTGACTGCAGACACGCTCTGCCCGAGGTTCATCCCTAAACCTGCAGATTTATTTTTATGAATTATGATGTCTGAAACAGCAGCAGGCTCATTTGTAGTTTTAGCAATGGTGAACATTGCTCACTCGAAACTCATTAAATTCACTTTTAAGTCTTGAACATTTGACAGAAATGAGTAAATGCCCTTATTTTTATAGTGAATGATGTAAGAAACAGGCAATAATACATTTCAAAGCACGCTTCAACATTCTTTAACCAGACCTCGTCATGGATTCTTCTCTGCGGAAATAGCAATGTCAAGTGACGCAGCCAAAAACAGGCTATAAAGAGTAACAGTAGGAGGGACAGTGTGAAGGGTGTCAACAACCCTGTGAATGTGAACAACAACCCTAATGCTAGTTTCTGTAGTCACTCACTTGTGGTACTTTTACTAACAGTGATGTTATTATCAAAGTCACGCAGATGCTGAGCAAGGACAAACTTCAAGAAGGTAAAGGACAGCCTAGTGAGAAAGCATGCCTCCAAAATAACAGTTCTGCATCATCTTGAAAGGGATTTGGCATTTCCTCTCTGCAAGGAGCCAAAACAGCATGGCAACATTTGTACAAACTCCTCTGAAGCTCAAAGAACGAACACTTCCTCCTGAAGAAATTGTCAAGAGATAAAAGAAATGTGATTACATTATTTTCTTTTGTAATTTGTCGCCTTGCTTCTGTTTGGGTAGCAGCAGCAGAAGGGCCTGCTGGGTGGGTATCAAGAAGTGGGTTTGAGTCCTTTATTGAAAACCACTTCCTGCTGCTGCTGAAATAATCTGATGGAGAATCAAAAGCTCCACAGATGTGACTGCAGAGGCTCTGTGGGGTTGTACCAACATTATAATCCTTTTGCTACTTTTCAAATACCCTTCACATCTATATCTATGTGCCATATATTTGGATGGCAAATATATGAGATAATAATGCTGATAGCTTAATATATAAAACACTTCAGTTGGTGTACTTGTAATTTATAATTTATGCCAGTAACACCCACTGATCTCAAAGGGAACTGGAACAGAGAGGACGCGTGACAGACGGGTGGCGTGTGGGAGACAGACAGTTACAGTATCAGAACGATAACAGAACGAGAGAGAGACAGCGTGACAGCGAGCAAGAATAGGAGAGCATTATGTGGAGTGAAAGAGAGAGAGAGAGAGAGAGAAAGAAAAAAGGAACAGACAGTAAACAGCAACACTTCCAAAGAGTCCATAGGCCATTGTTGCCAGGTAACTGTCTGACCCTGATGGGGATATCATGCATGCATTGTGAGAACAAAAACACACACACACCCACCCACCCACACACACACACATTAATGAGGACTGAGACATTCCCATCACTCTCAGCTGTACTTTGTGATTGGTGCTGGATGCTAATGTTAGTATGACAACATATGAAACTATAATGGTCACAAAGATTTCTTCCAACTTCACAGTACACACACAAGAAAACAAAACCAAAAGAAGGAAACATACACAATAGGAGAGGAAACAGAGGAAAAATCACAGTAGTGATTAATTATAATAAGACTAGTAAAGGCTCACGGTCACACGGAGTCCATATTATTTAAAGAGACACCTAAAAGGGTTTGTTACTCCAGCCTAATGTGGGGCTGCTATGCCTTGTTACGCTAATCAAATTTGGTTGCAACTACAACAAATGTGGTGGTTACCTTGACTGAAAACCAGGACTTTATAAGAGAGCAAACAGCACTTAGTGTTGTCATGGAGGCTTGACTTAGTGCCACCTCACAGGAATTTCCTGTGTGATCAAAAAGGTTCAGATTGATCAACCTGTACGGCAGCGCTGGCATCTGAGACCTGACAACTGACTCATCAGCAAGGGCTTCAGCGATACCGAAAATCGATCCAATCTGATCTAATAACAAATAATACCAATGTAGGCATCAGTGATTACTTTCCACTGCTCTGAGAACTTTGAATGAACTTTGAACTTACTAACAGTCAAGCAGGACTACAGTTCTTTTAAAAAAAAGAAGCTGATATGAGATTGCAGTAGCTTGCTGTCACAATGACTGTGAGAGAGTATCTGGACTGGCTTTTCTGAAAAGCATTCTTGTCTCCTCCACTCTCTTTTGTTGACGATCTGTTTTTTTTTTTTTCGCCCGCCATCACCTCTGATATGTCTGAACAAATCTGTAGTGCTGTGGAAAACAGCCTTCCTGTAAATTTTACAGCGAGACAAATGATCAAATTTCTGGGTAAGGGTTTTTCTCCTGCTGGTCAGTGGCCATTTGATAGTTAGTCACTTCTGTGACAGCTGATGGCAGTAATGGTCACAATCTAGCCAAAAGAGGAGGAGAGGTTTTTTTGGATAAACCCGAAGAGGGAGACAACAAAATATATATGTTTTTCCTGTTTGTATCAGTTTAATAATAAGAAACTATACATTAGGTTTCCATCTGATTGTCCTCGACCATGGGAGAGTAAGGGGGTCATCATGTTCTCATGAACTTTAATCTATTTTTAATCTATTTTTATGCACTGGTCTTTTTGTCCTCTTGTTTTTGCTAAGATGTCTTCACTGTACCCTAACCCAACGTCAGTGTACATCATAACAAAATATTTGAGCTTGGATAACACACACACACACAGACATACTAAAAACTGAAGAGAAAAACAGGTCAAGCTCAGCAGTATGCGTAACATCATACGCGGACTCTGTAGTAAACACAAACTCCAGATTTGGTCTCGGTATTTCATGAAAGGATCATTTTCCTACAGCACTTCAGAAATGTTCATCTGTGGTATATTCTTGCCTGCCTGCCCATCTGTCTCCATTTCTGTGTTCCTGCTTGTGTCTGTCTGTGTTTTCATCCAGTTTGAAAAAGGCACAAAATAGAAAACACAAATTAGTGAGCACAGAAACTGTGAAAAGACTCTCAAAGGAGTTACTATTGGGTGACATGGTGTTTTTTTTTACGGTGTCATTAATGTTGGCTAAATTTCCTGCTGTTTAAAGACCAAAACAAAGGCATGCACTGATTATTTCATTTTATCAGCACTTAAAAAAGCACTGCACCCTCATTGGGGGATGCAGATAGACCTTCCTCATAGCAGAGAAAGTACAGGTGTTAGTATCTATGATATGATATGATATGTTAGTATCGCTTGTGATGTTCAGTGCATCCCTACGCCTTTTATAGTAGTGCACCCAATTTTTTTTTTTTTTTTTTTTTAAACCACTTTTGCTGTACCTACTTTCTCCCTGCTTGCATCTCAAGTTTGTGATTTCCTACATTTCACAAAATGACTTTCAGGATAAAAGTTCATTGGAGTTTATTGCATCAGTCAGGGTGATGAAAGAAAGAAAAAAAAACAACACATTTTGGGTTTATTTTTCTTTGTCTGGTGAGAGGTCTAAAAAGATGCTTTTGATCTTCGTCTGACAAACCTGAAAGAATGACTTGTAAGTAACTCCTACATTTGTCTGGTAAAATGTGACAAAACTCCTTCAGAGCAACAGAAAACATTATACAAGTGTTTTCACAGGCTGAGTAATGCTGCTCATGATTTCCTTTATATGTAAAATCTGTGGAGTGCCTCTGTAATACATTCACCTCACTTTTATCTTTTCCTTCATCAGTACTGCCTGCGACAGATAATTAGCATTTTAATAGCATTCATTAGCATTAAATTGCACTGTACAAAATAAGCAATATGAGGTTCCTTAAATGTCAACCACTTGCACTGTGTTTTCCAGCTCCGGTAATTGCCAATCAAGTAAAGAGAGCAGGAATTAGCAATCAACTCTTTGTCATATAAATTAAGTTTCCAGCAAACAAAATCAAGTTGAAATGTATCAAATTTTAGCTGATGAAAATACATGAACAGACAATTAAAAATATAAAAACACATGATGACATATTGATGACAGATATACATCACAATGCCTTCTGGATACTGATCACTTGTCTACCATGTGATTTGTATAGGGGAAAAAAAAAATCGATTGAAATAGCCTGGCTTGTGGAAAATTGATATGCGATATCAACTTTCTTTTTTCCTTGATTACTTTCCATCAGCAAGGCTGTTCAAACAATCGTCATTACTTAAAGCGCCTCAGGTTTTCTCAAAGAGACTAATTATAATCTGAAACTGAAGGAAGTTTCACAGTGCTGGAAGACTGTTTGATTTGTGCAGCTACATGAGGAAATGGCAGAGGGGAGAAAAATGAGAAAACATTAGATCAATTAGTCTCCAGTGAGAAGAAGTTGTGGACCCACAGGCTTCTTCATGTTGGACAACCTGCTGATCCAGTGGCTGCCAAGAAACCTGCTGAGCTGGGGAACAATAAAGGCGTGGAGAGATTTCACAAAGATTTCACAAAGATTTCCGCGACTAATTAACTGCTGCGGTTTCCATTCCATCCAAACTTCTCAAGATTGACATACTCCAAAAGGAAAAGAAGCACAGGAATGAAAACAAGTACAGGCTAAGCTCCCTGTCTCCTGTTAAATCTGACAGTCTGAGAGAAAGTGAAGTAAAGAACAGGGGGAGACACACAAAGAGGGAGATGAGTGACATAAATAATACAGGAGGAGAGCTCCACATAAGCTTGGTTACTGAGAGTTTTGCGTGTTTACCCCTTTGGTCTCACTCTGCAGGGCACATCCATTCCTCAATCACCTTTACCAACCCTTCCTCCCTCCGTCCTCTGAGGTTTAATAGAAGACGAGGCGGAATTAGTGTCTCTCATCAAAAAGAAATGAGCTGCAGTGAAACACACCGACAGGAAATTCAACAGCAGCACAGAGAATAAAAGAGCAGACTTTTAGCCAGAAGATTGTTTGTTTGAATCTCAGACCAACTGAAAAATTCAGTGTTCTTTGATAAAACCGTTCAAAAGAAGAACTGTACCTTTGTGTTGCTGAAACCTTACTGTACACAGCCCCATACAGTGCCACTGTTAACATCAAAAGTACAATTACTGCACGTACCTTAATTAAAGCAAGGAGACCTTTCATTTTTGTGTTGATTTTAGTGTTTTATCTAAGATTAGGTAACATGTTTTCCCTGCTTCACCATCTGCTGTAAGGTTGCCGAAGAAGAGCAGGTGGCAGCTCATACCTTCAGACATGGAAAAATCTAACTCAGTGGCAGGCGTCTTACTGTGGGTCTCATTTGCTTATGTAGACACCTGCTCCAAGTGTTAATAAAGTTCC
Source organism: Scortum barcoo (assembly GCA_023238725.1). Classification (NCBI taxonomy): domain Eukaryota; kingdom Metazoa; phylum Chordata; class Actinopteri; order Centrarchiformes; family Terapontidae; genus Scortum; species Scortum barcoo. The sequence continues at coordinate 15,592,270 of CM041542.1, forward strand.
CACCGTGATTCTCATCCTATGACTTTTTCATAAAAAATAGAAAACAAATACACAGGAAACCCACCGTGATTTATTTTCTATAAAGCCCAAAAGAAATAAACAGTCCAGTCAACAATTAGACTCCCTGTTGAGAAGAACAAGGCAAAAATCACCATCCGGATCAATAATATGTGAAACAAACTAAAAGCCCTGAAGGGAGTTAATTGAGCAAGTCTTAACATTCAATACCATCTTCATTAGATAGAACGGTTCATTTTTCTGCACTGACATGACAAATGTATTTGACATAGAGAACATGGAAAAAAAAAAAGTGGCTGTGAACAATTACAGTGCCCATGTTCATATCAATTCGCCTTCACCATAAACACAGGGATTTCAGTTACTTTCAACACACTCCCCGTTTCCTGCAATTACCCTCAATCCATCCTGAGTTAGTGACTTAACTATTTAATGGTACGAAGGGTACCGGCCCGATACCAGTGTTCTCTTTTTCTGTTTGCATCAACCTCTGTTAAATCTATACTATGCCCTGATCTGAGAGACGCCATCATGTTCAATTTTCCCAATGTACCACATTACTGGACAGTTCATTGTGCACAATTACTGGTGTTGTGGGCAGACTTTAGAAGCAGAGCTGCTTTGAGCAGCTGTGACTGGAACCGATGATGCATTCACTGTCCTCTGTGTGTCCATACCACTGCTCGGGGAAAAGGCTTCACTCAAAACATCACTCTGTTAAAAATGTTTTCAAAATGACTTCCTGACAAAAATACAGAAAATGTACACAGTGAGGCTAGTTTTGTTGGCTGACTTTCACTGTTAAGACTTTGGTTTCGCAGAAAATACTGACCACTACCTTAACATTAAAATGCATTTATTTACATCCAGGAAGTGACCATTTAATATCAGCTTTCTGCATCGACATTAGCTAAAGACAGTGATAAAAAGGAACAGGACAGAAAACTGTATTTAAAGGTAAAGGTTTTAAGAGTGGACCCCTGTTTTGTTAGTATCACATAATTGTACATCCTTAATATGATAAACACACTGGACAACAGCTTCAAGCTAATCCACAGTTGGTGGTAATAACTTGACAGGAATGTAGCGATGTGCCAATGAAGGAAGAAGAAGATTGCTACTGAGCAAACATGGAAAGAAACAAATTAGTTTGAAATTCTTCCAAAAATCAGAAAAAACTTCAAAGTGAAGAGGCGAAAAAAAAACACTTTACAACCACTTAATCTGGACCTGACTGACACTGCAGCCACTTAAAAGGACATTGGTGCATCCCTAATGATACTGGCCATTAGCCTTAATCAAACCCCTGACAAGCAAACATCTAACCCTGACGACAGTGTGTAACAGAAAATCACCGCCTAAAGAGAACTTACCCAGCCAAAACAGAACATCGTCCATCGTACTGTTTCGGCTTCATCAGATCACAAACTCCCCATTTACCCGTACAGTGCTTCCCATTAAAAGAATCGTTAAACCCAAAATGGAAATTCTCATTATCCATACTCCCTCAGGTCAGTCAAAACAAAGCCCAAGTGTGTATGCAAGCAGGTTAGCAAGTGCAATTATTTGGCTTCAAAACACGGATTCTGCTGTATGAGGTGTTTTAACAATACTATGGTCTTTTTTTTCACTGTTTTTATAACTTCAAAGAATAAATCCATGGGCATTTTTGACATTCTGATGAGGTGGTGCTACTCTGGTTAACTCTTTGTATATAACAGTGCGTGGATATACAAATCAGCAGGAAATCACTCCATCGAGTCCTTTCAGGGTATCATCAGGATCTAACAGGATCTTAGAGGATTTTGCTTCATCTTGTCAGAATATTCCCAGAAAACCTAACACACAGATTTATGATGCGGTTGGTAAAATGCATTAATACTTCCCTTAGATCACAACTATGGCATCATCCCCTCCTCATTATAAAAGATAGGTCACGTAGTTGGCTACAGTTTTTGCCCCAAGGCCTGAAAAAAATTATGATAAAAAAAAAGAAAGAGAAGAAGTTGAATTATTTATTTCAGTTAGGTGGCACATGGAGAGATTTAAGCATGGGGGTTCATATCCTGCAAAGTATTTGCTGCTTAATATTTACTGAGAAATTCAGATCCAGTCCCATTTGTCATTTTATAGGGCCTTCCAAAATACAATCTGAGGACGTAAATAAACACAACGCCATGAGGCACACTTTCATTCCTCTTAATGCTGACTGAATTATTTAGGACGCGTGATAGAGGGAACTGGAATAGTTTTATGTGTTTGTGTGTGCAGACGTGAATTCATGCATCTTTGAATGGGTACATGCTTACAAGGGGCTTCTTGCCACTTCAAATACCCAGAGAGCAGCAGGAGGCAAAGCAACTGATCTATTAAACATGCTTCGTGACTTGTAGAGTCAGAGAAAGAGTCCGGATCTGCTCAAGTTGGCAGACTGCTAGCTGACAGTGGGGACGCATAGTTATTCAATATAATTTTTCATTGTCCTGCCACAAAATCCTACTGGGACTAAATTCACCTGCTGACTAATGATATCGCAGATTGCAGTTGAAGTCTGAACGAATTACACTGTTAGTTTTCAAAAGGTTGTTTTAATAAAACACTAAATAGACATTTGATTTGTTTTCACTTAATTTAACACCATCACCTGTAGATATCAAGACAGTTACTGATACATAACTTTATCCAAATCATCCACTCCCAGCTGATACCAATGACAGGTTGAAAACTTTTTACTCAAACCAAACCTAAATCTGTCTAATCAGGTGAGGCGACACTGTGGGTCTTGGGTCTAATATCCAAGTGAATCAGAGCAGATTGTGTCAAGCGAACACAAAGCAGAAAAATCTTATTTGACATGGGATGGAAAGTGCGTGTCCAGGAAAAGAGTTGTGTACATGCAAAGCAATGCACACATTCTCTTTTCATCTGATCAAGCATCATTTTGGAAGAGTGTGCACATGTACAAGCCTTATTTCTACTCCCCATTAGACATAATGAAATGTACACGTCTTCAATTTAATATTCAAATAAAAATACGGGGGATTCATGACTGCTGCATTTTAGTAGTGATCAACCAAAAAAAAAAAAATTGACTGGTCAGTTAATCACAGGTGATATGTCATATTTTTTTCACCAAATAACTCAATTCTCAAATACAAGCAGTAACGGTTTACTAATGTTGGCTGAACCAACCCGCGGGTTAAATAAAACAGCAGAGATACTATTCATTTGGGTGGGTGGTGCATGATTTGTGTGTACATGCAGATTCTGTCATGGCTGATCAGTGCATCGCTAATTCTGGTCAGTCTGCAAGGACAGACTGTGGCAAACAGTCGACTAATCTGTTAAACCCCTTATCAATACTTCGGCTTGCTCCACCACTCATTAGACCTGTCAATAAAAACAAGTGCGAGGAAGAAGTGTACATTCTGCTCACTGAATCACTTGTGAGGTTCTCCAATGATACTGGAGCAGCTGCATAATTGCAGACGACCATTACGCACAGCTGAGGCTATTTATAGCACCCACATCATTAACTCGTCCCACGTACCTGTAAAACATCATTGTTGATGTCTCAATCAGCAGTATCAAATGTCAGCGCAATCATCAGTGATTCAGTTTATGGCGTCGTTACAGACTTGAAATGTGTCACAATGAAGGATCGAATGACGGAAATATTAACAGACAGTTTTTAAAATGCGTTACTTTTCATCTCCCTCTCTGGATCAGATCACCGTGACTGGCGCTGTGTGCGTGATCTGAGGTATCCATGATTTTTACACATCCATTATACCCGTTATCTCAATGAGGCAATACTCCAGTAGTAGCCATACTCTACGCACTAATTTAATGCTGGAATTAACTATTCAACATCTCATAACCCATAACTTGAGGATAAAAATTGAATATAAATTTGAGGAAATATATTTAATTCTTTTTGGAGTGATGAGCTTAAAAATGAATTATCTAATGACTCAAAATCAGTGGGGATATTTCTCTCATTTTAGCGTCACTTCAGGATTTAATAGCATATTTGCTCTTTAAATTGTCATTCAAATCACGTTTTCTACTCTCAGTGTTTTATTGATTGTGCTGAGGAGGGCTTCTTAGAGCTCTTTTCTCTGTACAGAAAGTCAATTAAACTTCAAACACGTCTCTCTTAGCTGGTTAAAACTATTCTTAAACTGCATTTGCTAACATCCTGCTTAGTAGAACAAAGGAAGGTAAAAGAAATGGCAGTACATACCATCCACATTCATATACCACACATCTGAAGGACCCAAAGGACGGGTATTTTGGTTTGTTTATCTTCTGCGATGGCTGAAAAAGCACTCCTGCTTCACAGAGAGGCCTTTGAAAGCAAGAGGGCACTTAGAAAAAACACCAGATTTCTATTAAGATGAAGCCAAGGACAAGAGGAAGCAACCCCTCATATTAATCAAGTATCTGCAGATAGAACAGAGAGACCAACCACCAACCAGCTTGAATAATTTAAAGGCAGAAACATTCTCCAAAAAGATACAGATCACTGAAGGACATTGTAAAATAGGAGATGGAATAGTGTGAGTCAGTTTATGTAAGTGTATAAAACTAATGTCATGAGATTTGATTGCATATTCTGAATTAGTATTCGAAGTACAAGAAACATATTCAATGACAAGGTATGTGTGTGTTAAACCCTCAGATCAGGCGTACGACATCTCTCAAGGTCAGTCTTGTGCTTGGAGAGGACTGTATATTGAATAAGACTGACCCTATATGTAGGTTCTCCCGTCTAGTGTCGAAATGACATATATCTCCAGAAACAGTTCTGGATCCTGGTGCGGGCCTTGAACATCCCCACTCAACATGACGCAATTTCACCCCCCCCCCTCTCTCTCCAGGATGAAGTTCCAGAATTGAGCTTCAGCTTTAAACCAATAATGATAGCATGAGGCCTGAGGCTATAATCAGCTTCTCCTCTGTGGCTGTGGTCGCACTCATACTAACGCTGATGAGCACTGACTAAATTACATTTACTGTTTTCTGGGAAACACGGGTCAGCATTCGTTGCGTGAACACATGTCGTCAAGGAGGCACCTCTCTGATGATGAGAGTCTCCATGGAGTTGATCCTTCACTAAACTTCTGCCCTCTCGTGCTAAACACAGCTTAGCAGCCATCACTAAGCACAGCAGGTCCGTTAAGCTTTGGATTTCTCCATATGTTGAATGGTTGGATATGGTGCTGTAAAGAGTGAGATGCTCCATATGGAAAGAGTCTGGAAAATGCTTCCCCTTTTCCCTTTCCAAAATAAAAGTCAAGCCAAGAAATAGGTAACACATTGTGTTTGTCTCCTTTAATTTTAGCTGCAAAAACACTACAGTCACATCATCACCCAGCTTCACTTCCAAGGCCAGTAGACTACAGCACATTATTTCAAAGGGCTACAGGTTACGTTAAACTGACTATGGAGTTTTTAAATGGTTATGAAACGATCTCAATTTAATACCTTCTATTCTGTTAGTTTCTAATACTTATTCATGCCACTGGGTTGGATTTTCAGGCAAAACATTAGCATTAATCCAAGCACTGTCAAATTTGAAATATGATCAACCAAGCTAATCAATAGTTAACCAATCTTGACAAGCAGACTTGTTACTTTAAAACTGTCTATATTTGCTTGTTTGCTTTTTTGTATCACTGTTTTTTTTATTCATTTTTCACTTCCTTAGATATTATTACTATTGTATTGGCCCGACATGCGTTTCTGTCCACTTACTATATTTTTGTTTCTTTGGTTTCTTTTTTTTAACCACGTCCATATAACTTCTCAAGGGGTTCATATGGAATGAAGTATTACGTCTAAAAAATGAGTCCAATAAACAGGTAAAGAACGAAACGATGGTTTAGCAAAGTCTCCCCCGGTTGCTCTGTTGGAGCCGTTTATTGAAAGACTCCTTCACAGTACAGCACTGTGGCAGTTCAGCCTTTTGGAGATAAATGATTCCCTATTTTTGATGTATAAAACTGCACAGTAGACTGAGCTACACAGGCACTAGGAAACACGACTCCCTACCTTCAAATGCCTCAGTGCGCAGCAGATTGGATATGCTACAGTCTGAATAGCACGGCCAAACATGCAGTGACTTACAACGCTCCATAATCGCTGAGGGGCCCCTGGGAATCAGACTGATCTTATTTATACATATGTGTGCTCTTTGCTGTTTACTGTGTTGGCCGACTCACTTTGGATGCCCCCCAGAAAGCTATCGGGATGCAATGAATTTATAACTGATCTGGTCATTGAGGAGTGTTTGACAATAGTGAAATGACAGCATTCTGTATTAAAGTAAATGATTTGTCAAGGGTGCAGACATATTCGAGCTGGAGCTCATCTGAACAATTCCTTTCTATCTGCTCATGAATATGCTTCTTATTCCTTTTGTGTCTGAGTGCAAACTAAGTTATTTTAGTTGTACGAAGTTTTCAAGGGTTTCTCTGTCCCTTTGTCTTGTTTTTTAGTTGAGCACCTCCAGCTGCGTACCGAGACGTGTCCCTGAAAATAACATCAAAGCAACTATTTAAAAGATTGAAAACGATGGAAAAATGTCATTATTGTCAATTTAAAATCTCGGGATAAATGTGAGGTCACTGTGACAACAATGAAAACAAAGAGGAGGAGTGACTCAGATAAAATGACTCAGGCGGCATACGCAGTCCCGAAGGAGTTACCAAGCGAAAAATAACTCGATCCTTTAAGCTATTTTGATTAATTAGAAATGCTCAGGTTGTTATCTAACGGTCATTTGTGTCAGGGCGAATTAACTTCGCAAAAAGACTTTTTTACAACAGATGATTCTGCATGTCAGCAGGAAGAGCACAGGTATAATTAATAACAGTAATGAGGGCGGTATTCCAGTTAGGCTGCCATGTGTGGTGGCCCATTGATGCGCCTTCCTGGACTCTTAATTGGAACAGGAGCAATCGTTAATGATGTTAGTTCCACTTTTACCTTTCCTGCTGTGACGTGTCGAAATATCTGCTGAGGATGAGGTACTTTAGATAATAAGAGACCACAATGCTATGGAAAACTATTTTTAATGCACCCAGGGCTTCTGCTACAGTTTTTCCATTCATGCCTATGACGTAAAAAAAAAATAAATAAAATAAATAAATAAAAAAAAACCAACCCTGTCGCAGAATCGACCTGAAAAATTAGTCAAAAGTGGTGAAGACGTGTTAGTTTAGTTACATCAGTGCTCACAGAGGAAAAGAGTGCAGGGTCAGAGCTGACATCACTGTGGGGGTGGGGCTCTTATCATTACTAAGCCACACCTGGGGAGATGCCCATGCTGCCGTGTAAGTCAGACTTAGCTATGTGCCATGCTGAGAAGATCCCAGAAGAGTGAATTATTTAGCTGCTTATTACCTGTTTCCTTTTGGTGATGTCACTCACCTCTTTATATACTGATATTTTAAGTTAAGATGATGAGAGTTCTTCCCTTTCCTATTTACACTCCTTTTTCTCTCTTTTTAAAGTAAGAACTGATATAATTTGAGACATGATCTTGGTCTTGAAACATGAATTTTTCCGTCTTACATGTTTTTCTTGCATTAAACCTGCAGCACACAGTGTCTGGCTCACAGGAGACGTGCACGCTGGGTGGAAGGCTGACACTGTTGAATTTCAAGGGAGCAGTTCAAGGGTACACCAGAGGTGTCTGTTTGAACTTTGGTGTGTTTGTCCATTTGTTTTGGTTCGTTCGGGCTGGTGTGTGCGGAATAAAAAACTGAACCCGAGAACACCTAAAAAGTCTCAGTCCGCTTCTAAACTAGACTGTGGTGTGGTTAGTTTGTGGTGTAAAACCACAGGACTGAGAGTACACAGGATATTAGTGATTAGCTCTGATGATAACCCCAAAACTGTCCAGTGAGTGAGTTACCCTTCAGTCCATATGACTTCATGTTTACTCATCTTGCTTTTTACAAAACTGGTGTGAATATGAACCTGACCAGAACTAAAAAGTCTTCTAACACTTAGTTTTACACATTTAGTTTTCAGCTTTCACTCTCTGAAATTAAGTGTGTATAAAATGCAGAGCCACTGTTGTGCTTGGATTTAATATACTCACTGACTCACTGTCAGCAGGTAAAATGTCATTGTGTCTACAATGCTACCAGCCAGTGAGGCCAGGAAACAACAATGATTTATCTGCACAGTTCCAGTGTGCTCAAACACACACACACACACACACAAGACTAAACATCACTTTCCTTCTTTTTTTGAAAATCAAATTTTCCACCATACTTGATTTGTTTTTCCTACATTTGTTTCTCTCATATTACAGTATGTCCCATTCTTATAAATGACGTTTGTCGGTTTTCGTGTAATTGCCCATCATTCCGCGGTATAATCTTTCTTTGATTTGATGGAGCATGTGTTTATTAGCTCTTCAGATTTACTGCGTTACAAGCACGCCATAGGTCTTTATTATCTTACAGACTGTGTCAGTGAAAGCCTCACAGATTTAAAACAATCAAAGCCAGTGTGATCACCTGTGATGGCGTTAATGTGCACTGCTGTATGTACGTGATGCATACGCAATGTGTGAGATGATTTCATGCAGAAAGATTAGAGTCCCAAACCCAAGAAAACACACTGACATTAACATCTTAAGATCAATTGAAAAAGATTGAAACACCATCCAAAGATATAACACCCAGTGAGTATTACAGTTAGACAGATGAGGCAGAGTCAGGAAAGAGAAAACAGAAAAAGCAGCACAGTGAAAAGAAGCCACCAGAGAAGCTCCAGGTGAGATTTTACAGAGCTAGCCCATACAGTCCCTCCTCATGCATTTTTATTCTGCGTCAGTCCGACACCATTCCTTTGCCATGCCTAAGAATGAATTTTCATATTAGATCATTTGCAAAAAAGGAAAAAGAGGGACTGCAGGGGCTACGGCTGTGGATGTGTATGTCTTTTTTCTTTCTGGAATCCAGCACTAATGGAAACAGTCGATGTGGGTATACGATGGGAGGCTTGCCTGAGAGAGGTCCAGCTCTACCTATCCTGATGGTCATCTCATCAGAGTCCGAGTGCTGGAACGAGGGATCCTCTGCTTTCTCTTTGGCCAGCTTGGATCCGGGGGGCATAGCCAAGGCAGTGTGCGGATCAGTGCCTACACCCTGTGGATGACAGAGAAAGACAGACGGGTTAAAATCTATTTTAAACAGATCACTGATAATGATTTATGTTATAGGTACCTTAGTTTCCTATTAATTTACTGGATTTGTTTTCTATTTTTTCTCATTTGTACTGGTTGAAAAAGTATTGAAATCTTTTAATGAAGTAAAAAATGGAATAACACTTTCATAATTTGACTTAAGCAGAGGTATATAAGTATAAACTGCAATATATTATACTGTATTTTTGCTGAATAAATATATAAGCGTAAGTGTATTGTTGTTGTTACAAATGGCTGAGGTAAAATATGAACCGTTAACTGTGAAGTCACATGAGAGGGAGTGGGGTGGAAGTGGACCCACAATAGAGTGGCTGAAGCCACTGGGACTACTAACTTTTATCAGTAACATTGCATCATATCTTACACATTGCTCATATTTTCTGTCTGTAAAATTCAAATTTTTTATGTAACCGCTAACAGATACAAGGAAATATACAAGCAGATGACTCAAAACAGTGAAACGCAGAAGTTGGTAAAGATCATACTCTATTACAGCTCAGTTTAAGATGGTGACTTCGATTTCTGGGCAATATCTCACCCCTTCAGTCAGTAACTGTACTGATGATATACTACAAGAGTACTGCAACCGCAAAATCAACAAACTCACATGATAGTTGTCTGGTGTGACTCATGGGCTTTTGTGTTCACTCAGCAATGTACTATTCCTTCAGTTTCTTCCCCAGGGCATCACTTAATAACACAGATTATAACAACAATGCACCAATCACCATAACAACAGCCCCTAATTTACTCATTTAACAGTGGATAATCATACAAAAGATCTGGTGAAGAGCTTAATTAAAAAAAAGAAACACAAAAGAACTCTTGGTTTTTAGCCTTGCACAGTCTCATATCTTCAGTTCAGTTTTTATCTGGAGGATATTAATTTTGAAAACATTCACTCAACTATTCAGCCCAGACAGATATGCATGGTTGGTCTAACCTTTTTAGGGGCCCCTGGGTCTAAAAAAGCAGCTGTGTCCCCATTTCTCTCTTACGCGGGTCTTGTACAACATATTGCTACAATATTGCAAAGCACCAAGTTTGTGGTAAGATCATGAACATATTAATAAAGACATATGAGCCATGTATGTACAGAATTAGTACCACCTTAAAACTACACTTTAACACAGGGACCCATTTCAAAACAGGGCCTCAAGCTCAGGTAATAAATCAGGATCCACCTTAAGACCCTCATTATATCAGCTGATATAATGGTTTCAAGTGATTTCCCATATTCTCACATAGAAAACTGCACTTAATCCGATTATCACAAATTAATAGCCACACAGTAAAGCCAGGCGCTCCAGGGTCCCAGGACAGTTGCCTGCTTTGCATGGTTGGTAATCCGGCCTTGCAGACATGGACAAACAAATCCCAGTCCCAAGACTCTTAAAACCTGCACTGCACAGTGAGGTGAAACTTCACAGCCTTCCCCAGCCTACATCTTAGAAATTCATTTTAAAGGTCCAATTTAATACAGTGGGAGCTGCATTCATAAGACACACAGCCAAGGTCCACTGACTGTCACTTCACTGTCTGCGGCAGAGGAACAGATGTCATTCAGTTGCACAGCCCTCCATGAAATAAAAAACAATCCAGTCAAGCATGTAGTAGCAATGTCTCACAAGAATACAATGAGAGTCGTGGGAGGTTTTTTTTAGGCTACTGTAGTCCACCCTTAGATCAAAGAGTCTCTAAAAGCAGTATAAATGCAATCCTCCGCCCTCATACCACTAAGTCCACCCATCATCAGCCTCTTTCTTTTACACAGAAAGGACATAACACACTGAGAGGAATCATGATGGTATTTTTTAGTAGGACATGCAAAACCAAGTTACTGAAATAACGTGCAAAATGAATCGTCAGTGTTAATGAACACCGCCAACAACTTAGCATGTTAATTACTCTGAAAACAGAAGGAACTAATTGAGGACAACATTTTTGTGAAAGAAGACGTGAAGAGACAATTTGACGGCCTGGTGAGATTCATTTGCACAAATAATGGAAGCACTTTACTTTGCAGTGACTTCACCATCACCAGCTTTTATTTTCTATGATTGAGGTGCTTTAAAAGTTTCTTTAATCTCCTGGTAGAAGAAAAATAACCTATCTGGTCGATGATCAGTTACAGAGCACTGTCTAATGCCATTAAATCCAGTTTATTTCAGAACAAAGATCAAACTTTCACAGAAGATCCATTAAAAATAAAAAATTATACCAGATGATTTAATGCCAGCAAATACACACAAGACCGGACAATGAATCAGAGTCAGAGCCACTCAACAGAAGTGGGCCTAAATGAGTGGTTTTTTTTTATAATGGCCAATTTGATGAAACGTGAGAGCCCACATATTAATCAGCAAACCATTAGATGAGTAATGTATAAAAATGAGGCCAAAAAAACATCTGCATCCATATTACCTCCCCTTCATCGCTGCAACATCTCCATCCCTCCTCCCTAATTTAGCCTGTAGTGTTGGTGCAACAGGTGCTTTAAAGCAGCTAAAGTATTTGGAGAGTTTTAATCTCCGTTAGAAAGGACAAAATGTACTTGAATGTTTGTATATACACAATCTGACATGCGTCCACAATCACAAACAAATACTTACAGTGGAAAACAATGACAGTAGTGTTTATTTTTTATAACGTTTATTCATTTTTAGACTAGCCAAACATGCTGATGATTCATGGTCAGTATTAAAATACATGTTATTTTTTTATGAAATGGAATAAATATCTTTAATCAATTTTTTTCCAGTTGCAATAAATACAAAAGCACACAGACAAAAGAGAAATTACCTTTTCTCCTGGAGAGTTCCTTTCATCGGCATGTTTCAAAGTTATAATCTTGAAGATTTTCATTTTGTTCTCTTTGAGCACAGTATTTATAGCCATAATTGGTAATCACCGGTGTGTTTTTGGACCACACTTCCCAAGTTCCATTGTCTATCAGTCTTTTCTTTGTGTGTTCGGCCATCGTAAAGTAACTTTACTGACAACAATAGCAGAGACTTGAAAAAACTGAAACTGCTTCACAAACAGGTGAGTTGAAGAGTGAGTCTGTTGCCTTGTTGAAAGCCTAACCATGTGCTGCTTGTTTATTTTCCTGGAAAAAGTCACTAGTGACACCCAGGTTTTAATAGGGCAAAAGCTGCAGACCTTCACCTGTTGTCCACAGGCTCAATCACCATTGTGTTACCGCATTCAGCGATAGATAGAGACAAAGTTTTATCTTTAACTTAAGACCCACTGGTAGAATAATACAGTGGTATTTCACTTTCACTGACATTGTGTTTATTTATTTTTCAGGGACAACACACACTGAACAACACCATTATAAATTGCAGCTAGCCAAAAAAAAAACCCTGTCAACTGTTGTCCCTCAGCCAGAAATTTAATTATCCACTAAAACGAAAGATTAGAGCAGGAGAAAGCAAAATATGAAACACTTGAGCTCAATAAAAAAAAGCCTCTGAGGAGAAAGGCAGCATCATGCAAAGCAGGACATGTACAATCCAATTAATACAACACCATGTTAACCAGACAGTCAGCGCAGGTTACTAAAACATGACAATATAAAATACATAGCTCAGTACAGATGATATAAGTAAAATCAGAAGGAACACAATCTGACAAACAGACAGAAACACAGGCAGGTGAGGACAGACAAGGAAAGTGTGCAGTCATCGGATATGATGGCAGGCCTAGTTGGTGAATGGAGGGATGTTCCAAAACTAGGTAGAAATCTGCAGGCCCATTTGTGATGACCCCCCGTTGTTTGTAAGTTTAAGAGCAGCTTCCCCACACTTTCCATCTAATCCTAATCAGTATTCTGACATGAGGAAGAGTTTGAACCAGCAGAGGCAAAAATCAATTTGGCCATTTCAGTGAAGAGACACTGTGATAAACTGTGTGACAGGCTTTTATTGAGTCAAGAAACACTGACTATTTCTTTTATTTTCAACAAAGAAACAATTAACTGTTGCAGTACGGTGATTTTAAAAGCGCACTGTGTGGTGTGTGAATGAGTAAAACGATGACTGGTCAGTTATGCTGCACCACATTTTTCTGTTTTCTTTCACAATAGAGGAACAATACTTACAGGTCTGTTCGTTATTATTATTGCTTTCAAAAATAGATGTAATTATGTCTGATTTCCAGTCTGCAGGATGTCCCCCTTGGAATAATTCATTAATAACCATACAGATAAGATAAGAAGAATGGAAAAATAAAGTGTGACTTTTAAAAACCAACAAGCTACACCAGTGATGATTTCGGTGTGTCCTAGTAAGGGGATAAGTTGCATTGCACAGGCAGATTCAAGGCTGTAATTGCTGACAAGGAGACGTCTGTTTTCATTAAAGTAATTTAATCTAATCACTGTCAAAACAGCCACAATAAGTCTACTTTGATTCAGTGCTGATGACTATAAAACATGGAATCCCACAAAGGACTTGCATCCTTTTAGCAAGCACTGTACATAAAACATATGTTTACACTGGCTATGACATATAAAAGTGGAAAGATGTAAAAATAAATGTTTTGTTTCCTTTTTTTTTTTCGCTAATAGGCGTGAGGAGTAATGTTCCAAACAAAACAGGAAAATATTGTTGTGGAAGCAGCTTCTCTGAGTCACATTTTCATTTTAATCTCTATTTGTTGTTCTTGCTCTTTGGTTATTACTTCCGCCAGCAGCAATGAGGCATATGAGAAGGATGCCGGCCAGAATGCTGCACAGGGGACGGTTTAAAAAAAAGGGGGTGTGGGGGGGTGAGTCCTCTCAAGCGTAAAATAATGAGTGAGGCAGTGCATGACATATGGGGATGTCGTGGTGTCATTGTTAGGCTGAAAACACTGCAGCCGGACCAACAGGCACAAATGGCTGCTGTGAGTTTGCGTCCATCATTTCATCCATCAAAACACAGATTTCACACTATTCTTATGAATGAGTGTGCGGACAGCGCCTTGTTTTAAATATTACATGTCGCTTACAAGCTGTCGCTGGAGCGGAAGAGACTACATCGCCTAAATATTTCAATAATTCATTCTTTCCTGTCTTGGCTGTTGTCATGAGCATTTGCATGCATCTGTTATTGAGAGAAAAAATGTACCATCTCCAGGCTTTTATATGTGGTAACTGTCACCATGTGCTGTGTGTTTCTGATATGTGTGTGGGCATGTCTGAGTAAGTGTGTATTCAGCTGAATGTGTGTGTGTGTGTGTGTGTGTGTGTGTGTGTGTGTGTGTGTGTGTGTGTGTGTGTGGGTGCATACCATATGGGACAGGTCATGCACCATCTCGAGGGGACATTACATTACTAACCCACGGTGGCCTTTGGTGACGACCCATGGCACAAGCTCATCATCAGGTCCAAGCTCATCATTTAAAAACACTTCCTGCAGCAGTCTGGCTCCGCTGATCACTGAAAGTCACCTCTCTCTCTCTCTCTCTCTCTCTAAGCTCCCCTCCGTCTCCGTCTCCGTCTCTCTCTCGATTTCAAGCCCCTTTAACCACACTTTCAGATCAGAAGCGTTTGATCACCTTACTTCAAAACATGCCGGTGCAATTGGCTGGCGATGTTTTATGACACCACTTAACATGACAGAAAGGAGCTATTTATAAATGTTACTAAGAGAGAAGCCGCTCATCACTCACTCCACATCCATCCCAGTGAAGAGTGCAAACATGGACCAAACCATGGAAGGGAAGAGGGAACACGAGATGATTCACTAATAACAATACATATCTTTAAAAAAAAAAACGTTTATTCTTATGTAGATTTTCCAGATCCAGGCAATAATTGCCTCCCACTGACTTCAGTTTCCAATTAAAATAAAGAAACTTGGGACAAGCTTGAGGTTGGTGACCAGGGTGCGAACCTTAAATAAAACCTATTTTCACCAAACGGTTCTAGAAACTATAGAACAACTGGAACTAAACTAAGCAGGAACAAAACAGAGCTAAAAAGTTTGGTTCAGTTTAGTTTTCACATTCCCATGAGTATGATATTTGAGCTGGATGGATTCAGTGCATGGAGAGGAGACATGCAAAAGTAGTATGAAAACCTCATGATTTAACCCACCTGGAGCAGATCATAATAAGATATTATACGAAATATAGCATTACAGCCAAATGTTTCGCCACTGTATTATTATACATCAAACTTAATTTTGACAGTTTTGTTACAAAAGTAGATTAATAGGTCCATTTAAATGGCCTTGGTATAGTCAAATCATTATGGATGAAAAAATAAACTACCAAACTACTCCTGCTAAAAGGTATTACTTTTATGTGTTAAGCACATTAAATTAATAATAGTTATGATACATTGAACAAAATAAATGTTTTGTCTCTTTGGGATGTTGCTTACTTTACACATATACCTTTTTTCTCAACACAACTGAGAAAGTGTTATAGTGTGGGAATATTATGAATTATGAATATTATGGAATAAATTAAATAAATTCTGTATATATTTATATCAGTGAATTTATATTGATGGTGCTCAGATCCCGTTACAGCTATTTTGTTATTTGTTTTTTGCAACAACATTAATGACACACAAGTTATAAGAACAATAACCAAACCTCCACAGACTGTGTTCAAACCTTCCTCCTGACCTTTCAGCTTTCTGACAGCTACAACCACCCCTTTATTTCACCAGATCACAGCTTTGGGCCCACTCCCATATGGAGGTGGTGGTGGTGGTGGAGGCTCACTGGCTCCAAATCAGTGGATTTTCATTGGCAGTTCTCTTAACAAATACAAACTGTTTATTTGCATAAATAGTGTCGACTCTATCTTGCCTCAAGTGAGATAAAGAGGCAATCCTGCTGAAAACACAATGTAATATTTTGGCTGAAAATATGCGTTTTTAAGGTGAAACACTAAAAATAGCATGCGGAGAAGCAGTTGGGGCATATTTAAATAACCAATGAATATATCTACACATGTATAGGATTTAACGGTGGTTTACTATATCACTCGCCAACTGCTCGACGTATCCACCCACTCCTTCCCGAGGCGAGAAGAACCTGCTCATGTCTACGGTACAGATCTTCTCCTATTGTAGCAGGACTGTATATGAAAGGACTCCAGCTATCTGATGTTTATATGATTCATTCTGTGTGAAAGCTGCAGCAGGAGCACGATCTCAGAGGACTTGTCACAGTTTTATGAGGAGTGCAGAAAAGGGAGAAAAAAAAGTCAAAGTGGCAACTGCCCTTCTTCCATCAAAAACACACTCACACTTTCGCACATTTCCACAAGCACACAGTGTACGTGCACACACACACACACATACAGCACACCCACACTCGCGCGCTCTGATTTATACGCTCATGCTGGCGCCACTTCCGACTATTGACTGGGCACAGCCTATTTGATCATGGAGACCAACTTTCTCGAGAAGAGCTAAACCTAACTGAGGAAAAAAGTTCAAAAGGATTTCAAGGAGATTGCATTTTTTTTGGCAGAAAGATTTCATCAAAGACGGAGAAACTTCTACAGTCCCAGTCCTTCCATGTGGATTTTGCTGACACGTACGGTCAATAATCAGAGATACGAAGTCCAGTGTACCAGAAAACAGAGAGATCACATAGAGATCAAGCTTCTGTTATAACATTTACAGCATATATAAAATAATAAATCCTATATAAAAGACCAGCTTGAGGGGAGAACACGTATTGCACCTAACTTGCTCACATACTTTTTGATGTGAAAAGATACTTACATTGCTCAGATACTTACTGTAGGTAACTGCAGTAAAATGAATATAGGCCATACAATGCCATTAAATATGTCGGTGCTTTTAACTGTAGTTTTCTGCAGAGACTTATCTCATTTTGCAGGCTTCTGATAGATATTATGCTGTTCTTCTTCATCGCCTGCTAGGATTAGGATAGGTTGGTGATATTCTTTACTTTTCTGACTGTCAACTAATCCAGCGAAAAGACAAAAAACCAACAGTGAAGTGAACCAACTAAAGCTCAAATTGTGCTTGTCTTGGCCACACAAATATAAAAGTTAAGAGGTATTGTCAGGACACGTTTGTAAGTGTGAGGTACTAACAAACAAATAAATGAACAAGCAAATGCACTATTTCCTTCTTTTAGGTAATATTTGGTTATAAAATAGTGCTACGCTGTTTTGTGGAAAAAAAAACTATATATTTGTGGCCATTTTTGAAAGATTTACAACCTTAACAGGAACCAATGAGCTTTAGGCTGAGGACGAACTAACACATAGTTGGTTTTGGTCTTTTTAATGATAAATCAATCTTCCACCTGCATCACCCATCACATCACCCATATAAATTGTCAAGATAATTTGTTCTGGCATCACATGGCCCAGTTTAATTAAACAACACAGAATGAAGTGGAGCCAGCAGGTTTAGCTCAGACACTCACTCATACTATCACGTGTAAACAAAGTAGATGTGTGATATGGCGGCTGAAAATGCCATGACTGGCTTTCCTATAATTATGCTATCTTTGGAAAGGAGCGTACATTTGTCCTTTGCAGGTGCTGACTAACAAGCTGGAAGACCGGAAAACAGCCGCAGAGAAACTAACTGCATCTAATGACGTATAATTTTTCATGTTTTAAGCTTAGATATGTAATCACCGGTTTTCAGCAGAGGAGCTCCGATAAAGCCACCCAGGACGTGTAACCTCACATCGGCTGAACTATCATTTGTCAAGCTTTCAAAATTCCACTTTGAAATTATTCAAAAGAGCTCGGTTGCAAGGCGTTCGGAAATTTGGATGTAGCAATCTGATTAGCTGTGAGTTTGAGTCCCACCTTTAAAAAGTGGCACAATTTCTATTCAAGTTAAAACAACTTCTATGTGACTTTTATTCATTTTAGCGAACAACAGTTCAGTGTGTTATTACCCTTTTCAGACCTACTTTTGTACTGAATATGAATGGTAGCGTCTAAAAACAGCACCTCCAATCCAAACTCCCACCTTTCAGCTGAGAGAGAGGTCAAAGCGGCTGTTATTAGAGGAGCCCCAGACACTGTAATCACCGCGGAAATTCAACTCTTCGTTCGCAAAGCTGCGAAAATAAATATACCCTGTATCGCGTATGTATCAAGAGCAGAGAGCTAAAATGCGTTCCCCCTCTCTCATTTGCCTTTTTAATGAATTCATTTGCATGTAAATCAATGTTTAACAGTGCTTTGTTTCTCCTAGCAAATTACCAGTCACTCTACACTCACAGCCTCGTCACTGATGGACATTTCAGCCAATGATGTTGGCCACAGAGGTGCAGCAGTTCAGTGGCCTTTTCTACTCTGACTGAACATCTGACATTTAGAAATAATCGAGGGAGGGATACAATGAGACAAGCAGACCTTTTTCCATAACTTCCCATTATACCTTAGGTAGCAGTTAGCAAATGAATATGCAAATATATGATACTGGCTGCACAAAATGCTCATTTTGCTCTGTTTTTACTGTAGTAAACTGCAACAAATTCAACTCTGTGGTCAGTTATGTATCGCCCCATTTACCCTCACTCCTAAAATGATCACCCCTGACGGCAAAAATGGTTGAGCAAATCTTAAAATTGAGAAGTGAGCCCTTTCGGGACGGCTTAAACCACCATTAAGACGAGGACAGAGCAGTTAGCGACCAGGCACGGAGGATAAATGACTCTCGTCTGCAGCTCAATGCTCGAATGACTCAGTGTGTCTCTCTTGACAGATCAGAGAGATGCAGAGAAAAGTGGCCAGACCCAGCAAACACCAAGTCAGACCTTCTGATCAAAATCTATTTTAATTTCTTTACATCAGCGGCCTTCACGCCCACACGCAATCAGCCATCCCAAGTTCTGACTTGCTGAAGTTTCTGTACTTCGAAAAGCCTTGGCCATTTAACATGAAAGGCATCAAGTGTTCAACCGGTGTCAGCACTAAACATCCCGTCGGAAAAGGACCAAACTGCCACGGCAGGGTCATTTAAATGGCCCTGTTAGAGTCTAATCATTATGGATAAAAGAAAAAATAAAACTAAAAATAAACTACCAAACTACTACTTCTAAAAGGTAACTAGCCTAGCTTAGTGAGGTAGCAGTTAAAGCTTTCAATTTTCTGCGGTTAAGCTTCATTTCAATCACATATTTAAATGTAGTAAAATGAGTAAAGATTTAATATAAATGTGAATAGTACATGCATACAGACATATCAAAGACACATGATCATGAGCTATGAGCTACAGCCCTTTGAAACCCAGGCCTTTTTGCTTAGTCTCCTCTTCGAGGAGAGACAATACATGTTTTAGTGTTATTTTCAGAATAAGTGGGACTCTCAGAAATCCCATCAGTACATGTGAGCTGTACTATACATTGCTTAGGGCAGTTTGTATGGATAACAGTAGTGTTGTGAAACTGTTTGGGTTTTTTTTCCTGTATGTCCACAGATTGTCACTCGGATATCTGTTTAGGAATGATGGAGAGTGTCAGTGTCTCAGGAATATAAGAACCAATGTTGATGTTGACATTGTACAAAACAAGGGTGCAATGTGCAATGCCCTTTTCTCAACTTCACTTTCTCCATTTTCTGCTCTCCACCCTCAGGAAAGCATTGGTAATAGATTGTGAACAATAATATCAATATTAAATATTCATCATGTTAATGTTTGATTTCACAATGTGACTCTGTAAGAAGACAACTGGTTGCTAAAACATGTAGTAGAAAGAAGAGATGATACAAAGTAGTAAGAATCTGTGTTTGCTAGCTAGTATCAGAATGAATCACTGTGAGTCAGGAGCTTAGGAGGGCGTCACAAATTAAGTGAAAAGCAGTTTTCTGTGTACATGCACACACAATTAAGAAATAAGTAAATCAGGCTTGTTTATTACTGGTGTAGATGAGTTTTAATGGTTCTTTATGGTGACACGTTGTCAGTGTGAAACTACATTACTTGTATACTACATAACGCTACATTAATGCTTTAGTGTGACAAATTGCATTATTGCATTTTTTCCAAAACAAACTGAACTCAGCCACCAGTAGATTATACGATGGATTCATGATAAAGGCACAAATATTTTGGGTATGGAAGTTCAAAAAAGTGCAGCATATTTTAATGTAGGTCTTTGTGAATCTCTGCAGGAATCTTTAAATTTGTTGGTTTAGTATGATGGCATATTACTGATTTCAGTCATGTCTACCTAATGGTATGCCAACAAGAAACCATTGAAATAAAACCACTTTCAAAATAGTATACTTAATGGGATCTGAAGGTAACTGGATGAGAGCATGTACATGTCTATCTGTTTCTTTCTTTCTTTCTTTCTTTCTTTCTTTCTTTCTTTCTTTCTGTGAAAACAGAAAAGGTCGGCTTGGGATCTTGGTAAATGGATGTGTAATGTTTGTCAATTTATCCCTGCAAATACTTTATTTAGCACTTTGATCAGCACGGTGCAGTGCTGTGAGTGTTAGCATATTAATAATGCAATGATTAGGCTATTAAACACTCCCCAACAGCTGATAAAACAGATTTGTCTTCAACATGCTGGAGGTGTTATCCTCAAATGCTACTGAGATGGGCACTGCATCTAAATGTCACGAGCACACGCCTACACACACACACACACACATTCAAAGTCCTTATGTTTTTTACTTTGCTACAGTGGGAGTAAATTACAGTTACTGCATTTTCTTTAGTTGAACTTTTAAGTCTATTTTTAGCACCTTAACTTGGACTTAATTTTAGTAACTACTTTGTGGAAGAAACAATTGTAAAACTATTCATAAAGATTCATAGAAAAGAAAAGATAGAATTCATGAAAAAAAAAATTCTTCGCAATTTTTAAAGGAGGAGGATTTAATTACGTAATTATTATGTGCTCCATCTAACTCTGAAAGTCTATTGACTTCTGCATCATTGTAACTATGGTTTGAAATGTTTAGTAACACAATTACTTCACAATAATGTCTGGTGTTAGGACTCTGCTGAGGTCGGGGTTCAGGTTATGTAGCATGTAGCAATGCAGCAAACGAGCAAGTGACACTTTGTTGATCGTCTGAAGCATCAGCACTGCACAAACCAAAAGTGTTACTATGGTCACATCACACAACAGCTAATTCCACCTTTCAGCGCAGTGCTTCAAAAACAGTACAATGTATTCAGATTTCTGCCATCAGTGTGTTGTGTGTGTGCACTGTGTGTGTAATGATTATCTATTCATCAAAAAGGTTTGCAGACAGAATCTTTACAGCACTGAATGACAGGATGCTCAAAGCAAATCAGCATTCATTAACAACATGATTAATTACTGTCACAAGAAAGCCTAATCAACACACACACACAAAATCTAGTGTTACTGCCTCTCAACCCACAGACAACACTGACTTACATCACATGTGTGTACACATTCAAAAGTTCTGAATCGCCTGCCACAAAAGCTTGATCCAGTACCGTGAGAAGGTTAAGAGAATCTTTTTGAATGGTCTCTCGTGCTTTTAGATTGTAGACAGCTCCCTCTACAAACACTTTTTTTTGTATGAAGGGTTTGCAGGTATAAAAGTAATGTTTTGTACACAGACAACAAAACGCTGTTCAATAGTGCAACCACACGTGACAGAACTGAAAGGAAAGAGACACCTCTGAGCAACATTTAATAACATTATAAGAAATCACTGGGTATTGTTTAACACTTAGCATCAATATGTGGGAACAGGTTCATGTTTCAGTATCATGTGCAGTTATTGTTAAAACTTCAAAACAGAAATGGAGGGTAAGTTTAAGGGTGAGCATCGTATCAGCGGAACATATTATGGACTGTCGAAGAAACTCTAACTACTGAGCAGACCAAGAATAGACAGAAAAACAGGTTCAGAAAAACAGGTTCCCAAAAAAACAACTGTACTCTTGTGGTTCAATAATAACCAAGGGACACTTATGCTTTTCTGGAGCTTAAATTAAAAGTCAAAAGTTATTTGGTGAAAACATGGATACAACAGTATTTTCCCCTTTGGTGTGACACTGTGGGAACTTTGCCTAAATAGAAGCCTCAATCATTTAATTGTTCTTTTTTGGGTGTAAAAACTATTACAAATGTAAATAACACATTTGGTGTCTGAATAATTGTGTTTTTGTCCTTCAAAACATAACACACACACACACATACACTTTTCTGAAAAAGCATGTCTCTATCGGGCAGCATATATTCCTGCCTAACTGCTGATGACATGAAAGCGCGTGTATGTGTGCATGCGGGCTGACATCCTGTCAGATAAAATGTCTCCTAGCACCCAGCTCTTAATTAATGACTTATTAGGCTGGTGGAGACCAAAGTATCACTTTGACATTAACAACAGCCAGTACACACGGATGCGAGCGCACACTTAGGCGTGTGTGTAATAAGGTGTGGATCCTGTTGACATCTGAGTGGAGAGGATGATAATGATGATGAAGATGTCAAACTGACATCCTGTAAAGCAACTGGCCTGCAGACATGATTAAAGACACACATTTCACAAAATTAAAGAAACACTCAACCAAATACAGGATCCAATTGTAAGAGCCTACAGGAAGTGTGTATACGGTGCACAGAAGAGTATTTCCTACAGACTTTAGGAGAAGTCTAAATGAGACTGTCCTTATCACTTTCATGCCTACCTTAGCATAACGCTAGGAAACAGGGGTGACCTAGCTCTGTCCAAAGGTGGAAAAAAATCCACCTTAAATAACCATTGCATTTTATCCCTTCACTGTCTCCTCCTGTTTCCAGACTGCTGGCTCTACCTTCATATTAAGTGAACAGACAGGAGAGGAGGTTACATCACTTAGTTGTTTCAGCTTCACTGTACAGAATGATGTGTGTGAGTTTGACACTGAAGGGGGGGAGGGGTTTCCTCTGCTCACCTCAAATCTTAGTAGTAACAAAGAAGATGCATTCAACATACCACAGAGATACACAAACTGCGTCTTTTTTTTGTGGAAAAAAACAGATTTGACACAAACAAGTCTGGAGGGGATATTTAAAAGCTTGTTTTGTGGATAAAGCTGATCATTGGTCACACTCTAATTTGCATCTCATTTACAAAGAACTTTAGTTACGATGTTACAGATTTTTACAATAAAAGGACAACAAGATACTGTGAGGTCTTGATAAAGGATCTCAGTATTCAGTGTGGGACATTCCTGAAAATGTTTCAGTGCAGTCATATACAACCTCAAAGCATGACTTCATCACCTAGAGTGGGTGTTTTTCTGCAGGCTCCCACTGTTCCCATTTTTTCTCAGCACTGAAAACCTGTACATTAGTGTGTCATTACCTGATGCTATAAAAGAAAATGTGCAGCAATCACACCTCTCTGTGCAAAGGGGTTTGCCTACTGGTGTCAGAAAAGGTGCTTGAGTATATACGTGATTGACATCCTGAAGTGGTGAAAATAGTGACATCGATCCAGTAACAACGGTGCGCTTCAGATCATTAAGTCCTCACATCAGGCCATAAGCCAAGGTAAAGTCATTCATGCTCAGTGATGTTTAAAACCATTGCTTGATGTCTACACCCACGTTAATTCTAGTGGCTGTGAGGACCAGATTTACTTTATTGAAACCTACTTTGTCATTTTACTTCCAGGAAAACATTCTGGGTATGTTTTTCTATTGTACAGGAAGCTGTACAAAGCTCAGGATACAGATTCTTAACCAGGGGATTCAGGTATCAATGAGATGATAAAATACTATAAAACACAATGACAAACATTTGGATATGTAGAATAAAAAAGAAGAAAGATAAAGAAGAAAAGCTTGAACTTTTAAGTTGGAAGAAAATAATATAAAAACAGAGAACAATATAGACACGAAAAGCAAAGATTGAAGGTTGAGATATTCCCTTTCAAGTGCTCTGCTGTCAATCAGTTAGATCTCTTTGATCTGCCACTTAAAGCCTTTCTACTTATTGCAATGAGAAACTTGTCAAGTGATTTGAGGAAAAATGAAATCAAAGGAAGTACAGTCTTTTAACAAACGCAAACAAATTAAGTGAACCAAGCGCACACGAGGAGTCAGGTTGACATTGGCTAATTAGTGGAATGCCGGCTGGAATAACTAATGAGATTAATGAACAGTTTCTGTTTTCTCATAATCATGCCCTGTTATCTTCACGTACATGTGTTCAGTGCTCCAGACAAGGAGAAACGTTTCGGTGCCAACAGGAGCCAACATATTTGACTTGTAAATGACTATGAGCTGAATGTCCTACAACTTTCTGTCTCACTTAAGTGATTAATAGTGCAATATAGTGTACAGATGAAACAGTTTTCTTGTATTACTTCTCAAATCAATTATACTGATTAGGCTCTTGTATGTCAGATATGTCAGTTTATGTCAGTTTTGGCGTAGTTACCTTGGTTACTATAGTAACAGCAAGTACAATTTAATATTACAGTAGGGATGTTTCTGCAGTGCAGCCACAGGGGAGATTTTTCACACACAAATACACACACACACATAGATAAAAACACACAGTGATGCAAGTCTCATAGGAATGAAATGAATCCCAGAGAAAAAAGAAAAATATCAAGAAACTGAGATCCGGAGGAGCCAGGAGGAGTACATGCAGGGCTTATCTTATTAAACACAGTATCAGTGTGTGTGCTGATTGAAAAGCTAATCACTTTCTACTTATCTGTCTTGTAAAATGAATTGAATTTCTGTCCTTTAATACTGAACGGTGACCGACAGTGAAAAGGCAGCTGATCCTAATTTGTGTCATATGTCCCAATCCATTGAACAGAGAAGGTTCACAAATCTCACAGCAAGCTAGTTTGCATTTGCATTGCAAAAAAAAACAATGTATAAACACTGTCTTCCAGAACAGCTTAATGGTATAACGGTAAAGAGGTCAACCATGTTGTCTTGTCAGAAGTCTAAATAATCAGTGAAGATGTGAGCGCTGTGTGAGCTGTGCAGAATATTACACATGCCCTGGAAGAGATCTGTCTGCTCAGTCGACACTGTAAGTTCCTCATCATTCTTATATTAACGTGTCAGGGAACGATCACAGTTGATTTAGAGCTAACTGCAGGTGTCGGTCAGTAAAGACACTGAGCTTTACTCAGTGCCGCACTCACTCTCTGCTCCAGTCTGTTGAACTCATTTTGCCCGTGGAGCTCATTATTTCAGTCACACTTACGTTTAAAAGTCATTATATGTAAATGTGAACAAAAATCAATAAATATACCACTTATTCCAGTGAGGTCTGGTTTAAAATTGTACTCACATGCCAAACAGTAAATCAAATGGCGGCCTTTTTAAACAGGCTATATTCAAGTAGCCTTACCAGTTCTAAAAAGTCATTAAGTCCTTAAATGATAAAGTACATCATTTGTAGGTACTTTAGAACGACACATAGGTACATTTTCTAAACCTACTGCGACAATCTACTAAATCCACGTCATAGTTAAGGATTAGACCATTTGGACTGTTGTGGTTTTACTACGTTAAAGTTGACATCATGGTTATCATAAAAAATAGACTCCATGTCAGTGCAGATTTACACCAAGAGCAGCATCAGCTCATTTCTGTGACAGAGAGAGCAGAGATTAAAAAATGTAGTAAAAAGTCAGCTATACTATAAAAAGTTATGCTGGCAAAATACAGGCACTGTTGATAAAATAACATTTTTTATGACCAAGAGTTAAATAATCATTTTCCCTGAGGCTTGTGGCCCAATAAGTACTATTTCTGCTCATATCACTTAATGACTGTGCAGACTAAATTGAGGAGTGAAAAACAGTTATATTTGCAGGGAGTGATAAAGATATTTTCAAAATTCACCAAGTTAATTTTGAACTGCTTCTAATCAGAGAGACAGGTTTTCAGATGATTCAGGTGATAGCCTTCTCGTGTGTTTTAGCCCGACACCTCCTTTAACTGTGACATTTGGTAATGGATTTAAGCAAACTAAAAACACTTCTGGTGTCTCTTCTTTTTCCTTGTTTCTATTTTTGCACCTGCCTATTAGACAGTGCTGATGCAGTGTCTGCTGTTACGTCCTTTGATTTGAAGGTACGCGTAGAAAAACATCCGTGAGCGCACTCACAATACTTCACACTCCCCCTCCTCAGGAAAGAGACATCTCGTCTTTTGAGAGGTTTGACTGACGAACACAACACGGCGACTTCATCTTGCCACGATAATGCACCTCTCACGCTTATATAACAGTTTATTCACATAATGCCATTTTCTTCCTCTTTTCTCGAAGTTTTCTGCACTCGCAGGCCCTCGCACACGTCACATGTAGAGCATTACATGCAATTAAGTAATTATCCAAACAAATCCTGCCTGCAAATGGCACTTTAAACATTCACAACAACGAGAGAGAGTACGTACACACAAAGCAAGAGCCCCAGGAGAGCACCATCTAATTTGAATCTCCATTAAGAATAAACATCATTTTATCTTTGAAGTATTGAGGAGGAAGTTTTACCAGTGCAGGAATAATAATGTACAAAAATGGTCTGGAAAGCAGGTAAGTATATACTAACACAGTGAAGAAGCTTGTCAATTTCAACATGTAAAATACTTGGTATTCCATTCCATGTGCAGAGTAAAATGGATGTTTATTTTGCCAGGGGAGCAGACAAAGAAAGGACAGATCTCGACTCTGCCAGATCATAATTTTCTAAGTTGATCCCATCCCAGAACGCTCTGTTCATTTCCACTCCTGCCGTTATCAGTAGCTCGTCTTTTTTCCCCCCTATCAATTACGAGGAATACTTTCAACAAAAGCTAAACTGAAATTAGCTTTAAGTAGCCAAAAAATACTGATAACGAGCCGAATAGACGGTGTGTCGCTGCTTACACACGTCTGCTGTTTACATGCCTTTGGCCATTAGAAAATAATAATCATATCTGTGCTTATCGAGAACTTTATCTGAAAAATAGCACAAATCTGATTTATGCCGGTCTTTCCTTGTATTTTGTTTGGTCGAGATCTTGTTGGCTTGTTCTGCCTTTAATGCCCGATACAGTCGGAAGTGGAAAATAAATTATACAAGGTAACGAAAACAACTGTGCTGTGGTCAAAGCGAGAAAACAAGCTTTTATTACACTAGAAAAGAAGCAGACGCAACTGGAGCAGCGACTTCAGAGCAGACAGCTGGTCTTCTCATGTCACTATCAGGAGAGTTTTCTTTTTTCATCGCCTTCGTTTTGTAACTTAGACGACTGCAGCATCAATCTCACAGAGTCTGTCCTACTTCTCTGGTTTACTTTCCCTCTGTCCTCATTTTACCATACATATTTGATAAACTGGTAATTACATACATTAATCAATAGATGAATAGTTATGAAAATGTTGTCATGTCTTCTCAGGAATTACGGTCATGGATGAAGTGGACCACTGTGTGATGGGGAAAAGACAAAGGCCAAAAGAAGAATATTCACATACATCACATACTAAATAGTCAAATAGTCCTTGTCCAAAAATGGGAAATACAATCCATATCCTTCCTATTCCTTTCATTTATTTTCTAGAATTGTAACTTACTGCTTTCCTAAGTGGCCTTTTGATTTAATTGAATTTTCAGGATTAAGAAATAATAATAGAAAAAGTGTCAAGACAGACACACCAGAGCTTTCTGAAAAAGTTTCTCAGCTGGATGTGGACATGAACGTGATTTACAAATCAAAAACATTTTTAACCTGCAGAGTAGAACAAATGTAGAGTAGGTTATTTTGATTTGATAGGACAGGACAGGCAAGAAGGTGGAATTGTTAAAAAAGGTTTTTGGTTACATCCAAGTTCAGCATGAAGTCATCACAGAAGGTTCATAGTCATCATCGTTAGGCTCAATTTGCTCACAAATAGCCTTCAGTCTTGCGATAAAAAGTCCATGACTGCATGTGCAAACTATCCTCTCTTCAAACAAATTTTCAAGTTAAGTGGCAGAAAACACTTTTTTTCACTCGACCGCCTTCCTGAAAGGTGCACGACGGGTCTTTAACAGCTTAGCGTCACGTCTTGTTTAGATACAGTTCAATCAGGTGAACTCAGCTGTAGCTTTGGCTCATTGACATCTGCAGTGTTAGTACATACTCTGCTAAATTGAAATAGAGAGATTATAGTAGGCTCATTTAAAAAAGAGGAATTAAAGATCGCAATTCACACCCAGAGAAAAGTGCATGAATATGAATGTAATCCAGCTCCTGAGTGTGTGGCTGGTCTGTATTCATACCTTCACAGTACAACGTGTGTGAGTGTCTGAGAGCTTATCAGCACCCGCGTGCAGTCTTGCAAATCACGATCACACGTGGCGTCTATCGTTCCAGCACTAATCCCCGACTGAGTCACTTTGGTGACTCCATGGAGCCCCTGCACTTTGTCTAATCAAAGATAAGAAGACCAGGAGAAGGGCACGGGGCAAGTATTCCCTGAGCGAAGACACGTCAAGGATGGTTTTGATCTGATAACACCATCAAAGCGCTACCAAGAGCATCCACTCAGCGAGCCTGTGTGGGCGAGAGTGTATATGTGTGTATGTGTATATATGTGTGTGTGTGTGTGTGTGTGTGTGTGTGTGTGTGTGTGTGTGTGTGTGTGTGCGGCGAGGAACACCACGGGAACTTTGTCCCACAGTGGTGTGAAGAGCAGCCTCAAAAGCATGCAAACCGGCTTATAGAACTGTTAAGTCACATTGATACCGCCAACATCACCACTATATAAAAACATGCGCTGGCTACTAACTTGAACGGTGCATCTTCAGCTAAGTAGCTGCTTGCTGCCGGCGACAAAAACAATCCTGTCCAGACGTCACTACGCCTTAATCTCCCGGCTGTTTGGAAGTAAACAGTTTTGCATAAGCGTTGTACTGAATTGACAGCAACAGTTCGGGGTGCAATGCCTGTGACAGAAAAAAATAACTGTCAATAAATACACAGTGTTGAGGGGGGTATTTCTGTAAGATTATGTTCAATGTTCAATTTCCCACAATATTATATATTTGCTTTTCCATTTTCCTTTCTCAAAACTCATACAGGAACATTGGAACAAAATAAGTGTGAAAAATTGCTGAAATGGAGTTGTGCCACTACATTTACTGATAGGTGGTAGAATGAAATATTAATAGGTTTAAGAAGGTGCCATGAGTGGGTTTCGAGGAAATTTATTTAAATATATAGTTCTGTTAACAGGTGACAGGAAGGTGAAATGAGAAAGAGAAACGGAGGGGGAGCATATATATTATGTATGGTGCTGCATTACTCACTCCCATCTCTGTGATTTATATTCCTCCAAATGGTTTCTCGTCTTGGGTGGAATTAACATTGTGAGGCATTGATTGGACGAGTTCTTTGTCATGGCCCGTTGTTTGAGGGTGGTGCTGTGGTGTAGTTGGAAAGTGAGTGTTTTATCTGTGGTGGTATAGCAGGTTTCTCTCACTTCTGAAGATCTGCTGTTTTTCCCTGTTTTATATATTTGTGAACTGCATATCTCTACATTTTGAACTTCTGTTGGACAAAACCCAGGTCATTTAAAAATAAATAAATAAGTGGTTTGATAAGGGTGAAGCAAGGGAGGGGTTTAAAAGATTAGATAGAAAATACAGAGAGAGGTGGACACAATATCTCCAGCTCTAGAGTGCTTAGTCAGATTCAGGAGTTTGTGATCTGATCAAACTTGGTGGAACACAAATAACAGAAACTGTGCAAGCATCTTCAAAGAAACATGAGAGAAATGTACTCCACTGATACGGTTACTACACCTTACGTTTACTGGAGAAAATACCTCTAACTGCTAAGCTGGAGCCTGAATCTGGAAATATCTCATACATATGCAATTAAATAACAGTTTATGTTCTGAATATAAAAAAAAACATAACCCCAACGCTTTGGTGTCTGCAGGACCAACTTCATAGCAATGTTTAGTTTATTGTATTTTTTATTGGTTGGAAATTGCTCTGCTCCAACAGTCCGACCCCAAAGAAACACTGGATTTTAAATGACGTTTCATGGCGACATGGTCTCCTTAGAGACGTGAGTGAAAATACAGACATGTTAACAAAGGTTGTGGAGATGCTATCAGCTACCACACATACACACACACGCACATAAACATCCTCATAAAGACAGACACGCCCTTAAAGAGCCTGTTTGATTTCTATGTTTCAGTCTCAAGTGTTTTTTAACATAATTTCTACTGGTACAGGTCTGTCTCTCTCTCTTCTCTCACAAGCTCACACACACACACACACACACACACACACACACACACACACACACACACACACACACACACACACACAGCCCCTCCACTGTGATCCACCTGGGGCCACTGAGTTTGGAAGGTGACATTTCAAAAGGGGATGATTATTCATAGGTAAGCCGGACGACAGCCAGCACAGTAGGAAAAACACACACACTCACCTACTACCTCCCCACCCATGGTGCACACGCGTGCACACACACACACACAGTGGCTAGCGTGCCCCTTGTGTCATGTGATATTCAGCACAGAGCATGAGCTCTGTGTCCATGTGGTGAATAAATGAGGTGAGGAACCGCTGTTGGCTGCATGAATCATGGGACTCCGCTGGACCTTTGCTACCTGCAAAGCCTGTCAGGATCTGACCGCTGGGAAAACACTACAGCTTCGGTCCACACACACGCACAACACACACACACACACGCAGAGGAACACACACACACACACATTCGCTGTAGCCATCAGGCAACACCATCATCACCCATTGGGAGCAAATCATCCACCATCTGTATAATCAGTGAAGGTTGCTTCTGTTGCAAGGTTGCTCATCTGCATGTGGCACACTGAAGTCATGGGAAATTGATCCTTCATTGTATCTACTGATGGATGAAAAATAAATCAATAAGATCTAAGTGTTTTTGAAGATCAAACAGTGTCCACAGTGGACATTTGAAAACCCCATTTTGACTTTCTAGTATGGATTTGGTCATTTGGGTTTTGTAAAACTGATGCATGATGTGCAATATGTGATGTGATGAGTGAACACGGCCATTGTACTGTGTTTTGCCAGCAATGAACCCAACTTTAGAGGAACTGACTGCACCATGAGGCGTTGAGTCACTGGACGCCCAAAGCACACTTCTGACTTTTCTAGAGCATTGACTCAGACAGCGTGTGCATTTATCTCGACACAGTGAAAATCCATTACAGACATGTCACAGGCTTACACGGATGCGGGTGTTTTGACGCATGGCATATGCTGTTGTCGTTAGCCTTCGGTCCCATCAGATTATCTTTATGATTGCTAATTATGCGCTTCAGTGTACCCAAAAACACAACTTGTGTTTGATCGGTTTGCTCGGTTAATTGCTCAAGCCTTACCCTGGACACCAAGCCTAGTATCAGGACATGTTTGTAAAAGCTATGTATCCTTCCCAAACACATTTGTGGGAGCTGTAATGTTTCTGACTATTTGGTCGCCAACCACCATTAAACTGAAAATGTAGATCTTTTTATAGGCATTTGAATGGAAATGGGAAATTTTCCAAGAGCATTATAATGCACCACTGAAGAGGGAAAACTTTTATCAAACTCACATTAGTGTTGATATTGCACAGGGCCATATAGCCAGGAATCATCACCTTTCAGTCTTAATCTCAGTTTGACTGAATCACTTTGTATCATGTCATTCAGCAGGATTTAGTCAAGGAATAAAGGATCAAATGAGGCATCAACTATTTTAAAATGGCAAATATGACAAATCACCTTTGTCTTCTGTTATCTTAATGCCACAATGGAGCCACAGGCCTACACCTCAAGTCACATTTTCCTCTCTCAAGTAGAATTAAGTGTTTTTTTGTTTTGTTTTTTTTTACAGTTCATACAAGTCTTGGGGGGGAAACAGTTAATTACCGGTTTCATTTTATTTTATTCAAAACTTTCTAGTGCAAGCCAATTAGTCCAGCACAATTACACGTCACGCTCCCACACAGGTGTCCACAGAGGTAATTATTTTTCCCAGTGAACAAACACCGGACGTATTCAGCAGCCTCTGCTTCGTGCTTTAATTTTCAGGCTGAGAAACTCTCACCTCATATATCAAATATTTGAATGAGATAAAGTTTCCCATTATAACATAACACCACAGTTGGCTGTGTCTTGTTGCGTTTCTTAACACAAGCAATGACAGAGCACATGAACAGGCCGATTGTCCCCGATTCGTGCAATAAATGCTGATGCTAAGATGATCACATTGTAGCAGAAATTTTTCTTCACGACAAAACTGAGGAATGAAAAGTGGTGAATCAGTTGCGTATAGACACAATTACCACCAATGAATCATCATTTTCTTCTCTCTCTATATAATTCCCTTTTTGGTCCGTGTCACTCTCTCTCTCTGTCTCTCTCGCACACACAGGCACAGCGGGAGAAACGAGCCGCTGTCTAATGACGTGAGCGCACTGAGAGGTGGTCTTGATGCGAGGCAAAGGGGCCATTACTAATGCATTGACTAGCATCATCCTCCACTGACGCACCCTCTCACCCGGACGGCGACAGGACACATTTCACTAAGATTTCTGTGCCTCATTTCAGACACAAGGACAAGTGAATTCTTTTTTCCTTTTTTCCAGGCCCACGCACCTGGTGTCGCAATTCACCTGTCTTTTGTTATTATGTCATTATACATTCAAGGAAGGATCACAGAAAACTGGAGAAGATAATTAAGGTTCACAGAATTTTTGAGGCTCTGATTTGCATGGAAATTCTCAAAAATCAAGGTTCAACTAGCGTATTGAAAAGTGGTGAAAAGAAAAAAAAAAAGGCTTTATTGTATATTTCTGAAGCTTCACTGGCAACAGACAAGGAGTGAACACACCACAAAATATTAACCTAAACTACTTCATCTAAAAATGTGCCCACATAAAAGCATTGTGGGCATTATGCCTTCAAAAGAGACAGCAGTGAATCCATTATCTAAGTTTATGCAGATGAATTTATTAGCTAATTGTTTCAGCAACTCAATGTCACATGAAAAACCTTTGAAATTGAAATGTCTTGATACACTCCTCTAGCCAAAATCTGAAAAAAAAAAAAAAAAAATCAATCAACCCTCCGAAAAGACAAGAATTTGGCTTCACTTTATGATATGACATATGACATGACACCTATGTTTATTCTGACATACTGAGTGTACGGGTAAAGAAGTGGATTGTGAGGCCGAATTGGTTTAAGAACTTATAGCCATTTGAGTGATTTTAACAGCTGTGAAAGCCTGATGACTGGAATTCAATGAAACAGATTAAATTCAAGGTGACTTGAGCCGTTTTCCCGAAGGACAAAGCTACCATATTGTATCAGCCCCTTTGTACATTTATGACAACCAATATTTCATATCACACACTTTTGGAGCACCACTTCAAACTAACTAAGAGCTACAGGTTTGCTAAAATGAAATGATCTCTTAACACGGTCAGTGTGTCGAGGTGATCTCTGGTCCTAAGATGTGACAGCCTCAACGTTGACTTGCAAAAATCAATAACCGATCGAAACTTTTCTGACAACTGTGTGCACTGCATCCTTAAAGCTCCGTAATCAGCCCGCGGGACTTGGCAGCCCCAGCTGCTGATTGCGTAATTATCCACTGCCATTGCAAATCAGATGCTGATTACATGCAGACTCGGTGCAAACTGAACGAAAGGCGCTTCAGCTTCTCGGGACCACAGCCACAGATGGTCAGGTGCTCAAGAAAACACCTGCACACACACACATTTGCTTTAAAAAAAAAAAGAAGCGCTGCCTCTCAATGCAAAGGTAAAAGTTTTCTGAGAAAGTAAAATGAATTAAAACAGACTTTATGAATTGATTTTACAGCGATTTTAAATCAATAACCCTCCCGACACCTGCGAGGGGAATTCCATCAAAGACTTTACACATCAAAGTCTGTTTACAGGTGTCAGAGAGCACGACTGCTGTGTGAAAAAAATTTTATCAAGCTTTTTGTGCCTTCAGAGGGAGTCGTATGTAATCTGATGAGTTGCCTCGAGTGATGTCGCTTGAGTCAGCGTCAGCAGTTCAAAAATAAAGAAAGTCCGAAGGTGTGTAGTTAGAAAGAAGTGAGCTCACCAGATCTTTGTAGAACGCTCCTTGTCTCTGTTTGAGGCGAAAGGCTCGAGGCTACATTAGCCGTTACCAGCATGAAACACCTGATTTGAGATGCATTCTGGGTAATGTTGCTTGTAATAAAGACTAGGTCAGGGCATGGAGACCGATTTCCTCTCCTAACCTGCTGAACTGTTGCAGTGTGTTTTCATCATCTTGGCTTCCCACAGGAGTTTAAACTTGTTTTCCAGTTTCATTCCCTCATGATCAACATGCTATTGCGCTATGCCGCATTGATGGAGCGACTGGTTATTGTTTCACATGAAGTGGACGTGCTTGTGGGTACCAGGGGGATATACAATGTCGTTCACACCACCATCGGTAGACATTCCTTCCATATATTGGCTTCAGTGATACCTCATCTGCAGTCCCAATCATTTCCGTTTAAAACCCCACATGGTACTGTGGCAACAGAAGGACAGACTCGTTGACCCATACCACATCCATATTAAGTTTAGAGGGTGGTGCCTGTGCTCATAGTGCACTTAGCTATGTGACTAACTAACCACTATTCATTTTGAAAGAGCAACGGCTGATGAGGAAACATGCGGTCCAGCCAAACAAGACGATATCTCAGGTTCCAGTGTGTTGGATTGATCCTTTTTTAAGATGTTGATCGTGAGTCCAACAGTGTTTTAGAAGAGTAATGCTAAATCTGTGGAGTTCTCTGTTAATAATAATCAATCCAATCTGACTCCTGCTAAACAAACATGCTTCCATTTTAACCTATGCAACTGTCACCACCAGAGGTGTAACATTTCACACTTACAGCATGTGACCAAAAGCGTCTTCTTTTAGGCTTCAAGTCAATTTTATTTACACTCAAAGGAGCAGCTAATGTGTGGTTGTGTACTGGGTTGTAAATGCGGTCAAAATGCCTTTTAACTGTGCAGGTGTGAAAAGGTTCTGAGCTGCTCATGTTTTTTTTTACACCTTGGTAGCCCAAAATGCACAGAGATTATGAATCACACCTTTCCCCAGTTTCAGCT
Source organism: Scortum barcoo (assembly GCA_023238725.1). NCBI lineage: Eukaryota > Metazoa > Chordata > Actinopteri > Centrarchiformes > Terapontidae > Scortum > Scortum barcoo. The sequence goes on from CM041542.1 coordinate 15,627,615, forward strand.
TCACATGGACCTGGACAAAGCATGGCAACATTTTCTCATTTGGCATTAGGATTACCATTTCTCTCATGCAATGTTTAGGAAAACAGCTCTACAGTAAAATACTGCCTCTCTAATCTCCTTGTGCCCATGAGAGCATGCTAGATGCAAGACTCCAATTTTGGATGTTTGTATGGTTGGGCTGCGGGGATTTTCTGGTAGTTTTCTTGGCCTTGATGGGCTCATCAAATCATACACACAGGAAAATTTACAAAGTACTTGTACTGTATACTTTTGTGGTGTTGCCCTATGTGTAGCAAAACACTGCTCGCCAAATAAGGGAAAAATTAGAGATGCTTGGTCCGGTAAAACAACTCTCCCCCACTGATACAAATGCAGCATAAACATCAGACAGAAAAGAAAAATTGATTGCGCAAAGGTGTGAATTAAATTTAATATGAATTCATTGTGCAGTTCGACTTCTAGCCATGAACAACTCCCTGACAATGTTTTTATGTTTCAGAGAGAATACTGCTTGATACAAGGTCGCTAATTTGAAGGTGATACAAGGTAAAATTAAGATACTATGAAATTAGAGTTTAAGTGCCTTAAACAATCTTACAATAATAATCATAGTATGTGAAAATGCTACAGACTGAGAGGAGACAGGGGGTGGGGGAGTGGAAGGAATAAGACTAGAATAGAAACATCGCAGAGGAAGTGGGCGAGGTGGCCTGATCGATTGAGACCCAGCAACAGGGAATAACGGCAGGACACGCACACACCCGGTCGAGAGGCACACGCACGCACACACACATAATAAATGGATTAGCTCGACATGACTAGGCAGGTAGTCAATGCGTGACTGTACAATACCCCAGGTGCTATTTTAATCAGGCAGTCTGTCTGTTAGTTTTGCAGAGAGCAGCCAAATCCGAACACCCCAGACTCCGGCAGCAGGGCATTAAAACTAAAAAGCCAATTTCATCTTCTTCAATGTAAGTTTAACCTTTAAATATTAATTTAGTATTTAAAGTAATTAAAGAAAGATTATGGGATTTGTAGTTTAATTTGTTTGCTACAAAGGTTAAAATTACATCATATTTCTCTTACACTTAAGTATTAAGGTTCATTTAGTTTTTTTTTTTTTTATTGAAAATTCAAATAAATGAGAGAGTGAGTTGCCCTGAATTTATGTTTTCTATTTCTGTAGCCTTCTATCTGTGAGTGCTATTGGAGAGCTCGTTTTTTTATTATTATTTCAAAAACTGTGTTGTTTTTGTGAGTGTGAAGTATGTTTGAAGTTTCTGAAATGTTTCTAGCATACATATTTGTCAGTGCCACACATCACCTTGTTTATTCACATATTTACTACTAATTCCATAACCAGCAATGCAAATTCAACTACCAAACCACCGAACTTGTCCATATTTGTACAGTGTTTTTAGTTACAGCGCTTTGAAAAGTGCTTCATTCAACCGTTCACACACAGTCACACACTGATGGTGGCAAGCTACCAAGCTGGTCTGACCATCGAGACCAACTGGGGTTCAGTGTCTTGCCGAAGGAGAACTTCAACTTGTGGACAGCAAACTGTTGTTCCAATTACAGGAAGATCTGCCTGCTGTGTCAGAGCCACTAGCAATAAAATTCACTTTTGAAATTCACTTTATATTTTCCCAAAATCGACATAAGCCGACTTCCTCGCCTCTCCTAGTCACACCACTCTTTTGAAGCCACCAACTCTAAACATATCAGAAAAGCCACGTCGAGTCACGGCTCCTTGGGTTGCTTTGAAATGACTGAAAACTGATTGATTTCTACATTTTGTCCTTAGGAGCGAAAAAAAAAAAAACATCAACTGTGAGGAAACGCAACAACACATTCTTTCTATTGAGAAATGGAAAAACAAGAAGCAGCAGCAATCAATTTTCCTGATAGACATGTAGCCTTAATGACGCTTCTTCAAACCCCCGGTCAGTGCTCCCTGATGTTATAACAATGCCTCTTAAGAACATTCGGCATCGCTCCATCTCCTTTAAACTCTAAACACTGACAAGATAGCCTATCAGTGTTTCACCAGCATCAGTCATTAAATGTGTACGTACACAGCCCTGCCAGACGCCTCAGATAAGGAAGACGGCACTTATTCACAGGCCGACATTAATCTCCATAACACAGCGGAGATAACAAACAAACTAGACGGAGCGGTGAGAGGCGACGGGCGCTCATTAAATGGTCAGCGTGCTCCACTATGTGCAGTGCTGGGAGCCAGGACACCAGGTGACGTATTATGGGGCAGAGGAGAGTAATGATAGTTCAGAGATGCAATTATGCGGGCCCCACTTCAAAAAAACAGGTGGAAGAGTGAGTCAAAGAGCAAGAGCCAGAGGCGACGGCGCTGAATGGATCAGCTTACGCATGGAGAGAAGATGAAAGCCTCCATGGCCAATGAGAAAAATGAATGAATAAATGCCCTACAAAAGCATGTAAATGAATACATCCCAAAAAAAAAAAAAAAAGTGCAGAGTACGAGAAGGGTTTTCAGTGTGTTTAAATACTAGTGCGCTTGTGTGTGTATGTTTTGCTGCTTGTAAAAGCCTTGAACATTTTCAATAGCAACATCTGCCACAGGTCCGTGGCAGGTGCATTCAGAGATTTTCTATTGGCGCCATTCTTATTGGTTAGAAACTTTCCACATTAATTGTACACATGTAAGTGTGTGTGTTCACCTGTGCGTGTGTAAGCATTAGTGAGAAACACAGATACACAGGTAATTTTCTGTAGGTACTGAAGCAGTGAAGGCAGAGAGAGTGAGAAACAAGTCGAAATTCGAGTATGAAAAGTGTCATTTTGCCAGAACATTTAAGTGTCCATTAACATCATCTGGTGACATCATCTGTCAGTACAAATCAAAAATACTGCTTTGTTAAGGTTTGCTTAGGTTTGAGCGACTTGTTTAGGGTCAGGGAAAGATCGTGGTTTCGGTTGCGCTGTATTTACACTTGAAATGATGCTTTTATACACGTACAAGTCTTTGCAAACCTTGCAGTGAAGGTTGTTATGGGTAACAGAAGGTTGCAGAGGAGCAAACATACACTCCTGTCGTATCTCAAAAAGGCATTACGCAAACCGGCGCATCGGAAAAAGATGTAAAAAGCCTGTTGGGGCTCAGAGGAAACCGCGTGCGATCAGAAAAATTGCTTCAAGAAATGCCACTTGTTGGCCGTTACACTATCGGTAAGAGGTAAGAATACATGGAACGAAAAATACAACATCTTTGATTCTGCTGCACTGATTTTCAACATTATCGGAGTTTAATACTTTAATCAGTGGACGTTACAATACTTCCTTTTTCACTCCGGATGAAAAGGGTCACAATTCCTACGGCCGCTAGAGGGCTTTGTCACTTGGCGGATAGTCTCAAATGTCCCACAGAGCTATCCAGCCTCATACGTACAGTGTCTTCAAGTGCCAAACAAATATAAAAAAAAAGGAAACAAGAAACCAGTGCAATGAATTAGTGAGTCGAGTCCCTGTATGTTGTCCCTCCAGCTGAATCAACTTTATCTGTTGTTGAAAAGACAGCAGCCAAACCTGAGCCAAGCCTTCAGAATCAGCAAAATGTAGGACAACGCAGCGGGCTCCAATTCTTTTATTTTTTGCATTATTATTCACATTACAGTCTCTGCTGCTGTCTAACTTTGACCATCTCTCTCTTTCTCTCTCTCTCTCTCTCTCTCTCTTTTACATGCTGAGGATGGTCCTGTGTGCAGCTCGGTGTGGCACTGATGCTGCAGAGATCACACGTTTCATTCCCACCGGGGCCACGCATGTTAAGTATACATCCACTGATAACACAGCAAGGCTGTGTGAAGGACGGTGCTCATCAAACTGCGTACGGCACATTATCAAACCGGTTTGGTTAAATAGTAAGTCAGACGCGTCAGCCATTTGGCTCGTTGAGGCGTCTCCTCGCATCTATCACAGAAGCAGACTCCCAGTGTCAGCGATTTGACACTCTAATGGGAGACGGGAGAGCTCAGCGCAGTCTGTAAGGAAGTGATGGGGTGCGCTAAAAAATCCAGGCAGTGATCGCAGATTACTCCCTTCAGGTCACAGCGTTGTCAGATTTGTTTGGAGTAACTTCTGGAGTTAAAAAATAGGCTTAATAAGTTTTCCTAAACGCTACTCTGACTACGATTTTTCACAGTCCGCCAATTTTCTCAGTCTGAGGTGCTGCCATCCACACAGAGTGAAATGTTGTACATTCGTTTCATTGGGAACATTTTAAACCAGGCATTGGCACGGCCATTTGTCAACTATCACTGAATGTCTCTTAAACTGTCCTCTCAACAGACAGTGAGTAGAACGTACAAAGAGTTTGGAAAGAGACGATAAAGCAAAGAGTGAGTGAGAGAGACTTCCTACTGTTTAAGGGTTGTCACAGAACAAATGTTACATCGAAGGTTTGTTTCTGGGCATCTGCCAGCCTAAAAGTGCGTTCAGACACAGCAGTAGGGAAATTCAGAAGTGGTTGCGATTTAATTCAAAGTGAACAGAAAGAAGCAAGTAGACTATTTGACTGCAGCAAGGAAAAGTGAAAAAAGGTGCACCTCTACAAGAAGAACATTGCACTTCATGGATCTACTTCATAAACATACCAGTTGTTGATGAGATCGGTCAGTGCGTCCACACCACACTGCATACCACACTCTTCTCACTTGCCTCATCTACACTATGTATAATGAATAAAGGTAGAAGTGCAGGAAGAAAATCTGAAAAAGCTCATCATCAGGACCCACAGGGGGAAATCTAATTCCAGTGAATAACAGCGTAATTGATTCATATGTACATATTTATGTTCTCCGGCGTCACAAAGAGCTCATGAATAAATAACTGATTGTGAGAGGACGAAAACGAGGCGTCTTGTACATAGTACACAGAGTGGGATACAAGCACAGCACACCACAGTATAAACCGCTTTTGGCTGTGTGGTTAATTTACTCATGTCCTAAAGCATGTTGCATGTTACCATGGTTACCATATCATTTGCATAAATATGTATATATGTTACTTATACAGATTGATTGAGCTTTTGAAATCATGTTAACATCAAATATCTTCCTTGCTTTTCACACCACAAATGACCTGTATCAGAGTCTTCTTGGGAGCAGACCAATGCAGTGCTCTGTTTGAACTGTGAAGTCAAAAATTCAAACGGAACACCCCCTGAAGTCGGATTTCCGACTCTGAATGTTGGATAAACCTCCCCAATCCTGATCTCAAAATCCAAACTGGTGGTGCACCAATATATGTAAATCCTATAAAACACTGTTTATTAGCACCACCGTCTTATTTGTGCCTCATTAAATCAGTTGTATGCACAGTACTGTTCAATATGTTGGTAAGGAAACATATGCCTCTTAGCTTATCAAATTCTTTTATCGATGCTGCCATATTTTCTGACAGTTGCGCACCAGTGACATCAAACGTATGCGTCTATGCCGCTGGACATTTGCAACAAGGAGGAGTCATGCTGAAGAGGAAGATACAATCCAAAGCAGGGCTTCATTTCACAAAGAATGACACCAACAGTGCAAGTTGTAATGTTTGTAAATTGATCATGTCAAATGAGTGTGGTATTAGACATTACATTAATGTTACTTGCTAACTACCCAGCAGTTGGGAAAAGAAGAAACAGAAACTTCTGATGGTCTTGGGTCTAGCTTCAGCATTTATTTAAGCACAAACTGTGTCCTCCACTGTACCTTCACTGCTTAACTTTTCTCACTCTTGGTGCTCTCACTCACCAGCTGGCTTTTGCAAGGCCTTTAGGAAGAAATGCTGCCAAGCTGCATTATGGTAAGTGTATGATCAAGTGTTTTGCAGGGCTGGACTCATAAAAGTGTCTTGGTCTATGCTTTATATTTTAGGTAACTGCACTAAATTACAGGAACACATTAATACACTTTAATAACCAGTCTTAAAGAGTGTCAGGACTCAACAAGTCAACATAACCAACTTATATCCTCATGCTTCTAAATATAATTGCTGTTATTCTTCAAACTCCTTTCTGACAATGCATATTGTTTCCTCAACTTTATGTGTATACTGAATTTAACGATTCTCTTGATAAGAATTTACTTCTCTGTCAAAAGTGTAAAATCAGATTCCCTGAAGTTCCCTAAAACAACAACAACAACAACACTGAGTTATTGTCTAGAGATACATTTCATATATTTCCAAACCTAATACACAACAGTTTATTTTGTTCTTGCGTAAAAACACTGTTTGGTGCAGTATTTAATCTCGTTCTGCGAGGTATTCTAATACCGAAGACATTCCCTCAAAGCAAGAAGACAACCATGCTCCACTATTAAAAGACAAACACAGCCGAACAGAGGAAAAAAACTTAAATCAAGACCCTCTCCCGTTTGTCTCACGCATACAGTCTATCAAATCTCAGTGAATCATTACTAGGTTGAAGGAGTACGTCAATCACAGCCAGAGAGGTTAAAAAACAGAACAACCATGTTCCTTCATTATGCAGTGACAGAATACTGCACAGCGAACAAGCAGAAGGCTGATTTCCATTATATCTCATAATGAAAAATAATGTAATAAAGTCAGCTAAGCTCTTTTGGGTGGAAGTGTAATAGAGAACAGTGAACTGTCACAAAAAGAAAAGGACCGGGACTGTTTGACGGCGGCATGGGAGGGAGGCAAGGAAAGGTAACGAGGCCGTGTCTGTTCAGCCCTCTGCTCGTGTGTGTGTGTGTCAGAATAACACAAATAAAGAGTTTGCGTGTGTTCATTAAAGCAGGCTTCCCAGATGGTGGTAATATTCGTGCAACAACTCTCCTTCCACAGAGCTAAACCTTGTGTGGATGGCCCCAACTGAGAACCTTTAAAATGCCAACCAATTGTGAAATCGGACTGCATAATACCAAGGAGGAATTTTACAGATTGTCCGCCCTCGCTCGAGACGAGAAAATAATAGTCTGTGACACATTACACAGCATACCAACGTGATGAATTCTCACTAAGAGCTGCACTTTGACCAACACGACACGTTCATATGCAACGGTTAAGGTAAATCTAAAACACTAGCTGAAGCTTTTGGAAAAAAATGTTGGCAATTAATGGTACAAAAGAGAATATTAATTGTAGGTGCAGGTTGATAATATCCACCACCCCAACCTCTACATCTTTACATTCTGCCTTGCTACACCAAGCATGACGCCAGAAATTGGCATCCTCCAATATGAATGCACTTCCAAGGGACACCAAGGGGATAAGCATATTGACATTTCTGCGAGCTGGTGTAGACTGATACATCTGAACCGTGCTGTATCTGTTTAGTGGAGCAGGGGCTGCAGAAATACTGTGGACTGACCTTTAGTCTAACTGTGCCGCACAGTATGTCACCAACATTACCAGACTTACAGTAAGTACAACATAGCAGACATGGTTCGATGTGGCCATTTGTGGAAATACATTTTTCGATTCCAGTTCTTGTTATTTTTCCATTAAGCATTATTGATAGACTCACTCGAGTTTTTCCCTCTCTGCTGATTATGCCAAGCAAAATGCATGAAACGAGAGCCTGTGATTTTATATCCGGTAAACACAATTTGGCATTCAAACCCTGTAGCTGTTTCATATTTTGCTCAAATTTTCAATCAATACCTAAACTTGGTACTGTTCAGAAGCATATATTTGATACACACTTCTTCTTCTTCTTTTTTTTTTAAATACAATGTTAAAAAACATTTGCTCCATTTAAAAAAATAAGTTAAACTGGACCACTTCATGCTGAATACTGCCTAAACACAGGAAGCCAAACAAGAACCTGCCTTATTAAATTAGTCTAAAACTGGCAGAATTTAAATTGAAATCAGAAACTATCTAATAAAAAAAGCAACATTTTGGTATGTAGCAAAAGTGTTGACATTAGATACACTGCCCTTGTTCTGCTCATTAATGAAATCCCAGTATTGCAGTTTGCTTTAAAGACGACTCAAATCCATAGTTTCTTTGTTTATTTGGTGCCTTCTTGGTAGGACTTTAATTGCCTATACCTGTGCCTCCAAAGCAGACCCCTGGACTAAATGTTCCAGAGTTTTTTACGAATCTGCTCACAACATGCTCGGTGTTATTTTACGTTTTACGTTTGGCGTGTCCCAGTTAGACTCAGGCTTTCAACCCTGTGTAACCATGACTAAACATCCCAGTCAGTCACTCCAGTAAGACAGCCACTCCCCCAGACACGGTCAACAGTAAAGATGTCATGTGTTTGCTATACTCTGGTCATTGTTACTGTTGTCCATGTGGCTAAGTGCCTCCTGTATACTGCGGACAGGAAACCCGGATCTGGTGATATACTGTATACCAAGATGCAAAGCTCCCACCCGGGCTGCCAACACTTTTACCCCCCCCCCATCACTATTTGTTGTTATGGTGATGGCTACCAGGGTGGGAGAGAGAAGATAATAAGGTGAGAAAGGCTGTATTTCATTCAAGCAAGGGCAGACTCTGTCTCTGCAAATACATGCAAACACTATCTTCACACATATTATCTGAGAAGCACAAGTGAGAGTTTGAAAAGAATGAGTGAAAATGGAAATGTGTCCCTTTTTCCTTCTCTCTTTCCTCCTCCTTCTTTACTCTCCTCGGCCTCTCTGCCATCCCCTTCACTCTGAGAGATTATTACAGTACTCTTGCCTCCCTAAACTACTTAAATTGGCAATAGCTTGGCCCCTTATCATCAGTCCTCTCTTAGACTCCCACCGAGAAACAATTGAAGTCCTAAAAATGGAACGGCCATCTTATAACTGGGTGGATTCAAACTTACATTACAGCAAAAGAGGACTATTTCTATGTGATTAATACCTAGGGTCCTATTATAACAGCAGTGAAAGCATATTCGGTAGGGAGGCTTTTCAATAAGCAAAAAACAACTTTCAGGACCCGTTTGCGAGTGGTAGTGTGCAGAATGACGAGCAGCAAACAAAAACAAACCTACATTCACATGTATGTATTCACAGTTGAACTTTGGCTGCACATCTTGTGTGAGAGTCCTTAGAACATACAACTGAATGAAAAAAAAAAGAGAGTATTTCCAGGAGGAACAACAGACCGAAAAAAAAAAACTCAATAATCATATGGAGAAAATAAAGTGTACAACATACTAGCAAATAATTATCATGCCATTTTTTAGCCACTTGAGGGGAAGGCAGAAACAAGCAGTGAATATATATTTTTTTAAGTTGATATGGTGAACTTGTCAGCGAAAGGTTGTTTATTTACGCATCCAGCCATTACAGAGCAAAATTATCCTTCATCTGGTGTTGTGTTTCTAGCCACCTGGTAAATTTAAGTCCAATATTCACTCTCTTTTAAGTTTCTGCTTTTGGTCTCCACTCCTGAGGAAAATATTAGTATATTTAGCTGTTAAATGCTCGACCGGGTTCAACATGTTCACCAGCCAGTTGCAAACTGTGTCTGTCTCTGCCGTTTGGTGCCACTTGAGCTGTGTCACAGAAAACAGCTGGAGATCCCTGCCAACTGGGAAGTGCTTCATGTGCGACGAGAAGAGGTGCTGCTATTTTGATGGAAAACTGTGTTTCAAGTAGCATCATGAAGCATCGCCACGGCTGAAAAACACTAAAATATATTTGTGATGTTGAACATGTTCTTCTTATTACTCTCAGACAAGAATGTCGTTTTCTTATTTCACACTCTTCACACTCGCCACATCTCAACCCAATTTAACACCTATGTGAGATTTTGGAGCTGCGTGTTAGATCACCATCATCAAAATGAAGGAATATCTTTTGGAGAAGTTTAGAGACGCAGTGGCCAAACACCTCACTGAGATGCTGTATGTTGGTTTTGTCACCTGTTAAACATCTATAACTGTACCTTGGTTTACTCTTTCTCTCAAAGGACTCTTAATCTTGCCTATGAATGTGAAGTTACTGGAAAAAAACACCAACAAATGTGATGCTTCAGGGAAAAATGTATTCACATTCATGCCCACAGAAATGCTAAGGACAAATTTTTTAAGTGAATAGTAAAACCAATATGGTATAAAAAAAAACACTTATTTTGCCAGGTGTAAAGATTTGTGGCTTTCAATACTATTGCTCATACTTATTTTTTAAATTAAACAATCCAACCACATGACATTTTATTGCTGATTAAATGACCTCTGGATTCCCTTAGTGAGTGATAGAAAGGCAGAGATGTGTGGGAAGAGAGAGTGACTGCTGATGAAACTCTCCCTGGAACCATTACACAGTTTCTTAGTCGGTTGGTCTTTACCAGCCTCTCTCTTTCTCTCATCGTCCCCTGTGTCCGTTACCTTATCACTGCCATCCTTCTCTCCCTGTCATCCCCAGCCCTCCCTCTCTGTCCATCTTGCCTTTCCTCAATGGTTGCTCTCATTCAGTTCCAGTGTTTGCTGAGGAGCCAGTAAAAGTGGCACCAGCAGCTGTCCAAATACTGATGGCCCCCCGCTGTGTGTGTGTACGTGGAAGACCCCCCAGGGTTCCCTGTTGATTTCGTGCGGGCTATTATCACAGCCTGACGTTTCCACTGCTGTCACCATGGCATCCAGGAAAGAAAGGGCAGAAGAAGAAGAGGAAGAAGGAAGGCAGGAGAGGATGGATACATGGAGAACTGAAAAGAAAGGAGGCAGCTGTGGTCAAACTAGAAGATAAAGGAATCAAGCAGAGACGAAAGTGGAGAGCGATGACGTGGGGGAATTTCAAAATGAAGAAATTAAATGGAAAAGATGAGAGCTGTGAAGGATAAAATCACAGAAATGACGGGATGTAGCAAAGAAAAATGGGAGCCAAGGGGGATAGGCAATGTTGGCCAGCTAGCCCCACACCAAATATCACAAAGATGACTGCCAATGAAATGGTTCAAAATAAGAAGTAGTATAAAAGTATATTCGCACATATAGTAAGAAGAAAATAAGAAGTAGTAAATAGTAAAGTACAAATTAAATATAAAATAGACATAAAGCAGACAATATGCAATATGATTAGGAGTTATTTAAGTGAAAGACCTAAATGGGTTGTGTAGAAATGTGCAAAAAATGTACAGTATTTTCACACTTGCTGATGAACTGCAGAAACATTGTACATCTTAACTAATGATGCTGGCAGTTTAGCTTCTATTTTCTTATCATTAGTGCTTAAAGAGTCCAGTCATGGCAAGATATTCTAGATCAAATTATGTTGTATCCAATGACAGAAAGACCAAAATGCTGGCAAAGCTGGCCCACCATAGCTTCAACAAGTACAGCTTTGTTTGAAACTGTTGTTTAGGCTGAGTGATGCAATGCTTGATACAAGAGTTATGAGACATCATGCAAGAACCGCTGTCCAGGATCATCCTCTGTTGCACTCGACAGGGAAACATCACTGTGATATTCGCTCTTCCATCTCTGTGTCTCATTTTGACAGTCTAAGTCATGCACCGCTTCAGCGGGGTGGTTTTGTTTTGTATCTAAAGCATCATGTCAGACCCTTCCCTCCTTATTTCTGTCACAGTGACCTGTTCTGATGTCATGCTGGTGGCAGTTTGGTAACTTTTGGTTAACATATGATGCTATTACTGACTCATGAGCAGGTGGTATCAGGCTGAAACGAGCATGCATACAATGACAGCATATTCACAAGTATCATTGTTTCCTCAAAATTAAATGTTACCTACACAAACAAATTAGACTGGCAAAAAATACTTTTTGAGGCTTCACTATCAATCGACAAGTTGAAAGCAGTGTGATAAGGGAGGAGATATTTCTACCATATCTTTAGGTCAATTCTGTCTTTTTAAGGCATAAGCAATGATCTCTAAATACCTATTTATATGTATTTATTCATCATATGACCAGTTTCATATGAAAGACTTAATTGACCGCAGCATTGTAGCACATTGTTCGCCTGCTGTAAAATCTGTTGGCCGGCATGTGCCCCTGGTGAAGGCATTAGGCCTTGACAAGTGAACCCCGTTCGACACAATTGGCTGGGAAGCCTAAATGCCTCAAGAATGGCTTGTTTTCCTATCACTCCTGATACAGCTCTCTTTTCAGAGCATCCCCTCAGACTACCAATAGAGTGCTGTTACAGAACTACCGCATGGGTGGTTTTAGGCCAAGAGGGTCAGCTGCCCAATTAGCCCCTGCTGAGTTGAGTGGAGAGGCGGGAAATGACTGGGCTGGATCTTAACAGCTACCTGTAAGGCTAAGAAGACCTGCAGCGCAGCATCTAATCATTCTTTCACACTAAAGAGTTCTCCTTTTTTGTTTTGAGAATTTTTCTTCATAAATCTGTTTAGGGATGAAAATTTCTTTATCATGTCAGCGACGCTTCAGCACTCACCAGTTAAGAAAGATTGAAATTAGGGGAGTGGAGGAAGAAATGAGCAGTAGCAGGACAGAGTTCAAACCATGTAATTATGGCCAAGGATTACAAGCCAAAAACTGATGAGGCAGAATAAACAGCAGCATTCACAGAGCATCAACCATGTCAGGGCTGCGAACAAATTTGCATAAAACAGTGCATGCACACATAATATAGACTGGAAGTAACACAGAGCTACTATCTGTATCAGAGTCTGTTTATGTGTATTGAGAGTTCCTGAACCAATAAAGAATTCATATCACATCCTAACACCAGCACTTCCAATGTGGAGTGGCAAAATTAATTCAATACACTGTATTATGGAAATACTCAAAACTCATTAGTTGAATTAGAGCAGAGAGGTTACACAAACCCTGATCAGAAGGACGCTATCCCTGATTAATCCTGAAGAGCTGTGACGGAAACGGTACAAAACAAGCTTGCTTTACGTATGCGCACCACCTTGTTTATGCATGTATAGATGGGATGCATCTTCCTCCTCCTTCACTCTCCACTGTCCTCAGTAAATTGCGCATATGTGTGTGTAAGGTGTGTGTGTGTGTTTTGTGTGTGTGCTTTGGGTTTTCATGAGTGCGTGTCATCTTTTATGAGTGTGCATGACGATGATGTGTCAGCCGCTCCTTCATATGTAATTCGCGTCACCGCTGCTGTCCTGGTGTGACTGCAGGAGCTTAAGGCAACAGCTGTTCTCTGCTGCTCCGGTCGTAGTGGCTGCATCACATTTTTTGTGCGCCTCTGTCCCGTCTCTACCCTTCCCTGTTCACTCCGGGTCAGGAGAAGGCTCCAAGATGTTTGGATTTAATCATCAGATAGTGTTGACATGTTCAACATTAGGATGATGGCTTTCTTCTTTAGAAAGTGTCAGAAGGGAATTATTAAATCTAACTGCGGGGATCAGCTCTTTGTGATAGAGTTGTACAATAGAAATACAGACATATATGAGGGCCCTTTGTTAACTTTCCCATTCACCTGCCAAAAGGACATTAATCAAATACATTTCGCACCAAGCAGGGCAGCGCAGATAACCGCAGATAACTGAATGCTTCATTTTTCATAAAGGCATTGATTCATTAGAGTCCAGGTCTGCAGTCAAAGCCATTTAGGTCCAGTCTGAGGCAAGTCCAAGCATCTCTGGGTCCAAGTCAAGTGAGAGAGCGTGATCACTAGCTAAAGTTGCCTCTCCTGTCAACAATCGTACTCCACCTACAATATCTGACAATAAGTCTGCAGGTGCATTGAAACAAATGAACAACAACTATTAAAAACAACAAAAAAAGGATTTTAAAAACTGTGCTACAAGTCATGTCCTAATAGCACATATTCAGCTTCCTTAATCTGTATTCAACTATGGCCGCATGTCCAACAACAACAATTTATGGATTCAGGTATTTCCTAAAAACAGGAGTTTGGGCCCCGTGAGCTTTGGTCCTGTTAACTGCTCGCTTACTTGCTTCAGCTCGACTGCCAGTAACTTTAAGTTCATGTGTTCTTCATAAAAGAGTAAGAAGCTGTGGGATGCCCACAAACAGTGTAAATCAAGCAAGGATTGACACAAACAAAAACACACACACACACACACACACACACACACACACACAGGAGGCCAAGTGAAAAAGATAAAAGCCAACAGGATTCACTCTAAACCAGAGATCGGGGGCAGAGAGCAAGACAAGTCAGAGTCAAAACTCTCCAGAGTCCAAGACAAGTCTGAGATTAGAAAATAGAAAAGTAAAAAAATCTTTGGAGAAAGGACTAAAGCCCTGGTACCATCTAAACATTACAGCACTCTATACAGTTAATTTCTTAAGAATTTAAGTATAAGCTGTTATCTCTGTCAGAGACTGACTAACCCTTTTTATTGTCTTAAAGTCAATGTGACAGTCCCACACAAGGAACCATAATTCACCGAGACAGCTTTTGTAATAATTTTTAGTAATACATTAGTGTCTGGATCCCTGACTCCTTAATATTTTTCTCCAAAGCAATTTATGAGGAAGTTTCCTAAAAAAGACGATGTAATTACATATTAATCACAGCAAAAACAGAGAGAGAGTACTGACTTTGAAAGGGACCTTCTAATTTGAGTTTATAAGAAAAAAAAAAGAACTAATATACTAGTTTGATAGAAAATGGAACAAGGTTAGGGTGATGTCTCATTTTCTTCCAATTGTGGGCTCAGACTTGTGCCATTTGTTTTTACACAATAAAAGCTCTTTATGATCTTGAAAATGAATTTTTGTAATAAATGATTAGGTTACTAATGGACCCAGGCATTGAAATGTGTTAATTATATCCATACCCACAGTCAGCGTGCCACTATAAACACTATTCTCTCAATCATCAGTACAGAATATACTGTACGAGTGAGAATCTTTACATCAGGTTCTTACCAGTAACGGCATGGCCAGGTCAGCAAAGTAAACAAAGGCTGCTCCAAGTGTGAATCCCACGGCCACAGGCAAGAAAGCAAATGAGCCGTACTTCCCAGAATCCTCCGCCATGTCGATCGCCGGTGCCAGCAATGACCAGTAGGACGCAGCCAGCATTACCTGAAAGAGGCAGGAAACAGAGAAGTAACATGAAACTGAGATACTTCTGCTAAATTGTTGTGCTAATAAAATAGGAAAGAATAAGACGATATGGTTAAAAGCAAAATGACATTTCACATGCAGGCCTGCCGTATCACAGCGTTGCCTCATGTGCCTTTAAACACAAAAATATGACAATCTAGTGTATCACCACTAAAATGTTAAATGTAAAAAGTTCACCTAAAAAATAAATTCTCTTCATGAGCCAGTTTGAAGGTGATGTCTTCTTGTGTTGACCAGTTTCATCTTAAAGTTGCACATAAAAGTATTTTAAGTCAATCTGTTAATTTGCTAATTTTCTACTGAAAAAAAATGTCTCTCGGGTATGATGACAGTCTGAATGTATCAACTCAATGAAAATAAATAACTTAAATACATCTATTGCAAAATTGTTTGTTTGAAATTTGTCCATGTGACTATCATCATTATGGTCATGTACTGAGGTTTTTATATTAACTTATTTGTGTTTATGAATCCATCCCTTCTTTGCTTTCTACTTACTGCTGATATGGCCTGCCACTGGCAGCAGTGTTAATATTTTCGAACTATTTCAGTTCCTCTGATACGACATGTGGAACTTTCCACTTGTTATGTGTTTGGCTGCTGATTTCTAACAGCAATTCTTCTTTTTATGTTTTTGTGAAAGAAATTTACACACACAAAGGGAAACAGGTCTCCTCAATAAGCAATTAAGGCGTCAATGTGCCTCTGATCAAATCTCATGAAAATGAACAAGGGGCATTTATCAATTTGTGATGAGCAATAAAAAAAAGTTTGTGCAGTTTGGTGAATCTGTTGTGAATGCTTGAATGAGCAAACCTCAAAGAGCGTAATCTGATTAATACTACCAATGACCATGAACGCTTTAACTGGAAACTGGGGGTTTAAATCTCCTAAAGTTTGTGTTTGAAGTGTGTGTGTGCCCATGTTTGGATATGTGTGCTATGTTTCTGTGTGTGCGAGTGTACTCAACATGCTCATAGGTAATTTGCCCCAAAAGCATCTTTCACTCCAAAGCTTAGTCTGTTTGTATCAGCTGTCAAAGTCCAGACAGAGCGGAGAGGGCTCTGCATATCTGGAAGCACCAGTGTGTCTTTTCATGCTTCATGCAGGCTCACAAAGTATCAGCAGCCTCAAAGATGCCACATGCCAATTTGTATTCCACTTGGGTTCTCACGGCTCCTCTCATAGCTGTCTCCTGACACAACATCGGCGTTGGAAACACGAAACACGAGTCTGTGTTCAGCACTGCCAATCAAAAGTAATGGAGGCATATTGTTAGGCTGCAGTCAGCTCCAGCACTCAAAAGTAATGTACCGCTAGCATCAAACCGAGTCAGCTTTGCCAATCCCACAGAGTGTAACAATGCCAAAGATGATTGCAACTCATTTGGTTCGCCTCAAAATGGAACTCTGTGAGGAGAATGTTACGGTTTGCTTTATCCCGGTGTTTTTCTGCCTCGTGTTCATTGTGTTCCTTGTGTTCATTGTGTTCCTTGTGTCCGTCTCATCTCTCGCTCCCTGTGTCCTGTGTCAGTTGTGTCTTGTCTCCCGTCCCTTATTAGTTTATCTCCAGTTTTGCTCGCTTCCTGTTTTATTATGTATTCCCTCCTCTCCTCAAATGTCTGCCACTTTACTTCCTGTCCTTGTGTGTTTTCCCGCCTCTGATTATTCTGCTCCTCCCTTATTAGTTTCACCTGTCCCCCTGTTAGTCTCCTCACCTGTTTCCACTTCCCTGTCCCCCACAGGGAATATATACCAGTCCCTTTCCTTTGTTCCTGGTTGCGTCGTCAGTGTTACCACCCCCTTGTGTGCTCCTGTGTTTCTGTGTTCCTGCCCGCCTTGGTCCTCCCTGCCTGTTCCTCCTGTTTTCCCGTGTAAGCCAAATAAAGAGTCATTTACATCTACTCTGCCTCGTCTGCATCCTGGGTTCCAACTTTACTTCGCCCTGCACTCAACCTTGACACAGAAAGCTTGTGAATTATTGTAAACTTAACAGTTTTACTCAAGTCTTAGTTTGGCAGCAATCAAATCCTCACCCATGATCGCAAAGGACAAATGATCCGTCCATCATGTTTTCTATCTACAATATAACCTGTCAGGATGATCCCAAAGTGAATTTATTATCACTTACGCCAACAAGGACTCGTGCCACTTATAAGTTAGTAATAAAAAACAATTTACACTTACTTTTACTGTTTAAATGTCATGAATGTCTCTCACTCTGTGTGTCTACTTTTCAACTTAATCCCCAGTTGGCTGTGCAAGGTAATACAGTGCCATGAATATGTATTTGCACCCTTCCTGATTTCTGTGTTTTTTGCATATTTATCACTCACAGGAGGTTTCAGATCATCAAACCAATTTTAATATCACACAGAGACAACCCAAGGAAATACAAAATGTAGTTTTTAAATGTTGATTCCATGTATTTAAGGCACAAAAAAAAATCAAAACGTATCTGGCCCTATGTGAAAAAGTAATTGCCCCCCTTGCTAAAACTCAAAAGTAACTGTGATTAACAACAGTTTTTGGGAAAGCTGAGTTCAATTCTACAAGCCACACCCAAACCTGATTGCCACCACCTGGGTTCAAATCAAGAAATCACTTAAATTGGATCTGTTAGACAAAGTGAAGTAGGCTACAAGATCTCAAGAACATGCCACGATCCAAAGAAATTCCAGAAGAATTAAGAAAAAAAGTAATCCGAGATCCATCAGTCTGGAAAAGGCTACAAAGCCATTTCCAAGGCTGTGGGGATCCAGCGAACCACTGTCAGAGCCATTATCCACAAATGGAGAAAGCTGGGAACAGTGGCAAACCTTCCCAGGAGTGGTCGACCACCTAAAATTACTCCAAGAGTGCGACGGCGGCTAATCCAGGAGGTTACAAAAGACCCTCAAAAAACATCAAAGGAACTGCAGGCCTCGCTGGCCTCAGTTAAGGTCAGTGTGCATGACTCCACCATAAGAAAGGTACTGGCCAAAGGTGGCATCCATGGCAGAGTACCCAGGCGAAAACCACTGCTGTCAAAAAAGAACACAAAGGACCGTCTCACATTTGCCAAAAGGTATCTCGATTATCCTCAAGACTTTTGGAGAAACATTTTGTGGACTGATGAGTCAAAAATTGACCTTTTTGGAAGATGCACAGCCCGCTACATCTGGCGCAAAAATGGCACAGCATTTGACAAAAAGAACATTATGCCCACAGTAAAGCATGGTGGTGGCAGTGTGATGGTCTGGGGTTGCTTTGCTGCCTCAGGACCAGGACAACTTACTGTGATTGATGGCATAATGAATTCTGGTGTTTACCAGAAAATTCTGAAGGACAATGTCAGGCCATCAGTTCGTGCCCTCAAGCTCAAGCGCTCTTGGATCATGCAGCAGGACAACGATCCAAAGCACACCAGCAAGTCCACCTCTGAATGGCTCAAGAAAAACAAAATGAAGGTTTTGGAGTGGCCAAGTCAAAGTCCAGATTTAAATCCAATTGAAATGCTGTGGTCTGACCTTAAGCGCGCGGTTCATGCAAGACGACCCTCCAATATGGCTGACTTGAAAAGATTTTGCAAAGAGGAGTGGGCCAAAATCCCTCCACAGCGTTGTGAAAGACTCATCACAAATTATCGCAAACGTTTGATTTCAGTTATCGCTGCCAAAGGTGGCCCAACTCCCTATTAGGTTCAGGGGGCAATTACTTTTTCACATAGTGTTAGATAAGTTTTGTTTTTTTTTGTGCCTTAATAAATGGAATCAACATTTCAAAACTGCATTTTGTATTTCCTTGGGTTGTCTCTGTGTGATACTAAAATTGGTTTGATGATCTGAAACCTCTGTGAGTGATAAATATGCAAAAAACACAGAAATCAGGAAGGGGGCAAATACATATTCATGGCACTGTAAGCAAGGCATGGGAATGGAGTTATACAGGTAGAAGCAGAAAGCTGGATTCAAAAGACACAATATGAGGAGTGTAAACTTTATTTCTCTGTTTGTTCTTTTGGCATCTTCATCTCTCCACTGGCAACAGAAGTAGGGCAAAGAGATAAAAGAAAAGCCGGAAAGAAACTAAACTCAGAACTGCACTTACTGAAGAATTTAAGAGTGGGTGATGTGGCATTAAAATCATATTGGAGGGTGTTTTTGTGGGGAGAATATTTGTAAGGATATACTATTATGTAGTGTACAGAACCACAGCTTCTCTTTACAATATAATACACTCCAATATAGTGCAATCCAGTACAACATCACCACTTACAACTAACAACCTCGATAATAAACACAGCTGAATTAATGTTTCTCGGAGGGTTTTACAAAACACTTTCCATTACAGTGTAAGCTTTATAAAGGATAGAATATGTTGGAGATGTTGCATTAGATTGCATAAGTGTACCCTATGAAGTGGTCAGAGTATATATTTATGTACAATTTTGTAATTACAATAATATTTATAGCGGTATTATCATTAACTGTATGATAAGGCCCACCGCTATGAGACAGCGAACATACATGTCCTAGTAAAGTAACTAATCTGAATAAGAGAACATTCATTTAGAAATCAAAGTACAGTTCATTTTAATTCAAATGAAAGATTCAAGCAAAAACTATTTCAAATCACACCAGACTCAGCTCTCTATAGCTATAGTTGACATACTGAATGTTCACATATATTCAACTGAGGGGTGTAGTCAGTGAGTATTTCTCTGCAGTGTGGTGGTAACCATAGGTTGTAAAGATTTACAGAGAAGCCAATGGACATATCATGAGTTGTGTGAACTTTAGCATATCATAAGCTGACTGATTGCCCCAACTTTCTGTAGGGAGGTGGGCTGGAAATGGAAAAAAAAGCTGTTTTTCGCACGCATGCAGCAGAAACTGGCACTTGAATTTCATGATATGACACGTGCATGTTAATTAGCTAATCAAAACATCAAGTAATTTTTCAAGAGGAAGAATTCTGTTGATGAAATTGATTACTGTTGCCTTTGGTTTGACATAAGTCCTAACATACTCTTCAAAGCACAGTACTGGGCACGATGAACGGGAGCACAGGTTGCAGGCTGACTAATAACTGCAAGGCTGGTTTCCATTCTATGGTGTTCCACTTCACTTAGTTTCCAATTAAAGCAGGTTGTTTGTTCCAAGCAATATGGCTGATTTAGCTACTTGGCCCCACCATATAAATGATTCCCATAAAGTTTTGCTCGTTTTCTAAACTTTGCCTCATACCTAGGCGCATCAGCGGCATAACACATCATCATTCACACATCATTGAAATCATCATCACATCACATCACTGAAAAGAACACTCTTGGGGGGATTATATTTATCATGCACACCAGGTCTCTTCATATTCACGTTCTATCATCTACCAATCAAGGGTGCAATTGTGCAATGAAGAACACCATGGACTTGAGGCCAACTGAGTTAAGCAGGGAGCGTTCTACATGTTAATCAGCAACGACCCAGAGTGCACATAAAATGAGCAGTTTAACACACTGCTCTTACAGCTGCCAACCCTCAAAGGGGCACAGATAGACTGATGTAAATCCACAAATATAACTTTGCATGTACATTGTGTGTGGAAATTAATCAGTTAGAGTTTTTTAATACAGTAAACTCACATAGTGTCACTGATGTTGCAATCATATTTAGGTTATCAATTCTTGATGGGTTTTTGCAACTTCATTATAAATTATTGAGCAGTCCAGAAATGTAAAGCTTGTTTTCAGACCTACTGTTTGTAAAGTGCTGTTGGGTGCCTGAGAGAAAATAGGGGGAAAAAAGGAAAAAAAACATTTTGCTGCTGGCACAAAAATGTTCTAACAATATGGTTGAATTACAATACTGTTTCATTTCACAAATGTGTGTAAATCTGTATTATGGAAGATTCAAAGCAATAGGCAATTTCACATTTTCACAATTTCACAAGCTCTGAAGGGCCGTGAGAATGAACTGTTTAAAATACTTGAACTTCAATACCCAGAAATGCCAAAATAACATGGCATCACTTAACCTCACACAAAACAATCACATAAACATAAACTTTGCCCTCTGTGATACCACAGGGCAAAATGATACCAAGAATCAAATGATTCTCTGAGCACAGGCCTTGCTGGCTGCTATTCAAAAGACAATTTCCTTGGGATGGGTATAGATGCTGATATCAGAATATCTGTGGATTTCAAGGTTCCTTCAGCTGAGACATAATGCGATGTACTTTTTTTTTTTTTTTTCAATCTCTCTACTTTTTCCGTGACTTTAAAACCAATATTCTTTCTCCCACTTTTTCTATCCAACTGTCAGCAAAGTACTTTTGTTCTTTCTTCATTTATGGTTCCTCTCTCTGATTTGCATTTCCAGCAGCCAAACCCCAGGTCTATTCTACAAGCTCTAGTTTCACTCATTAAGTCTGAATTTAACGCAGCCTCAAGGCTATTGAAACACCTGTCTAACACTCATGCCAGCACCCAATTACTGCTTTGTTAGCTCACTGAGGGCCAAACATTAAGCCCTTTGGAGCCGGCTGTAGATGTGGATAAGGAGCATTCTGCCCTAGAAATATTATAATATGAACAGAAATGGAATTCATCTGTATTTAGGGGATAGACGGTTATAACTTTATTTCAGTATCCTGACTTTATTGTATTTGCGTGAACATTTGTTTTGAGGCTTTTTACTTTCATTAACCTTGAACCTTGAGTGTTTTTAGTGTGGATTTTGGTGGGTTGACTGGTCCTAAAATTCAGACTGTAATATCTCAACCACCTTTGGGTGGATTGCCGTATAATTATGTAAAAATATTCAGAGCCTGAATATCCATCTGACTTTGGTCACCACCATGGGGTTGACATTTTTGTTTTTTGGTGAATGTCACAAAAACTACTGGATGTGTCTTAATGACTGTGGTGATCACAAAGTCGGATATTAATGAAGTTACTCTCTACAGTATAATGCCCTTATTATTAAGGACCTTGTTGTAGACACCACAGGGTGCTCTGGTCTTACAGTGCTTGAGGACAATCATCTGGATGCATGTCGTGGCACAATCAATCCAGCAATCAGTGTACACCCACTGAGTTTGGAGGTTCCATGTGACCAATGAATGTCATTCTTAGAAACCAACAGTGAGCCATTTGAACAATGTAGTTAAAATAAAGGTCATTAAAGTAGTGCTACTGCAGACTGTATACCTATTGGTATACATATATCAATTAAACTGAACTACACTGAAATGTA
Organism: Scortum barcoo; assembly: GCA_023238725.1. Classification (NCBI taxonomy): domain Eukaryota; kingdom Metazoa; phylum Chordata; class Actinopteri; order Centrarchiformes; family Terapontidae; genus Scortum; species Scortum barcoo. The sequence goes on from CM041542.1 coordinate 15,649,859, forward strand.
GATGAAGATGTAGAACTAAGGATTGTAAATGTACAACATAAAAAGAAACTGTGCCTATGATGCTACTGTTTACTATATTATCGTGGCAAGTAGGGATGTTGTCAAACCTTAACACTGTTTTGGTGCCAAACAAAAAGCATCTGTTGCACTTTGTATCACTTGAGTACCTAATTGAAATTAATATGTGATTGAACATACTGCTGTAGAAGGGCCATCATGCTACATGGGCCAATATTTAAGCAAAACAAAACATACAAATGCTTCATTTAAATGGCTTCATTAAACAACTTCAGGAAGAGGCATGAACGAGACTACAGTGGAGAGAGTAGTTGTATATTTACTTGTACTTGTAGAATTTATATTTTAGGTCTATATTAATTTTACACCAGTACTGTTATTTATTTTTACATTTGTATTCCTTTAAGCTATTCTTTGCCTGAGTGGTTCTATTGTTGTTTTTTTAGCATTGTTTTAGGGAGCCTGAGATTCAAGAATTTCATTGCCAATGATTGCTTGATGTAAACTGTTGTGCATATGACATTAAATTCTTGAAACCTTTAAATATGTTAAGCAGTACTTAAACAGTACTTAAACTTAAACAGTACTTATGAGATGATGCACTGGCTACAAAGTTGCAAAGAAACAGAGATTGCAAGACCAAGATGATGTCATCACAAGTGGAACTAACACTCCAAAACACAATGATGAGACATTTTGGGGAATTTCTTATGAAAAATGACTCAAATGAAAAGTCAGAAGTCTGTGCTGGAGCATACAGACAAAGCTAAATGTATTGGCTGCACTGTATATGTACATTATATAGTGCAGAGAAGAGCATAACTCATCCCACCAAAAGCTGCAAGTTATACTGCTATACTCTGAAGATGTGGTCTGTGTGTTTAGCATGTTTTTGATGTGAGGAGTGTACATGTTTGTGATGTTTTGAACCGTTATCTCGGACCCACAATCTGACATGAAGTACATTAGTTGATTAATTTACGAAAAGGCGCGCAGAGTGAAAAGGAGCTTGAGGATGCCGATGATGTGTTCTGTCGCTTTGTTGTGTAAAGCAAAAATAAATTGTGAGCTATAGACTTCCCTAAGGGTGATTCATTGCCTTTTGAATGCTTGGGTTCTTCCAGTTTCTAAAATAACTGCAGTGTTCATCTGCTGGCGGTGGTTAGTGGCTCTATCATCTAATCGCAGCCTATGGCAAATGGAGGAATAAGCTGGATAGAGATAGTCTGATTGATTGCCAAGATAAAGGCAGGCATGACACTACTTGACTATCGCCATACAGAGAAGTCCTAATTTACACACTGAGCATTAACTGACTCTGTGAAGTGCTTGGCAGGTGAGGCAAATGTGCCCTTCGATACGGGAGCAAGGCGGACTATATCATGCGCGTCTTCATCTTCATCTCACTGTCTATCTATCTTCTCTCTGTCCATACCCCACTAGCTTTCCAGATAAAGATTAAACTAAATTGAGCCTTTAAGGGGTTCTGCTTAGATTATCCTCTGTGAAGGTTGCCAATTTCATCGCTCCTTTTTAATGATCCATCTTCCCTTGTCGGTGTAAAATCCCACTCCTTATCACACAAAAGGAGGAAATGCCTCATTCTGCCACTCCGATCAATTCATGTTCCCTCTTGACATCGCCTTTAATCCATCCATCATGCCCCTGTCTATCTAGGAGTTAATAACACCCAAAGCCACCCATTTTCATCTCTTTTCCAAGCTCAATCGATCCCATTCCTTGGTTCCTGCTCCCATCTCTGCATCTGACATTAACTCTCACCTAATCTTTCTCATCCTGCCCTTCAACTATCATTTAATTTGGGCGTCATCCCCAGTGGTCCTCGTCTTTCTCTGTCTATCCCCCTCAGTCGTCGTGGCAAAATTCAAAAGTGTTAGTTATTTCTGTTTGTTTGTATTTTTTTTCCTAAAGGGAAGACTTCTTCATCTTACCAATGGCCATAAATCCAGCTATTTCATTCTAGATAATTACATGTATTCACCAACTCAATCAAATAGCCTCTAATAAAGCACTGTGAATATTCTGAAACACCAAAACTCTGAAATAAAAATCAGTGACAGCGAAAAAACACCAGTGAAGATATCAGGACTAAGAGTCTGGTAGTGCTTGGAGAAAAGTCAGGAGATTGCCAAAATCACTGGGATTTCCAGTCAGACAGTCAGCGCTGTATTGATCCATTCGGAGGGTTAATCTGCAATCTAACAACTTAATCACAGAGAGAGTGAACTACACTGACACCGCTGACACATGGAGATCAAATCCTTGTATGTTAAGTTATAACAGCTATAACAGACATGAGCACATTAAAGCTTTACTTAATTATATGTAAAGCTTTTGACAACTCTACGTGTGTGTGTGTGTGTGTGTGTGTGTGTGTGTGTGTGTGTGTGTGTGTGTGTTACATGGCATTCAAACCTTCCTCCTTCCTACGGAGCTTCTGCATTATTATGATTGTGCGTGGTACGGCACACATGGATATAAGAAGAGCTTCGTCGTAAGCTCTTTGGTTGAAGATGGAAACTGACAGTGACAGGCATGAACCGCAGATGGAGAAATGTATAAAACTGAACTTGCACATCTGCCTTTTTTTTTGAGCCAAAGCCTTGCGGCAACAAAAAGCGAGGCTTCAATCGCTGTTTTATATTTATTTATTACTTTCAAACAGCAGGGAGTGGCTCCAAATGTAACTGTAAGTTGTCATTCATTAAGTAAATATGCAAAATGATGCTGTTTCTGGTTTTGCTGCAAGACAAATTGAGCAATTAATTTTTTTATGTCATTATTATACAAATTTGTTAGATGATTAAACACATGTATAATCAGCGCTACTTCGGCTTGAATCGAGCATCATTTTTAACTGGACAGAATATTAATGTCAGAAAGAGCTTCCAGTATCTGTGTTTATGTAACATCACTGTGAGGATGTTTTTTTTTTTTTTATTTTATTTATTTGCAACCCTTTTTTAAGTGCCTAACCTAACTTGGTCTCATTTACTAATGGACCACACTGAGATACAGCAATGTTGGCAGAAAGAAAGAAAAGTGGCAAAAGTGGCAAAAGTGGCTTGGGCTCACACAGTAAGTTGTTAGAGGTGCGAAATATGAGAGGAGGAAGTTTAAACAAACAGCCGCCGTGTCTATCTATCACTGAATATCACTGAGGAAACTGTGTCGAAAATGTAACATCTGGAGAAAAAAAGAAGTGTAAAATCTACAGCATTGATTTATCACACACATTGAGACGGAGAGAGACTACAGCCAGGTCAAAACGGTGTGTG